>CM053502.1:122607594-123357594 GCA_028627145.1 Eidolon dupreanum | reverse complement strand
AATGAAACTAAAGAGGTGTTACTAGCGGAGAGAGACACAAGAGTATGAGTGATGTCACAGAAACTGAGAAAAGAAACTAACACATGCTGCTAAAAGATGGGGAAAATGAGAAAAGAAAATGGCCTCTTGCTTTCGCTATGTGAAGGTCAGTAGGTCACTGGGGACCTTGACCAGACCTTGACATGAATCAGTGGAGTAGTGGGGACAAAAGCCTGAATGAAAGGTGCGGAAGTGAAAATGTCTTTCGAGAAGTTTTGCTGGGAAAAAAAAAAAACAGAAATAGTGTGGTGGTGAGAGGGGACAGTTAGGCCGAAAGTTTTGCTCTGTTATTGCTGTTGTTTTTACTTTTTACTGTGAAACTTTCATGCTTAACATGTGCAACACCATAGAGTAATACTATGTACCTCATGAACTCATCACTCAATTTCAACAATTATCATTTTTTTGCTTGTTGTATCTATTGCCCCATTTTAAAATTTAAAAAAATTAATATATAATTTTGCACCTGAAACTAATATAATGTTGTATGTCAATTGTAATTAGAAAATAAATTAATTTAAAAAATTTCCAAACAAAAATATTAAGATATAATTTACAGAGAAGGTTCATTCTTTTTGGTGTACAGTCCTATATATTTGTGTACATCCATTTGGCCATATAACCATCACCAAAATCAACATACAGAACACTTCTGCCACCCCCAAATTGTCCCTCACGCCCCTGAATAATCATCTCCTCCTCTAACCCACAACCCCTGGCAACCCCTGGTCTGTTTCCTATCACTACCTTTGCCTTTCCAGAATGTCATATAAAAGGAATCACATAGTATACAACCTGTCTGGATTTTTTTTGCTAAGTATAATGTATTTAAAATTCATCTGTGCTGTTGCATGTATTAGTAAATTGTTCTTTTTTATTGCTGAGTAGTATTCTATCTTATTGATGTACCACAGTTTGTTTATCCTTTCAACAGTTGAAAGACATTTGGTTTGTTGTCAGTTTTAGGCCATTATGAATGAAATCTCTGTAAATATTTATGTACAGTTGTTGGTGTGAATATTGCTTTCATTTCTCATGGTTAATATATAGGAATAGGATTTTTGGGTCTTATGGCAAGTATATGTTTAAATTTATAAAAACCCACCAAATTATTTTCCCAAGTGGCTTACCATCTTTTAATCTCACCTGTAATGTATGAGAATTCTGGTATTCAGCTGTTTTACCAGCTGTTTAAAAATTTTTTTTACTCATTTTAATATATGTGCAGTGGTATCATATTGTGACTTTAATTTGCATTTCATAACTAATGATGTTGAGAATATTTTCAAGTGCTTCCTCCACTTCCTCTGCATCTATACATTTTTTCTGGTGAAGTACCTGTTCAAAGCTTTTGTCCATCATTTATTTGGTTGATTGTTTTCTTATTACTAAGTATTGAGGGTTTTCTTTTACTGCATTCTGGATACAAGTCATTTGACAGATATGTGTCTTGCAAGTAATTTCTCCTTATATGTGGCTTATCTTTTCATTCTCTTAACGGTGTCTTTTGTAGAAAAGTTTTCAATTCTGATGAAATGTAATTTATTAATATTACTTTAGTTGCCTATCCCAAGGTCATAAAGATTTGTTTCTATGTTTTCTTCTAGGGATTTTACAGTTTCAAGTCTTACATTTAGATCTCAGATCCATTTTTGGTTAATTTTTGCAGAAGGTGTGTGGTATGGGTCAATGTTATTAGTATTATTCTGCATGTGATGTTCAATCATTTCGGCACAATTTGTTGAAAAAACTATTCTTTCTCTGTTAAATTGTTTTAGTGCCTTCATAAAAAATCAATTGACTGTATAGTGATTATTTCTAGTTTCCCTGCTATTGCATTGACCTATGTACCTACACTTCCACCAATATGACATTCTTCTTCATTGCTGCAGCTCTATACCAAGTTTTAAAATAAGAAAGTATGGATCCTCTCTGTTTTTTAAAAATTATTTTAGCAATTCTAGTTCCTTGATCTTTCCATATGGATTTTAGAATCAGCTTGTCAAATTCTAGAAAAAAAAGAAGTCTGCAGATTTTGATAGGGATTGAATTGAATCTCTAGCAACCCTATGACCTACGCTTGAGAATTTCTGAATAATAAGGATGATGAGCCAATGAGCTTTAGTTTTTCTGTGATTTTTTGGAGATAAAATCATGTCCTGTATGCTGCCAAGTCAATAGGAATCATGAAGGACTTGAGCTTTTTGATAGCCAAGTTCACATGCAGAAAACAATCTTCTTGGTGGAAAACTATGCTAAAGTTGATTTTGTCTTACTGTCCAGTGTTGCCCAGGATCACCATTTGGAAAAGCAAACTTTTAAATCATTCCTGGATGAGAACATAATACTCACAGGGAGGGAACAAAGTAGATACATTGCCCAAAAAGAAGAGGAAAGAATAAAGACATGGGAAAACTAAGAGTCCAGGAATGTAGTAAGTAAAAATATGTAGGAGAATTTAAATGGAAAAAAAATGACAGAGAAAATAGACAAAACCATTGAAACCAACTCAGTTTGACAAGAAGAAAGTGCAGTAAAGGAAACAGGAAAAGAAAAAAAATGCAATGCATTATATGGTTTTTATTGTTCTCCTTTATTTGAAGATTTCCTGCCAAAAATATTAAAAACATGCAATCATGAATTACATGCTGTATATAAAACTAAATAAAATATACACAGACTTCAAATAAACAGTCATTGTATTTTACTTTATAATCAATAATGCCTCATGATAGAAGCATCTGGAACATCATATTTAAACATTTCTTGAAAGCAATAAACAAGGAATGTTCTTTGACATGTAGAGCAGATATTAGTGTATTACTCACATAAGCATATGACTTTAACTTTCCACTTTATTCTATTTCTGGGGCATTTTCAAGTACTGTCCTTAATGTATCTCTCACGTGATGATAGCTGTTTGAGAATTAATTATAAGAAATTAGAGGGAGTAGATGATATGGAGTGATGCCTATTTTTAGCTCCACAACCCTAAAACTACACATCTGATATTTAAAAATGAGAATCAAATACAATTCTCTTGGATTCCTGCCTCAGCAACTGCCTCGCATGTGATCATTTTGGCCACAGCTCTGCTCTCAGCAAGTCTTTACATGACAGTTTTTTCCTCCTGTTTTCAAGCATCATTTACTCCCCCAGTCTCTCTGGACCCCTCTAGGCATATTGTGGTCCGGCCCTTACCTCATGGCCCTATAATTATGTTGTGTGTGCGGGAAGCAGGATGGAAAGGATGGCATCTGTAGACATGTCTGCCAGCAGATGAGTGAAAATGTGCCCTCACTTGCCTTATGCACTGGGAATATCTCTGACAGAAAAGAAAAAAACAATACGAGTATACATATATATGACCTCTGCCATGCTGTCAGTGTGATCTGCTCTGTAGGTGTGAGCTCCCCCACTTGCTAGTGTTTGGAGGCAGATTTTAGTTCAGTACTCAAATGTAAGTGGAACTCATCTCTCTGAAATCTGTGAAATGTACCTATTTTCCTCCTTTCTCCAATTTTCAAGATTATCTGGAAATTTTCAACTGTTTCTATTTATTTGTATATCTTTCTTCTGTATTTTATCATTTTAAAGTTTCCTCTAATCACCAGGCAACAGCTCAACATAATATTGCTGCAGCTCAAACAGTCACTTTTAGCAAGAAGATGTTGTCACATTAATGATCCTGTGACTTTTAAGAATGAGGGATATATAAACACCAACTGTTTCCATTGAAAAGAGTGATTCCTCTCACTATAAAGAAAAATATAATGTTCGCATATCAAGAGCCAAGTAATGAAAACCCCATTCTAAGCTTGGAGAGAAACTGCCCTGCATTTGTTGTTATAATGTCCGAAGTTACCCATTGAATTTATCCATAAAATTATCTGTTACTGCAATGAACTAACCAGCATGATTTCTGAAAACAAACTGGTATAATTTCCAGTACATATGATAGATTTAGCTGACGTGTGCAGGCCATCTTCCTGCTAAAAACACCTAGAAGTACTGCATGAAATAAAGCAAAAATGATTTATTTAATCCATAGTTGAGTTCGAACTACAGAAAAGAATGTTTCCAGGGACTGAGAAAGAAGCAGGCACCGAAACCTACAGTGGCAAGAATTGACATGTAGGAGACCACACAGCCAGAGGACCCAGGCATGGCCTTTGGGTATTCTGAAATGTGACTGGGCCCTACTGAAAATTGGTGTCTGACCATGCAGCCACGAGCTGGGTAGTACCAGATTCAGCAGGGCCTAAAACTGGGTGGGCCCCAAACAATCGATTGTAAAATGGAAGTGATGTATCTGATATCGGAATCAAGAGGGTCCAGAGGACACAAGTATGCTGCATGAGCGGGTTACCAGGCCCCTATAACACCTTCCTCTGTCGCACTCCTGCTTCTCCCTCGGTTCACATCTATGGCGTCATTTGCAGGAGGGATCCCCTATGACCATCTTATGGAAAAGGAACATCTCGAGCTTAACTCGTGGTAGATTGGCTTGGTATGTTGGTACATGCTGAAAATGTGGTGCTTCTGCACTACAGCCCAACTAAGGGACTGTGATAAGGAGAAATCCCTCCGACGAATAGTTTCAGATGATACACTTCATCATCCACTTTGTGTGGAAAGACAAATGACCAAAGATAAAGGGATACATGGACTCATGGGCAGTGGCAGACAACTGAGCTGATTAGCCAGGGGCCTGAAAAGAGTAAGATTGAAATAATGATATAAGGAGGACTGGGAAAGAGACATGTGGAAGGACCTACATGAGTAGGCACAAAGTGTGAGATCATCCACCTCTGTATGAGAAAGTGCACCAAAAACAAAAGAAACAAATGATAACCAACAAGGTGGAGAAGATATTTGCTAGTCAATATGCCAAAAACCCTTGGAAAATCCTGTCTTGCATGCCAAGCCTCTCAGACATTTACCATCTGAAAATTCTTCCTTCCTCTGAGAGGAGATAAAACATTGACACTAGCATTTCTAAAAGCACCATACACAAAGCCCTCACCATTTCATCCAAAGAGATGATAATTCACACAAAATACAAGCAGAGGAAGACTAGAGGCATGTCATTTGCACATCTCACTCTTTATTCATAAAAATGATATATTCTTGCTTTTTTTTTTAATAACATTCCTATTTTAAAAAGTCCACTTCTAGTCTACGGCCATGCTACCCTGAACAAGCCCGATCCTGTCTGATCTCGGAAGCTAAGCAGGGTCGGGCCAGGTTAGTACTTGGATGGGAGACCACCTACGAAGATCAGGTGCTGTAGGTGTAACAAATAAAAAATAAGGGATTGTAACCTGACAAGGTCCTTGCAATTTGTGAGGTCAACCAAGGGTTGCCTCGACTAAAAAAAAAAAAAAAAAAAAAAAAAAAAAAAAAAAAAAACTCACTTCTTAGTGACCCTAATAAGAAAAGAACAATTATAATTGAATTTCATCTCTGGACACTTTCCCTGTCTGGGAAACAGCTGTAAGGTCATGTCTACCAAATGACAATCTTCCTTTTAGTTCACCTCTTTTAAGATGGGGTGGTACAGAGAGGCTGGTTCTTAACTATGTAGATTTTTGAAATATAAAAAGGAACTTTAGCAGCAGAAGCTGAGGAAGTTAGTATCTATTATAATCTAATATTATCTTAGTTATAAAATAAGAGACTTGTTTGAAAAACCTTTGGGTTGATTTTTGTCCCCTGTGTTACTTTATATCTCACTGCTTTATTAACCAGCCAGTTAATCTGTGTCTGACACAGAGAAGGGCGTCATCTCTGCTATTGCCAAGCAATGCTAAAATCCACATAACTAGCAAAGTCACACTGCCCAGAGTATTTGAAGTTCTCTTAGAAATAAAGAAGATAAAGAAAACTCAACAGAGAAGATAGGAAAACAATTCGCAGAAGAGGAAAAGCTGAAAGGTCAAAAAACACATAAATCGATGTTCACCTTCAATAATAATCAGAGATATGCAAATTGAGACAGTGGCAAAATGTTAGTTATACTTTACTGAGTGTTAGCAAGGTTGTGGGGGAATGAGAACTCCCGTACAGTTCTTGTGGGTGTGTGATCACTTTGGAGTGCAATTTAGTAATAGCTAGAAAGTTGAAGCTTTGCATTCCACACATGCACTAGAAATACTACCACACAAGTGCACATGAAGACATACACAATAATATTTTTAGTCACATTGTCATCGTAGGAAAAAAATTGAAAGCAACCTAAATGTCCATCGATTGTGAAAAAGAAAGGTAATTTAATACATTCCTAGAAGAAAAACTATATAGTAATTTAAAATATGAATGAACTAGTTCTACAAGCATCAAAATAGGTAAATCTTGGAAAACAATGTTCAATGTAAACAGCAAAATATCATTTATGTAAACATTTTAATATCCCAAACTGCATTGCATACAGTCTGCAGTGCTGTTTGTGAATCTATACATATGCCATAGATATGAAATCATGAATAAGAAACAAGAACCAATTTTAAGAGAGTAATTTGCTCTGGGGAGGGAGAAAGAGAAGATTTCTATTTATTCTACATGGAACTTTTTTTATGTCTTAAAAAATAAATCTGAAGCAAACATAGCAAAATACTAACAGTTGTTAAGTCTGGGAGGTGGATACTTTCATGCTTATTTGAAATGTTTCATCATTTAAAAAATAAAAATAATTCAACCGATTAATTAAATTAAAATAGAAGCCGAAATAAAGCAGACCAGACTCCAGGCCTGCGCCATGGTGATTGTGCAGTTCTGGGCCAGTGGAGATTGGTGGTGCTTAGGAAGCCAACGGGCCCTGGCTTACTGTGTGTTGAGGAGCTGTGGCTGTGGACGGGACAGCCACAGGGAGCAGGTGGACTGCTCAGGAGGAATACACTTCGTCTGGGTTAGATGGGACTTGGGTAGAGGAAGGAGTTGGGCCCCGAGTTTTGAGCTCTCTGGATCTAGCTGAGTCAGGGCTCGTGTAGAGGACTGCATGTGGACTGAGCATCAAAATTCCATCAGGGGAAGGTGTGAGGGCTGACCGATTATGACCCTTCCCTTGTCTTCCCCACTTCTACCCTCCTGTATCAGTCTTTTGCCTCCTCACCTTCCCGTTTCCTTCTTTACTCAGAACTCCTCTTTCCCTTTTTCCAGATCTCCATCAAGGGCATCTCTATTTTGTCTATATTACAGTATTGATATCTAATTAATTTATTTGCTCTATTTATTAGGAGGCTGAGGTTCCTAATGGTCACTTATATTAGTTGAATTATTTTTATATCACTAGAAATTAAAATAATATATTTTTTTAAATTTGTAGCTTCTAGTAGGTATTTCCTCACTCTAGCCCTGCTCAGTGGCTAAATGGGGAGAAAATGGGCTTCTCTTTTAATACAGATGTTATTTCAAGTATTTTCTAAAAATAATCCATTAAACATCCACTGCGTGCCAATCACTGTGTGGGTTCAGTACTTTACACAAATTATTTCATTTAATTCTTGCTAAAAAAAAAAAAAAAAATCTCTCAATTGTCTGAGGTAGCTTATCCCCATGTTAAGGGTTCTTCTCATCTCATAAATGTGAAAACTAAGGTTTAAAGAGTTTAAATAACTTAGGTAAGTTCTAGAAAATAGCCCAGTGGAAATTAAAATCTAGTTAGCTTCCAGAGCTCAGGCTACAAGGGAAGAATTGTTCATGACAAGAAGTCTGGACAGGAGGACTCTTAAGCATATCATTTTGCTCAGTATTATAAGTTTCAGGAAGTCTTATTTTCTGGTAAATTTAGGACTTCGTGACTTCTCTGTATAAGTGCTAATATGTTAAATTTTCAACAACAAAACAGAATTTCATTTTGAAGGGTCACATCACCCTTAATGGGGAAAACTATATGATGCAATAAACATCAAACATCTAATAAATAACCTCTCAGTCTGTTTCTGTCTCTGTTTCTGTCTCTGTTTCTGTCTTTGTTTCTGTCTCTTTGTCTGTCTCCCTGTCTCTATCTGTCTCTGTCTCTCTCTCTGTCTCTCTCTCTCTCTCTCTCACACACACACACACACACACACACACACACACACACACACGCACGCTCACAGACACCCACACTTCCGTATCTACTAACCTAAATCGGCAGGCTAAAGGGCTTCTCAGAGACTCCCCTCAGCATTAAGGATGATAATTGCTACTCTAGCAGTTACTGAAAGATCAAAGAACCTCCCACAGAGCAGAGCTGCGTTTCATCTTCCACAGACCAAACACTAATACTGCCCATCCCCCACCAACCATCTCTCCTTCTCAAGCTGCTGTATTGGACCAATTCCCTTTCCTCTCCCCCACATGCTCACCCCCACCCCTAAAATAGATTTGTGCCAAAAATAAACACTCAGAAAAATGCTTGGGGAATGAATGGAGAAAGGTAACTTCACTGCCATTATGTTTCCCTTCTAATTACCATGGTTTGTCTAAGGATGTGCTTGTTTGTTTGTGGTAGTGATGCAGAGGCCCTTCACAGGCAACCCTCCCCCGCCTGTCTCCCAGGAGCTGCTGCAGGAATCCTGTGGCCTTGTCAGGCCTCAGGCACTAAAGGCCCTGGGCACAAACCACTCAACACCACTCCATTACCCTGCCCCCATCCCTGTGTGCTGTCTGGTCAGAGGGCTTTCACTAGTAAGAGTTCTGCATTTTGCTGGAGAGCAGGGTTTTGAAAAAGGGGCCCCCTTTTCCTGGGGGAAGACATTTTCCTGGGATGGCACAGTAACTGAAGGGACCTTCTGTCATGCATTGCAAAGTGAAGCTGGCACAACCAGAGAGATTCGATCACTCCCATGGTATAAAATATCTGTCCTGGAGTGGATGGATGAGGCTCTTTGCACACTCTAGTGGGCCTCGGCAAAGCAGCTCCAAGTTCCACAAAGAGAAAAAATCAGATGAGACTAAATGGCAGGCTAAGGAGTGCCTCGACGTGGAGCGAAGAGACGGAAAGTCTCAGAAGAAATGCTCCCTAGAGCCTGGGTCAAGGTGATTGTGATGATGCTTCCCTAGTACACCAGGCGCAGCAAGGGTCCACTGCCAACGACAGATGCCATGCACTGCAGTAAGCAGCTTGAGCCTTCTGCTGCACTGACCCGGGTCCCACTCTTGTTCAGGGGTCCTCTTCCTCCCTGTCCCATTTGCACGGTCTTCTCAGGCAGTCAGGCTCAGTTCTTCCATCCCCAGTCACTTAATGGGGAGCAGGGCCTGGCCCCACATTCACACTTGGATCCCTGGCCTAGGATCCTGAAGTCCTCTGAGCCCTATTCTCAGCCCAGCCCCTCCTGCCAAAATGGGACCTCCGTGTTCTGAGGCTATGTTTTCAGGCCCTCTTTTAAAGAAATGTTTTGAAAACCTATCCCACCTTTCCACATCTGCCTCAATTCCTCTGGTTCAGGGTCTGTCTCCCCAGACTCATCAGTCTCCTAACAGTTCACCATCTTCAGGCTCTGCTCTCTGAAATCTATTGGAAACCACTGTCGTGTGCAATCTTTTCCAGTGGTCTGTGCACGACACTCTTCAATGACCCCCGTGAAAGACTATTATTTGTGTTATGTCAAGGATCCCAGAGTGGAAGTATGTAAGGGAAATATCAACCCTGAGTTCTAATTTGTTCAGTCTTCCTCTGGGCCAGTGGACTTGGCTAGAAAGGCACAAGGAGCTGGGGAACAAGATACAGACTAAATGAACAGGTGCAGGCTTGTGGCCATCAGGGCCGACTCTTGAGCTGCTGGGGAACAATAACCATTCCTAGGCAGGGTGCTGACTGGGAATCAGAATGCACCCCCAGGGGCTAGAGAATCAAAATGCACCCACTGTCTTGCTCTGAGAGCAACGGTTAGAGATTATCTGAATATAAACAGTGCAGAGTCACCTAAACTGTCTTCTATCAAAAATTCCTCATCCCCACCGACCTTTCTAGTGTCAGTTTCCTGGAATAACAAGGGAAGGGAAGATGAGATAAGAAGTGAGTCGCATGAAAGCTGAGAAGCACCTGCACTGCTGCCTCAGAGGTGATCATCTGACATGGGCCATTCCTCTATCGTGCAGTCGCAGAGTAGCCAAATCCTCAGCATGGAAGTGGCACTCGGAGTGGCACAGGCAACCACGAATGGTGACATCAGCACTGTAAGCGCAGGCTACTCAGAGAGCTATAGGAAAGGCCAAGGCTCAAATGAGAAAGGGAGGACAGATATTACTGTTAGGTTCACACATGAGACAAGCCAGGGATCTCTTAAAAGGAAAGGCAAGATTATAGGAAGAGCTTTTCCAGGTGAGCTCTGAGTCAATTCCATTATAGTGATAGCTTTACCTCATTTACATAACCAGGCTGGTAACCTGAGGGAAGGTTGATTATAGTTGAGTAACGCATAAATTTCACATAGAATGTCCTTTTTCATTAGCCCCTAAATCCTCAAACCAAATATAATCTGTTCAACTCTAACTGAACACACTTCAAACCCATTGCCATCATGCTTTTTCTTGTGCTATATTTAGCTGGGTTGCCTTTCCTTCCTCCACTTCTTTGGCTTTAGTTTTAAAAATATTACCCAACCTTCAGTGCCTATCTTAAATGCCATTTTTTATATGAAGCCCTCAGTTTTAAGTGATTTTTCTCTTGTGAATTTACATGGTCATTTCTACTTGCATTATGATTCTTGTCACATCCTACTTTGTTATGGAGCTATTTGTGTGGCTAAATCCTGTGGGAATTTTTAGTTGCCATCTTACTTGATCTCTGAATAGTATTTGATACTATTGAATGTATTCTCCAGGGAATATTCATCCCTTTAGCATCTGTATAGACATCTGGGGGTTTTGCCTGCCTGGCTTCTTCTCTGCCTTCTTCAGATAACAATATCCTGATTTTCTTCTCAGGAACTTTCTGTCCATGAGGTCTAGGCATGATTGATGCCAATGCCCTGCTCAGAGATGAGCCTATAACCTAAGCTGTGCCAACCAACTGTGCTATTTGATGTCTTGCTGGAACCAATAGAAGAAAGGTGTTTTCTTTACTTTGGGTAGGATGTATGTAAACCCAAAGTTACTGCTGGTGACATGATCAGACCACCACATAGAATGACCCACTTAGCAAAGAAGCCCATTCAGAAGAAGGAGAAACTGAGAGATGGAGAGGACCTGTTTGAACACTTGGATTCTAGCATGTCTGATTAATTCTGAGTCTAGGTTATAAGAGCCAATGATTTTTTTTTTTTCACTTAAATAAATTGAAGCTAGATTTGAAAAGGTCCTGCTAGGTCAACCTCTAGGACATCACACCCTCCTGGCTTTCCTCCTGCCTGGTTATCCTGTCTCAGTCTCCCTCACTGACTAATCTTCCTCTACCCAGACTTTAAATGTCATAATTCATTAAACATTGGTCCTATTCTCCCTTCTCTTTTTATTTTTTATGTCTTGCTTGGCAATCTCAGTCATACCCATGGCTTTAACCATCATCTCAAATGCTTAGCTTTAACCCAGGAGTCTCTTAGAACTTAGATAGATAGATAGATAGATAGATAGATAGATAGATAGATAGAGAGATAGATAGATAGAGAGATAGATGATAGATAGATTCAAGTAGACACAGTGAATAAGCAGACAAATATCTATATCTATATACATATTCTGAGATTAGCATTATTTGGCATTCTAAGAGAATATACATATATTCTTTTAGAATATATACAACACAGGAATTCTACTTGAATACCTCAAAGGCATCTTAAGCTAGTTGTATCAATCCTGAATTATGACCTTTCCTCCCCAATAGCCCCCTCCTCTGTTCCTATCACAGCAAACAGAGCAAGACAAAAACCTAGATTCATCTAATCTATTCTCCACAAGTTAGACTACGTCTATTTTGCCTAAATGCTTCCAAAACCTTCCCATTACCTATGGGATATTATGAAAATCAGGTACCTGGATTTCAAGGCCCCATCTAGTGTGGTTCCTGCCCACTTCATCTCTCAGTCCTCTTCTCTGTGTTCCCTGAGCTCTTATCACTTTCTTGAAAGTAGCATGCTCCCTCTCACCTCGGGGCCTTCCTTGGCACTTACTTTTCCCTTTGCCTGGAACCTCTCCCCCAACTTCACCGAGTTCACTGCAATTATCCTCAGGTTTCAGCAAAAGGTCCAAGAAGCCTTGCCTTACTCTTGCATCAGGCCACCCTGTAACTTTTTTTCATCACATTCATGTTATCAGTTTGATCCTTTGATTAATATCTATGTTTCCTACAAGACTTAGCTTTGGGGAGCAAACACCATGTCTGTTTTTCTCATTCATGCTTCCTTGGCACTTAGGCCTCCTGTATAATGGGCAGTGGGCATCAATTAATATTTGTAGAGTAAAGTGATGAATACCTGATGTCTCTAGTTAAGTGACTAAGTTCTCATAGACATGTGGAAGCAAGTGGGTATGCTGGAGCAATGAGACTGCCAGTGATGAAGAAAAAGAATGCCCAGGGAACTTCCAAGGGAAATAGCACCCACTGGGTAGACAGAAGCCTGGAGAGCAGCAGGGTAAGACCATGCTTAAATGAAAGTCACACTGAAGTGTAATGAGACACGATCGCAGGGTAGTGGGTTTGTAGATAGCTATTTGCTTGGCTGGGCTGGTTAGTTGAGAATGGAGTGGAAAGTCCCAGGTGATATTTTCTAATACAGATGCATTTTGAGGATAAGCATTTACCTAATCAAAAAGCTTCTAACATGTGTGCGATGTGTATCACATATAAAATTAAAGAGTAAGATATTGTATTCAGTTTAGAATTACATAATTCTGTTATGTAATCTTAAGATGGGTGATATTCATGCTATCATTGCATGTTAAAACTTTAGAAGGAAATGTGACCTAGCACTGTTGGAAAATTAATACGGCAGGGGCAGAGAAGCACCACTCTCTGCAAACTATCTGTGCCAGGAGATTTTTATGTGTCACCGAACAGTACACGCCACATGGACATTGAAGTCAAGAACAAAAAATAAAAGATTCTTTTTTTCAAATAATAAATATTCATTGTGTACTTAATTTATGCCATTTCTGCTACTTCCTAAGTCTATGCTCTAATTTACCTTCCTTGTGTCTCATTCAAATTGGGACAATAAATTTTATTAGGAAGATTATGTAAATAATACATCAAAGATCTTGTAAACAGTGCTTGGACCAAAATAAACAATCAAAAAGTTAGCTGTTATTATTTTAAATGTTTTATTATAACTACATCCTGTGCCTTTTCTAGGAACTGAGTCTACAGTTGTGAAGAAGACAGACAAGATAGGACTCTTATGAAGTTTCGATCCCAGTTAAGGTGGAGAAAAATTAGTTAGTAAATCAATAAATAAGATCATTTCAGAGAGGGATGGATACAAAGAAGGGTGATGGGGTGGAGTGTTCCTCAGAGCAGAAGCCATCTTCAGAAGGGCAATCAAGCTGAGCTGAGACCTGAATGATGAGAGACAGGCAAAAAATCCCAGCCAAGGGCATTCCAGACCAGATGCACAGCAAGTACTAAGGCCCTGAGTCAGAAATGACGAATTAGAGGCAGGAAAATACAGTGTGGCTGGAGTGTGGTGAAAGAGGAAGAAAGTGGTATATGAATTGAGGTCAGATACAATGAGATGGAGAAAACCAAGCTGGACTGACCAAAGAGCAAATGTTCAGAATCTTGATGGGATGTTTCTGCTAATAGGAGACTACAATTTGGCAGAGTGAATTAGGTAACTAGGAGTCAGGGCCCTGAGCTTAGAAGGAGGAAGGGATAGCTGATGCTGAGTCAGAGCCTCTCTGGTGCCCGGCCTCAGAGGAACCCTGACCTCTAGAAGGTAGAACCTCTCTATTGGCCATTAATCTCTCTCCCTACCCGTTATGGCAAATATGACTGATTGCCTACCCAATGTCCATTTCTTCTTTCTTTCTTGTTAGCAGAAGCCTGATATTGTTCATGGCAGCAATAGGCCATCTCCAAGTGAAACTGGGTTAGTCTAACCCAATCAAAACAAGCCTATTACTTGAAGCCTGTGGTAAAAGAGGTGCCTTGGACCCCAGTCCCAGGAAAGCTTCTCTCTTAGGTGTGAGAACCAGAACCATCTGCTGTGCACCCAGTCTGGACACTGAGACCTGAAACTTACCCTTACTGTCTACACTCACAGGACTTTGCTATCTCACTGTCTTCATTAGTATGACTGTACTTTTCCAAGACCAGCCAACCTGAACTTCACAAAAGACTCATCAACTCTTCAGTGGAAAGCATTAATGGACAGTTCCCCACCCCCCTCCCCAAATTCTTTGTATCCTTCCTCCCAGAATCCTTACCTTGCTGTTTCCACTGATCTTACATTTAATCACCTTTCAATTCTCAATAAATTCTGATGTCACCTTTCCTGCTCTGAAATGCTGCCTAGTTCTGTGAAGGTGGTGCTCTCTGGACTTTGTGAATAACACACTCTGCTTTGTCTTTTCAAAAGATTCTGTCGGGAATGTTTAGGGAGCCGGCCTTGGACAGGTCTGTCTTTCAACAGGAGCTTTGTCTGATGTTATCTATAAGTAACCACATATGAGTTGTAGATATATTTCAAAAGCTAAAGATTTCTATGGGGAGAAAAGAGGCCTGATTAAAGGAGTACAGACAAATGTACATCAACTTTTGGATATTCCTTCAAAATTTGTTCAAATGCTTTTTACAAGAAAATCAGGTTATTAATCTATGACTTATGCAGTTTCCAGAAGTTTTCAGTTGGAGACCAGATGCCACAGTCCTTCAAAAAAATTTTTTTTCTTTAACTTCAAAATCATCAATAATGTAGGCTTTTAACTTTCTTAAATCAGGATAAATAACAATTACTAACAAATAAAATATACAACAAAATTAGTTGATCATTCTTATTTTCTATGCTATTAGGATTAGTAAAGCATGTTAACAGCCTAACATTTTAAAATTATTTCTACTTTTGGAGTTCTGGACGATGGTGTATTATTATTATTTATATACAATTATTCTTTTGCTGATAACTAATTCATTAAATTAGTTGATTTTATCACTAGACCAGGTTCCATGGTCTCAGCAGATTTTACATTTCTTTGCAAAATGAAGCAAAATATCACCTAACGTCATCTGAAACCAAAAAATTAAGAAAGAAATCTTGACAACTGCTTTTATAATGTACATCAAACTCACATCACTGAGTGTTTTACTCTGTGAGGCAGACTCATGAGTGAGAGCCTGGGTGTGGAAGAAAGCATGGGAGACTGAGGGCCAAGGTGCAGTCTTGGGTCTACTGCTATCTAGCTGCCAGAACCCAGGACGAATGCTTTATGTAGATTACCTTGTCATCAACACCCCGTGACCTAGGTACTACTAAATGTATGTTTTACTGAAGAAAAACAATTTAGACAAAGAGAAGTTAAATAATACACTGAAGATCATACAGCCAAGTAAGTGCTAGAACCAGAATTGCTGCCGAGACCATCTGTCACAGCCTCTATGAAAACACCTATTAGTGGTAGTGACCTGGCAGTGGCAGAGGAGAATGAGAAAAAGCCAAGTGAGCAAGGTCTCAGTTGCCTCTAGGGAATTGGTAGGTAGGTCCGGAGGCTCTTGTTACACATTGCATCAAACTCTAGGCCAAATTCGAGGAGCAGAGATAAGATCCTTCCTTGTTTCCAGCTGTAAAACTTGGGCCAGACCCAGAAGCTGCCACTGTCTCCTGTATCAGTCTCATATTGAACATGTCATGTCAAGGAGGTCTTGTTAATAATGCAGGCTTGTAACACAAGCAGGATGTCAGTTTTGAAGAGATGCCCGTCACCACCCAGCTCCCCTGTCTGCACACAGGCAGAGGAAGGATGACAGCAAGGTGAGCTGAAGGCAGCCGGCTGCCAAGAGAGGGGGCTGAGGATTCCAATAGGAATGAAGTCCAAGGAGACCACAAAGCTGAGGACATGAGGATGTGGCAGAAGCCGAGAGATTATGGGGAAATGTCAGTCAGAAATGGGCTGCCTATGCAATCAACCAAAAGAAAAGGTAAAGGGCAGCAAGTAAATACCGGGAAAGGGTCATGAAGAAAACGGTGGGGAAACAGATGAGCAGGGATCACAAGAGATGACTCCCCTGAAGGGAAAAAAAATTACCTGGAGATAAAGTCATTAGGACAGAAAAGAACCCCCAGGTAGGGGTTACCTGTGTGTGACATGGTTCTGAACTACACATTTACATGATTATTGGGGAATACTCCTTGTCCCATATTAGAAATGTAATTGAATGTCTCCGCTCCCACTGGCCTCATATCTGTGAGGATATAAGCTACACATGGTCAAGACCATGATGACTTTACTCATCATCGCATCTCCAGGACCCAGCGCAATGCCTGGAATGTGTACATGCTCAATTAATATTTCTTGAATAAAAAAAGGCAGGAAGGAAAAAAGGAAAGAAGAGAGGGAGGGATGAACGGAAGCTGTGACTCAGGGATAGCAAGCTATGCCTGGGTGGCCAAATTGACCAAGCTACATAGAAAAATGGTCTTTGCCACTTCTTTCTCTCCACTTCCTTTCCCAACTCACGGACAGTAGTCCCATGCCACCTGCTCGAACACAAAAGAGGGTCAAACCGCCCAAGGTATGTATAGCAAAGCACTAAGGAGGCTTTGGGGAGCCTGCACCCCCACCCCAAGGAATCCTGGGTCATCCATCATACACTAGGTCAGTTCCCGTGGTCTCCACTGTCTCTACAGCTGCCCTGGGGTTGACCTCTGGGCCTTGGGAGTCTTCAAAGTACAACCCAACTAGTGAGCTGCTTTAACACACACTCATAAGTTCTCCACTGCTCAGTGGACCCAATGCCACACCAGGAGGTCGATGAGTCCTCCTTTCTTCAGACATATACTGGTCCTGCTCCCCACATTGGAACACCCCTGGTATTATGCTCAAGAGGGAAGAGGTTGGGTGCAGAGGGTTGAATCTTGTGTTTCACCCCAGCTAGGCTATTTATGCTGCAGTAACAATCCCAAAACTCAATGACTGAAAAATAAGGTGTATTTCTCACTCATACTACCTATCCATCACCAGCTGGCTGAAGGCTCAATTCTACATTGTCTTTCCTCTGGGACGCAGGCTTAAAGAGTAACCGTCATGTATCTATGGTAGAGAGAAACTGCAGAGCTTCTCACACTGGCGTTTCCATACTTCAGTCTGGAAGGCCCACAGATTACTTCCAGGAACAGCCATTGGCTGGAATAGTGACTTGGGCCGCACAGCTGCAAGGGGTCTAGGAATATAATCCTTCCACAGGTCGGGAAGACAGCACTGGACATAGTTACTCCAGCCTGGAACTGAGCCTAAGAGGTATGGCCCAGTTAATCCTAAACCCCATCTCCTTAGCAAAGTGTTAAGCACTAGACAACCCTCCACTGAAGAAATGTCTGGTGACCTAGCCCACAGGAATGGAGGTGCTTTGTAGACAAGTCTGATGCTCAGGGGGTCCTCTTCCCATACTTTCATATCCAAGACTCTTCACCTGTTCTGCAGTCTCAGCTCTCCTGACACAGGGACAGCCCTAATGAGGACAGTGTGGAGGCAGTCCTCCTGCAGCCCCGGTCAGATCCTCTCCACAGTGGATTTCCATTAGAGGTCCAATGAAGTAAACAGCTACAACAAAGTGGCTGGTCTGAGGATTCATTTTCTTCTCTTCTTTTAAAAAATTAATATAGAATTTTTCCCCTGCCACATTTTAAGAATCAAGCAACATTGTTCATAACTAAATAGTCCATGTGTCAAAACTGACATTTGTACTACTTGCTATGATGGGTTAAAGGGGAGGCAGTGTGGACACGGGATGGGGTGGCAGAAAGGAAAGGGGGGTGTTGAGAGAAACACAATCAGGCAGAGGGGGAAGGATGTGGAAAGCAGACAGGCTCAGCTGCGGAGAGCAGGGGACTTGAAGGAAGAGAGAGTGGGCTGGACAGACAATCTGAGGGGAGAATGTCAGAGATAAACTGTTGTTATCACATCCTTTCTTAAAGTCAGCCCAGCTCTTTCAAAGGCTAATTTGCTATTTAACAATTGTTTGTGTTCCTTTAAAAGCGAATCAGAGGGTTTGTGATTGCCTGGGCTGCAGGCACTTGAATCAAGAGGATGGCAAAGATGGCCTCTGGTGGAGATCCCCATCCCTGAGAAGCCCTTACTGCAGGGAAGCAGCGGAGAACTTAAGGCTTCAAAGAGGAGGGCGTGAGAGGCAGACCTTTGGAAATCAGAGGTCATACAGGGAGCTGGCCTTTTGCACTGACTCTTCTTGATACCAGGGGACAGAGAGGGACAGCTGAGGAAAACTTAGAACTAGAAGTCTTAAAATATCAAATTAAGCTCCATGAGATTTTTGATCTGGACCCCAAAAGAGTTGAATCAGGTGACTTCTACTGGTTTTTGTTTGTTTGTTTGTTTTTGTTTTGACTATGCGCGTGTTTTGTAAAAAGCTGTGGATCACTACCTGAACAGCTTCTGGAACCTTTCGGAACCTGCATAACCAACATGGGCCGCTGACGTGAGTGGAGAAAGCAAAAACCTCAAAATATCTTAAAAAAAAAAAGACCCCCCTCCCTCCACCGCTTCACTGCCCACGCAAACGCCAGTTTTCCACTACGGTTGCTCCCCACAAAGACATGCTTCATTCTCACCCACGAGGCCAGGTCTTTTATGACTTACACTGTGCTCTAGGCCCAGTGACAGCGATCAGAAATAATCAAGCTCGATCAAGCCCATGCTAACCCTGGAGAATGCCTAGAATTTCCTTTGGGGGCCTCCCTAGTGGCTTTCCCTCTCAGAGCAGGGGGGCCATGGGGCTGTTGGTGCAACATCAAGAAAGGGGCAGGAAAGATGCTCGACTCTCTGGAGAGGACAGCAGTGTGTGGTTAGCCAGAAAGAGGGACAACAGCGCAGGGCAGCCCGAAGGCTGAGGCCGCGGATGCATGACTGGGGAATGCCCGCACCTGCGTGTGAGAAACCTTCCGAGGCCTGGAAATCTTGATAAGGTGGCAGCGCGCCCTGCAGCAGCATCCTGAGGGCTGCCCGGCCGCCCACACACCCACTGCAGGCAGGCGAGTGGCATGCTGTCATCACCCAAGTCGGCAAGCATCGGGTACACTTAATTACCCGGGAAGCCTAATCAGTTCACACTTTTTATGCTGGCTCCTGATTTCATTTGTGTTGTCATTTTTCCCCCCTTTTTCATACTCAGTTGAATGAATCTAAAAGATGTTCAGAACCCAGTTTCCACCAGCAGGTCTCCGAAAGGAATACAGACGTGAAGAATTTCATTCATTCATCTTTTCATTAACCGAACAAATATTTATGGAGTGCCTGCTGTATACCTGTCTCTGTGTTGGGTGGTAGGAGGGTTTTCCTACTTGTTTTCCAAGGTATAGCATTTGGGTATTGATTGGACAACACTTGCCATACCTCTCCATATTAATCAGGAAAGAAGCTGTAATAATATTTGGACATCAGAATGGTGAGAATATGAGGCTATCCCTGCCCAGAGGAAACTGCCTGGCTCCTGGGGGCCAAAGGGCATGCTGGTTCAGAGCGGAGATACTCTGTCTTAGAGCTGGGCTTTTGCGTTATTTCTATTAATGAGGTACAAGGTGGTGCCTCTCATCTCAGCCTGGCAATCTCTTCAAATGCCCTGGAGGAAATCTCTCCTGTGGCTGTTTCTCTTTCTCTTTTATTTTGGAGGCTTGGCAGGGGAGTTTGTACAGAGAAATGCTGGCCATTGGGTTAGCCACATCATGAAGGTAAATGATTTCGGATAATTTTCTACAAGTGGGAATCCCAAGTCCTTTAAAAAACAGAGACTCAGACTCAAGTTAGTGTTTCGAAACTGATTGAAATGGGTATTCCCAAACTCATGGTCTTCCTGGTCAGAAAAGTCTCCCTCTTCTCTGACCGGCAAGACTAGGAAAGCAGCTCTCTCAGAATGTATGCACATCATAAATGCCCAGAGCTAGAGGCTTTTCCAGTTGGACCCTAAGGGTTCCTGAGATATGCTTCAGAGGCTGAAGGGAATGGGCACCTCTGACCTCTCTCTTGCTTCACTCCACCAGAGACGACCCATAATGATATTTCTTATATATATATTAGTTTTCCTTTCTTTTAAGAGATTTATTAAAAGATTTGAAGAAAAATTTCCTATGTTAAAAGAAGAAGAGAGAGAGAGAGAGAGAGAGAGGAGGGAATAAATGAATGAATGAAAAATTGATGGAGAAAGGAAGGAGGGAGGAAAGGAAGGAAGGATGAAGAGAAAGTCCAAACTACATATTCACCAGAGGAAGAGACCAAGGTCCAGGAGACCACAAGGCTTACCGGGGTCACACAGCTTCTCAGAGCTAGCACTGGAATGCAGGTAGACTTCCCACTGCACAACTAAGTTAGCGTCTCTGGCCAAAGATGACAAGGCCTTTGCTCACACATTTTTAGGGGGCATGTAATTTACTGATTTTTGCTTACCTTTTATTTAACAATTTTCAAAATAAACTTCTATTAAACCTCTACTGTTTGAGCTTTATTTAATAGAGAGATTCTTGAGGGAGAAAGCCCTTGCTAATTTTTATTTGACTGAAGATAAAGGTAATGTTGTGTCAAAGCTTAGGTGCTGTGATGAACCCCATTTGTCATAGCCCTGTTGTCTCACTGTTGGGGGGAGGGTGTACCAGGGGAGGGTGTAAAGGAGACATCATGGGGGACATAGCTACAACTTGCACTGATACAACCCCCACCCTCCTCCACAATATGTTTGTGGGTGGGGAGAGGAGGCAGATGATTGGGCTAAACCAACATATATAATGACAATGTCTCATCGATACAAATGATTTCCTTTTCAACATCACCTTAGTAGTCAGCTTTTCCATTATTTCCCAGCTTTATAATTTTGTCAGCATAAAAAATATCATGAGGTAAAATGTGCATGATATCCACATAAATGCCTATCGTCAGGTGGTGTCACTGCTGTAAAATTGTCCTCACATTCCCCCCATTTCTCCCTGGTCGGTGCTTACATTCAGGTGCCTAGCAACCGGAAGCATGATGCGGTAGCATACACAGTGGGAGGCAAGAGGTGATAGCCCAGGGGAATCCCCAGCAAAAGGGCAGATCTGCCAAGGGCTGTTATCAGATGAGATGGAGGGGTGTGAGGTGACTCAGACGCTGTGAAAGCCATTATTCATTTATACTATGCTTCCCTTTATCAGACAGCATGCTCTCAAAGTGCTGCGTCTAAACAAAGTTCTTCAATCAAGTCCTGGGTTAAAAAGGTTAAAGAAGCTCACTATTCAAATGATTCCTACAAAGTATCCTTTATCTATCAAAGACTTCATTCATTCATTCGTTCATTTGTTCATTCCTTTATTCAACAAATTTATATTTATTTGAGACTTTGAGCAGGGCATTGGGATATTGAGGGGAAAAAGACATTTTCCTGTGGCGATGAGCTTCAGAACATTACACAACCACTGCAGGAGCGATACAAGGATGCTAATTGACCTTTTGCAAAAACAAGTCTTCAGAGTTAATTGCTTACAACAAACTACTGACTAAATAAAATTAAGTTGTTGGGGCAGCTGCCCCTCCTCCGTGACCCACGCCCCTGCCATCAATGTCACTTTGTTCTTCCAGGGCAGGATCTCCTACCTCATCCCCCAGAAGTTTTAGTTTTAGTTTCGCTTTGATCCAATTTCTTTTCTTGTAGACTATTTGAAGTACAATGTGATCTTTCAGCTTGGATCCCAAGCACATCTGGGAAAAGTACCCTTTGAAGAGAGAGCGAGAGATAAGAGCACCTAGTTTGTGAAAAAGATCATTAGAGACATCTCATTATTACATATGTCTCTGCCTGTTTACAGCCAGGTACGCAAAAGAGGGAAGAGCAATTAGTAGAAGGCTGAAAGATCAAGCACCAGGGTTGATCTAATTCCTGCTTCTGCTGAGTGTTTGATCTGTCTGTAACAGACACCAACACTGAGGACCTGATGATACCATTCCTTGAGGAGACCAACCAGCCACTTGGTGGTGAGGTGATTTTACCAGATCTGCACCTCATCCCCAGGTGGGAATAGGGCAGTCATTTGTCTTTCCTGAGATTGATATGTGTTCATAGAATAAGTCTACCTTCCCTGCCCACAACATCTTGGCCAGTCCAACATCTGAGAGCTCCTCGAGTATCTGATTTGTTGACATAAGATCCACCACACATCATATCACCTTAGACCTAGGGGCCAATGTCACAGCACAGGAGGTACCACAATGGCCTATGACCTCAGCAGAAATAATTTCATACACTGTACAAGCTGGGGGCTACCAGCTTGGGAGTGTCAGAAAGGCCTCTACGGGGTCCAGCTAAGGTGTCAGGTTTGGTATAAAGTCATCATTCAAGATGCGCAATATACTTTAGATACTTTGAATACAGGGCAAAAGTGATCCATCTATCACTAATCTAAGTGACCTTATCTAAGTGATCCAAGTCACTTATCTGAGTGACTCCATTAGGAAATTTGTGCTTCCTATTCCTTAAAAGCACAATAACCAAAAGCAGTCAGAGCCTGACAAAAACCTGGTAACCAGAGGCTCAGATCCTCAGGGGGGAATTTCAGAGTTATCCCAATGGACAAGAAACCTATACCAGCAAAACTGCCATTCTTGAAGATGAATATCAATCATGCCTCAGGGCAGCATCAGGAACTGAAGCTGTCCCACCAGTCTTCCTCTTGTAAATTTCTCTCTTTTTTTTTTTAAACTGAGAGGAAAACTAGGTAGTGTGGGGTAAGCCACCACCTTGACTAATCAGGCCAAAGTGAATTTAATCTGGAGCATGAGTGGATTTGAGCAATGTGAGAGATGGACTGCAGCAAAGGCCCTCAGTGTCATCCACAGGCCCTCAGTGCTCATGGCTTCTGTACTCACCTCTCACTTTAAGCACCTGATGCTGAGAGTTTTGTTTGGGTTTAGGAGCTCGTTTGGCCCATGCACAGGGCAGGCCAGAGGTGCTCTGGAAATGATATACCTGGAAACAGGCTTCAATAAAGTGTAACAGGTGGTATGATTGGGAAAGGAGCTTGGAGAACATATAACAAAGAAACCTAAATTTACCTAGTGCCCAGGAAAGTCCTCTCTGAGCCATGAAGGATGAACAAAAGTCAGTTAGACAAAGAGATGGAAGAAAGGTGTTGACAGACACATAGGTAAAATGGAAGCCACAGTACATAAATGAAATGGCAGGAGCATGGAATGGGAGAGAGAAGCAGTAAAAACAGGCAGGGATCATACCATGAAAGATCTCAGGAGCCTTGTTTTGGAATCTAAGTTATTTCCTAAGAGCAATAGAAATCCATTGAAGAGTTTTTCCCTGAAGATGACATGATCCGACTGACATGTTGGGAGATCATGGTGGCTACAGTATGAAGAACAGTTTTGAGGGAATAAGACTAGAGACAGAGAAAGCAGAATGTTCATAGACATTTGGATATGAGACTGATGCATAAGGATATGATGTAACCAGTGATGCAGTAATTAAATTCCACTGTAGAGGGAATGGATGTTCCAAAAGGAATGTAAAAAATGTGAAGAGCAGACAACCGAGGCCTGAGCCCCATGGACACAGATATTGAAGGAAAAAATAGAGGCATAGGAGATTACAGAGAAAACTAAGAAAGAATAGCTAGAGAGGTAGAGAAAAAACTAGATTAGGATGACACCCAGGGAACCCGAGGGAAGAGAGCATTTGGTCAGCAATATCAAATGCTATAAGATGATAAATAAGAGAAGTCTCATTCACTGCTCCCAGCAGAATAAAATAGCACAATCTTTTAGGCAAATAATGTACATCGAGAACCATAACCCAACTCCTGGGAATTTATTCAGTAGAAGTAACTGAAGGGGAGGAGAAAAATCTATTTATATAACTATGTTGATATTGTTTATAATGGTACAAAAAATAGTAAAATATCTTTAATGCCTCTGAGAATTGACTCAGTAAGTTATAAGACAAACTTAATGAAATATTTTGCAACTATTAAATACTATAATTATGACTGCCATGAAGCGGCATTAAAATGAATATACAATAACATCAAATGAAAAAGCAAAATGCAAGATTCTATGTAAAAAGTAAATATGCATATGCATAAAGATTGGAAGAACATGGAAAATGTAAATAGTTCAAATGTTAGGTGGAATTGTGAATTTTTTTAAATTAATTATCCTCGGTATTGCTGTAAATACTCTTTATAGACAATAAATTATAATCAGGAGAAAAAACATACTGTGGAGCAACTTTATAATAGGTAGAAAAACCTAGTACAATGTGGAACAACTTGTTGTGTGAGTAAGGATGAGAGAACAAAACATAAATTTTGCCACCTATAACAGGGGTTTGTAGAAATATTTATTGCTTTCTGGACCAAAGAGGGTCAGACAATTTAACATATACTTAATGCTCACCTGAAGAGAATTTCCAAATAGTCCTTAGTGTAAAAACTGTTTATTCTTGGAAGCTATGAAAATAAAAAGAAATTAAATAAATTGCAGCACGATATTCATTATATTCACAATATTTACAATAGATTGTATACACTCTCCCAATGACAGGGAAAGGAGAGAGGGAATTTACACTTTTTGAGTGCCAACATGTGTCAAGGATGCTGCTAGTCACTCACACGCAATAGCTCATACCAATCCAGGAAGTTTGAGGACCCCATTCAGTCAGCAAGTATCAAATTCCTAGTCTTTTCCTGCTTTGTTGTCCCCTTCTCAGCTCCCTATCAGGCAACTGAGCAAATTTCAGTGACCATCTGCACAACTGGAGCAAAGCTGCCTACCTTAGTGGAGACATGGCTTTGTTTCCTGAACTTTCCTAGTCAGGGTTGTACTACAACCTCTTCCCCTTTATATTTAAACAACTCCTTTCTCTCACCTTAGCTCTGAAATTCATTCATGCATGAGCCTATGGCTGAATCTCCATTGTGTAATGTTCCTTTATTCTGGTATTCCCATCTCACCCATGTACAGTGTTCGAGCTCCATGCCTAGTCCAATGTTGTGGGAACGTCGGGCACTCACTCTTTTCTAGCTGACTATTTACTAGAGAGGATTTCATTTCATCCCTTGATAATCACATCCTCGGTTTATTCACTTTTCTAATAACTCTATTAGAATGTTTATAAGATGACGTGCTTTTAATTGTTTCCCTCACCCCAGTGATACAGAGTAAGTTTCTCTAATGGGCTTTGTAATGTCCATCTTTTATTTTTATTGCTAATGGACTCTCCAGTAATATAAAATGACTGATGAGTGCAGTCGGAGAAAAGCAGAAAAATCAATACCTGTCCAGACTCCATATTAGTTAAAAGCAGGTGAGGACCTAAGGCTGGCAGACAATAGAATTTCCTCTGGCTCCCAAGTTTCTGAAAGGAGGAAAAATGACCTCAGTAGGGCTATAAGCACAGGGTGTTGGAACAAGAGACTACCAATACGGTTTGGGTGTTTCTCAGAGATCTGTGAGGACAGTTGTCCAGTAGAGGGCAGTGGTGCCTGCACACACTGACCCCAGGCACCACTAATTAGGGTTGCCTCTCCAGGCTTCTCTCCTTACCTTCCAACAGACCATGCTGAGGTGACTCTGGCAAAATCAAAAGCACCCCCTTGGTCAGACATGGTCATTGTTAGCAGAGCCTCGGCAGCTACAGGTTCACATTTGATAAGCGAGGTTTTCCATGGCAGACATACTTAAGCATTGCATTTGTATCATCTCATTTAGTCTTCACAACAACCCTATGATATGGGTACTATTATTATCATCATCTCCATTTACAGATGAGGAAATAAGGTTAGCTTGGTCAAGGGCACCCAGCCAGTGGCTAGAGCTGCTATTGGAATTGCTTCTACTGTACAACACCATGCTATCAGTGACAGGCCTTAGTGTCTGTTCCATTCACATGTACCACTATCTTACCCTAGGAAATTTCTGTACAGCAGGAACCATAAGTTACTCATCCTTCTGTCCATCTTCAGCTAGCAGAGAGCTTGGCATATGGTAGGTGCTCAATAAATAATTTTTATTGTTCCAGCATTCAAAAGGCCTTTATTATGTCTTTTTATGGTATTGTGATATGTGGAGTAGGTTCAACATACTTCCCAGTTTGTCTTCATTTATAATCTCAGACAAACAGCGATGACACAGATGAACCTGTTGAAGACATAGACAAGTGAGGAATAAACTTGAGCTAATATCTAACTGGCTCAGTATTTAGGTTATATATATCAGCCAAGGGCAAAAGGCTAAGATGATTTTCTATTTCTGTTTCTTTAACATTCCCACTCTGTTACTCTCAGATTTCTAGAAACCTGCATTAGAGCCCAGGTCAGTTACAACTTCTGATTATTGTCTCCAGAATTTTCTGCCAGCTGTCACCCCCAGGGCAGGGTGGATTTGGGTAAGTTTCTGCACCCAGCCTTCCCTTTCAAAATTCTAGCTAACCAGTCCTCTCCTAGTATCTCTCAGAGTTTAATGCACTCATCCCAGAATACTTACCCTCATCACCGTTCTTATCAAAGACAATGAGACTGAATCCATGTCTATCTATAATTTTTATCCTTTTTAAGACTATATAGATATGCTCATTTGAATGTGTCTACATGTCATCTCTTTAATCATCTCTATTACTAGCAGGGCTTTTATACCAATTAACTAATACAGTGCTATAGCCTTAAAAAATGGTTAACTGAAGTAATCATGGAATCAGGACATATTTTTATGCTTTAAAGAATGAAAGAACACTATATTATAATTATGTCTAGAAATAGAAAGAGTTTAAGATTAGAGAATTGAATGATTGTTTCTCAAGTCGGGGCTCACAGATGATTTTCAGAGGTCCTAGGAGAAATTTTACTTTTATGTTTTTATTCTATTTCATAAAAAATTATTATAAGCATATTCTGGACTATGGTTACCTATGAGCGACTATAGAGCAAAGTGGTTAAGAGCCTGGTTTTAGAACATACTGCTTGTGTTTACCTCCTGGCTTTGCCCCTTACTAGCTGTATAACCTTGGAAATTCTCACTACCTTAGTTTCTCATCTGTACAATGGGGCTACTTCATAGGGTAGTAGTGAGGGTTACATGGATTAAAACACATAAAGCACTTGGATCAGTGTCTGGTACACAGTAAGCACTTTATAATAATGTTACTCATTATTTTAATTATCACCAAGAAATGCCATACGATTTCAAGGTTTATGTTTGCCTGTGCATTTATAATTATATAATCATCAAGTAATACTACTTTAACATCAGAGCTATGAGAGAAAAGAAGGAGCCTGGATATATAAATAATATGTTCACACCAAGTGAAGTCCACATGCTATCACAATATGCTATACAATGATGGATTTTTAGGAATTGAGAAAAGAAGTGGGAGAATTGAGTCACACACAAAAGCTCAAAGTAGTAGAGAAATACTGAACTCAAAAGAATGTGTGTCATAGTGGGCAACACCATATGCCGATGGCAAGAGGCATTCTATTCTCAGCAAAACCTCATCTGTCAATATTAAATTAACATTGTGAATTTAAATTTTCTTTATGTTTAGTTTTATTTGTACTTAATTTATAAATTTGTTTTTAAAATTATATAAGAGAATTAAGCATGAATTTGTCTCGTTTTTGTTTGTCTTATTTATGTAACATTATTTTAGATTAATACTGGGACTCCAAAGAATTTTTTTTCTTTGAAGAATTTTCTTTGAGAGGATCCTTAAGTTACTCAAGTTTAAAAACACTACACTAATTGCTATAGACTTTCCCTTTGGTTTGGTTGGTAGACCATCAATGAACCAAGCCCATTTAGGTCCAAGGTTTGCTCTAATACTCCCTCTTATTCATTTGAAATTTGAAGCATATATACCCCTGCTAATGTACCATGACCATTCTTGTCATTATTTACTTATTTAACTTCAAAGTCACTTAACTTTCAATATTTGAAAATATTCCCATCCTTTGGAATAGCTTGTCATATATTCATTCAAATGTGCAAACTTATACAAAGAAAACAGCAAACAACAGATTGTAGAGTGTGCTCCTGAAGATATAAAAAAAAATAGTGTACACACTCACAGCTTCTATGCTTGTCATGAGAATTCAGCTGGGGAGGCCCTTGAACAAACTGACGTCCAGCTCCAAACGATACCAGAGATTGGCTGAGGTAACAAGTCCAAGATCATGACCACTCTGGGTCCTTCATCATGCCTCACAATTTGACTCCACTTGGAAGGCATCCCAAAACATGAAGGAATGAGGCCACCTCCTTTTTTAAGTCTACTTTGTGCTTTTCCTTCTTCTCCTACCATGCATGCATACCAAGTATTCTGGTGCTGCAGAGGAAGAATTGTATTTACAGAGGCTTTGAAGCTTTAATTAACTGGTCTAAATTGTTGAATAAATGCCTGTGTCCCTAGGGATCAAACCCCAGTTGAATAAGAGGAAAGAAGCTAAGTGCATGACTGAAACAAATTCCTAGGAGTAATGTCTAATTAGTGGCTCTTTCTTTACCCAAGTAGCAAAGGACTATTGATGTCACCATAAAATTTAAGCATTCTCCTGAAATAGGGAGGAAAGTAGATGTATGATCAGTCATTTTCAACACGAAGAATGCAAGCCAGGGGTGCTATTCAAATTAGTTAACAACTGGGAGGGAAAGGGGATCAAACAGCCAAGCTGATTTCCCTGAAGGCCCCAGCCTGTGCCAGACGTTAACCCCCCTTGGTTGCTACACCCTAGGGGTGGTCCAGGTGGTCCTAGAGAGGGATACCCAAGGGGCTCAGAGCACAGTTATTTACCAGCTAATGAGAAAATATTACACTATTTTAGAGCTACAGCTATACTAATGTATCCTGGAGAAATATCAGCCTGAATTCGCCACTCCTTGTGCCTCAAGCTGTAGGAGTGCAACTTGGTAAAACAAGGAGGCCTAAGGTAGGCTTTGGCTCAGGATAGGCGTTTAAAAATTTGTTTATTTTCCATTACAGCACGAGGACAGGAGCATCTTTCAACACTGGGCAGTTTTGACTAAATGATTAGATGTAAAAAATGCGACTTTGATACAAGGTGGGGGTGTATCAGAATCTACCTTAATTTGAGGACAAGATCTTAGATTTCTGCTAAAGTGTCATTATTCCCGAAGAGACGATGGGATTTAAACTACATTTGAAATGTAGAGTTGGTCTTGCAGTGAAGGTTTCCTCTTCTATATTGAATCAAATTCTAAAGCATTTGCCTTGTGGATTTTTTCACCCATGCTCTCTAGCTAATATCAAGCCAGTCACAAAAATAAATACTCATTGATCAATGGAGGAGGAAAACCAGTGTTTTTCTGGGGTTAACTTAACTATGCTGTTGGCCTAGAAACACACCGTTTTTTAATCTCTCCTGCCAGCAGCAGTCATTTTAGGATGGGGTGTCAAAAGAGAGGTAAGTATGCTCGTGAAAGGGGGATGCCAAGGTAAGCTTCTATGTGAAAGGGAAGCTGGTGCTTTTATGAATGGGAGGGTGGGTGTTCCAAAGATAATTACTTTTTAATCTGAATGATTGAAGGAAATGACTTTTCTGAACCAACCTTGCAAATAATTAAGTCAGTCAGGGCACAGTTCCTTTCCCGTGACACGGTTCACCCATCAATCCCACCCCCAGCTCCCACTCTTCCCACACGGACTCTGAATCTGCACTGAACAGCCCATGCCCACTTCCGTACCCATATAGAATAACAACAAAGGAGAGCAAACAAGCTCTCACCAGATCTCAAATGTTAAACTAAAACGATTGTTATTCTAAATCACTTGTCACCTAAATAGTTTTCAGTCCAAAGTTTTTATGCTTGTTTAAACAAAGTTCCTCAAGTCATGTTATTTGAAGCAGTCATCCAAGCTTGTCATTAATGGAAACGGTGCATAGGAAATTGCCAAGATGGAGATCTTTTAGTTAAAGAGCCCTTTAACCAGAAGGGAAGTGAAGCAAATTCTCCCCATCTCCATCTTATGAGTTCTACAGGGGAGGTTTATTAAGAATACATTTCCCACACTCTCAGGGAATGGGGGTTGGGGAACAATGGCTTTGGTATGGAAAATCACCCCCTCCCAATTTGCAGTTAGAGCTATACATCATCCACTTCTACTCTACTCTCACTCTCCAGGAGGGAGAACAGAGGGAGGTGAGAGAAGAAGACAAGGAAACACAGCTCAGAACAGGTACCTAAACCCGGGTCTAAGGAGAGCCTGGACCAGATCTTTCTGGTGACTGTCAGTGTCATGTTTATGATCTCAGAAACAGGTTTAATTGTCTTCTGCAAAATGGGTGGTCTTGTGTTGAAAAGAGGACAACATTATGGCTGTTTCATGCCTTTACCTGGGCTTGGCTTTGCTAAACATTGTGCGTAAATTAGTGGGACCTCACAGCCCACTTTGTGAAGGTGAATGAGAGGGTCACTTGAATGGTCCTGGGAGGGAGAAGCAAAAAGCTGGTGCTATTGGCAGCCAAGGTGCCCAACTGAAGAGCTCCAGGGAGCAACAAACCCCTGCAGAGGAACTGTGTGTTTTGACACTCTTTACTAATGATTTCTGGCAGCATGCTGTTAAAAAATCTCTCTGATGGACATTTTAAAAGGAGAGAAAAAGAACTGGATATTTAGTGTAGGCCTCTTCTTTACCTGGCAGCGGCTTATTTAATCTTCCCTTATTATTTTCGGGAGGAGGAAATTGAAGCTCACAGAGAGATAAGATCAGTTAGAAAAAATGGACAAGAATATAGAAGAGAAAGGAAAACACTCCCACCCTGGAAAAAAGAAAGGCAAAACAAAGCAACTCTGAGGTCCAGGCAACACACACCAGACCAAAAGTTCTGTGTTTTTCTAGTAGCATTGGCCAAGTCTGCAGGCTGGCAAACAGAATCATGTGGCAGCATCTTAAAATCTCCGCCTTGTCCTTTATCCAGTAGATTCTCATTCTAAAAGATCCACGTGACTTGGCTGTCGCATCTTGCTTCTACCTTACACCTCTCCAGATGATTTCTCTGTCTTGTCCCTTTTCCCTTACCGCAAGGTCCCCTCACCCCTTGAAATTCAATCCCCAGTGGATTTACTTGCCTGGCATACAACTTTTAAGTACTCTCCACTGCTTTCTACAAAGCCAGGACAATAACCCCCAGCCTTGCACTTAGAGATTTTGCATGTTAACTTGTTAATGGTTTGGCAAACCCCTCCATAAAGGCTGAGATAAAACCCTGTCTGCATTTCTGTTTTGTTTTGTTTTTTTTTTTAACTCAAGCAAAAATTTTCCTGCCTTCTAGAAAGCTGATATTTTCTTTACAATAACTATAAAAATTAGCAACTTGGATGCACTGGGAAAAAAACTAAAGCACATATGTCCCTGCCTCTCTTTATCTAGCCGAACAGTGCTGTGTTACTGGGACAGAGACGCTGGCTCTGCATAAGTGATCATCATATAGAGCTTGGCACTCCTCATCTATCACACTGCCCTCTTTGCATTTACAGGGCTTTGAATAATCAAATTTGGAGGGCTGCATATATTCTTGTTGTCCAAGTTCATTTCACAAGACATTGGTTAAAACAGATTTTTAACATGTCCTTCAGGTCAACGTCAGTGAGTGACTCTGAGGGCCTAACAAAGGTGTTTCCATAGACGGAAGACTGGCAGAGTGGCGCCATGTGCCCCTGGGGACCTCTCTCTGAGCGATTCGACCCCAACCTTACAAACACACTTTTCCATCCAAACCTTCCCCCTGAGTCAAGGCTGTCAGTCATTCCCAGACCAGCAGTGGTTTTATAAAATGCACAAAGGGTAATTACAGAAAGATCCCCACGAATTTTCATATGTAAATCTTACCCCAGGACTGGAACCCAGGCTCCCACTTCAAAGGTTCCCCAAACAACTTGGATCTGGCAAATACAATAGAACAAAACTGCTTGGAGAGAGAGATGGAAGCAGGGGATGTAGGTGGGAAAAGGGAAGTTTAAACTAGCACAACCCTGATCTTGAAGATTATTATAAAACCTTTAGCACTGTTGAAACAATTAGATCACTTGATTGGCCTTAACATTCCAAATCCCATAAATTAGCCTGGTGGGTGCCTCATGCTGTTAAGCAATGTATTTTATTGTTCCAACATCAACATCTGGCTAAAGGAGAACGAACAGACCAATTTTAATTTTAGCACTAAGAAATTACACCTATTTCAGTCCTTGTGACAACCTCTATAATGAATATATAGAAATGTGGCTTTTTGTCACTAACATTTTATTTTAGAAAGAGGTAGAACGACTTCAGTGACCAGACTCCACAGACTGTAGTGCTCTGAGAATTCCCCAAATCTAGGGAGAGTATTGCTGGCTCCAGGACTCGAATTTATTAGTTCATGCAGTTAATTAATTAAGATGAGGGAAACTGACTCACACTAACTGTGCATATTAGAGACTGATGTATAAACCAGAGTAGACATTTATTTGTCGAGAGGGGACTGTCCTTCCCATAACTATACACTCTATTGTTCCTAAACACAGTGTATTTCTGCAGTGTTAAAACTGATTTCTCCTTTTCTAGATTTCAAGAAAGCCCTCGATCATTTGTTGCCACATATCACTTCAAACAACAGATTAGGTTACTAACCTTATGTTAGGTAATTTGCATTATACATTTCTCTGCCTTATCTTCTATGTTTGTTCACCTTAAATAAACTGGCTATTTCCCAGCCTATGTACAACTTACTTCTTGATTTGGGCAAATATACCGAGTTGCTCATTTGGCAATGTATGTTTTTTACTTGGTGTGTCAGAATTCAATTATATAGTACTAGGTTTAAATTAAATAAAAGCAAAATGTTTAACTCTTTCCTCCTCACATGACAATAACAATAATAGTTGACATTTGTTGAGTTCCCATTATTACCCAGGCTCTGCTACAAGCACTTTGCAGGTATTAACTCACTTAACTCTCACAACAACCCTGGGAGGTAGCTTCCATTATTATCCACACCTCACAGATGAGGAAATTGACCAGAGAAATAACTTTCTCGGGGTCAAAGGGCTAGTAAGTGGCAGAGCTAAGATGCAAACACAGTTTGATGCCCACACTCTTAACCACAACACTAAATTACCCTCTTAGCCTCTTTGCTACTTGGGTGTTATGACTATTAAGAAGAAGAAGAAAAAAAAAAAGGAAGCAGCTGTTTTTCTCACTTGCTCTGACTCTAGCTAACTGTTCTTCACTTTTTTGCATTTTATCCATGCAGAACAAAGCTATATTTGTAATTAAACTCCAGATAAATAAGTACCTGTTTTTAGCAGGGCCAAAAATTTGAGATTTTAGCTGAAGCTGGTAAAATATTTAAATCTAGTGATGTCCTGGATAGAATGTAAAGATCCTTTCCCATATTATCAACACCTAAGGGTATCCATGGCATCATTCCATTCTGCACTTTCCTAGTTGTTTTCTTACAGAACCCCATGCACTCCTAGTTTCTGAGGCCCCCAGCTGGGGACAGCTACACCTGGGCATGAGAACAGGGAGCATGATGGCTGTGGGCAGGACAAGCAGCTAAATGAGAAGAAAAAGATAATGGAAATGTTAGACAGCTCTAATTACTGTCCACTTCTGACAGAGATCTTAAGCAGCTCATTTCATTGTTCTTCCTCTGTTTTTCTCTCTTCAAAATGCCATTAACAGTACTTGCCCCTGCCCACCTTACAAGGGGAGTTTTGAGACTAAAAGGCACTGTTTAGAAAAGTACTTTGCCCTCTTCGGAATGTGTAATCCAAATAGAATCCAAATTTGTTGTATGTTTTCTGCTGCTGTTTACCTTTATGAGACCATTTTAAAGCTAGTTTCTTTTAGCCCACTTACAGCAGCAGATGGATTTGGACTGTTTGGGCTTTGCACAGCCTTGAAAAACATTATTAGCAAAGCAAATGTACTGCGTTGGTGATAGTTGAGGTGTAGTGAAAAAGACTTAGGGGTGAAGTTACGATGCTTGGGTTTGAGCCCTGAGTGCAGGCCCTGCCATCTGAGTTGGGTGAAATTGAGGAAGTCGTTTATCCCCTTTGGGTCTCAGCTTTTTTATCTTTAAAAAAAGGAGTTCTGTTTTGGAGTTATGGTGATTACATAGGGGAATGAATAGGAAAGGGGTGTCACGGTTGCACTAATCTAATTCCCAATCTACTTTTCTTTTAGAGTGGGGCAAGACCTCAAATATCATCTGGTCTGACCCATTTTACAGGTTGGAAAACTAAGGCTCAGGGAGGTCAGATGACTTATCCAAGGCCTTGTCTACTGCTTCCCTTTCTCACAATTTCTCTACTTTCCCCACTTTCTAAGTGGCTTCTTACAACAAAGGGTGCAGGCCACCTCTGTGGATAAGTAGCTCCTGAAAGGATGTGGGGAGAGCAGGCACCACTTTAGGATGTTAGTCAGCTTGCACCTCAGGGGCATTGTTTGTGTAAAGGAGACAAGTGCCCAGACGTCAGCTAGAGCTTGGAAGAAATAGATTCAGCCAATATAGTAATACACACCACACCACACACACACACATAGAAACCAGACAGGAACAAAAACATGTACTTTGAAAGTATCACAAAATGTACTTGTACCAGGGCCATGCAAAAGCCATTTCCGAGCCAACAGAAGGAGCATTTATTATTTCCATTTAACATTTAATAAATAAAGAGTGTTGTAGAGCAGGCTCTCACAATTTAAGACCCCTTTGGTGTGTACAAGCTTTTCAGATACCTGCAATTTCTTCCTCTTACTTACAAAGATGCTCACTGAATTACAAGAGGTAAGGAAACAATCAGGAGAGATCTCAGAGGAAACCTGTTGAATGGGTTCAAGGCTCTCCCTGGTAGAAGGGATCAGATACCTGACCTTTAGTGTATCCCAAAATACGCCAGCAGTAGAAATTAAGCCCTTAAATGTTCATAGTACTGGTAGGCAGCGACAAGCAGAAAAGCTTTAGAGTTCGAAGAAACATTTTGACGTGGTTTAGATGCCTGAGGATCTTGTTAAAATGCAGATTCCAGTTCAGTCTGTGGGTGGATGCTGAGATTTTGCATTTCTAACAAGCTCCCAGGTGATGTTGTTGCCAGTCTGAGACCACACTTTGTGTAATAGCTCCATTCTCTATGCATCCATCCTTAGCTTTCCATCCTTAGCTATTATTGGGTAAAGCAAATATAGCCTTGCAAAGCCTTTCTGGAGCTAGCATTAAGCAGAGTTGATAAAGTTTGCCTCTCAGTAGAGGAGTAACAAGTGCTATCTCTCTGACCAAAAAGAGATATCTGAAAATCCTAATTAATATTAAGAAATTTGCAAGTTAGCATGTCACTTTCTCCAAGGGTATCTGTCTTTGAATAAGGGCTGGAAGGAAAAGAGAATGCTTAACACGGTAGGCCTCTAATAGCACCAGTTCAGACCAGAGAGGCAGGTTGGCAGGAAACCTATCTAGGCCATTGTGCCCTTTCCAGCACTCCACAGTCTCTTTAAAATACTCTGACTTCACAATACATGTCTTTTGATTCCTATACCTGAAATAGCCAAAACCAAATATTTCACATTGTTTTATAGACATTTCAGCCAATTTCCAAGTGTAGAATTTTAACTAAATAAGACTGCAGTCTCATTTAGCACAATGCCTTGCTCAAAGTAAACCCCTAATAAATATTTTTCAACTGAAGGAGAGGGTGAGTAGATATATATTCTCATCTATAGAGGGTATGATGTTTGGAAAAACTTTGTTTTTTATTGGTTCTCGTAAGCAAAATTACAAAATAACCTGGATAATTTACTATTTCGCCCTCAAACTATCAATTGATTTCTTGTAATTAAGTTCAGCCTTAAACTTTACCAAGTAGGTCTTTGGATTCAGCCTCTTTTGTACATAGAGAATTTCTGGTGTTAGCTCTGCATGGCAATCCGTATATTGCCCAGGTAGGACCATAAAAATTCCAATAGTCTTGTGACAGTAGATCAACAAATATAAAGATGCTCTGACCCTTAGAGAACTGTACAATGACCAAATAAACAGTATGGAGTTATTTTGATTATGAAAAAATTTATATCAATTTTTATTTTTTCACCAAATATTTATTATACATTAAATTCAAAACACCACTTTTTTTTTCAGTCTGAGAAACAACTTTAATTTTAAGATGACAGATAAAAAAACATTTTAAGCCATAAACTTTTTTATTAAACATTGGGTGAAATGAGTTAGATTGAAATCAATAGAAGCTAACCACAGAGTTTTAAAAATGTAATTGTCTCATACACAGCTCAGTCACAAAGATCTCTACACATTTTTTTTCTAATCAGCTTTATTGAGGTACGATTTAAAGTATGTAGCTTGATGAGTTTTGACAAACATGATTGCACTACAACCAAGATATAGAATATTCATATTATTCACCAAAATTCCCTTATTCCCTTTTATGGTCAATGCCCACTTTGCTCTCAAGCCTACCTCCTGACAATTACAAATATGTTTTATATCACAATAATTTTGCCTTTTTTAGATTTTTATATAAATGAAATTAGAGTATAGAGTCTTTTTTTTTTGGTCCTGCTTCTTTCACTTAGCATGTTGCTTTTGAGATTTATCCATGTTGTTGTGTCTAGTAATAGTTCATTCCTTTTTATTACTAAGTAATATTTCGTTGTATCAATATATCACGATGAGTTTATCCATGTAGCAACTGACAAACAGTTGGGTTGTTTCTAGTTTGGGACTATTGTGAACAAAATTTCTATGAACACCTATGTACATTTCTTTGTGTGGGTTATAGTTTTCATTTCTCGTGGGTAAATACCTAGAAGTGGGATTGATGAATCATATCATAAATGTATATTTAACCTTATGACAAATTGCCAAACTGTTTTTCCGAAAGTGGCTGTGTCATTTCGCATTTCGACCAGCAGCAGTTTGAGAGTTCCAGTTTCTTTATATTTTCATCAATACTTGGTATTGTCAGTTCTTTTCATTTTGCCATTCTAGTGTGTATGTGGTGGCATCTCATTATTTTAATTTGTACTTCCCTAATGACTAATGTTCAATATCTCTTTGTGCCTATTGGTCATTTGTATATCTTCTTTAATTCACATATTTTCACAATGGTTTTAGAGTAAACGTTGTCCAACCATAGATTGGTGAACTAAGGTCAAGAAAAGAAAATATAAACTCCAACATTTATGTCACAGAGCCCCTGAGACGAACGATGTCATCAAGGAAGAAACGAGAACTTTCATTAAACAGGATTAGGAAAACTGGAATGCGTGGATTTCCTCAAGTTTTTATATTTGATCATGTAGCTATATAGAGGGTTTTCTTTTAATACAATGAAATAATTTTCAAATGAGAGAGAAAAGTTAAACCCTACATTAAATAAGAGGAAAGAATCCTTTAAAAATGTTAAGTCATAATTTTAAAAAAACAGCTTTGGGTTAGACTTTTAAATTTTTTACATTTTTAAAATTTTTTTATTTTTATTTTCTACACCTATAGTACCTGGTTTTCCTAAGTGGTCTCCCATCCAAGTACTAACCAGGCCCGACCCTTCTTAGCTTCCGAGATCAGACGGGATCAGGCTTATTCAGAGTGGCATGGCCGTAGACCTGGGTCAGACTTTTGACATAAAATGAATATAGTATGGTAGTTTAGAGTGCTGGCCCAAAAGTCAGTCAGTCTGGATTCAAATCCTGGCTCTACCACATAGGTGCTTGTAAGCCAGGTTATTGCGCTCTCTGAGTCTAATGTCTTTACTAATAAAATGAAAGCAATAATAGCTACTACAAAGGTTTGTTGAGTTAACACATGTGATGTGTTGAGAATGGTTTCTGGCATGTATTTAATGCTCAATAAATATTAGTCTTTGTTATTATTATGTAGACACTTAAAAGCAAGTTGCAATAGGTACACATAAAATTGTCTGAGCTAAAAAAATATATATATGGTTTGCTTTATAAATAGACATTTTACAAGATTGACTCTTAGAATCAATCAGGTCACTGCTGGTTGAAATGAAGTCTATTTTCCACCTCAAAATATGTTTAAAGGAGACCTGTTTTTGCAAATCATTCCAGGTAATATGCTAGGTGAATTGTCCTCCCTTCCAAAAGAAAGACTTCACCTCTTTCAGCACCAAGAAAGATGGGTCGAGGGTATGCTTTCTTGAAAACAAAGCCATAATCTGATCCTCTTCAACCCAAATAATTGGCCAATGGCTCCTAAGGAGTTTCTTTGTAAGATATTCTGGATATGAAGCCAATCACTTGCTAGAACAGCAGCTTCAAACCTGTAGCTATATTAAGGTCAAAATAAATAAATAAATATTCATGATTTTCTTTAAAGTGCCAATAATTTGATATTGTATTTAAATTAATATTTTAGTAATTATTTCAGTATCTGCCTACTTGAAAAAAATAATACACATGTATGTAGGGCAGTTATTCATTAAATCAACTAAAAACACTGGTGACAAGGCTTACAATCACTCTAAGTACCCCCAAGGTCTGAGGCCCACAAATGGGGAACTTCCATACCAGAATATACATACAGATTTTCTCAGCCTTGGCTCTCCTGAAAGGATTCTCCCATGTTGTGTTCAATGACATCTCTTGCACTAAGATTATAAAAATTTCGCTGTGTATTTTGTGGTTCTTATGTAGAATGTATGTATTACCCAGACACCACCGTAAAGGCCTCCAAGACCAGGAGAGACTATCCAGTTTCTTCAAATACATAAATATAGCCTGTGTTCCTGACTGTGCTTTCTGGCATCTTCCTTCTGATTCTGTCAGGATCCCTTCTGTCACTGGTCCTAACTGCTTTCCATATGTCTGCAGAAGGAGAGAGAGTACCTACTTACTCATTGACGGCACTCCAAGATCTGGACTTTTTCCCTCTGTGTGACAGAGAGGAAACTTAATTTTTTCATAGAGATCACAGGTGTATCCGTACAGGTTTGAGTCCCTTCTGAATCCCTAGGAGCAGCTTTGACTTGTGAGTGAGGTACCACCCATTCCTCTATTCTTCACGCAATGGTAGAAAGCCAATAACATTAACACCGGCATGGAGGTGAGTCAGCAATGAATTATTCTTAAGCAGTGAAGACCAAATGGTGAATTCCAAAAATCTGGAGTCATTTGAGTCCAAAGGGGAAACTTGTGAGAGTGGGGTGGGAGCGGGGGGAGCAGTGAGAAAATAGAAGCAACAAAAATATGCCTTCAGTGTTCTCACTGCTCATTAGACTAGCACTGAGCCAGGACTCTTATGGCCTGAATAACTGATACTTTTTATAAGTAACTGAAGAGCTATAAAAAGCCTAACATTTAAGAAAATAACAAACAGCTGTGGTGAATGAGCAAGAGAAAACTAAAGAGCAAGCCTGTCTGGGTGGCAAGAGGTCATGCTGCTTCATGAGGAAGTGCTAAAACATCACTAACATTTGTTACATCAGTGTGTTTTCATGGCTGGTCATACTACTCTTCCTTTCACCTCAGCTCACTCTCCTATCAAAACAGAAGAACAAATACAGGTCACCAGAATGCTCAGCAATATTTCCTGAAAACAGCATTTCTTTCCTATGCATCTAGCCATGTGCTAGGCAGTGGTACACATGAGGGATTCCTAATCAACAGAGTGAACAAACACCCTCTGCTGTCAGGCTGAGCCTCACTGCCCTGGGACCCCTGGGCTTAGTTCACGTGTGCCTTGAGGGGCTGTACAGCTGCCCTTCCTTTCAACGGAAAATGCCATCTGCAGGTACTACAGTTAGCAAAAGGCAGCAACAGCCCTCCCTACTTCCTCTGGTAATTGTCCATAAACCTAATAATGGGGCGATTACCAATGGGAGGCAGTATGATAAAGTGATCAAATGTATGAGCTGTGCTTTAAATTTCAACTCCAGTACTTACTCCTGGTTGACCCTGGAGAGGTTAACTAACCTCTCTGCACCCTAGTTTTCTTAATAGTAAATAGTAAGTCAAAGTTATCTTCTCCTGGCCTTCAGTTGAACTTTAGGCAGGTCTGTTAGACAATGCTCTAGGATGACCTTGAGGGGGCACGTAGCCATCTTCCCTAATTTCTAAGCCTTACGTAACTTTTCTTACTGGTACACAATTAATGTTAGTTGGTACAATTAGAAAGTGAATAGGAAAATGGTACACCTAGATCCATCCATGTCAATAATTATATTAAATGTAAGTGGATTAAACATTTTTAAATAAAAGGTAGAGATGGTCAGAATGGATAAAAAAGAAAACCTAATTATATATTGCCTATAAGAGATACACTTTAAATATAAAGATTCAGGTAGGTTGAAATGAATTGAATGGGAGAAGATACATCATGCACACAGTAAAGATAAGAAAGCTAGAATGGCTATAAAAAATCAGATAAAGTAGTCTTGATTGCAAAGAATTTGCCAGAGGAAAAGAGGGACTTTACATAATTCAACAGAAAGACAACAGTCATAAATGTATATGCATCTAATAACAGAGCTGAAAATGTATGGGAATAAATAGACAATTCTATAATCATAGTTGGAGATTTTAACTCCCCCTCCCCTCATAGCAACTGATAAAATAAGTAGACAAAAAAAATCCATAAAAATGTAGAGAATTTGAATAATACTATTAATAAATATCAGCTATAATTTTCTTTTCCTTTGATTCACATTTTCAGACACTTGTAAAGCTGCCATTTCTGGCCTTCCACCCCAGTAAGGAAGGCACTCAGGCCACTCTCCTTTCAGGGGGCACAGACATGTGGCCTGAGTGACATGTACCATACTAGAGGAATCTTCCAAAGCTTAGTCTGTGGAGAAGCTTCTGAATGCTGGAAAGTGGCTATCCTTTTTTTTTTTTTCCTCCTGAGCCTGTTTTATATGAACCAACTCTAGAATCATCAGCCTGTTCTCACAGCCATCCTGCCATCTGCTAGGCTTGATAGCCATTGCTGGAGCTCTCAGAATCCTTCCCTAAGATACCTGGAGTGTTGCCACAACAGATGTTTAACTATCAGATTTCATACATGTTGCTTAGGGCGAGACGTATACATGAGGAGAATGATGGAGGTCATGTGGAATATTAAAATCCTTTGAAACTGTCCACAGCAAAAGAATTTCTACTTTGGCTCTGCCCCTCAGGTGAACTCTAAACAAATATAGTCTTCATTTATCTTTATATCTATTAGCAATTGCTCAGATACAATGGAAGATTGTATTTGGAGGAAAAAATAAATGACAAAAAAAAATTGTCCTTTTGAAGAATGTGAAAGATCAGTTTGCTCCTTAGAAATATTTTCTCCTGCTCCTTTTCTGCCTAAGGCTGTGTAGATACATTGCAGCATTACATTCCATGGAGTGTCTTCGGAATGAAATATGTGGCATCAAAGGGTCTTGTCATCATCCCAGGTGAACTGGGTGAAGGCTTCCTCGAATAAACTACTTATTTTGCATTAATTTAAGGACAAAGACCTCAGGTAGATAAAGGTTCAGTTAAAAAATCTACATGCAGAGAATTAGACATTTCCAAGGTTTGTGAATTCCATATGTTGCCCTCTCTAACCACCTTAAATCTCCTTACCAGCATTCCCGTAATCCTGACAGCCCTTACTAAACTGAGGTCATGAGGGAGGACAAGTCTAGGGAGTATGGATGTGTGAATCCATACAATGGGGATCTTTGCAAAGGTTTTCTTTAAGGCCCATGATTTAAATGGTCCATTTAGGAATAGGCTAGGGCAACAAAAGATCATGGCATTAATAGAGGCAAAGAAGCCATTTCTGAATATGTGGCTCCTCATCTCAGAATGCCTTTTCAACATAGCAGCAACTTCTAGAGGGAAGAGCCCCCTACAGTTCAAGCCCATTCACCTCTAATCCCAGTGGAAACTTCCTCTCCTTAAAGAACATTCCTAGCATTATGCCTCTGCAATGGCAGTACCAAAGCCAGGTCAGCTGCAGAAGACTTGGCCATTGATAACAAGATCTTTTCCCCCTTCAGGATCTTGTTCACTTGTTCACTTGTTTATTCTTCCCCCATGATCTATGCCCAGTTAAAAAAGGAATAAAATTATAAGATTATCCTCTTCTTCAACGGAGTATTATTCTTTGCTGACCAGAAGAGAATCGGGTTCATTTCATGATTAATCCTCTCAGTGCTCTGAAGGGCAAATAGGTGACAGGCATGAGGGGAAAGCACTTTCATGAACAATTTTTTACTGGAACTTGTCCTATTGCAAAGCTCTTCTGCCAGATTCCATTAGGAAATTGCAAGCAGATTCATATATCCAAGGGCTTCTCTCTCCCGTACTCATAAATATATAGACATCACATGGCAGGGAGGGAGAGGAGGCTGACTCTCTCGTATGGCATACCCTTGCACAGCAGACGTGTAGGCAAATGCAAATACTGAACACAGTAGCTTGTGCATATGTGCATATGAATATATATCATGTTATTACTCCTCAGCGATGAGATTCCAAGTAGCTACCAGAAAGGGGAGGGGAAAACCATCATCAATACAGCTGCACTTCAGAATGTCAGTTGAAGGCAGACAATGATAAGAAGATGGGCAGGCTGTCCCTAGCAACATGAAAATAAGAGCCAAGACCACCTAAGGACTGATTCAGGACTGGGCCAAATTCCAGCCCTAAACTCATCACAAATTATGCTAAGAGCTCCCTAGGGAAGGCTCCAATTGGCATTTTTGAGCTACACATCCCATCTTTTTTTTTTTTTTTTTTTGATATAGACATCAGGACTGCTTGGGAGACGACTGGAGAATAAAAAGCCCACGTGAAAAATAAATTAGGGAAGGGCTGCTCTCTCATCCAAATGCTTTCAACTTTTCTGAGAAATCCTTCAGCTTCTTTAAAATAAGCTGATATTATTATTCCACTTTACCATCTAAGTTCCTAATGAAGGAAAAGCCAGTGTGCAGAAAGGTAAAGAGAATTGTAGATGAAAATGTCAGCAGACAGGAAGGCTGCAGCATGGCAGAGCTGGAATTGGGGAAGAAAACATCTATTTTTAAGGAAATACTCTTTAAGATTTTTTCTTTATTCTTCCAGGAACACTTAGGTCTTCTCTTTTTGTAGACAGAGACATATACTAAATCACAAGCATACTCTATGAAAAAAATATGTATAGGCCTTCTAGACCCCCAAATATATAGCAATGGTTCCAATTTTCATTACCAGAAATAACTAGAGGAAATGAGAAGCAGGTGTGGGAAGGCTTCCCTGAGTGATGCCAGGGCTTCGTTTTAATTCAGTTGCGTATGGCCTGCCACTGCCTCCTGGCCTTGCTGCTCACACACTCAGAGGTCAAGCTATTAAAATCAGCCAAATACACTCAAATTAATTTCTTTTAGGCCCCAGCCCTATATTGCTTGCCAACAGAACACTTCACCATCTTCTGGCAGAAGCAGCGCTAAATCTCTGAAGTAGGAAATATAGTTTCTTCTTAGATGACGAGAACTATTTGGGGCATAAGATTTAAAAATCTCAGAATTAATCTAAGAGAACTACTTATACACAAAATGTGAAACTACTTTTGGATGAGTGGTAGATATCTAAAATAAGTTCCATATTTCTTCTATTGGTAAACTAAATCTTAATGAGAGAGTATGAAGTATATGGCCTGTTGATATTGGCAACTGTTCTTATCTTATAAATATTTGATAACGTCCTTTGAGGATTATTATGTGGAGAAAAAAAGGGTGAGGTACATCTGAGGATCTACCTTTTTTTTTTCTTTTTTTACAAATAATCCACATTTGCTTCCTTTTGTCCTTTAGGCAACACTTTTAATGTTTTGAAATTTTTGAATTGTCCACAAATTAAAAAGAGGTCAGTAGCATCTGCTTTGAATATATCTCCCAGAGACCAATGCCCACAGAGAAAGAAAACAAACAGCTAATTTACTAGACAGGGTTCTGTTTGAGGGCCTGTTGTAGGATAATTCTTTGTTAGTTTACAACAAGGCTCTGGGATTATCATTTGCTGTAGTTTCAGTAGAGAAAGAAAGGTTGGGAAATGGACTTAAACTTTGGTTCTGTCACTTCCTGGTTGCTAACCTTTGACAAATGACTTAACCTCTATAGGACCTAATTTCCTTATCTGTAAAATGAGGTGATTATCTGTAAAAATAAGATGATTTCCAAGGTCACCTTCTGCTATAAAATTTTATGATTCTGTCTTTAGCCTCCTTGGAAAAATCATATCTGGCTGTGCTTGTATGAATTTGTGCTATACTTAGCACTATAATAAGCTAAAAATACCTTAAAGTAACAAGCTATTATAACTGACAATAGGAGGGTAGCCACAATCCTAATGAATGAATTTGATTATAATTCATCTCTGTGTGAGGAATAGTGACACAATAGCAGTCTTGAGCTATGGTAGACTGTTTGGGACCAGGGCTCAGCAAAAGAAGCTCCTCCAAAGACAGGTCAGAGTCTCAATTTCATCCACTGGATGTCCCAAGAATGCTGACTCTCTCCTACTGAGCCTCTAATCCAATCAAAGATAGGCTGTGACTTCACATATGGATGTGCAGAGCTCATGGATAGGTAGGAATGAGTTTCCTACTAAAGGGATGGGTTATTACTTTGGCCAGTCAGGTACTTTAAAGGCCTATATGCTCTTCTTTTGTGCTTGGAGTCAGAGATAAAGGTCCTCATTTCAGAAGTCTGACACCTACCTGGGACTTAAAACTTGCCCAGAACTCCATTTATCCTTGGGTTTAACATTTCTGCTACTTGTTCTTCAACTATGGTGACTCAAGTGTTACTTTCTCCCTTGACTGCTTATATTCATCCTGATTTACACAACGGACTTTTAAGTGTTAGAAACAGCACGGACATAAATATGCACCCTGTATTCACAGAGGTGTGGGGATGCATGGATGTGCTCACGCAGGGCATGCTCCCTTTTCAAGACTGTTATGAAAAAAATAATGTTGGGCAGCCTCGAAGTTAAAATCTTGAAGTCTTGAAGTTTGAGGTACCAGACTGTCTTCTATTACTCAATTTTGTTAAGTTAAAATTTCATATTTTGCACTATTGTTTACAGGGGGACATTTGTGTGGTATTCGTATTCATAAAAACAAATGTATTTCTACAGCATTGTACCCAGATAATTCAAAAAAATATTTGTTTAGTTGAATTACTCTGTTTGGGGTTAGAGAGTCTCTTTCATTTTTAAATAATTACTCCTCATATATATGAAATATATTCAAATTTTTAAAACTCTGAACTTTTCTTCTGGACTTAATAAAGCCACATTGACTACCACAGAATTTTAAAAAAATCCATTACTTTTGTAATAAATGATCTCTGGGTGATATAAAAGTAACTGTTATGGATTGAATTTTGTTTCCCTCCCCTGAATCCATATGTCGAAGTCCTACACACACACTCTGCTCCTCACCTCCTGGCTTAGTACCTCAGAATGAGATCTTAGGATCATTATAGATGTAGTTGAGATGAGGTCACATCGGAGCAGGGTGGGCCCCTAATCCAATAGAACTGGCACCCTTATGAAAAAAAGGAAATTGGAGAGATATATGCAGGGAGAATGCCACATAGGTGAAGGCAGAGGGCAATGCCACTATAAGCCAAGGAATACCACCATTTGCCAGTATACTACCAGAAGCTAAGAGAGAGAAATGAAACATTCTCCCTCACATCCCTCAGAAGGAACCAATCCTGCCAACACCTTGATCTTGGATTTCTAGCCTCCAGAACTGTGAGACAATAAATTGTCTGTTGTTTAAGCCATACTGTAGCACTTTTGTTATGTCAGGCCTCGGAAACTAAAACAATTACCAAATTTGGAAATTTTCTCCTCTCAGCATTTCTTTAAATTATCAAGAACAAACACCTCCAACAGTTTGTATAAGTCTGATTTGCTCATTCTGCTAACTACAAATGCACACGCACATACACACACATACACACACACTCACACACATACGCACATGCACACATCACATGACCACGCCCAAACATGGAGCTCTGTGTCTGGACTTGGCCCTATTGTGAGTGGTTGTCGGGAAAGCCCGGAGACCATACTGTAACAGTAGACGTCAACAGGGATGGTGTTTTCTTACTCTTGGTCTTGAATCAGTAAAAGATGAAGAAAAAAAGCACACTTGCGAATTCTCTGGTTTAGACCCAGTCATGATTCTTTTAAAGACACTGCCAATAGATTGTAGTCATTCTCTGGCAAAGGTTTCTCTTCAGCCACCAACACTACATAGTTGCTGAATGAGTCACCACCTTGAGTAATCTAATTCCTTGACCAGTACACGCCTGCTGCTAATAGCATGCTGTGTCTTTAGCAGTGTGTTTTGCGTTGCTCTATTCTCTGAAGTTTCTTTAATACTTTCTTAAGGGTAGGTAGGGTTAAGGATTCACTATGAATCATTAGAGAGGAGGAACCTTGCTGACTCAGCAGCGTGTGAAATGACTGGCTATCATGAACTGAAATGTTGTTTTATTAAGCTTCCTCATACTTTGAGCTAAGCTAGATGTGGCATTATTACTTCAAAAAAGTAGTAAATGTAGGCTAAAAACTCTTTTATTTCCCCAGCTAGAAGTCTTTTGCTAAATGATCCAAGGGAAAAAAACAAAAACAAAAACAAAAACAAAAAGAAAGAAGCAGAATGCTGCTCTAGGAAGGATAGTGGAGCTGGGCCCACCCCATGTCACCTCACCAGCCAGGCTCCCACGGAGACTCAACTTGCATCATCAGACATCCTGAGTGTCTTCAGGAAGAATATAATAAAACTACTACCAAAGAGTTATTTCTATCAATAAAGTTTAAAGCAAACAAACTTCCGAACTTATTTTTGCACAATTTTAAAAAAAGTATGCCTGGAAAATATTTTCACTATCAACATTCTACAGCCACAAGATGTCTTGTTCTTTAACCAAGAACTATTTTTTTCTCCAAGGCTGATAGATCGAAACATTTTGAATATTTGTAACATTTTCTTCTAAGGAATATTTTTATATTACTATCTGGCCAGCTTTCCTTGAGTTCTTTTGTCTTTCTTTTGTTCCCAGTCACTTACGTAATTTTTATTCTTCTGTAAGTGAGTGACAATATTATGAAAATAGAAATCAGAGAAACAAAACCATCAACAAGGTCAAAGGCAACCTACCGAATGGGAGAAAATACTTGCAAATATATCTATCATATATCTGATAAGGAGTTAATATCAAAGAACTCATACAACTCAACAGCAAACAAAACAAAACAAAACAAAACAAAACAAAACAAAACAAAACCTCAAACAATCTAATTAAAAAATGGGCAGAGGACCTGAATAGATATTTGCCCTGAAGAAGATATACAGATTGCCAACAGGTTCATGAAAAGATGCTCAACATCACTAATCAACAGGAAATTGCTAATTACAACCACAATAAGATATCACCTCACACTTGTTCGAATGGCTGTTATCAAAAAGACAAATAACGAGTGTTGGCGCAGATGCAGAGAAAAGGGAGCCCTTATGCCCTGTTGGTGGGAATGTTAATTGGTGCAGCCATTATGGAAAACAGTATAATGATTCCTCAAAAAATTAAAAATGGAACTACCATATTATCTGGTAATTCCACTTAAGATATTTATCATAAGAAAACAAAAACACTAACTGGAAAAGATATATGCACCTCAATGTTCACTGCAGTATTATACAATAGCCAAGGTATGGAAACAACCTAACTGTACATTCACGGATGAATGAATAAAGAAAATGTGGTATATATAGCTACAATGGACTATTACTCAGCCATAAAAAAGAATGAAATCTTGCCATTTGCCAAAACATGGATGGACCCTGAGGGCATTATGCTATCCAAAATAAGTCAGAGAAAGACAAATATGATATGATCTCACTCAATGTAGAATCTAAAAAGCAAGCAAGCAAACAAGCAAACAAATGAATAGCAAGCTCATATATACAGGGAAAAGATTAGTGGTTGCAAGAGGCAGGATGGGGGGGAGGGTGGGAGCTGGACAAAATGAGTGAAGGGAGTCAAAAGGTACAAAGTTCCAGTTATAAGTAAGTCACGGGAATGTAACAAACACCAGTCCGTTATAGTTAATGACACCGTACTGCATATTTAAAAGTTGCTGAAAGAGCACATCTTAAGAGTTCTCATCACAAAAAAAATTACATAACTATGTATGGTGACAGATAGTAGTAACTAGCATATTGTGGTGATCATTTCACTATATATACAAATATGGAACATTATTCATATACTTGAAACTAATTGTTGTGTGTCAATTATACCTCAATAAAAAATAAAAGAAATTGGAGAAACGGAAGAAAAATTCTTTAAATTCATTTCAACTGTGCTGCCCTATTCCCTAACCTTACACAGTTCAGGAGGGAGAAAAATACATCTTAAGTTTAAGCTCTGAATGGGGATGCTTTCAGAACAAGCTGAAGAGAAGCTGTTTAATAATATTATTCATAACTTACATTTGCATGGCAATACACAACTCTCACAAAACTACTTTGTCCTCAAAAGAGCCCTGGGAACTGGACATATTACCATTGAGGGAAGAGAAGCCCCTAGGTTACACGAAGGTAGAGTTAGCGACTCTCTCGGCTCAGAGCTCTTTGTTCTCTATCTTTCTAAGGTAGTTTGTCCTGGACAAGAGGCTCAGCTATCTGCCATAGAGCATTCTCTAGTTAACTTACCACAAAACTCCTCTCTGCCTAAGGTCAGCAAAGTTAGCCATTGAACTTTTCTGAGCTTCTGTTTTCTCATCAGCAAAATAAGGATAATGCCACCAATCCTCATAGGATAAGGGAAGAGTAAAATTAAATGAAGCCAGTGAAAGAAGGTTAATAAACTGTAAAAGTGTTACGCACATGTTATACAAATCTCTTCTTTCGGAGTTTTATTGCAGAGTGAATAAGGACATTTATTTGCCATTTTAACTTAGGCATGTTTCTTAATATTTCTAATGCTCAAGCTTCCTTATCCATAAAACAAGAATACTACTAGACCCTTGCCCATGAGATCACTGTTGAGGAGTAAAGGAGAGAATCCATGCCAAGCACTTAGCACTTACTTAGCAGTCAGTGCATGGGCATAGCAAATCCTCAATAAATGTTAGCTATCTTTAGTAAAGCCACTCACGTTTGATTCTGGCCCTTCACCAGCACAAGTATAAGCAGACGAGTAAAGCTCAAAGGAGTCTGGGGACTTGGCATTATAACCCTGTGTGTCCAGGCTCTTCGCTCTGATGGCAATTACATCTCTACACTCTCAAAGGACATTTTTGGAAGGATAGCCCATACCCTTTGTTTTGCAAAATTAACATCCCTGGTCCACAGAAAACATTCAGCCATTGAACATGGTTTGCCCTCCTTTTTAGTTCCACTAAAATACAAGAGTTGGTTGGAGAATATTTACACCCATCCTAATATTCAGGGAACAAAACTGACCTACTTCGCATCTCAGTATTCCTCTCAAAAGAGCAGCAGTGCAACAGTGCTTCTTCAAAAGACATTTGGCAGTCATGGAACCAAGTTTTCTGAACACACACAAGAATAAATCATTTATGTACTAACCAGGAAAAGTCAACTCTAGTTGCCATTGAGTAAAGGAATGTAAAACTCAGCAAAGTTTCTGGCATATAATTGACACTTAAACTGGGATAGAAGAGAAAAGTAACACAGTGTCTTCCAGGCTGGATTGGCATCTGTCTGATCAAAGCTTTGAAGAATGTTTTAACAGGAAAAGAAGAATAAACACCAACACAAACTAATCTTAAAATCTCAGCAGTCTCTGGTTATGAACACTACTTATTTTAATCGGTACCTACATTTTTCTGTAACTTAGATCATCTAAATATATATTTTATATATAAATATATATCTTATATATTATATGTAACATACATAATATATATCTTTCATATATATCTATCTTTACATATGCCAGAGGATCATATAAATTACATCTATTAACACTCATGTGAATGGAAACTGTTTACCAGTGTTCAGGTATGGTTATGGCATCTAGGCCAGTTGTTCTGACTTACTTTTCAAACTCTGAGATGTCTCAGCGACTTTCAGAGAGAAGAGAAACTTAAACTTGGGAAGGTGAACGCAGATGAAGGCATCCTGAAATACTTGGCATTGCCTTGTTCCTTAATACTTCAGAAGTACATTTGTTCATCATTCTCAAGCATTTTATTTTCCTTTTAATTCTTCCTTCTGGGAGGTCTTGCAAAGTCTGTGATTAAGATCTTGGACTTCTATCCTGTTTGTTTGTTTGTTTGTTTTCCAGAACTTAAAAATTTGAACATGTGACTTACTATTGTATGGGAACTTTATTCAATCAATGAGCATTTATTGTGTCTGCTACCTAACAGGACAGTTTGGTTGATATAGGGCAACCTGTTGTTGATCCTGTTAACCCCCAATCATCTACAAACAACACTGATGGCCAAGTATATGCCATGCAAAGATGTAAATTTGAATAAAGCCTAGCTCTTTCGCTCTAATTTATGAACAAGTGAGGCATGTATGCAAATAAACAATTATAGCACAATGTGAAAAGTACATAACCACCAGTGGATCTGTGGATTTCCCCCCTTTTTTGACCCTTCCTGCTGAAATGTGTGAATGGACGTGCCGGCAATGTCTGAGTGCCTCATTGAGAAGCTGGACACAGGAGCTCCAGCACCAGGCCAGCATCACCCCAAGCAGCACCTCTTCCCAGCCATGGATAGAAATGCAACCCAACAGCTTGATAACCTCATCTGCTCATGCTCCCACAGAATCTACTTTTTTTTTCTTTCTTTCACATAAGAGCCACTGAATTTTCCTGTGGCTCTGGAAAAAATGCCTTTCACTGGAGCCTCTCACTCTTCCCTCAATTCTCTCTCCAGTCTCATTTTTCTTTCTTTCCCCACCAACTCCCCAGGTCTGCTTGTGTCTTTGCCTTCCTTCCTCTTCCACTGTTCTGATGCTGTCCTCTCCTCATTGTGCTGGGGCTCCCTGAAAAAAACACTGTGTAAACAACCAGTTCCCTGGAAGACATGGAAGTATTTCTTTTGTAATGTGGTTAATTCAGCTGCATATTACAACATTTAAAGAGTCTGATGCTATCATATTTACATTTTGTATTTTTAACCGAAAGCAAAAATCTACAGATAAAAATATATCTCTTTTTAAGACTATCAAACAGGAATTGAAGAAAACCCATTAAGGGCCTTTACCTTTCACACTCATGAATCTGACCCAAATGAAAACATGAGGAAACAAAAATTATATAATTAGAAGAACGTCCTCCCTGTTTCAGGATGTATACATTTCTGGAAAAAAAAAAAAAGATCAAGAGATGGAGAGTTATGTAGGAGATTAGCTAAGCCCTTTCGTGGCATCCCCCTCGGGTGCTGTGGCATTGGGTACTTTGTCTCCAACTGGATGAGACAAGAATGCCATTGTTGCTGCTTTCACCACAGTTCTGGGAATGAAGAATAGCAACGTTCTTTATTTTTTACATTCCAGTATAATCTCTTTATTCAAGGCTACATTTCAGAAGGTCTCAATTTGAAATGTGGATGTTGGAAAGCCCCGTCTAGCAATCAGGAAGAAAGCTAAAGCCAGGGGAGCATAGGAGATTGAGCCATCTTCTCAGCCGTGATGCTGTGTGGGTGCTATGACCTGTGGCACAAGGCCAGCAGTTAGGGTCCTCCTCTGCTCAAAGCCAGTGAAGAGGCAGGTGGTGGGGATAAGCACAGAACCTGATTGACAGCAGGCAAACCCTGACTCCATCGCTTATTCATGTGACTTTGAGCCAGCTATTTAATTTCTCCGTGTCTCAGTTTCCTCCCTGTGAAATGGGGAAAACAATCGAACCTGCCTCGAAGCGTCCTTGTGGGGGTTAAGTGAGTTAGTACTTACAGAGTTCTTAAAGCTGTGCTGGGTATATAGCACTGTGTGCCTCCTTACTATTTTGATTCCCAAGACTCCAGGGGAAATCTAGCAAATAGCAGAATGGTCTTTATCTGGATATAAATCATGAAGTACCAGCATTCGATATACTTAAATCTATGTCACATAATGAATTAGATCTATGTCTAGATCCTGGAGACAGGTTTTTTAAAAGGCACAACTCCTGGTAATACTATACTGACAAAGAAAACAGAGGTGACAACACATCATATAGGATTCCAATGAGACATTTCAATGCAAAAAAGGTGTCAACCCAACAAGAAGAGAGTTGTGCCATGGCCCTCATGTGTACATGCCTTCTGGGACTCAGGGGTGTATGTCCTGCAAAAAATGACCCCATTGAGATGGCTAGACTTTCTCCCCAGATTCTTGGATTCAGAGAAACCCACAGTTCACCACAGCACTCTGCTCAACTCTAATTAGGAATCTGATTGCTGGTTGGCCTTGCACAAAGAACTTTTAATTAGGGCTGAGAATGCTTAGAAAAATCCACTTGGCACGTCGACTCCCTCCCTCTATCTCTTTTTTAACATCTTGCCAAGATCATAAGGAAAGGGAGAGCTTAATTACAGTTGGTGTATATATCTTTAAGAAAAAAATACATTAAGTGCTTTAAAATAGGCTCTCTTGGCTCTGTGATCACAAGGATTTTACTCACTTCTTATCCCTGATTGGTCTCATTCTCAGTTACAGATGAATCAGACACATTTTGAGCAGCCTTAAGATTTGCTTTTCATCCAAAGCCAAATAGGCAAATGGCAGTGAATTCACAAGCTTTTCCAAATGATCTCATAGGTTCCTCTGGCTCCACTGTGGGGGCCATTTGCACTCTGTGATGCTGTTATCTTAAACACCCCCGGCTTCCTTGTGTCCAAGGAGAGGCTGCCGCTTAGGGCCCCACAAGGCACTCCATTTTCTAGAAGGCAACTGTGAGTCCCTTCATATGTGCGTGTGGCAGCTGTAAAGTAAAAAAAGAGAATCAAATAAGCACATGAAACACCCTGAGCCAGAAAAGTGGTCCTGGAGGGCACTGGGGTGGACACAGAGACTTGGAGATGGATACTGTCCTTAAATTCTTCATGAGAGCATCGTCATCTCTCAATGCATCAGTAGAGTCACCCGCTCATTAAGTCTCTCAGCCCGAAAACAGATGACCTACACTTCTCTTCAATCCATTTGAACCTGGCCTTGGCAGCCAGTAACTTTTTAATTATTTATATGAAATATCTGATAGGACATGGAATAGCTGAACTCAGGGTAACATGTGCTCCGGGTGACTCTGTGAAGCTCAAATCAGCCACTCGGATGCATGAGATTTTCCAACTGAATTTTGCTTTTTACCGCTCCTTTAGTCTGCCTTTTTTTTTTTTTTCCAAGTCTTTGTGTCTTAGTGCTAAGGATCCCTTTCATCTAATCTCAGGAACGTGAAGCTCTGCTACTGAATTACATTTCTTCACTTACTATTTATGTTTGAGGCAAAAATAAGAAACTGGGTAGAAGCAGAAGATGTTGTCACTTATATTGGAAAGGCGTATGCCGATCATTCTTGAGCCCCATCCAGCTTTTCCATGCTTTTTTCAACATGAGGCTTCTGTGCAGTTTCTTGAGTTCGGCTCTGTGGAATTATATTAAAATTCAGACACATCCCTCTCTGTTGAGCTTGTGCAGCTCATGGTCAATAGGGATTTTAATATCGTCTGCCTTCTGACTTAAGACAATTGGTGAGGGGCTGAGGAGCCAAGCTGCTTTGAAATTGTTCTGGGAATATGTGATGGCTACCCAAGGGCTTTCCGACACAAACATCTTTCTAAGGTCACTATGATTCTGCAGTAGCAGCCGCAACAAATACACTTAACGATGTTATGGTGAAATGTCACTGGATTAAAAACTCCTTAATGTCAAAGAAAATATGGAGGGAGAACAGCTTTCTAATTCAAGCCAGGTAAATTTCCAAGATATTCAGTTGATTTATCACACCATATGTATGCCTCTCCTTTACATTGTTGTTACACTGTCTTAAGAGAGATCAGACATCTATTTATCACTGTTATATTCTTTATGCTATTAAAAATAATCTGGTTTATGTGTTACCTTCTTTCTCAACTGCCAAGAATGCTCTCCAGAACTTCACATTAGTTCTTCTGATGAGCTGGAGAGGGAAATATCATTATCCTTGTTTTACAGATGGAGAAATCTGAAGCACAGGGAGACTGTTTTGCCTAAGGTGAAAATGTTTTTAAGCCTAGACTTTTATTTTTATCTCTTCAAATTTCTTTCTGAGGGTGGTAATGAGCTCGGAGGATTCATCAGGACTAAACCTTGTCTGAAGACTTGTTTATAAAATTATTTTAATAAAATCCGCAATCAGATTGGCTGGGCTGGGTCTTCAAACCAAGTGGCTTCCCTAATGAGCACACTCATCAGGGCAGCAAAACCTTGTTACCAGCTGGCTTCTCCCACACTCTGTCAAGGCGGGTGGTGGGGGCTGGTGTAAGTTTATTAGTAATAAAGACCAAAGCCCTAGGAGCTTTTATACAAGAATCTGGTTGCTTTTTCATTTGTTTAATTATTTAAAAAGTTGGGTTGGAAAGTATTCGTGGAGCAGCTAATAACGTGACTTCAGAGAGGAATGGCTTGGCACATCCTACTCATTAGCTCCGAGGCTGCTTCACATTGGACTTTGCTCAGTTAGTTGTTGTCTCCTAATTTCCCTTCCTGCAGTTGTGATATTTGCCCCTCTGATTCCTATCTGCCTCCTTGACTCAACTCACACACTTAAGTTACTTACACAAAAGACCAGATTTTCAAAGTAAAAAGAAATCCAGATGGAGAGTTTTTATATTTCAGAGCCTAGAGCTTCCAGTCTTATGGGCCTGGAAGCCACCATGGATGGCTATTGGTTGATGGAGTTTGTCTTCCACATATGTGACGTTTTTGAAACATAGGTCATTTGGCTATATACAACAGGAGAGCACCACTGAAGACAAGAGGCCAAACTGCAGACCATTGTGAGGCTAAGTTGTCGAAGGCCCTTCATTCAAATGTGGAAAAGTGCTCCTCAGTCCTAAGGATCCACCATTACCAGAAATAACCCCTCCCCCAACACCAAATTGACTCAATGCCCCTAAGCCTCCTTTGAAATGGGTAGAAGACAAAGTAGGGTAGAGTTTACCATTAACTGCCTTGCCTAATGGAAGCTCAACTAATTAGTATTGTTATATAAACCTCCTGTTTCCTATTTGAAAGCTGTATTTGGTATAGATGGGGAGAGATGCAATTCATTTCTATTCTATCTATTTATTTATTTGTTTGTTTGTTTGTTTTTACAATATATACAGATTTCCAATAGAATTTCTGATTGCAAACGGTAAAGCAATACTACATGCTCATGTCGAGAATTTAGATAAAATAAAAAGTATTGGGAAAAAATTACATTACCCGTAATTATATCACCCAGAAAAATAAATGTTAACATTTGGCCTAGGTCTTATCAATCACTGACATTTCCCCTTTCATTTAAGATCAGTATGTGTATAGAATTTAGAGACTATTTTTCCATTTGACATTATTTCTTGAGCATTCTTCTATGGTCTTAAGTAGTCTTTGAAAATATAATTTTATTATTGTTATTATTATTATTATTATTATTATTATTATTTATGCCTTTAGCACCTGGTCTTCCTAGGTGGTCTCCCATTCAAGTACTAACCAGCACCTGAAAATATAATTTTTATCAACCGCATGAATTGCACTGTTTGGTGTACTGTGATTTATGTACCCATCTCGCTAATGTTGGATATTTAGGTTGTTCTAATTGGTAGTTAAGTTGTAAATAATTCTGTACATCTCTTTATAGCACACATCTTTATTTTTGGAGAGACAGATTCCTTAAATGGAACTGATGAGTCAAAGCCTATTAACATTTTGAAATTTCTTAGTATCTGTTTTCATTTTGTTTTCTAAAAGCATTGTACCAATTTATATCCTGATTGGTATGTATGATGGTATCCTTCAAACTGAATCTTTGCTACACTAATTTTTTAAAAACCTTACCAATTAGATAGATGTTTACCTCTGTTAATGGCATCTTTTTGGTATTATTTTGTATTTGTTTAAGTTATTTTTAACAGCTTTACTTAGGTATAATTTACATACCATAAAATATAATAAGTATACAATTCAGAGATTTTTAGTTTATTTATAGAGTTGTGTAACTATCATCAATTAAAAAAAATTAACACATTCCAATTTTAGAACAATTCCCATAACCACCCCCAAATTCCGTGGATCCTATTTCTAGTCAATCCCTGCTCCCACTCCTATCCCCAGCCATTGATAAGAAAACTTTCCTTTCTGTCTCCATAAATTTGTCTTTTCTAGACACTTCATAGAAATGAAATTATATGTAGTATTCTGTGTCTGGCTTTTTTCACTTAGCATAATGTTTTGAGGTTTATCCATGTTTTACCATGTTATAATAGCGCACATTTAATTCGTTTTTATTTAATATTTAATTTTTTTCATATCACTGAATTCTTTAGCATGGATGTATTGAACTTTGTTTATCTCTTCAACAGTTTATGGGCATTTGGGTTGTTTCCAGTTTGGGGTTATTATGAATAATGATACTATGAACATTTGCATACAAGTTCTTGTGTAGATATATGTTTTATTTCTTTTCGTCGATTCTAGGAATGAAATTGCTGTTCCTCTGGTTTTCTAAATGTTCATTAGGAGGTAAGTGCATAAAAAATTTGGTAGATTTCAAAATCTACTTATGTTCCTGAGTGGTTTCCATGACAGAAATCATGTTTTCTGAAACTTCGAAAGAATTCTTTGGTAAGCCATCTGGATCCGGAAAGTTTTTGATATGGGTTGTTTAATAACTTTGTCAACTTCTTCTCAAGATTATTGTTTTTTTCATATGTATAATTTATTTAATCGATTTTAGTAATTTCCAGAAAATCATCCATTTATCAGTATTTTTACATGTGTCAACATACAAAATTATCTTATTTCATTTAAATCTCCTCTGCAATATGTTCATATCCCTTTTCCATTTCTAAGATTAGTTGTTTGTATTTCCTCTTTCCTTGTTTTTAACAGTGAAAAGTATTTCCATTTTGTTAGCCTTTAAAAATATTGAAAACACTTGGATTAATCAATCATACTTTATTTTCTATTTCAAAAATTGCTGCATTTATCTTTCTTATATATTTCTGCTTGTTTGGGTTATTTTATTCTTCCATTTCTATTTCTTTTTTTTTTTTTTTAGTTATATGCTTAGTTTTCATTATTCCTGTTTAATAATGAGTGTGAGGCTCTGAACATACTCTATTATACTGATCTGACCACATTCCATGAATGCCTATACATAATATTCTGATTTTCATTACTTTCTAAATAGCTTACAATTATAGTTTTGATTTTTCTCTTTTTATGAAATCCTTATATAGAATTTTAAAAATTTCTAAGTGGTTGAGAGTTTAGACTTTTTTATTCTTATTTAAACTTGTGTAATTTTTTTCTAGCTTTGTTGTATTTTAGATAAAAGTTTTCTTTGTGGCCTTATGTATTTTTTGTTTTGCTCAGGATTTCAAATAATAGTGTTAAAACAGCTTATTCTTTGTCATTAAGGAACAAAATTCAATATTTTCCTATAAATCAACTTTGATAATTATGGTATGTCAAATTTTGGTGTCCTTTTTTTTTTCCTTTTTGATTGTCAAAGTCTGGTGTTTAGGTCTCCTAATAGCAATTATTTTTCTGTCCATTTATTCTTCTGTTAATTTTTTTTTATATTTAATGCTGTGCTTTCACCACTGTACTGTTTTTATTCTGCAGTGTACCTTTTATCAACATAAAATGCCAAAATGGATCCTTTATCCCAAGGGTTGCTTTATGATGAATTCTCTTTTGTCTAATTATCATTGACATTCGTCTTTTCTTTTTATTTGCACCTGCTTGATAAAGATTTGACCATTGTTTTATTCTCTTAACTACTTAGAAACAATTTTAACATTTATTGATATTTTTCTGATTTCCAAGTGAATTCATGTTCATTGCAGAATTTCTGGCAACTACAGAAAACACACACACACACACACAAAATCATCCATTACCCAGTATCTAGAGTTTTCTCTTTTTTCTTGCTCTTCTTTTAAAATTTTCTTTGATATGTTCAAAGAAATCCAGAAGAGCCTACATCGGGGCCTATAGGTCACAGACTAATTAAACCAGAAACCGAATCATTCCAAAGTCCAGAGCATAGAGAGACAAAGTTATCAAGAAAACAGATCTCATTTCTGTTTCATTTCTTTAAATTCAAAAACAGCAAATCACATTCCTCCCCTGTCTACTGTGAGAGCAAAGAAATAAAGTGATTAGATTGCCAGGGTTTCAAAGCAAGAATGACGTGAATCTGCTGTAGACAGCAGGAGGAAGCCCAGGCAGCTCCCTGTGTCAGGAGTTCAGCAAAGGTGATTTCAGTGGCTGTCAATGAGAAGCAAAACCTTGGCTTCAGCATGGGTCTGGGTCATGGTGTGTGTGTGTTGTTGTGGTGTGTGTATTTGTGTGTTGTTAGTTGAGTGCATGTTATATATGGTGTTGATTGTTTATGTTGTGTGTGTGTGTGTTGTGTTCTATGTGTGTGTTAGAGGTGTGGGTGTATTTTTGTTTGTGTTGTTGGAAGTATGTGTCATGTGTATGTTGTTGGGTGCATATTGTTGTTTGTGTTCTGTTGGTGTGGCTTCATTTTGTTTTTATGTGTATGTTGTTGGGGTAAGTATGCGTTTTTGTGTGTTTGTTCTTCTTTGTATGTGTTGTTGGGATTATGTGTTGTCGTTTATTTGTATGTGTGTGTTGTTGTTTGTGTGTGTTGTTGTGGTAGTGGTGGGGAGGTGTGTGTGTGTATGGGGGGTCAGAACAGTAGAGTTTGGCAGCAGCCTGGAAGTCTCGCAGAGAGAAAGCAGATGTCAGTACAGCTGAGTCCGTTTTCTCCTCGAGGCTGGGGACACTAGGTCTGAGAGCTGCTTCAAGTCACGTTCTGGCTGAAAAGTAAGGTCCAGAGCTTAAGCAAAAATGTATCCTATGTCAAAGGATCTAAAAATAAGCTTTCCAAAGAAAGGTTAAAGACATGGAACACTTTTCCATAAAAGAAGAAAAGATTAAGTGGCTACTTAATTTCTACCATTGCGTCCACAAAGCTTTTCTTAAAGATAGTGTTCAGCGGTTTTTCACTTTCTGTAGAAGGCAGAAATGGTGAAAAGCAATCTACTCAAAACAATGAAAAAATCAAGGAGCTCCTTAACCTTCAGATTTGTACAACATGGAACGGTCTATAGGGAAAGATAGAATTTCCAGCCCTAGCGATCTTTAAAGAGAGATGAACAGCAGTCCAGAGGCCATGAACCGCTTGGAAAAGAGCACAGGACGCTGAGTCGGGTGGACCTGGGCTGCAATTCCAGCTCTGTACAACCCTGAAAAATCTTTCAACCTTTTTACTCTTAGTTTCCTCATCCGTAAAATGAGCATACTGACGACTGTATCACAGATTTTTGTTGAATTAAATAAAATGACAACCTATATAAATAAATCTCCTACCTCAGTACCTGGGCAAATATGAGCTCAGCGAATGTTAGCTTCCTCCCTCTTTCAACTATCATTTGATGAGCAGTTAATCTAATCTTGCACATCCTTTGACCATTAAAGGGAATACTAAATTCAATTCCATTTGCTAAAGAGTCACCGAGCACCTCCTTTATGGAAGGCACTAGGGCGGATGTTTGGTGTTTCTTGGCTCTGAGTATCTATTCATTCTACTTTTGGTTTGTGTCCAATTTTTGTGGGTGGGTCTACCCCACCTACCACCCTCCCAGTTGGTGTGGTCTTGCTGGAGTTTAGTTGGTGACACAGGAGCCAGATATTGCCAATCAAAGCATCTGAGTGCTTTGTCAAGAGTGATTGGTTCAGAAATGGGAGTATTACCCAGTCAGAGCCAGTGAAACTCAAGGAGTTTTGCTTTAGTTTCCTGGAGAGCAAGCCCTCTCTCTTCTTAAGACCCTGGGAGGCTGGAGCTAGTCCAGCCTGAGAATTAAAATACATAGAAAAAAACTAAGTTGAGTTTAGAAATTGGGGAAAGCCAGCTCAATCCCTGGAGTTTTCAGTTATATGACCCAATAAATTCCACTTTTTGTTTAAGCCAGTTGAATTGAGTTTTCGGTTGCTAAATGATCCCAAAATGACACAAGCTGTGTAAGCACCCAAAGATGAATAAGATCAAAAAACTTACAAATTATAAATAAGATGTTTCCAAAAATAATAATAATGCAGTGCAAATTATTTATTATCTACTATTGATCTAGGGCTGACTACATGCTGGACACTGCTAAATTCTTTTTGCACATTATTTTATTTAATCCTCACAACAGTTATGGAACTAGCAACATTGATTTTGAACTTGAGAGACAGATGGAAATTGGACAGGTATGAGAGAAGGATAAAGAGGGTTAATGGAAGAAGGAACAAATGAGGATAGAAAAATGCAAGGACAGTTTGGGAAATGGTTGACTGTCTATTAATTAGGACCTGGAGGGCATAAAAGACAATAATAGGGAATATGATTACAAAGGCAGATTGAGATAGACTTATTGGGAATTCAGAATTCCAAGGCAAGGAGTTTGTGTTATTAACAATGAGGTTTTTTGAGCAAAGAAGAAACAAAAAATCTAATCTCGCATAGCTTATATTTTATCTAGCAAAAATATTCTTATAATACAGGAAAGTGAAGATCATTTATAAAATGAGCATAGAAGAAGGGAAATAATTAATGTATAAGTACTCACAATTTTTGCCCCCATCCTGAACTTTTATAGTGACACTTCCTTTTGGGACAGTAGCCAGGTGCTCTTAATTGTGCAGTCTAGGTAATGAAGAAAACACGGAAAAACCTTTAAAAACCTGAGAGGGTAAGTTGATTTCTATAAAGAAGGATTTAGGTGATGGGCAAGGCAGAGAGACAGCAAGCCTGAGTGTTGGAGCTTGAAGAATTAGAATATGAGGAAAGAGAGTGAGATTCTTAGAGAGCCACTGACATCTCTGTAAAGAAAAGTGAGAGTGATAGGGAAAGAGGGTTTTTAGAATGTGGTGGTGTGCATTTTCTTGAGAGAAAAAGCAAAGACTTAAGGCACATTCTTGTAATTACTTTTTCACTTCCAGACTACAGATGCTGGTATTTACTATCACTGGAGAAAGAGCTTGTTTTGATACTTATCGAAAGGCATGACTGGGTGAGGGTGGGGAAGAGAAGAAGTGTTTTGTGTTCAGCTTGAGTGAAGACACAGGATTGATCATCCCAAGGAACATGCTGGGAACCAGCCTACCTTGAGAAGAGGCACCAAAAAAAAGAAAAGTGAGAACAAAAGTCACTGGTATGTCAAAACCATGTGATGGGTTCTTCCAAAAGTTAAGCAAGAAATTGTCATATGATCCAGCAATTCTACTTTCAAAAGAATTGAAAGCAGGGACTCAATCAAACACATACTTGCACACCATGGCCACAGCAGCATTATTTACTAAAGGCAGAAAGCAGAGGCAAATGTCCATCAATGAATGGATGGATAAACAAAATGTGATATATACATACAATGGAATATTATTTAACCTTAACAAGGAGGGAAATTCTGATGCATGTTACAACATGATGAACCTTAAAAACATTATGCTGAGTGAAATAAGCCAAACACAAAAGGACAAATACTGTATGATTCCACTTATATGAAGGGCCTAATATACACAAGTTCATAGAGACAGAAAGTAGAATGGAGGTTACCATAATGTGAAGGAGAGGAGATGAGTAGTTATTTTTCAAAGGGTACAGAGTTTCTGTTTGGGATGACAAAAATGTTCTGGAAATTGATAATGGTGATGGTTGCAAAATATTGTGAATATACTTAATGCTCTAAATTGTACACTTAAAATTGTTAAAATGGTAAATTTTGCAGTATATATGTTTTACCACAATTTTTAAAAAGCCACATGTGATGCAGGATTATTGATGCTAGAGTAGGAAGTGGGGTTTGTGTACTATTTCCACACACAAGTCTTGATCAAAAGGGAGGACTACCAAAATGTTGTTCTAAAAAGACTGGTCAGTAGCCCTAAGAGAGGGAAGCTTGAACAAGGGCCAAGCATTGGCCAAGGGTGTGAACTTTCAAATCAGTGAGGATGAGGTATTCTATGAGCCAGATCAAGGAAGAATCAGGAGGATTTGTGATTATTGGCTGGGAAGAGCCCAGCAATTTCATGATTTCAGCTTTCCTTTTTTTCTTATAAAATATTTGCTACAGTGGCTGACTTCTATTTTTAACAAGCCAAGTATTTCCTTTCTAATATTACCTAACTTTACCTTTCTCAATTGCTGCCATAAATAGAACTCATCAACCACAAAGTCTTTAGAAAATTGTCAACCTCAGCCAATAAATAGTACTCAACCTTATGGAAGAAAGTGGGCAGTCATGACTCAGACAAAGTGACTCCACTTTTCTGAATGGAAAAAAACATTCCATGTTTCGATCTTGACCAAGAATGTTACTGAATGCAACTCTGAGCTTTGTAAACAAACTTTCTTTCTTTATTTATTTCTTTCTTTCTTTTTTTTTTTTTTTTTTGGCACTGCAATGTTTCCTATTGCATAACTGTATGCTTTGACAAAGAGGCAAATGTCAAACTCTCAGTGGATCAATATAAAAGCTATTTTACAACCTGATTTTCGGGGTCTCCTAAGTTTCACTTTCTATATTTTTGTAACCCTGCTATTCCAAAAATATTTAATTTTGATTTATTTTAAATTTTTACACAAAGCAAAGTATATACTTATATAAAAATCTACATTCCTACAGGTTCAAAAATGGTTTGTTGCTCTCTTAGATACAGCTTAGATATGTTTTATTATCAAAAGAGCCCTGCTACCCCTTAACCACAAATGAAGTTAAAGCAGTTGAACTGTTTGCCTCACCTTCTCACCCATTGCCACATTGTAGCAGAGTCTTCAGAGACTGGGAAAAGAGGAAGATATGTTTTGATAATAAGGAGGAAGTTCTGACTGGACCAGGTCAGTCAGTGCTGAAGAAATTAGCTTGAATGAGTGCTATAGTGAGAAGCTCTGAGCAGCTCACAGAAGCAGAAAGATAGAAGAGAGGATGAGGGTGGCTGGAGCTGATATGAGGAATGAGGCTTACTAAAAATCACCTTTGCCTTCATCACTTCACATGTTATGTGTATAGAGAAATCTTAGCTGGGCTGAATCAAACTAGATCAATCTGACAGCTTGAGATAGGTGATATATCTCTTCAAAGCATCTACTTGCATCCTGTGATCTATGTGGAACTTTGAGGGCCATATAGGAAAAAACTTGAACCATGTCCATTTCAGGTGGATATATGTAGAATACAGATATATATTCACTCTACAAATATTTATTCAATGCTTCTTACTGTGCCAGACACTGCACAAAGTCCTAGGGATAGAGCTGTGAAGACAAAAGCACTGCCCTCCAGGAACTTACAATCTTCAGAGAGGAGACCACAATAAACAGAAAAATAAATAAACAACATGCTTAACGATCATGATAACTACAATGAAGGGAAAGAACAAGAGTGAGGAAATAAATGAAAACAGCAAAAAGCCACTTCAGGTAGGGGGGGTTCAAGGATGTCCTTAGAAAGGGTAGCATCTGCACTTAATCATTTAGGATAAGAAAGAACAAGGGGAGCATCCTAAAGGAAATCAAGTGCAAGGCTGGGAGTACGCACGTGTTCAAGACAGAGAACAAGAGCTGGAGTGCAAAGGCAGTGACTGTGATGTAAGATAGATTTGTATAGCTCACAGAAGCTAGATCTTGCAGGGCCTTGTCAACCATGTAGGGGTGGTCAGAAGCCATTAAAGAGTTTCAAGCAGGAGAATAACACAGTTTTACTTACATTTTAAAAAGATCACTATGGCTGCTGCAAAGCAAATGGAGGTAAAGTGGAAGCAGATTTAATAGGAAACAACAATGATAATCCAGATAAGTGATGATGGCAGCTAACACCAGGAAAGTGGTTCTCAAAGTGGGTTCCTGGATCAGCAGCAGCAGCATCACTTGGCAACTTGTTAGAAATGCAAATTCTCAGGCCCTACACCAGCCTCTGAATCAGAAAGTCTGAGGATGAGACCCAGCAACACTGTATTAATTCCTCCAGGTGATTCTAATGCACACTAAAATTTGAGAACCTCTACATTAGGGGCATGGAAATAGAGAAGGTGTTATGGACTCTCTGAAAGGTGTTTGTGTCTCTCTGAAATTCATATGTAGAAGCCCTAACTCCCAGAGTGGCTGTATTTGAAGATGGGGTCTCTAAGGAAGTAATTAAGGTTAAGCAAGGTTATAAGGGTGGGGGCACTGATCCCATAGGATTACTGACATTATCCAACACACACAAAGAAGAGGTCATATAAGCACAGAGAGAGATGGTGGCTGTGTACTAGCCCATAGAAGAGGCCTCAAAATGAAACGTCTTGCCTTAATCTTGAACTTTACAGCCTCTAGAACTATGAGGAATAAATTTCTATTGTTTAAGTCACTTAGTCTGTAGTATTTAATTATGGCAGCCCAAGAAGGCTCATACAGAAGGGTGGAGTAAACTGCAGTGGGAATAAATTTTGAAGACAGAACTTGGTAATGCATTGAATATGTATAAAGGGTGAGCTCACAAAATCACTATAAAAGCTACAGCTGTGGACTCCTTTTTAACCAGCTGTGAGAGGAAGAAGATAACTCAGAGTAACAATGAGTATACTCCCATCTTGGAACTTTTCAAAATATGCGAGAGAAGCATGATGTGGCAGCTCCATATCTGGACCCTCTTCCTAACTCAAAGCATCACCTTTCTAATTAAAGGTGGGTCCTAGCGGGAAACTCACTCCCATATGGTTCTACAGAAGTTAAAGAGGAACTGGTTTCTCTCTTATAACTCATTGTAACTCAGGACTTGAAAACACCACCTAGGCTCAGGCAATCAGATGCTCTCAGGGGCTTGCCTCTGACATTATTCACGGCTGTGGCAGTGGAGTCAAGGGAAGATGGTGAAGATCCAATGACAGACCTAAACCCATGGTATGACCTTGGCTGAATTATTTTCCCAGCTGGTTTTCCCACCCTTTCCCTCCATTTAAGAGAAACACGATATGCTTTGAACAAACTCATTTTCTGCCTAAATTAAATAGAGTTTTCAGCCAAGATCCCTAATGGGTCAAGAGAGAAACTGTTATAAAGACTGAACTTCCTATGTGCTCACGGGGGCTCAGAGTCCTTAATATTTGGGTATGCATTTTATGTGGTGTGTTTGTTCTCATGGGCTGCAGCCAGAGACACTGGGGATGCAGGAAGCTAAATGCAACAACTTCAGTCAGTTGCTTTCCTAAACTCATGTCTCTTCATAGAATTGCACAATCAACAGGTAACTGAGAATAAATAATGGAGCTTCCATTTTCTTTCTAATCCCTTTGGCTCTGTCTCCTCATCTTTGAACCTATTCTCCCATCTTACTGGTGACATGATTAGGACCTCTCAATCATCTCTGGCCTCTGGCCTCCTTCAGAGTCACTCTTCCTGCAGTGGGTCATCCTGGAGCACTATCCTGACCATGCCATGACCTGTTCAACCACCATTAATAACATGTTCAGAATAAAATACGAATTATTTAGTTGGGTAATCAAGGTCCTACACAATTTTATTTCTCCTTGTTTTTCTTAGCTTACCTTCTAGTACCTTCCAACACACACTTTACGCTCAAAATAAACAGGTTGGCCTGTTCATTGCGCCTCAGACATGCATCATGTATTCCCACTCACCCCGGCTCCTCTACCCCAATCTAGAATGCCTTTCTCCCCTTCTCTCCAAATCTTTCCCAACCTTCAGGACCCACTTCTGTCCCCAATTCTCTTGGAAAATCATTCTTGAACTTCTTTACCCACAATCATCTCTCCTTTCTCTAAATCTTTAAAACATTGAACATCTGTGCCAGTCATCTGATGCTCATCAGGCACTGCGTGGTATGACCCGTTTCCTTTTCCTAGGCTTGCGCCTTATCACATCAACATTTAGAGAAGACTCCACACTCTACACAGTGATTCACTGCTATGATTGCCCAACCTCTTGTGTATCATTGAGGAGATCATGGAACATGGTGCAGAACATAATGGAAACATAGATAAGTGAGGATATAATTAACAGGTCTCATTGTCTGCCCCATCCAAGGCCCCTTCTAGAGAATCTATTCTGCATCTGTCTATCCCCCATGACCTTCCTCTGAACCAAAGCAGCTGCTCCAGTGTGAGAAAAGCATGTCTGATAAGTCTAAGAGAATTCTCTCTGTGAGAGTTTGCCCAAAGAGACTGCTGTCAGTTGGTGGTGATTACTGGAGCTTGCAGATCATGATGTAGAAGTTGGACTGGCAACTGCATTGGATGGAGTAAGCAAGATGAGTATGCAGAGGAAGTTGGCTTAGTTAAGAGGTCGACAGAAATTTTCCGAGACAGAGATTGTGCAGCTCCTGGAAATGGAGAGAAAGGTTTAGCTCCCAATGGTCTTCTGCTTCTCAGGTCCAGTTGTTTACCTAGAAGGGCTGGTTGTACTTCCTGTCCATGAGATTTCCCTTTTCAGTAAACTGAAGCTGGCATGAGTGGCTTTTATTTTGTGCCTTCAAAGGAATTTGACTAGAAAAAAGGCAGCACAGGCTGATAATAATTCTCACCCTCCATTCTTTACACCACTCCCAGCCAGGGCTCCTACCGGGTCCTGCCCCTTCCCTTCTCCTCAGGCTGTCACAGCAAAACGTGACTACTGACTTCCTAGCATGAAAAACCAAGAATCAATTGCTCAAATGCTGTCAAAAAATGACATTCAAGTTTGAGTGACAATGATGTCTTTGGTCCTGTCCCTATACGCTTTTCTATTTTTAGTTCTGCTCCCGTTCTCTGCAATTACAATGCTTAGAGCTTAAGCAGTTACCGGGAGTTATTTAACAAGTACCTCACCCTTCTTTGAAGAAGATGCTTTGATTCTGAGCTTACATCCTTCCCTCAGTGACAGACTTCAGAATGTACCATTTCACAAGATATCAAGTCTCTCTGGTTTTTTCTTTGAATGATGAGCTTGAGTCCATTGATTGATCATAGAAATTGTAGCTGATCAGAAAGAAATGTCCCCAAACCCCAATGTCTTCAGCAAGTTACTCTCCATCTATAAAATGGGGCTAACATGGACAAGATTTCTTGAGAATGCTGGCAAATATATCAATATAATGGATGGAAAGTACTACATAAATAAATTCTAAAAGCATTATTATTCTAATTGCCAGTGCCCATTTATCTTTAAATATATTACCCAAAGTGTAGATAGCATGTGCAAAGGAGAACTATCCAACACTCAGAGCTGTATAAGAATGCAAGGGGCATTTGGGTGCCTTCTGCTAAATGATGGCTAACTACCTGGTGAGCATGCTGTAGTAACAACTCCCACTTGTATACATATTTCTTTAATATTTTATTTTTATTTTTTGCATTAAACACAAACTATATATCCCATCAGAAAACCCTACGTGTGAATTAGGGATCAAACAATGGTAGGAAAATTGGGGAAGGAAGGGATTAGGGAAAGAGTTTAAGCAAGTAAGAAAAATATCACCCTTACCCAAAGAATTTATAAAAGTTCATATGAATATTGCTCCATTTGATTTCCATCCTTTAGCACCCAGAATATATTACCAGGAGTTATAGATCAGATACTCCATAAATAGACTGGGGTACATGAAGTGGACTGCGGAAACTTTTGGAAGTGAAGGAAGCCAGACTGGGCCAGAGGAGAGGTTGGACTGCAGTCACAACAAAAGCCTCAACTGATCCCACAAAGACACTCATAAACTGGGGTGACCCTGCAGAGTTGTACCAAGTGAAGCCAATAGGCAGACTCATTATTTCCCTATCTATCAGTCATGGGGTGCAGGCTGTCCCCAGAAAAAGATGAAATGGCTCTCTTCTCCCTCACTCCCAGGGCAATTTCTGGTGGGAGGGTATTACTCAGCCACACACTGTCAACCATCACTCCTAATAGTGAGAGAATGAGCACCTCAGTCCTGAAACAGAAACAACAAGGATCTAGGCATAATGCAGCATCCACTCCACCAGGTGGGAGATGCCATTGTGTTTTTTCATGCATCAACGAAATAAGTGACTAATAGGGAACTCCTTGAAGAAAAGGTGCTCTTCACGAACAGTATGCTTGTCATTTCAATGGCACATTGTAAAGGCAAGACCACATCCCAGACTAACTGGTATCTGACTAACAGGAGCATCTGTGGCCAGACACAGGAAAGCTTTGAACACGACCCTGTGCCACCACCCCAAGCCCAACAACATACTATACCATTTGGCTCCTTAAATCATGGACTTGTCTCCTTTGTTACAGTTATTCAATTCCAGGAGTGAGGTCTTGGCCTTAACCCAGGCAAAAGGAGTATTTTTGTTTTTCAAGCTTGCCATCTCCTCTAGCACATACACCTAAGAGTTAACAGTATTATTATTTCAAAAAAAGCCTATGGCTATTAAATTGAAATTAAAAGGTATTATCACAAACAACCTAGAGAATTAAAAGATCAAAAATATATCTAGAATACTTGCAATTCCCCCATTAAATGATAGGACATGCTAAAACTTATTTACACACACTTTGCAGGATGAAATCCTTCCAGGTTTTCTTTAAATTGTTATCAATATTCATTCTTTATAACACTTTTATAAAGCCTACTGAAAAACATTACAAAAAACCCTTGCTTTTTATAAAAACTATATTTTTCTTGTAAATTCTAAGGAAGGGTACTTTCTCTAATAAAATTCTAAAGTGGCAGTTCTAATGTCCTCTTTGTCCCATCTTGCTGATTATCTTAGCTCAGAATTTATCAGTTCAAAAAGACATATTAACTTCCTGGTTAATTCAAAGATCGTATTCTGCGATTTCACTCACCTGTAATAGACAATGTGTCTAGTTTATTATCTCCTAAGAGGATCACCATTTAAGTCTTTCCTGGAAGCTCAATTCTTCTTTGTCCATTTGCTAGGATTTTTATCTTCAGCCCCGAAAAAAAAAATTACATTGTCCTACATTAATGGCTTGGCATATTATAAACAACCATTGTTCCTTTCTCTTTTTGATGTTCTTCATATTTTTAAAAATGACTTTAACAAGTACTTTGGGTGTCCCTGGTCCTTTTCAGATTATCACTGTCATATTGTTGATGTGCTTAATTGATAGACCAATAACCATTTATTTTATGCCCAAGTATGAAACCAGTCCCTATCTGCACCTGTTGGTATGGACAGAGTCTCACCAGTGTGTGAGGCTACACAAAATACTGATCAGTAGCATATATTGATCTAGATTGTCAGCTTCAATTCCCACCCCTCCCATGTAGCTCTGGAAAAAATCACAACTTCTCTGTGCCTCAGCTTCCCTATTTATAAAACGAGAATATCTACTCACAGAATTAATCTGCTTTCAGAATTAATTCAGTTAAAAGCTTAACAAATAATTTTATATATGTATACACACACATATATACACACACACACACACACACATATACATATACATACACTAGTATTATTATTGTTATACTATTTTTACAGAAAATCCAGCTTAATCATTCTCTTCTGTTATAAATGAGATCATGAGTGTGATATAGTGTACCTATATCACAATTATAAGCACCAAAAATATGACACCCAAGCAAATTAAATATCTATTCATTTATTCCATAAACATTTGAGTGCCCTCTCTGAGCAAGGCCTTGGGCTGGGTGCTGAGCTCCAGGTATGATCAAGACATGGGTCCTGCCCTCAGAGCATCATTCCTCCCAAAACGTCCATGAAAACTAGCCTTTCATGGAGGCGAATAGTGGACTTTCCAGTATATTTTCTTATCTCATATTTATTCTCAAGGAATCATTGTTAGCAAATGCCTTTATATCCTGGGCATGAAACTTCTTTTCAGGTAACTGAAAGCTTAAAAGAGATACGTATTTCATGAGAGAGAGAGAGAGAGAGAGAGAGAAATAGAGGGGTTTCCAAGGAAAGGACTTAGCACATGTGGTGGTATTCTTCTACAAAATCATTATGATATCCCTACCAATATCAATTTCTAGACAAGCTGTATTAGCATACCACTTTCTACATATCTACAACAAAAGAGGTAGTCTTTCACTTTCCCTGTTATTCCATGGATAACCCTGGTTTGCTTCACAAAATTATTTGTTTAGTTCGAAGGTTCACGAGCGTCATCAATAGTATTTATTTGGTATATCACCAATTAAGTTACCTGCACTAACAGCATGTTTATTGTGTTATAAACATAATACTATTCAATACATAGGAAATAAAAAATGCCAAAAAGGCATCAACCAAATTTTTTTAATTAAAAAAAAAAGTCACCAGAGCATGTTGAAATTAATCAGAAAAAGCTTTAGAGAGGTGAATTGTAAGCCAGGAAAGTTACATTCACGATTGGTGGTAGCAAAGAAAGGGGTTCTGGTATCCAACAAGGCACAGAGGAAGGAATTAGAAAATCCGTACAGTGGATCATCCTGTGGTAACTTCTTCCTCCAATACACATGTACACACACACCCCTCGGCCCTTCCAAAACTCATGTCTGCATGAGGACAAAGACAAACCAGTGGATGGACTTGATAGATGTTTGTGGAGTCTCTGCCACATGGCTGAACAAGTGCTGTCCCAGATGAAGCATGAACTTTCCAAGTTTCCCTAGATGGCTGGAATTGGACATTAGGGATCCCTGTGAACCCCAGTAGAGCTCTCATCACCCATCAGAGGAGAGAGTTTCAGGTGCTGGAAGTCATCTGTTATTGGCCACTGAGTAGTAATGGTAATTTCCTGAACACTTGTTGCCTGAGGAATGTCTTCTAACACAATACAGAAAGTTTCTGGGGCTGCCCAGGCCAGAAATCTGACTCCAAGTAGTTCCCAAGGAGCTTTAAAATGCCCTCCTATGGTCACAGTATGGGAAAGAATACAGACGCACACTAAGTGGGCACAGTTAGGAATTCAGACAGCCAAAGCATCCTACTCCGGTGCTTGTCATTAGCAAGCAAAGACCAAGAACTCTCTGGCAGAGATGTGGCATGGGTGGGAAGAATGTGCCAAGAAGGAAATGTCCTCATAAACAGTCAGACAAACCTGGGACACTAACAACATGGGCACATTTGAGTATCTAACAGGACCAGCAATTTTTCCAGCAATTCCTGCATGAGGACACACCATGGTCCGACATTAAAATCTATGCCTTTGTACAATTTTATAATAGACAGCAAGTTCGAGATTTTTCAACAAATTCTTTGGTCTTCATAAAATTTCTACTTTAAAGAATCCTTTTGAGGTATTGTATCTATGCATACCCAGACCCAGTGGTCACTACCTTTAGAGTGACATTTCTGGGACCTGGAGCAAAGCAAACAAAGTGGACATCTTCCCACACCCTCCACCCATAAAGAATTCTCCTAAGAGAATGATCTGTGTTTCAGTGTGCTACACCGCACAGGGGCACATATCTGGAGATGAATTATGTCCCTCCATCAGGCTAGGCTGGGCCAGCCTTTCAGGGACATTTTGAGCACCTGAACCTTCTCTAATCCTGAACTATAATTCTGGGACTGCCCCAGTCAATCTGGTATGGAAATAAAGAGAAATCCACTCACCGAGGTATTTCCCCAGCTTTCCTAACTTGAACTTGATTCTATATTTATTCATTCAATTCAATTCATTTATTTCGCAGGCTCAAATATAACTATGGTCTGGGCACTGCTTTAAGCACTTTATGGATTAACACATTTAATCCCTACAATACCCTATCAATTATGTAGCTTTTACAGCACAAACATGCCACACACATATACACACACGAGTCCCTTGCTCCTTGTCATCTATGCCTTTTATGTGATCATGTGTTTTACCCTTATTTATGTGTTTGTGGCATTCCAAGATGGATTATTGGTTACTAAGAGGCAAGAACTCTATTCTGACACTTATCTAAATGCTACGACTTCAAGGAACTTTGACGTTTGTTCCCTCCCTGGCAAACTGTTGAAGAAAACAACACTTGCTGATGTTGTTTCCTCTCAGGAGCATATCCTTCAGTCTCCCTGAGAATAAAACAGTTTGTTCCTCCTTCTACTTGCTGGGGGGTGCCTGTCTGTACCATCACCACTGCTGCATGTTCTGCTGCTTCCATGCTCCCTGCCCCCCGCCCCCCCCCATACACCTCCAGGTATCTCAGCATCATCAGGGATACCTGGAAAGACATCATTTTTCCTGTCAAATTGCAGGACTCTGGACGAAGGCTAGGTCCGTAGCAATTTCCCCCTGGAACAAAGGAACACGTTGTGAGTGAATTCACCTTTTAAAATAGGCTTTCTGGCCACCAGACCCCTCTGTGCCCAGCACGTAAGGAAACAACACCACGAACATGAACTGGGTGCACAGAGCTTGGGGCCAGGGCATCGAGCTCTCTCTCTATCACCAAAATGTCTTTGCTGCACAAACAGAGGGACAATAAGATACTACATTTAAATCAAGTTAAGGAAATATTAACAGGCATAAAGGATTGGGAATTCGCAAACTGGCCTGAGCAAAACCCCCACAGATTCCTAGCTCAATGCAAGTGTTTATTTAAAAACACTAATTAGCAGGCAAAATGTAGGTTCATGAAACAGAGCTCTTAAGAAAGTGAAGAAGGATGGAGAGGGTAGGGGGGAAAAAAGTGAGACAATTTCCCTAGTGAGAATGATGAGAGAATTGCTTGCTCAAGGGCAAATTTTATGGAAAATCACGATCAAGTGCTAACAGAGGGAGAACCTTTCCAAAGAGTTAATGGAGCAGTTAGGGAAATTCAGGTTCAGTGAATCATGAGGATGGAGAATATTGATCTGAACATTCTGGTAGATGAAAATATGGCGCTGAGCTGCTGAGCAAACTATATAACAGAACAGCTCTTCAAAAGTGGCTGGGGATTTGAGTTGCTGAGTTGATGCTGGAGTCTTGCCCACCAAGCTCTCCCTCCCAAGCTGGCTCTTTTAAGAAATTCTGCCCACTTTATCCTGGAGGTTAGTAGACTCTCTCACTCACATAACTGCTTCTCTTGTCTGTGATGATTCCCAAATCCATAGCCTGCAGCCCAGCTTCTCATCCGAGTTGCAGGGAGGGCATTTCCAAGTCTCTCCAGGACGTTCCTACTCTTGCGACTCATTATCATAGCTAATTAGATACTTGTCATCCCGAGTGCCCTCACCACCATACCATTACCAAGCAAAAGATGAAACAAAGCAAACACACATATCACAAAACCATCCAAACCGTGCTCCCTGTTCTCCAGCCTTGAGAACATGGAGATGACCTGCAATTCCTCCCACATCAAGCTCCTTTACCTAATTTGCCAATGTTATTAGCATTTAATCTTGGCCAGTTATTCCGCCTTTCTCTAATTCTATTTTCTCACCTGAAGGACACAAATAAGAAAGGGCTTATATGAGGACTGAACAAGGCCATGTGTGTAAAGCGCTCAGAATGATACCTGGCACAGTGACACACACGAGGCACCATTTTCACCAGCACTGGCATTGTGTTAAAATATTTTTTCATTGCTTTCTTCTATAGACTCCACCAGCATCACACCAAACCCTTCATCACCTCAGCTCTACCTTAAAGTCTCAAACCTTTAGAGATGGCTGACTTCTAAGAGAAATGAGGACCTGTCCTAGCTGTATGTCAAAATCTGCTGGGAGCTTTTCAAAAATTCAGGTCCCCAAATCCCACTCCCAGACTTAACTGAGTCTGAAAATTGGGAGAAGGTGTGCCTGACAGTTTTCCCAACAGTTTCTCTGTGTCTTCTGATACAAAGTCAGGTTTGGGAACCACTGTCTAAAACAATATTATTAAACATTCTCATTTTATAGATGAGGAAACTGAGGCAGAGAGAGGTTCAGAGACCGGATCAGGGACACAGATGTGGGAAGTGGCAGAGCCAGTACAAGAACTCAGGTCCCATTATTCTCAAACTAGAGTACTTTCACTTCTCCACACTGGCTCCTCTTGGCCTTGTGAATGTCCTAACTCTCTCCCTGCTCTTCTCTACCTCCTTTGTCTCCCCCTCTAACCACGTGGTCTAAGTCAGCCTCTATTCAAGACCTGCAGTGGTTCCCCAGGGCAGGGGACCCTGGGGAGTGCAAACCCTAGGCAAATATATGCCTATATAAATTATTTTATTAGAAAATGGGCTCATGTGATATATAGTGATTTACTGATGAAGATTAAGAATAATGAGTATTTATTTATCGCCTAATGTAAAAATCCTTGTTCTCTCCATCCCTCATAAATGAGAGTTACCTTGAATCAGCACATCAGCACCATTTTAGAGGTTCGATGTCAAGCACTCTTACTAAAAAAAGAAAAAAAGTACTTGCTGGTAGTGTCAGTGGGAACATATGCTGACCAGGCTGCCTCCTGAACCAGGCCCCACCTTAGCTCTAGGATGATCCCATAGGTATGAGTGCTGGAGCCCCTCTGGCTATCCGATCAATACCTTAAAGGCTGGATGGAGAGTAGGACAGTGCCCTGGAGGGAAGAAACGAGATCTGGCTTGGACAACTCACTCAAACAGCATTGAGGACTGGGGACTTCCATCAAAATAGTGGGAACCTCTGAGATGTGGGGACCCAAGGCAGGAATCCCACCCATAGTTAAGGGCAGTTCTGTCTCATCAGCTGGTTGATAGATTGAGAAGCTATGAAAAAGTACTTCAGAGCCACTTTTCATAGCTTTATGAAGACATCTGGCCAATTTCAATATACGTTAAATAAGTAGGAACTTCAATGTATTAAAAATTAATAGAAAATTGTATAAATAATAAATATGTGGTAGTATATGAAATGATCAGATATTACCTCCAGGTTGACAATGCATCCCTGAAATGGTATGAGTTATATGACCTTATAGTCTTTTCACTGGTGGCCTAAGGAGAACAGGAATGAAGGAGAAAATAAATAAAACCTGGGCTGGGTGAAGGCCATTAAACTGCACAAGTTACTTACAAAGCAATGTGCCTCGGGGTCTACCCCCATCTGTTCTTTCCTGGAGACACACCACAAAGCCCTGAGCCCCTTAGCCTAAATTGCAGATGGCACAATCCTGTGAACCCATCCAGCCTTTTAGGATTGAGAGACTCCTCAGGATGCAAGCCAGACAGGTTAGGTCAGCCATTTTGGAGTCATGTCAGACAGGGATGTGGTTGCAGGAATTGCATTGATCTGGTCTGGCCCAGAGGTTCAGGCAGAAGGAGAACCAAAAATAAGGCCACATTTACCAAGCTCTCACCTCCACCCCTTTCTCTGCCCCTCCTCCAAGCCTACTTTGGAACTTCCAAAGAAAAATGTTGTAATCCACGTCCATCTCCAGTCTTATGAGGTCATTTTCCAAAGGTTTGGTAATTCCCTGTGTTTCCTCTTCATCCTGCCAGTATCCAATTACTTGGTTATCATACACACACAAGTGCTGGCACATTTTAGCATGCAGAGTTTTAGGTAATATGTTGGCTCAACAAGAGAAACAAAAACCAAAACAACAACAACAACAACAAAAGAGCATTTCCTGGCAAATTAAAGACAGACAGAGCCTGGTAACACAGGCAATGGGTGAATGTTTACAATGTCTGTCTCCTCACACTGCTTCTTTGATGCAATTCTTTTTTGCCCTAAAGGAATTTCACAGTAATAAAATCTGTACTCAAAAATCAAGCCTTCCTCACTAGTGATACCTTGGGACTGTTTGTTCTTGGCAATGTAGCTGTGTGTGGCTTGACCCTGTTTCTGAATTTGTGTGCGTTAGTGGGAGGGGAATGTTGCTATCAGTGTATGACCTGAGTCTGCTTTGAAAGCGATCCCAAGGGTTAAAATAAGATATGAATCTAATTTGGTGTGACATTAAAATCTTCTGACCGGTCTTATCTAACAGAATTCTGATGCTTGTTTTTCATTATAAAGATGTGGGGTAATAACTTTATTTAGTTGCTTGCATCCACCCTCCCCCTCCCTTGCCCAGATTTCTAGTGGAAAGTCAAAGATGCTGATTTACAAATAGAGGTTTCTTAAGTACTATTTTTAGAACAATGCTGTACCAGATTTATATGAGAGTTGGGGGGAGAAACTACAGTCACTTTTGAGCAAAGTAGCATTTCACTGCATAATAATGAAGTACTAATTGCTCTTTGTCATCACTTTTTATGCAAATTGCCCTGGAGCATTTGCCCAATATGCATTTTACATTTTAACAAAGAAAGTAGAGTCTTGACAAACAAGAATTGTATACCAAAGCAAAAATAAAAATATCAGCTATAAAGTAAAACTGCTTAAGGTGCATTCTCTAAGGATATAAATTTTTCTACTACATCATCCCCATTATTAGATCTATTTGACCAATAAGATTCCTTTGAATCTAAAATAATGGTTTATGTGTCAGGCAAAAAAAAAAAAAAAGTTTGTGTGCAAAACCTGCATATTTTACTCATCCTACAATTTACGATGGAAGTTTGATGTGAAATTATGTTTTCAAAAGAATTTAAATAGAATAGGTCAAAATCTAGATTGTCAAAGAAATCAAATTGTGTCAAAGCATTTATCACGAGCACAAATCTCACTATTTTAGAGGTTTCAGTTATTCTAATAGATTCCCATTTTCATGATGAGACAGTCATCAGCATTATCAAAAAAAAACATGATTTGCACCTCATAAATAGGTACGGAGTTTGAACCATACCTCAAAGATGTATGTGTTCAAATTCTAGTCTGAAGACTGTAACAGGTCACCATCATATGAACACCAGGCAATAGGAGGAAAAAAAGAGAAATGTAATTTATTAGTTTTCTGGGACCTTCAGAGGTATATAACATTCAAACCTAGCCTTCCAGATCATTATAAAGATATATCTGTGAAGGTAAGGGAATAGAACATATTTTATTTAACAGTCTGTTAGTTTGATCTATACCATTTAAATATTTAAATACATGATACACGTACTCTATACGTACTCTTGCCCCAAGCCTCACAAATGGTAGGGGCAGGTCTACTTTTTAGAGCTGCTCCCCCATTTCCAACTCACAAGCTTAAATTAAATCTGTACATTCTAAAACTGGAATACAATTGGCTTTAAAGGTAGCTAACTTCGAGGGCCATCACTTATGCTATTCAGTAAATCCACAGTTTGCAAATAAAAAGTATAGTATGTGACAAGGTGCTGTTTATGAAGCAGTAGAGGATTTCTTCCCAAATGCACAGAAATTAACTGTTGCCTTACTATATGACCATTGAAGAGTGTTATTTCCAAAGTAAGATAATTCCCAGAATAATAATGATTATACTGTAAGCTTGTTTAATTCCAGACTTCAAAGACATTTGCAGTCCTAAAGTAATTAGTCCACAGTCCCTCCTTCTGAGCTGGATCCATAAGGTGTTATTCACTCATTTTAACAAGCAACTCAATCTAGACCCAGAAGAGTATTGCTTAAGGTCATCAAATGAGTCAGGGGGCAAGTGGAGTGCAGAATCCTTACTCATGGTCCCAGACTCTCTTCATTAGACAGCCTGATTATGAGATGAAATACTGGTAAACATGAGCTTCTGTACCCAGGAAATGCACTGTGAAGGGCATAATGAATTACTTATGCTGTGTAGTATATGTATAAATCATATTAAAGCATGCTGAATAGTACATTATCATGCTTCTATTTTGCATTACAAAAGTAACTAATGTAAGCTGCAAAGTGTACTTTTAATCCATTATTCATTTCTGAAAGTAGTCAGACCACAATTTAAGTACCATAAAAGGCTACCAGTATAAGCAAACCTGCTTTCCAATTTACGAAGATGAAACAGCAAGATTTTAAAATCAATTTTAAATTACGAAATTGTATTTATCAAAACTTATATCAGATATAAGCATTCCTTGTTCAGATGGAGGAATTATGATAAATCAGAATTCCCCCAAAGAGATATTTCTCAGGGAAAATCAATACAATGACTTTCAATATGTGATTCTCTGATATTGTTTGTTTCACGTCACTTTTAATGTTTATACTGGATCAAAATCTATTTTTAGTTTCCCTTTTCATTTGGGTTCAGCCGTATACATTCTGGTTTTCCATGGGGTCCACCTCAAGTAGTTTGCACCTTTTACACAAATGTCTGCCCAAAACACAAGCAAGGAGTTGGGATGTGCCTCCTGGCTCTGAACTACCTACCCCTCAAAGGCCTTTCTGGTCGTGGTTCAAAATCCAGAAGCCATGATAGAAAAGACTGATAGAAATTGATTTTTTTTTAAAAAAGCAACATCAAATACAAAATACAAATGACAAACTAAGAAAATGTTTGTAATTTAACTCAGTAAGGGCCAAGCTCCTTAATGTTTAATGAGTCTTAAAATTTGAGAAAAGTCCAACAGCCCAATAGAAATTGAACAAGGGTCGTTAACAGAAAATTCAGAGAAAGAAATACAAATAGTCTTTAAATATACGAAAAGATGTGCAACCTCACCCATATACAGAGCCATTCAGATGAAAGCTACATGATGACACCATTTCAAAAAATTCACAATGTTTGACAGTATAATTGTGGAAGGACTGTAGGAAAACTATCAATTATATACAAGGTGGGACCACGAATGAGAATAAACTTCATGTTTGACAATACAGAACTCTGTCAAAGTTACTGGCTTTGACCCAGTAATCCCACTTCTGGAGATTTGTCCTACAGACAGAAATACCTGCACACTTATGAAATAATATAAATATAAAGTTATTCATTGCAGTATTATTTGTAATAGCAAAAATGCGGAAACAACCTAAGTGCCCATTAATACACGTAATGGTTAATTTTGTGTGTCAACTTGACTGGGCCACAGGATGCCCAGATATTTCATCAAATGTTATTCTGACTGATACAATAGGGAACAGATTAAATAAACTATCATATCCAGATCAGAAACAGTCCATAGCTATAGAAAAACAAATGGGGATAATCTCTATGAGATCTCCAGGATATATTAAGTCCTGAAAAGATTTCCATGACATACTAAGTGAATAACAACAGTGAGGTGCAGAACAAGAGATATTGAATGCTAACCTCTGCTAAAAGAAAGGTGGATAAGGATATATATTTTAATTGCTTGTATTTGCATTAAGAAACATTGAAAGGAAACACAGAAATAGTAAATAAAATTACTCTATTGGGGGTCAAAAAGAACCACAACATATACTTGTAAATGAATATATTTTCAGTCTCTTTGGTTTTTGAATCATGTGAATATATTACTTATTAAAAAAAACAAATTTCAACTTAAAAATAAGTAATAGAATTTCTTTATCATATCGCTCTATTTCTCTTATCGTACTAGCACCATCTGAAATTTTCTTGTTCAGTTAATGGTTTCCTTGTTTTCTCCCCTCTAGAACAGGGGACAGCAAATTATAGCTTGTGGGCCACATCTAGACTGCCTCTTACTTTGTAAATAAGATTTTATTGAAATGCAGCCATGCCCATTCAATTCTATACTTGGAAGGCTACTTTTATGCCACAGTGGCAGAGTTCAATAGTTGTGACTGAGACCATATGGCTCACAACAACTAAAATATTTACTATCTAGCCCTTTACAGAAAAAAAGTTTGTTGACCTCAGTCCAGAATGTGAATTCCTTCCTAATAAAACGTAAGGAAAAAATTCTTATTTGGCCCCAACTCTATCCCTCAACACCTAGAATGGTGTCTAGCTCATAGTAGGTGCTCATCAATACTGTCCTAGGTTGGGTTCCCAAGGAAGCAAACCGAGATGGAGATTAATGTGCAGGAGTTTTTTTTTTTTTTTTTTTTTAGAGAGTGTTCTTGCGATTGCGCAAGGAAAGGAAAGAAGCAGAGTCAGGCAGGGGAGAAGTCAAGCCTCTGTGTGGTCTCAGTGAATGCCTCGCCTGAGCTGTTGGGGAGTTTTAAAGATGAGATGACCTTTCAAAGAACCATTGAGAGGGCTGGGACTTTAGAGTCTCACTTGGACCTGTCATTGGACAGGGTCAACCCTCAGAAGGAGGTGTGAACTTAAGGGAAGCAGCTTTCTTTAGCCAAAGCTAATCCTGATGTGATGCCACTGGTGAGGACTGCCTACTGGCAGCACTCCCAAAAGTTGGGGTAATGAATCTTTAATTATTGGGCTAGGGCAAGGAGGTACACACCACAGCATCCATCATAGGTACTAACTGAATAAATGAACAACTGCATGATTGCATTTGTATGCATCTGCTTCAATGACAATTTCATCTCTTTTGGAAGCACTATTCAGGAGATTTTATTCTAATAATCTTTCTTTGGGCTTTTCAGTATGTGTCTTTGATTTGTGTCCTTTCAGAAATGAGTCCTGATACAGTGATTAGAGTTCAAGTAGTTTGTTGGGAGACCCAGGCAATACTGGTAGATGAATGAAGTCATACAGGGAAGGAAGGGCAGTCAATCCACTTCCCGTGGCAATGTAGAAGAGCACTGCTTCAAGTGGAGTTCAGGGAATAGTGCCCATCCAGGCACCATTTGTCACTGAGATCACAGGCTACAGTTATCAATTCTACCTCATCGTGAATCTCAGTTTCTGAGCAGAAATAATAGAATTTGTTTCACTTATTCAAAATCATTACCATTAACTTAAAGTTAAGAGCCAACTCCTGGATGAAGAAGTTATATTGTTACCTAAATTCTACAGAGCAGCTCCGTATAAAAACCCCTGATCTAATAAAGGAACCTAAGTACCAGCCTAGATATTCTTGAATGGAAGATACGAGTTTGCGTTTCCTAACAACTTCTCTGCTCTGGGAGTAGCTGACCAGCAGTTAACTTTATTCCCCTTTATCTCCTATCATGATCACCATGTATCACCATCAACATGAGGGAAGCTGAAAAAGAAATCAAATAGACACCTAGAATATTTTCACCCATTTGGGAGATTGCAACACCATGACCATGCTTTTCAATCAGAGGACAGTAATTGTCACATTTTTCTAGGAAGGATGAAATACATTTTAATGCTGAACTTAAGGTTTTATCCTTTGAACCTAGAGATACTGTATTTCTCATTTTAAAACAACGGTTCCTATGGGAACAAAGTATCAGTTTCTCTTAGCAACCACTGCAGCTTTTATAACATAGATAAACTTGGTTTCCACATGAAATACTTTCACTAAGAGCTTATTGTTACTGTAAAACCAAACTTATCATAACATAACTAAAAAAATTCTAAGCAGGATACAAAATTACATACATAGTGTGTTAAGTATGTACAAAATAACATTTGTGCAAAACACAAAAAATCTTCAACAAAATAACTAAACTATTAACTCTTTATTTCTCTGTGTCCATATTTTCTAAATTTTCGTTTTGTGTAACTGGGTTTTAAATGAGACAGGAGGACAGAAATACTATAACTCTAAGCTGGGCATCAGAGCAATCTTCTTATTCTGACTTCATGACTTTATCACTGTATGGCAGGTTACATCACTTAACCACTGGCCAGAAGGCTCTTCCCATGAAAAGTATTGTCTTAGTTTCTTTTGAACTCTAAAATTCAATGATTCTATAATTTTACTTTCCCACAATAATTATATGTGTTGGGTGGACCCAATATTGGAACAGTTTACAGATTTTGGAGAGTGTGAAAATCACTAGAACAAGAGATAAATGCTGGCAAGGATGTGGAGACAGGGAAACCCTTGTGCACTGATATAGTGGGAATGTAAGCTGGTGCAGCCACTATGGAAAACAGTTCAAAGTTTCCTCAAAAAATTAAAAATAGAACTACTTTATGATCCAGCAATTCCATTTCTGGGTATTTATCCAAAGAAAATGAAAACACTACCTGGAAGAGATATCTGCACTCCCATATTCATTGCAGCATTACCTACAATAGCCAAGACATGGAAATAACCTAAGTGTCCATCAACAGAGGAATGGATAAATAAAATGTGATCTATCTATCTATCTATCTATCTAATCTATCTAATCTATCTGCCTACCATTATTCAGCCATTAAAAAGAAGGAAATCCTGCTATTTGCAACATGAATGGACCTTTAACATATGGGCATTATGTTAAGTAAAATAAGTCATAAAGAGACAGATAAATACTGTATGATATCACTTATATGTGGAATCTAAGAAAACTGAACTTATGGAAACTGAAATTAGATTGGTGGTTGCAAGAGGCAGGGGGTGGGGGATGGGGGAAATAGGTGAAGGTGGTCAAAACATACAACCTTCCAGTTATAAGATAAATACGTCCTGGGGATGGAATGTACAGTTTCTAAGTTGCTAAGAGTAGTTCTGATCACAAGAAAAAAATAATTGTAACTATATGAGGTGATAGATGATAACAAAACTTATTGTGGTGAATCATTTTGTAATATATACCTATATCAAATCATTATGTTATACACCTGAAACTTATATAATGTTATATGTCAATTTTATCTCAATAAAACTGAAAAAATAAGATTAAAATTAAATAAATAAAAATCACCAGGGGAGCTTCTTAAAAACAGATGTCTGGGCTGCAACCTCATAGATTCTCCATTTGAAGGTTAGACTGGAACCCAGACATCTGCATTTTTATAATGGCTTCCGGGAGATTCTAATGTAGACCACATTTGGGAGCTAATGTAATGCCACATTCTTTGCACAAGTCTTGAAGACATAAAAATCACCTAATGAAAGGAATTATTTGGTACAAGACAACGAGTCTTCCTTGAGACCATTCCATACTAAGTGATACAATTGGAATTTAGGGCAGTTTTTGTCCCAAAATCTGTAACTCAGGCTCATCTATTTGCCCCAACCGCTTGTTATATTAACCTTCAATCTTGGCTCAGTCGGTATTTTTTCACATTCTGAAGCATCGCTGCACCATCTGCAACATCCTATGCAACTCGTCACTGAAACTTAACAGACTCTCTTCATGTGGGGCCTGGCACTTGGAAAGCAAGTATGCTCTTCCATTGGCGAGGAGGCCTGCCTCACATTCTCTAATAGACGTGATGCTTGCTTTGTCAAACGTGATAGCTGAGGCCTGTTACTGGTGATATAAAAGCTAACAATAAAGGATGGAGACAAAAGTAAAACAGTCTGTGTATTATGTTTGATACTCTATATTCAGCAGATGTTGTCAAATCGGAACATATAACCAGCAAGCTTTTACTGGGAACTTTCTTCTTCCCTGAATGTGAAACTAAGACACACTGATGAGCAAAAAGGAAAGATCCTCATAAAGGATTTGCTTCTTGAAAACAAGCAAATTTTAAAAATTTGTGACAGAAATGTATTTATTAGATGTTTATTGTTAAAAGATGGTTTTTAATTTAATAACTAGGAGGAAGCAGTGCAAGGATTGTATAGTGCAGAGTTTTGATGTGGGGTTGAGGTGGGAGAAGCATTCAAATCCTGGCACTTATATTGTTCTACGTTGGTTCTCCTTAAATGCATCATGGGTTTAAGAAAAGACAACACATGAACATCAGAATGCATAAAACAAAGTAGGACAGAACACATTTCAAATATATTATTACCTTTACAAAAACATTATTTACACGAATTTTGAAATAGAAATATCCCTTTCGGTATTTAAAATATCATTAATTTGGTAATATTCTATTTCTTGATCTGGGTGCTGGTTATATGAATATGTTCACTTTGTGAAAATTTTTTGAGTGATAAACTTATTATTTGTGCTCTTTACAATTAGTATAATTTAGTAAAAATGTTTACCTAAAAATTCATTAGATTTATAATCCAATGTACATGCAACTTTTCATAGATATAACTCTGCTATACCTGTTATAGATGGCATGTTAGAAAACTCAACATGGGAAAGAGAAAGGAACAAGATAAAATGACTTTCTGAGTTCAAATGAGGCTACAGGAGGTAAGAAGGAAGATACAAGTTAAGGTAAAGTGTAAGCCAATTTCAACAAGACAGCATGGCCATCTAATAAGGCCATTTTTAGGGTGAAGTCAAATATCAGAGCTGACCATTTTTATTGGTCTCCCCTTTGAAGGAAGATTAATAGATAAAGATACGGATTTGGGCCATGAAGATAAAATCAATGTGATTTCTCTTGCCACATGACTGAAACTCCACTTCTAAGAGAAGCAGTGTGAAATCATAGAAGCCAGAATTTGAATACTGAACTGGCCACTTACTAGCTGTATGATATTGGACATATTTAACCTCTCTGAGCCCTGGTTTATTCATCTGTAAAAGCGAGATAATGAAATCTACTTTGTGGGATTGTAGTGAAGATTAGGTGACTTAATACACAAGAAGTACTGATCCAGTGCCTACTTAAGATAACGGTAATTATTATTTGTTCCTGCCCCAAGATGCACAAATTTTGAAAAACTTGCATTTCCATTTGGAGTGACTTGAATTTATTTAAAGACAAAATTAAATGTTTTGGTAAAAAAATATTTTATTTTCCATGGTAGCAGTAAAAACATTTTTAGGACCAATATATAATTTCTATGTGCTGAAAGAGTACAATTAGGCATTTTTCCCTTCTAGGTTTTCAGAATGATGTGGAACATATAGGCTTCGTAGTAGGTACTGACTGTTGGCATTTAAGTTCTTAATGGTTAATATAAACCCTGGGTGTACATGGCTTCAATTTCCTTTACAACAATTGCCTGAGTAGGATTTATCACCCTTGTCCTGGTGCACTCAGGAGGATAGTTAAGGGGAAAAGAACAATGGAGCTGGTTAGACTGTCGTAATGTGAAAATGTTTCTGAGCAAACGGTAGCTTTAATTTTTCTGCCCAAGTCAAAATATAAAGTTGTGTTTAGACAAGGCTTGGTTCTAGATCTCAGTTCCACTTGTGTACACTTAACTAAATACCTAAAGATTCAGGATTCTGTGGGGTTTTTCCTATAAATTACCTCTATGGTACTCATATGCTGTTTGGTTAGCATCAGATAGATCTATATCTACAAAAAGCTTTGTTAACAAAAGCAGAAATCTGTGAACATAAAAACCCTTTAAAATAATATTGGAATCCAGATTAAACCCACAAATGCAAGGAGGTTTAGGGGCTGAGTGATACTCTCTCCTTCATTTGCCCTGTTGCTGTAATAGTTGAGACTTGTTGAACTGGAACGAAATTGACAAGGGGCAATCTTGCCATTTCGAGTCTCCCAGATTAAATTGAAGTCTTGTTTTTAATTTCATTTCCTTTTTTATTTAAAAAAAGAACTTGTTATTCACATTTTGAAATTATGCTAAAATGTAAGTTAACTGTCCCAGCACTGCCTCTCTGCCTGGTTGCTCACTGGATAAAACACAATGTATTACCAAAAAACCGCCTCAACGCAGGCAGCCCAACACAACCATTAGTGTTAGTTGTCCAGAGCTTTAAGGAATGAAGTAACTAGTATCTGGGAATCCCCTCACCAATACTGTACAAAAAAACCACCAAGATTTTTATACTTAAATCTATTATATGTATTGGAAAACAAAGGCAGGAAATCTATTATATGTATTGGAAAACAAAGTATAGATTATACTTAAATCTATTATAGGTATTGGAAAACAAATCTATTATATGTATTGGAACATATTGGGGAAATGGAATTAATTTTTGATTTGAGCAAAGATTCAATGCTAACTGCTCTGGTGCTAACCTTCAGTCTATTATTGAGCCTTTGTCATTCTCAGCAAGCCTTTGTGACTCAATTTCACTGTCTACCATACAGGACTAATACAACCATGTTTTATCTTCTGCAATTGCTGTAGCCTTAAAAACTTGTGTGAATTGAATTGTGGAAAATAAAATTACAAGCTTTGAACATAGTAGAAAAAAATATTTTAAGAAACTTCAAGATGAATTCTTTTGTAAAGAATCCTTTATTTAAAAAGGAAAGTATAGCGATTTCTATGGGCAATACGTAATGGGCCAGGCCCAAGAGTTCCCTACCCTTTCCCCCTCTAAGAAAGTTTCTGGATATCTACCTTGTTCCTGCTCAGCTCCTGCTACAGTGATGAGGTGGGAGAATGGAGGTGGCCACAGAAGGGTCTATAATTGCAAAATGTTTCTTTAGGCAAAAAAAAAAAAAAAAAACATACACACACAAAAAACAAACAAAAAAAAAAACAAACAACAACAACAAAAAAAAAAACCTGTGTTTTTGGAAGGATTCAGGGAGGAGAAGTAAGAGCGAGAAATGGAGAAATGGGAAGGAAGGAGAAGAAGTTGGGCTAGGGCTGGTGAAGGAATTTGGAGCAGAATTGGTAGAGAGCTTGATATGTTTGAGAAACTAAAAGATGAGTGTAATTTAAAGGTGGGGAATAAAGGGAAGAATGACACAAAGTTGGAGAGGGAAGGGTTCAGTTACACAGACTTTAAATTTTATCTAACTTCAATAGGATGCCATTAAAGGTGATGTGACATCCATCTTCCACTGCCCTGAGATATCAGAGATCCTGGTTCTTGGGCCTGTGATCTTGAACAAAATTATATCACCAACTATCCTGGTTTTCCACCTTGCAGATTGTAGATTACGGAACTGCTCGGCTTCAAAAGCTATGTGAATCATTTCCTATAATAAATTTCCTCACAAAGATAGATAGATAGAAAGATAGATAGATAGATAGATAGATAGATAGATAGATAGATCGATCGATCTAGATCCTGTTGGTTCTGTTTCTCTGAAAAACCCTGACTAATACAGAAGCTAAATGAGTCACTTCCCCACACACATCATGAGAAGGGGTAGGGTTGAGGTTTTGGCACTTGGCAACTGGTGACTACTAACATGATGGATCGAGCCAGGGACAAATTACTCAGAGATTCAGCTCGGTACTCAGCTGGTGGTGCTGAGGTGCCATCAGGATTCTCCAAGATAGCAGAGAAAGCTGGTCAGTAGTGAGGTAAATGGAGCAAGGACACTCAGAGAAAAGCTGAGACCACACAGCCCTTGAGAGACTAATTCTAAGAGTATCAACAGCTTTGAAGTTCATTTCAAAGTAAGTCCATATGGTTCTTATAGTAACTTACCCCACCCATTACTTGCAGTCCCTTGAATAGGCTTACACTTCTTGCAATTGAAAAAAAAAATCTAATTAAACAACAAATTAAAATATCGAATGTAGAAATAGCTCCATCATTTGACTTCTAGCAAATGACCAAGTTGTTGGTAAGTGTTTGCACCTGTGACTGGCATTCTTGTCCTTCTCCTGTTCTGTGATCCCTCCCTCCCGATCCTTGGGCCTGTCCTGATACCTGGTTTACATTCTTCTCCAGCTGCCATGTGCCAGGCTGCTCACTTCTGGTCTGAATCAAGTTTCAGATGGGTTCCACAGGTGAGAAAAATACATTTAATCAAGAACCTAAGATGCTTGAGACACTTTGCTGGTTGTGTCACACTTGTTGTCTCCTTGACTCTTTTACATGGAGTTATAATAGTAGTTTTCTCAATGAGGAATCTGAGTTCATCAAAGTTAAATGATATATATAAGAAGTTGTAGAGCAGAGATTAGGACATAGGTCTTTCAGATGCCACAGCTTGCAACAGCTGTACCAGGCCACCCCCAGCTTTGTGAGTACAGGGATGTAGGTTGATCATTGAGTACTTATACCTACTTGCCATGGATTAAGTTGTGCTCCCAAGGTAGTACTCCTGGGAGTGGGAGAGAGGATGAGAAAAAGAGGCAAAGAAACAAAGGAAGACTAGCAGATAAGGTGGCACCTAAGTGAGTGACATTCCACAGCGATGACAGAGTTAGTGGAAAAGACGGAAGCCCTTCAAAGAGAGCCAAAATTGCACCTTGTGCCTCCCCTTTTAAAGCCACCCTCCAACAAGGCCAGTCTGGTCCCTGTTTTCCACTCCCACCAAAATAAAAGGCACAACCAAAATTAGAATAAAGCAAGGCAACAAATCTGAGAGCAGTTGAGTCTAGAAAGCAATCTTTGGCATTTTGTCAGCAACAGAGTATGACTTTCCATTTTTAAGTTTGGGAAATTTCATATTGCACAATTTATTTCCCCTACAGTCACCAGTACTATTTGCTATCCATTTGGTATCTGGACAAAACCCAAGTACTTACTGGCAGAGGCTGTTTTTACTGGTTTGAGCAGCATTGCTTATTGAAGAGGAGAAAAGGCCCTGGAGTTGGACTTCATGAGTTTGAATCCTGCCTCTGATGCTTTATGAGGATATGTCTTTAGGAAAGCATTCGTCTCTGTGCCAAATTTCTACTCCCCAAAAGTCCTGGGCAAAGTGGGTGAGTTGGTCAACCAAGGATAAAATAAGATATTGCAGGTAAGGCATGAAAACAGCAAGTGCTCAACAAATGTTAGCTATTGATATTATTTGAAACCACTGCAAATGTGACTATTGTAGTTGTTGTTTTTCCTGAGCTTGGAGGTCTAGAACTAGGGGCCTGGCCTTTTCTAAAGTCCTGGAATAGGGGGAATAGGGCAAAGATGAAGGTGATATGCCTGTACTGACAGAGAAGACAGAGAAGTCTGTATCCAGAGGGAGGGTGAACCAGACTGCAGCCTCCTCTTCTGGCCTGGAGTAAAGTCCCCCTCAGCCTTCTCTGATGCCCTCCCTAGTCTCTGATAGGTCTGCCTGGGCTATGCTGGCTGTCTGGCCGGACTGCCCTGGAGATCTAAACAGCTCAATCTACTGAGTGGAGACTTTTAATCTTTGGAGTCAGATTTCCCCTGAGGACACCCTGTGTCTCTCCAGGAATTCCAAGTGAATTTCTGTATAATGAAAGGCCCATCCCTGCACATTCTGGATCTAGTGTCCTGCGAGTTTCCATCTCTTGCAAACTCTCCAAACTTTTTTTTCCCCTAAGGGGCTTGTGAGTTTCCTCACTGCCTGGTTTCAAACATAGGAGAGACTTTACATAGGAGGCACCTTAGTGCAGGGCTGAAGTACTTAGGGATCCTAGACTGCCTAGGTGCGGTCACAGGCACCTTACCCTCTTTAAATCCTGGCACCCACAGTTGCAAAGTTGAGATAGGAATTGCTATGCACTTACTATGTGTTAAGCAATTGACATACAATATCTTTTCTTTTCCTTTTTAATTGTACTATTAAATGTTTGGTTAAGGTAATTCAATTAGTCATGACAATGTACAAAGAAATTTTATCTGCTATTGACAAAAAGTATCAAGATTTTCAGTTACAAATGTTCAGTTCACTTGTCAGAAAACATCTAGTGTGATATTTTTGAATTTATAAATTGTAACATTTTAATTAAACTAATAAAAATTGTACTTAAACCATATTTTAATTTTTATTTGTTTTTTAATTTTTTTTATTTTTCTTTGTTTATTTGAAGTTTTCCTTTATGTCTTTTGAGGGTATTTTAGTAGGTGCATAATAATTAGAATTGTTACAAATTCCTGATGAACTGGCATAAAATATTTTAATGAATCCTTAAGATAAACCAAAAAAGATTATTTATTTTAGGAATACTATATTATATAGGAATCTGAGGTACAGAGTGATGAAGTAATTTGTCCAAATCAAACAGCTTGCAAGTGACAGAACCACATTCTCAGAAAGTCTGGCTTCAGAACTCAAACTTTCAATAAGGTATATTCTGACTCTATGCCCATCTCACTGACTTGTTGTGTGACATAAAGTAACACATACAAAAACCCTTAGCATATGGGAAGCCCTAAATAAATATTAGGTGGAGTTTTATTTTTTGAGAGAAATAGGCTGAAAATGTAGTCAAGGTCAATGGTTCAGCATTAGTATAATCTTTGTCCACATACAGGAATAGATAGTGAGTCTACTCAACCAGCCTGACACTATTAAAAAATTTACAAAGTATTTATTGAGCATGTATTCAGTGACTACTGCTATAAAAGGAACTTGGGGTACACCTGTGAACAAAACCAGACACTATTTCTACACTTCTGAAGCTTACAGCTCAGAGAACAAGACAAAAATTGAAGAAATCATTCCACTCAACAAAAAAGAAATAAGTGAACAATACAAAAGACAAATTAAGAAAATAATTTCATTTAAAATGGATAAAATACTTAAGAATAAACTTAACTAAGGAGGCAAGGACTTGTACACTTGAATACTACAAAACATTGCTGAACGAAATTAAAGAAGACACATATAAGTGGAAAGGTATCCTGTGTTCATGGATTGGAAGACTTAATATTGTTAAGAGGTTAACAGTACCCCAAATGACCTATCTTATCAAAATCTCAATGTTGTTTTTTAGAGAAATACCAAATACATACTAAAATTATTATTGACTCTCAAGGGACCCCGAAGAGCCAAAACAATCTTGAAAAACAACAAAATTGCTGGTCTCACACTTCCTGATTTCAAAACTTATTACAAAGCTACAGCAATCAAAACAATATTGTACTGTCATAAAAACAGACACATAAAATGAATGGAATAAAGTAGAGCTGAGTAATAAACCCTTGAATAGATGGTCAAATGATTTTTGACAGTGGTACAAAACCCTTTCAGTGGTTTATTCAGTGGAAAGGACAATCTTTTTAACAAACAGTGTTAGGAAAAATGGACATCCACTTACAAAAGAATGCAGTTCAATCCTTAACTTATACCAAAAAAAAAAAAAAATTAATTCAAAATGGTCAAAGACCTAAACATGAGAGCTAAAACTCTCAGAAGAAACATAGGGGGAAACTCCTTGACATTGGATCTGGCAATGATTTTTAGGATATGACATCAGAAACACAAGCAACAAAATAGATAAATTGGACTACATCAAAAGTAAAAACTGCATCGTGGGACATAATCAACAGGGTGAAAAAGCAATCTACAGAATGGGAGAAAATATCTGCAACTCATATATCTGGTAAGAGATTAATATCCAGAATATATAAAGAACTCCTACAACTCAACAACAACAATGACAAACACAAATAACTTGATTAAAAAAATGTAAAATGTATTACGGACTTGAATATTTATTTCTGCAGACAAAACATACAAATGGCTAAAAGTGCATGAAAAAGTGAGGTCACTTGAGGTCACTAATCATAAGGGAAATGCAAATCAAAACCACAATAAGATATCACCTCACACTCATCAGTATGCCTACTATCAAAAAACAAAAAACCAAAATAACAAATGTTAGAGAGGATGTGGAAAAACTGGTATGTGGTGCAGTCAAATTCATAGAGAAAGGAAGAGTCACTGCCAGGGGCTGAGAGGAGGGGAGAAAGACGAGCTGCTGTTTAATGGGTATAGAGTTTCCATTTCCCCAGATGACAAGAGTTCCGGAGATGGACGGTGATGATGGTGATGATGATGGTGATGAATGTGCGTTAATGCTACTGAACTGTACACTTAAAAATGGCTAAGATGATAATTTTTTTGTTATGTATATTTCATCACAATTAGAATAATAAATTTAAAAAGGAGAGTGGAATATAACTGTAATGAATTCTACAATGAATTCAGGTCCAAGGTACATGTAAAGCAGATCTGCCCTGGTGAGTGGTGAGGGAAGCTTCACTAAACTGAGAGCAGGATGAGTAGGATTTGCTGGGGAAGAAAAGAGGCAAGGGGAACAGTATATGCAAAGTCCTGTGTGGTGAAGGAGTCTTCATTCACTTGGGTGCTTTATTAATCATTGACTAAATACAAACACTTGTTTCTACATAGTTATATAGGCCTTTTTTTAAAATTGAGATATAACTTACAAAGATTGCACAAATCTTAGATGAACGGCTTAATAAATTTAGCACCAATACTTTGAATTAAGTAATAATCAAAAAAGGTATTATCACACTTCCTTTCCCCCTTTCTTCTCCTTCCTCTGGAGGCAGTGGCAAGGCTGAGGAGACATGAACAGGGAGCTGGTCCAGATGGAAGATGACTAAAGAGATATGACAACTAAATATAACTTGTGATCCTGAATTGAATCTTGGACCAGAAAGGAAAAAGAGATATTGTTGGAACAGTTGGTGAAATTTGAATAGAATCTCTGGATTGGATGGTGGTGTTACATCAATGCTAACTTCCTGATTTGGATGTTGCATTGTGGTCATGTAGGACAATGTCATCGCTTTTTGACAATATACTCTGATGCACTTGGGGGGTTGATGGGCATCAAGTTGAAAACTTGTTTTCAAATATTCAGAAAAAGAATAATAATAATGATTGCATGTGTGTGTGTGTGTGTGTGTGTGTGTGTGTGTGTGTGTGTACTGAGAGAGAGAACAAGGGAGGGAGGGAGGGAGAAAAGAGGAAACAAATGTGTTGAAAGTATTAATAATTGGGATATCTGGGTGAAGGCAATATGGGAGTTCTGTGTATTACTCTTACAACTTCCAAAAGTTTGAAATTATTTCAAAAGTTTATTTTTCAAAGATATTGTCTATGATTGAAATGAACCCTTACATAACACAATAGGACACAGAGATGAGACCAGAAATAAAGAAAAGTTTGAGAGAAAATCATTTCTAGTGTTCCTTTAGTTCTCTACAGAGTGGAGTAGGTTATCCTACAAATAACCCACTTGTGGTTATCATAAATTAATAAGTAAGCATTCTGATTCAGCATCTGCTTTGGTTAGCATGAATTGGTCATCAGATCTGGCAATACAGGTCTCTTCTCTGGATCATGGCCCAGCACCAATCCTGAGACACATCATGTACCTACTCACCTCCCTGACACTACCCTTTCCAGCTTCAGAAAATTAAGGATGAATAAAACCTACCAACAGGATCTTGCCTGCAATGACGACAGACCTGGGCAAAGTTGTAAATCCAGAAGGTGCTGACATGAAACTGGAACAAACCCCGTGTGCCTCAATGTCTTCATCCCTCTGCAAAATCAGCAAAGGTCTGATTCAAGTCTGGACACGATTCTCTAGGTTTCCACATGCACCTACCACCTGAAATGCGGCAAAGTGAGAGCCTCAGTACGTGGCACTGTGGGAGATTTATGTAGGAAGCATCTTGCGAAAAAGGAGAAACAGATGAGGCCCAAAAGTCTGCCATTCACACAGGTGCTGTGCCGGATGAACACACGTGGGGACAGGACAGCTGTGTGACCAACACATAGCTGTTACCAGCGTTCAGGTTGGATGCCCTTGTGTAATTATATTACATAAACAGGCTTGTTTGTTTTTTAATAGATTAGAAACTGTAAGCATAGTCATATATTCTTTGGGGTAATGGCTAGAAGATGTTTGAACTCAATTCTGTGTCCCTCAAAAAATCATAAGCTAGGTTGAGGAAAATAATTCAATTTGAAATATCTTTTATTAGAATAAAATCATCAAGGCTTTCTTTTCACAGTAATTTGAAAATTGTCAATTACTTCTCTGCACAGCCAAACTTTTCCAAGTTTCCTAAGCAAAGATGTAATGATAGCTGAACATAATGCCTATTGACTAAAACATCTTTTTGAGGTTGCAAAATGAAATAACAGATTTTAATTTTATTTATTTATTTAAGAAAAAGCTAGGTATCACAGTAAGCTCTGAGGGGGAAAAAGTAACGCTGTTAGAATTATTCTTTTTTAAGGGAAAAAAGAAAGCAATATTGTTGTTATATTATTACCACTACCACCACTACTACTAGTGCTCCTATTTTGCTTACCTCAGCTTTGAATTCATCATCTCCTTCCCTGTTTTCCAGGTGAAAAAAATCCATCTCTCAACCCCAAATTCCTTACCTCTCATTCCTTCCTCTCATCCCAAAGCTTCAAAATCTGAGTATCATTTTATCTTTGATATTCCTATAATCCAGTCAGTTTTCAAGTTTCACTTTTCAGAAGAGAGAGCTGGATAATCCTTCCTCCATTCCTCAAATTATTTTTAATTCTCAAAATGAGCACCAAATGTCTGTACTTTCTCCTACCCACCCATGGCTACCCCATCTGGAGTTCTGGATTGTCACCCTGTTTCCCCCTCCACATCCAGTGCTCCTGCTATTACCTGCTCCATTCCCTCCTCTCCAGCCTCTTCCTCCACTCATGGTACTACCTCCCTGCCGTTCTCCATTTCTCCAGGGACTCACTTTTCCTATTTATCCTCCCCTTCCCCCACAGGGGGTCTAGAATTCCCTAATGTCCCACTATACCTTTCCTTGTCATGGGATGTTGTTCCTAGGTTTGGGCTCCCATAGTCTTGTCCCAGAATTTTTGCTATTGTCTCTGGCCTCTTTAAGCCCCTTCCCATAGAAAATGCTGTGTTCTTCTAAAACCAAATCTGTTTATGCCTCTTTGACAACTGGAAATTGGTCAATAAAAGCCATCCAAAACCTTTTTAGTTTGATGTAGTCCCATTTATTTTTTTCTTTTGTTTCCCTTGCTCAAGGAGACACACCCAAAAAAATATTGCTAAGAGCAATGTCAAATAGCTTACTACTGACTACATTTTCTTCTAGGAGTTCTGTGGTTTCAGGTCTAATATTTAATTCTTTAATACATTTTGAGTTTATTTTTGTATATGGTATGAGACAGTGGTCCAATTGCATTTCTTTTGCATGTGTCCCTCCAGTTTTGCCATCACTTTTGAAGAGCCTATCTTTGCCCCATTGTGTAGCCTTGCCTCCTTTGTTATAGATTAATTGATCATATTAGCAAGGATCTATTTCTGAAGTCTCTTTTTCATTCCATTGAACTATACATGTTTACATGCCAGTAGCATACTGTTTTGATTATTATAGCTTTGTAGTATAATATAATACTGGGGAGCATGATTTTTCCCATTTTGTTCTTTGTCAAAATCTCTTTGGCTATTTGGGGTCTTTTGTGGTTCCATATAAATTTTAAGATTAGTTATTCTAATTTTGAGAACAATGCCGTTGGTATTGTAGTAAGGATTGCACTGACTTTGTACATTATTTTAGGTAGTAAGGACATTTCAACAATATTAATCTTTCCAATCAAAAGCAAGGTATATCGTCCCCTTTATTTGTAGCTCAATTTCTTTCTCCAATGTTTTATAGTTCTCAGAGTACAGACCTTTCACCTCTTTGGTTAAATTTATTTCTAGGTATTTCATAATTTTTGATGCACTTGTAAATGGGATATTTTTAAATTTCTGATCATCAGTTATTGGTGTATAGAAACACAGCATATTTCTGTATATTGATTCCGTCTCCTGCAAGTTTCCTGAAGTCATTTATTAGTTCTAATAGATGTTTGGTGGCGTCTTTAAGGGCTTTCTTTATATAGTATCATATCATCTGCAAATGATGTTTTACTTCTTCCTTTCCAATTCTGGTGCCTTTTATTTCTTTGTCTTGTCTGATTGCTGTGGCTAGGACTTCTAAAACTATGTTGAATAGAAGTGGTGATAGTGGGCACCCTTGTCTTGTTCCTAATTTTAGATGAAAGACTTTCAGCTTTTCACAATTAAGTATGACTTTAGATGTGAGTTTGTTATGTGTGTCTTTATGTTGAGATATGTTCCTTCTATACCTGCTTTGTTGAGTTTTTCTCATAAAAGGTTGTTGAATTTGGTCAAATGGGTTTTCTGCATCTATTGCGATGATAATATGGTTTTTATCCTTTAGTTTGTTAATGGATGTTGGACTATCCTTGCATCTTTGGGATGAATCCCACTTGGTCATAGTTTATAATCCTTTTAATGTATTGTTGAATCCAGTTAGCTAATATTTTGTTGATAATTCTTACATCTATGTTCTCAGTTTTTCACAGTGAAGGTAACCATCAACAAAACTGAAAAGACAACCTACTAAATGGGAGAAGATATTTGCAAATGATCCATCTGATAAAGGGTTAATATCCAAAATATGTAAAGAGTTCATTCATTTTAACACCTCCCCCACAAAAAACCCAAACAATCCAATTAAAAAATGAGCAGAGGACCTGAATAGATATTCTCCCAAGAGGACATACAGATGGCCAACAGACATATGAAAAGATGCTCAACATCACTAATCATCAGGGAAATGCAAATTAAAACCACAATGAGATAACACCTTACATCCGTCAAAATGGCTATCTTCAGTAAATCAACAAATAACAAGTGCTGGTGAGGATGTGGAAAAAAGCAAACCCTCGTACACTGTTGGTGGATGGTAAATTAGTGCAGCCACTATGAAAAACAGTATGGAGATTCTTCAAAAAATTAAAAATAGAGCTTCCATATGATCCAGCAATTCCATTTATGGGTATTTATCTGAAGAAAACAAAACACTAATTCAAAAAAAAATACACCCTATGTTAATCACAGTTTTACTAGTAATTGCCAAGATATGAATGGATAAAGAAAGTGTGATACACACACACATACAATGGAATATTATATTATTCAGAAATAAAAAAGGATAAAATCTTGCCATTTCCAACAACACATATAGATCTAGAGGCTCCTATGCTAAGTGAAATAAGTTAGAGAAAGACAAGTACCATATGATGTCACTTATATGTGAAATCTAAAAACAAAATAAATGAATAAAAAAACAAAACAGAAACAGGCCTACAGACATAGAGAACAAGCTGACGGTTGCTAAAAAGGAGGGGTGAAGGGATGAGAATAAATAAATAATAATAAAACAAACAAACAAACAAAATTTTGCCAATTTGCTAGACAAAACTGAAAACTCGCAGTTACTACAATTTACAAAAAAGAAAGAAAAGAAAGCAAGCCATCCAGCTAGACTTCCCAGTGTCTCTGGGGAACTGCGAAGATACAAGATAAACAGAGCATTTTCCTGCAGTGCATCAATTTTAACCACAGATTTTGAATGTGGGAGAGGAATTTTTAGTCCGGATGGTCAAAGATTGTTAAAAAAAGATTTTACAGTAAAATCAACACATATACATCATAGAAGACAACAGAAGTTCAGTTGAATTTTCACCATATAACAGGAGAGTTCAAAGACATTTTGTGCTTAGAGAAAGCCATTTGGAGCCATGTTCCAGAACCCTAACCAGTTAGCATTCTAGCTCCTCTGCCATTTTGAGCACTTCCCTGGAAAAGTTCAAGGGGCATTATGCGGATAAAATGAAATATTCATGCTTCTAGTTATGCCTACCCTTCTAGTCCTATATTCTGCTACAGGCTGTTACTTCTAACCACCTGCAACTCCTGCACTGACACCACTGCAATTTTCCTGCTTGGAATGACCTCCTAACCTTTACTTTTGACAAAATCTCACCCTTCAGAATCTAGCTCAGTTGCCACTTCTAGGAAGTCATCCCAAACTCTCCTAGGCTGACTAGCTGCTACATGCCTTTTGTCCTTCTATTTGGGCCATTAGCATGCTGTGATGGTTGATTTACCTGTCCATCTTTCTCACTAGGCTCCTAGAGTGTGAAGTTCCTGACGTGCTTTTTGTGTTTCCAGAGGTAAGAAGAGTGCTTGTAAATAGTCTATGTATGCTCAAGGGATATTTGAAAAAGTAAAGACAGGCAGGTAAATGGTTGCTTTCTAACATGTACAAGTCCTTGGCCAATGAGAGGGAAAAGGAAGGAAAATCTATATTTTGAAAAAAACAACAAAAAAAAACGAGTCACCATAACAACGGCCCTTCCTCGTTGCAATACTTCAGTGTTCCTTGCTAGCCAGCATGCTGGGGCACCTATATCTTCCACTTCTGACCTACCCTTTTTGATATCATGTTTTACTCTTGCCCAGCTCTCCTATTCTTGGTCACTTTGGTTAGACCGAAGTCCAGCCACTTTTATGTTGAATATCCAGCCACTTTTCCTCCTGTCTGAATGCTTCCCAGCTTTGATACTAAACTCAAATTCTACCTTCTCGGTGAAACCTTTCCTGGCTGTTCCAAACCTCATAAAAATTTTTCCCCCTCTTAACACCTACAACACTTAAGTTCTTATTAGAGTTTAATTACACACGTCTTGAATTTTATGACTTTTATTGGCTTTCTTTATTACAGAAGTAATACATTTATATTAGAGGGAAAAAATTTAAAAACCAGTTAAGCAAAAAGAAAAAAACACTCATAAGCTCTTCATCTTAAGAGAACCACTTTAACATTGTGTATATATCCTTCCAGACTTTTTTCTATACATGCTTAGACAATTTTTCCACAAATGGGATCATGCTGTTTTGCAAATTGTTTTTAAAATGTACTAAGAAAACATTAACATGCTAATATACATACTTCTTTAACATCATTTTTGGCATTCAGTTTTATATAAGAACCATCATCGATTTAGGCAATCCTCTATTGTGAGACATTTAGACTTTTTCCATTTTCTTTTTGCCATTATACAAAAAAAAATTTTTTCCTGTACAGTCTTAATTTTTTCATTAACACAAATTCCAAAAAATATAATTTCTATGTAAATAATTTTAACTGTTATTAGTAATGAGAATTCACTAGATAATTAACAAAAGTAATTTAATATGAAATTATTGCATTTGTCAACTGCTTTATATTATTTTCGACTATCCACTCAGAATTTTTTAAGTTCCTTAAGGATAGGATCCAATGTTCTCTAATTCTTCATCACTCATCAGTACAACAGATTTCAATCATGCATGTTGAAGAATTAGTTTATTCTATATCACTTAAATTTTTAGATCATAGTGGCATCTATTCTTTATTGTAGAAGCAGGTCTTGGGCTACACACAGGGATGTGAGAACATCCTTTCCTCTTAAGGACTATTTCTAAACAACTTCTTAGGAACTGGGATGATTTTTAAGGGAGATAAGGATGGGACAAAAAAGAGAGATGGGTGGTTAAAAGAAAAAAGGCAGCCAGCCAAATTGAACAATAGCTAGAAATAAAATTTTTGCATCATCCTAGTTACTCTGGAAAATTACAGTGCTCTCTAGTTTGGAATACACTGATTATTTTTCAAACCTTGTATAAGTTTTTGTACAATGAAAAATAACATTTCTTGGCAGTGGTGTGCCCATAAAGACTGTAATAATCAGTAACCCTCAAATCTCCTCTGTGCTCTCCAATAGTCCTATTCATTGCCTTTCACTAGTCCACACGTTTTCTCCCTCCTCCAACTCCCATACCCTTCCCCCTGCCACCATCAGCTGATGATCTTGCTTCTTAGTCCACTGAGAAAACAGAATCACTCAGACAAGGACTCCCTGCACTTCCCAATACTACAGTCCAGCCTCCCTGCACATCCCCACCATAACTTTCCTCCTGTTGCTAGGGATGAACTGGCCTTACCCCTTAAATAAGGTCCACTCTCTGACTCAAGAACTTCACTCCAGAAATTATCCCCTCTCTCTTTATATCAACAGCTTTCCCTCTGACAGGATTATTCTCACCAATGAACTCTAATTTTCCTCATAACCCTCTACCCATTCCTCCACTTTCTGTTTTACAGCAAAGCTTCTCTAAAGAGTACCTCCCCTTCTTCTCCTCCCTCTCTCTCTCTTTCATCCATGCCAGCCAGGATTCATCCCTACCACTCTTCTCTGTCAAAGATACCAAATTTAAAAGTCAATAAAGTGTTCTCATCTTATGTATGAGATGACCCATCAGCAGAGTTGACAAAACCAATTACTCCCAGCTTCTCAAAACATTTTCATGACTTAGCCCCAGGATGCTACACTTCTCTATCCCCTCCTCTCTTACTGGTTGCTGTTTCTCAGCCACCTTGGCCAGATCTTCATTTTCTTTATCTTCTGACCTCTAGATGTTAGAGTGCTCCAAGCCTCAATCCTCAGACCTGTTCTGTTCTCCACCCATGTTCCCAGATTCATTATGCTGCTGACATACAGATTTCTATCTCAAGTCTGGATCATTCTCCTGAAGTTTAGATTCCCATGTTTAATCGTCTACTCAACTTCTCCACTTAGATGTCTGTCTGACAGGCATAAGAAATTTACGGTATCCACACCCAAACACCTGAGCTCCCCCTGATGCCTGCTCCTCCTATAGCATTCCCCGTATCAATAAGTGGAATCTCCTTCACTCAGCTGTTCAGATGAAAATGCAGAATTTCCTGTGATGCCTCTTTCTCTCACGTCCCACAATTGAATCAATAATTTTTGTCTGGTTTATTTTGAATATGTACCTGGATTCCATTTATAGCCACCATGTAGTCCAAGTTACCATCACTCCTCTTTTAGCCTATCTCAATAGCCTCTACCGGGTCTCTATGCTTCCACTCTTGTACTCCCTTCTTCCCAGCGAACAGAACGATCTTTTAGGTCAAGGCCAGGTCATGTCCTTTCTCAACAGAAAACTCTATAAATATCTTCCAATTTCTTCTAAACTATAAACCTGCTGGGTATCCCTCTGGCATCATCTCCAGCTAGTCTTCTTCTGGCTCTTCTGCATCAGACACAGTGGCTTCTTTGCTGTCCGTGGAACATGCCAAGTCTACTCTACCTCAGGGCCTTTGCACTTACTCTTCTTATCTGAAAAGCGTTTCCCCAAGACAGATGCAGAGCTTGCCCCATCACTTCATTCATATCTCTGCTCAAGTGTCCTCTCATCAGGGATGTCTTCCCTGACCCAACCACCCCATCTAAGAATGGCCCCACCCCATCACTCCTGAACTCTTTACCTACTTTATTTGCTGTCATAGCACTTTTCATCTCCAGATAATATACTATATATATATATATATATATATATATATATATATGCATATATGCCATATATATATATACATACACACACACACACACACACACACACACACACACACACATATATATATATAGAGAGAGAGAGAGAGACAGAGAGACAGAGAGACAGAGAGAGCAGAGAGAGACAGAGACACAGAGAGAGAGTGCCAGAGACAGGGAGAGAGGAGGGGGGTCATTGTCTCCCTCATCCTAATCTCATCATTAGAATGAGAATTCTGCATCCCAGCTTGTAGAATAGCACCTGCCACATAATAGGTGGCTCAACAATGTTGAATAAATCACCACTTGAAGCTATTTGAATTTCATCTGTTCTCCAAAGTGTCACCTGTGCAGTACTGAGCTGAGGTTTTATGGTTTAGGTACACTTCAAGACATCTGGTTTTCAAATAATAAACCTTAGTTGTAATTCTGAGAAATTTGCCCAATGAGTAGAATTTAGTTTCTCCTTAACAGGACTTCCTTCAGTGTGTTGGCTTCTCTTGGCTTTGGCATTCTCCCTGTAAACATCCCACTCCATTCTCTCTCACTGGATGTTAACTTTGCCCTACTATATCTTAGTCAAGGTACCACAGTTAAAATTCTGCCTAAGAAAAACCATTATATCTTCTTGACATCGTCAGATACTGTAACAGGGTTCTGCAGAGCAAGAAAATCAAAGACCCAAGAATGCTTGCTTCCTTTGTCTGTCTTTATTTTCTCAACTTTCTGTTTGTGAGTTATTTAAATTTTTCCTATATCATAAGGTCAAAGTGATTTATAAAGTTTACTGACTTCAATGCTATGGTACAAAGTGATTGTCACTGGAATTCATATCCTGCTTAGCAACATATCACAGATGAAGCCCATATTCTGGACGTGTAATTATGCAGTAAAAGAAAAAGTGTATCAGAGAAGGTTGAAGGTTGCAGGCATGGGAAATAAGTTGACCTCTACTCAAGTTACTGCCATAAATACAGAGAGGGAAGGACCTGCATCTGTTTCACATTGTAAATGCCTGAAGTGCCCAGAGCAGCACCACAAATTCAGGGAATGGCCAACAAATATTCTCGACAAGGGTGCTAAGGCCATCCATAGCCTCACCTCTGTGATGGTACTGTTAAAAGAGTGTCCATACTTGACTAACCATGCTAATTTCACATAATTCTGAATATGTTTTATGGGATTTCATTCAAATAATTCACTTCTAACTATTGAAAATAAATGAAATAACTAACTCTCTACTATACTTCAAGCTCCTCTAAGCCAAAGATTTTATCACATTTCCAGCCGTAGAAGCACATGATTGCAGTACTAGATATGACCTTAGAGGTCAACTAGTTCTAATTTAACCTCCTTAAATGAGTAGAAAATAATACAAGCTACCATAGTTGCTTTAGGTGTTATGTTTGTCTCTAATTGCTGTCCCATCTCATATTTGAGAATTTCAAACTAAAAAACTCCAGTTTGAGTCTTTGGCAAGTAGTGAAATGACTGCACAGTCTTTGTTATATCCATTTGGAACCAGAAGTAAGGTGGCAAGATCAGCTTGCAGCAGCTTCCCCCTCACCCTGCCCCCCCCATTCTGCCCCATATACACACACTGATGTGTCCAACTTCACTCACAGATGGGCAGCCATGCCTGCTCGAAAAAAGAAATGCATTTACATGATCCTCATAGGGACCTTCTCAAGTCTGGCTCTAGTGAGAAAAACATTTAGTAGCGTTTAATAAAATGCATAAAGTGATCACGTGGACACCCACGTACTAACGAAAATGAGGAATACAGAAACATCACCATTCATCAGATTTCAAGAAATGAGCCTGCCAGGGCCCACCAGGGATCAATATTCTCTACCCTTGCCAAGGGGCCAGGCAGGGACGTCAGAAGCAGGGTGTTTCATCAAAAAGGGCATCAAACCCAAAGTCAGGAGACCAAGGACTGCTCCTAGCTCTGAGACTTTTCCTCATCTGAAAACTGGAGAGTCTAGCAGAGAAAATCTTCCAGTGTGGTTCTACACCTACAGGTGGAGGCTCTGCAGTACTCAGAAAAATTAACTTGGCCCTTCAGCTTTCCTTCCACCATTTCTTAGCTTTCCACATAGACATTCAAACTGGGACCTTTAAAAACTCTGCCCTCAAACTGAGGTGGTTCAGAGCAACACTTTGGCTGATATCACAAGACTCCCAGGGCAATGCTTCAGAGCTTCCTCAGCATATGCCAGTGCCCATTTTACAGGGGGGGATTTATGGTCCTTCTCTCAGTACAGTGAGCCAAAGTTTTATAATATTCATTAAAAATCAGCACCACACGTAATAATATGGAATACTGCCTGTACACAAGGGGGCCAAGTTATAGGTGTTCAGGGAAACGTGGCAGAATTTCCTGGCCCTGGCAAGGGTAAATTTGCAGGCACCAACATTACACTAACACAACCTTCTTTTATTGCAAACGTTAGTTGGGTCTAAGTCCTAATTACTTTCTGTAAAATCCTAACCACCATCAAGCTTTCTTCTGACAGGACAGCCACATGATGGCCTTAAAGTACAGCAGCAACACCCTGGCAGCCTCCAGAGTGAGAAGCAGGGGAGAGGTTGGAAGCCAGTAGAAACTGGGGCTAAAGTTGGGGAGACTGGCTTTTAATTTACGCTTCACAATTGCTCGCACGCCTTCTAAAACTCTGGTGCGGGGGCTGAGGCTCACTCAGTGGGACAGGCCGAAGCCCTCCAGAAGGATTCGAATGTCAACATCGCTTTTGGGTCGGGAACTACTCTTCTTCACCTCATTCCCATCCAAAAAGGGGCCAGGTTACCTTTGTGGGGCCAGTGGAGCATCTTTTCTTGCTCCTGGGACCTGCTAGATAACGCAGGAATCCCAGATCTGGAGGTCTGACTCTCCTTCCTGGGTGTAGTAGTGCCCTGGGCTCTGCCCCTCTCCCCACGTGCCACATCAGCCCTCGCCACACACACCCCCAACCCCACTAGACCCCAGCCCTTGCCTTTCAAGGCCCCTGCGGGTCCCGGGCCAGGCCAGACGTTGTCAGGCGGTCAGCTGGGCCCGGAGAAGGGGGCTCTCCAGGCCGCACCGCCGCACAAAGCCGGGAGAGCAGCGGCAGCGGCGTGAGGCGCGCCCCCTCCCGCGAGCCGGAGGAGCGCGCGCGCCCGACCCCCGCGCCCCCCCACCCCAGCCCCCGGAGCGCCATTCGCGGAGCGGCTTACGCTAGTCGCCAGGCGTACGGCGCCCCAGCGGCCGGGGAGGTGCGCTGCCCGGCTCCCGTAAAGTTATTGTGAATGGGGAGCGGGTGACGTCAGCGCCGAATGTCAACAATGTAGCGATTGAGAGTGTGGGCGTTCCGGAGAGAGCGCGAGCCGCGCCGCGCGGAGCAAACAGCGCCGAGCCGCCACCGCCTCGCAGGCAGCAGCAGCAGCAGCAGCAGCAGCAGCAGCAGCGATCGTGCACGCCCGGGCTGCGATCGCAGCGGCGCTAACGTGAGCGCCCGCTGCCGCCCTCGCCACCCGTCTGCCCACTCCCGCTGCCGCCGGGCTCTCGCTTTCTCTCCGGCCTCCCCTCGGCCCTTCCCCTCCCCCTTCCCGGCACACTCGGAGGGCTGAGAACGAGCTGCCATGTGATGCGCGTCCTCTCCTCGAGCTTTCAGTGACCCCCGAACCGCCCACCGCGCCGGCCGCCGGGAGGGGACTGCAGTTTGGAAGACGCGGGGAAGAGGAGGCGGAAAAGGACGCAAAGTTCTCTGACGAGGTGAGTCTCCGGCCGCGGGCCCCGGCGCCGGGCGGGGTGGCGGGGCAAGTTTGAGGGAGCAGTGGGTGCGCGGGGCAGGCGGGGAGGCGTGGGGAAGCGGCGCGGGAAGGGAGCCGCGGTCGCCTGGCGCGCAGCCTCCGGCTGAGCGCCCTGCCCGCTTTTATGGCATTTTCTAGGAACGGGAAGGGGGTGGGAGCCGAGCCGGCGAACGCGCCTCGGCGAATGTGCACTCTCTCGCCTGGCTGTTTACCGCGGGCGAGGCGGCATTGTATTTTGCTCGCGTCGACGGGTGTTTTGGAACAGTAGGGGGAGGAGGAGCAGAGGGTAATAAGTCAGGCGTGGGGAGGGCGGGCTTGGAGAGAGGCGCGCGTCCTCGCGAGCCGGAGCAGCTGTCAGACCCACGGCCCGGTCCCCGGCCCGCGATCTCCGAACGGCCTGCAACCCGGCCGCGGCGTCAGCGCCCGGGGCTGGTCCGCCGGGACGCGGCCGCCGCGCTTTTGCGCTCAGCTGTCAGTTGCCGCCGGGTAGCCCGAACCACTGCGACTGGCGAGCATCAAAGACCAAGTTTAGAGTCCCGGTGTTGCCTGCGCGCAGGAGGATATAATCCCTAGTAACTAATGACCGGTTATCGGAATGCGTCTCTGGGAAGGTATACCGAGGGGCTTGTTCCATCAGAGAGGAAAACCTTACATATTTCTTCCTCCAAGATTTTGCATGAAATCGAAGTGCAACATGTATATACACATACCGTCTTCTCCCTCCCCACACTTCAGTCTCCAAGCCCCAAAAGCTCCACCTAAGTGAAGGCGTTTATCATGGGACACCTCTTCACCTCCCCATGCGGAGGCTCCCTGGGGGTCTCAGCTGTCCTCTCACCGGGTGGTTGCTCCGTAGCGGAGCGCGGATGGAGAGGGCGGCGGGCGGCGCTCATGGACTACTCCAGCTGCCCGCGAGAGGGGACTCTAGTGAGCATCTCGGCGTCGTCGGTCTGGCAGAGGATTTGCGAGGACTCGGGTCGTGGGAAGAAGCGGGCAGGGCTGAGTGTATGTGTGTGAAAGGGGCCGCGCTACCCTGGCTTCGGGAGTCGCGGGAACGCGGGGTGTCCGCAGCACCCTCTCGCGTGTAGGCAAGTTTGACAACTTGGGGGAAGTTCCAGCCGCTGTCGGCATGGTTTTTGTCTGCGGCCAGAGAAGGCGTTCCTTGCAGTTTGCGGTCGCCGAGATCCGTGGCCCCTGCGAAACGACGAGGGCGCCCCACACCCGACTGAGCCACAGACTCCCCGCAGGCCCGCGGATAGCGAGACACGGCGTTCCTCGGTTTTCACTTACGCTGTCTAGTGCTGCAGTCTCTCACTCTCTGTGTAAATTTCATCTGTTAAGTGTATTTCACTAAAAAGGGTAATTACTTTAGATAAAAATCCTTTCCTGCCTAGTGGGAACCTCGGTGGAGATGATGCCTAATGAGATATTTTGCTTTTGTCTGTTTAGAGTAAAATTAGAGATGTTAACTCTGATAACGGTTTTCTCAGATCATTAAAATGTAACGTGTAGAAAAGGCATGTCGAGCTGCGAAGGTTCTGGCTGACATAAAGGAAGCTGAGCGTGAAAGGTTGACTGCCATTCCTTCGGTGGAGAGAGCTATTTTGGTAAGGCAGAAAGTCTTGTTTAAAATGCGAGATTGCCCCACCCTGGTTCTCAGGCAGCTCAGGAGTAAACGGCATTTTTCATTCTTGCGGGTAATAATAAACGTGAGTCAAAATGACACCTTGTTAGAATTAGTCTTTAGTCTGTAAGAGAGATTGCTAAATTACAGTGTTGCATTCAAACTGCTCCAGTGAAAAAAGTCTGTCAGAATTTCCATTGTAAAGTCAGTTTTTCAGGAGTTTATAATTTCACCATAAAACTTCGGCTGAAATGTCTTTTCTTCTGGTGTTCTGGTTTAAAAAATGCAGTGATTGCCCACTTCCATCCTATTTGCCATTCTGGAAATTTGAATATCATTCAAACGGGGTCTTAGAAATGGAACACACACCATGTAATGAAGTATTCTTGTTAGAACATACTTTATTTGTGCAGAGCAGTATTTTCATTTTGGAAGGCTTTAGGTTTGCCATTTGGTGATCATAAATGTGTTGAATTAATTTTTCTGGTATCTGTCGATTCTGCAGGTGGACTGAAATGTCAGTTCTTATTGTATATGCCAGGATTATATCTAGAAACATTCTCTCATATATGTGTATGTCTGAATTCATCGCTAAATTATGAACACCCCCGTTAGTTACTTTTCAGTTCTTTTTATGTTGCATGTGAGGGTTTGCTGTAGAGAAGAAGGAGTAAGGCAAAGAGGGAGGGAGGGAATCCGCCCCCCTACCCCACCCCACCCCAATTCACTTTCCAGTATTACTAGTGTCTAGGAGGAAGCCATTTATTCTTTCTATTGAATTATATCTTTGACTCAATGTCTTCAAGCCAAGTCCCTTGCAGTCTCTCACCTCTGGCTGCTGTGTGAGGGGCTTAATTATTTGCAAACTGCCTTGAAATCCGTGGATGAAAGGCACTGAGTAAGTGCAGAGTATTGTTATTCAGATATGGAATTTAATGATCCATTACAGTTCATCAGGAAAATGCACTTTGCAGTGATGGTAGGAAACGTTCCACCTGATAGAGGGTAATAATAACTGCTTAAAAGTAGGTTCAGATTACAGATGAGACAATTAACTCTAGCCATGTGCTCTTCAATTTGTTGCAATTCATTTTGTGATCAAAGTGAGTCGCAGAAAGCCAGATGGTCAGGTTCATGATCAAATCTCTCCTAGGCCAGCCCTTTACTTCTGGGCCCACTGTCTGTACTGCCGACAGTACTTATTCATTAGCGCTTGTGAGCTGTTCCTCAGAATTTGTGATCGAGGCTCCTGTGATGCAAACAAAAAGGCTCAGACCAATCTGTATTGTTGGGAGCAATTTAATTTTACTTGGATTAACTAGTGCTTAGTGTCCCTGGTATGGATCCAGCCTTAACAAGGGACGAGAGAGATCCCAGTGGCTCTCTAGCTCAGCTGTGCAGGGCTCTACTGCCCTACTTTTTGTACCTCAGATTTCAGGGGCTATGGTTTCTGGTTTGTTGTATAAATGCTGCCTTGATGCTGAATGAATGAATGACAGACTACTTAGGTAAATAAATACCCTTCCTATTTGTCTGAGGGGGTGGGGAGCAGGACCAGCTTCGTGGGCATATGACCTGTACCATTGCTTGGGGTCCCTCTCCCCATCATCTGCTCAGAAGGACCTCACACTTGGTTTACTCTTCCTCTGTTGTCTTCTTGAAATCTTTTAATAATTCTTGAATACGAGGCCCTTCATTTTCATTTTTCACTGGTACTGGAGTGGGGTGGGAGCGTAGCCTACAGGGGCAGGTAACCACTACTTTGTGTCAGCTCTTTTTTGTCGACTGTTGCTAGGCAGGAATGGCTTTGTGTTGCCACATCATCTGATTTTTCCAAGGGAAGCTGGATATATGGATTTTTATGTGGAATCCCTAATTTTTAAATATTCGCTCAAAAACTTTTAAATGTTGAATGAGAACATATGTAAGAACTAGAGCTGGCCTGCACGCTTTCACCACTGAATAGGCTAATACATCTTATTGTTTAATATATCTGTATTTGGCTATTTTCTAAAGGCCTGGCACATAGTAGATGATTTCTGAATCGCCACCAAATGAATGATTACAGGTACTGGGAAATTGAAAGATGGAAGAAAAACAAAACTCAAAATCAACATTGAGTCCCACTCAGGAATTGATAGCTTTCTTTTAAACAGAGAATACAACATGAAAGGCCAAATAATTAATACCATGGGCACTATGTCATCCTCTGCAGGTAAATCGTCCATCCCTTTTGAACCCCCTGCCCTCTCTTTAGTTGTTATTGATCAGATGGGGAAACTTGGCTATTTAATGGCTGAGGACCTCCATAAAACTTTGATATTTGAGAACACTCACTAAAATAATACCCGCGATTTATTGAATGCACACCGTGTGCTAGAAACAGTGCTCACTACTTTACCTTTACATATCTCATTGACTCCTCAAAGCAGCCCTATGAAGTAGGCATTGTGTCCATTCTACAGAAGAGGAAAGTTCTCATTTTATGTTGGAAAGAATTTCATCCGAATGTAGTGTGTTTTCTTGACCGTTGAAATGTTATTTTGTCGTCCTATAAACACAATTCAGTTCTGAGGCATTGCCTGGGAATGGGGTAGAGAACATAGCATACAGAGAACATGAGCCCTACCCTCATATATGAGGGACAGAGAACAAAAGATGTGCATCAGATTTGTTAAAATCTGTGATTTAGACAGCAAACACAGCTTCTGCCTCTCTTTCCTCTCCTTTCCCTATCTGGATTTTGAAGAAGCTCCAGTGACATATGACCTTGTCAGAGGCAATAGCTGCTGTTCAGAAGTCAGGGCTGGGTGCAAAACTTGACATTTCTTTGGAAAAGAAGATAAGCTTTTTTCACACCTGGAGAAATGTTAAGGAAAGTGGCACCAAGGGCTTGGGAATGTTAGAAAAATCACTCCTATATTATCAATGACAGTGTGTGACGTATTCCTGTGCCACCTTTAAATTTTCCTTAAATATTTACAAATTGTTCAAATCCAAACTGAAACCTGCTGTGAACTAAAGATTTTGTAAACTCAGTAAGATTGCCCAGTGTGTTACTCATCTTTTGTGTGGGACAAAGCTTAATAGAAAAGTATTTCTTTCTTTGTCAATTCAAGATTTTTCCTTTCTCTTTTTTTTTCTTTTTTCTTTTTTCTTTTCTTGTTAATTTCAAATGGCAGCCTACCTAAACCTGAAACTTAATCTTACCATCAGCATGCTACTCAGCTTCCTTAAAGCTGGAAGTATCCTCAGAATCACCTCTATGTCCTTTTCAAGGACCATTTTTTTTTCTAAAGAATATTGAAATTGAACCTTGTCCTACTAATGGCAGTACTTCAAAAATCAGGCAGGAATTTTGCCTTTGTTTTTCCTTGAGCTATTTTTTCCAAAATAATAAATCTCCCCCATCTGAAAGCATTTCACGTACTCGTTCATTCTAGTCATTGGAATTATAGCCAAAATGTCTCTCAGTCTTCCCCAGTGACTTCATAATCACCGTTTCTCCAGCATATTCCCTGGTTAAATTCTCTTTTGTTCCTTAGCCTGATAATAAATTGTCCTTTGGTTCTGAGATGTGTCATTTTCCTCCTTGACCTTTTTGTTCCTCTCCCTAGGGCTGTAGGATGCTGCGGAGAGTGGTGCTTGGTTGCTAGCTCCCTCCCATTCTTGTGTCAGTTTTCATTTTCTTCTTTCCCAAGCATTTAAATCCTCCACTTTCCAGCCTTCTTGTACTTCATTTGTTACCGAGCCCGCAGCTGGCGTCTTATCAAGACTCCAGGTTAGTTCCAGAAGAAAGCTTTTTTAGTTTCCAAATCTTCTATCGGTTCTTGTCTTGCACCATTCTTCTCTCTTCTTCCCCTATCACATTCTGCAGATGCTTCAGGAATTTCCTTAGGACACTCTGAGAGTCTAAAACCATTGAAGGCTTAGACTTTCACTTTGGAGTTTTAAGTTGGGAGAGCCCAACATGGTTATTCCCATTCTGTAAGTAGGAAAATAAAGTGAAGATGCACACTCAGCAGGTTTCCTTGGTATCCTGGTATCCACGAATTACTGGCAATTTTTATTTTCTTTCCTTCCTGTATTCTCCTAAGCAACAGAAGCTCACGGATGCCAAAAGATAAGCCAAGTGTCTAGAAATGCCATTCTTTAGAGGCATATGCCTTATTCATTCACTAAACAAGTATATACTGAGTATCTTTTATATGGTAGGCATGGTGTTAGGCTATTGTGGTGCTAGTGGGGAGCGAACCCAGTCCTGGTCCCTGCCCTCGTGAAGCATACCATCTAGTAGGAGGGTAGACATTAATCAGATAGCCGTAGAGAACCCATTGCATGTTCTGTGAAGGAAAGTTTTCCATGCACAAGAGAGTGTAATGGGGGTTGTGACCTGGTTGGGAGGTTGGGGCAGCCCTCCCTGAGGAATTGTGGAGTGAGTTGCCATCAGAGCCCATTTGACACTTGAGGCTTCCTCTTTCACCCTAGCCTCCTAATCTTATTAATTCACTGCTATCTTTGGCCCTTTGGAGTATTGCATAAACCATGATATAACCCCTTGGGCCATTTTGGCAAATAATGGTTCCTGTATACAGAGTCCAGAATTGATTTATTTACCTGTGTCTTTAGAACCTCATAAAAACAGAATGGTTACTTGCCAAGAGTACTGTTCATTTTCATACTTGGAAAAAAGTTAGCATACTGATTTTGAACATATTTAGGGTCATTTTGACAACATTTGAACAATTAGCAGCTACGCAGACATTCCCTCCCAGTTGGCTGATGTGTGACTGCGTCTAGGCAAGAATCTTCAGTGGAAATATGGGTTCAGCTTCTGTCTGAAGGCCTTGCCTACCCCAGAGCAGGAAGGTCTCCAGTATCTCCAGACCAAGCAAGATGATTTAGGCTATTCTTAGCACAATTTAGGAGTGTTGACAATATCTAAAACGAATGAGCTGTGCTGTAACTAAAACACCTTTATTCTCTTTTTCTTCGGTAATAGCTAATCTGTGTTGGGAGCTTCCTATGTATGTTACTCATATTAATGTATTTAATCTTCATAATAATCCAGAGCTCGGTGTGACCGTTAGAAGCCGAGGCACAGGTGTCACCCAGCTATTGAGTGGTGGAGCAGGGATTAGAAACTGGGTGTCTGACACTAGAGCCTGTGGTTACCAGACTATTCTACCTCCGTTTTCCTTTTCTTCTTTATTTGAGGTTGGAATGCTTTCTGCCAGTTCTCAGAAGTGGAAATAAAGGCTAGTTTACTAAAATACTAGATAAATTGTTTATGTCTATATGCAAGATAACATTGAAAAATAATTTCTCAGCGCACTTGAGTGAATATATCTCTTGTCTTTCACATGGCTCGCTTGCTGATAATTGCATTCCCCAGGTTTAAGTGTCCAGTTGGAGATCAGAAAGTGGAAGTGATAACATGTAAAGACAAAAGAAGAACTAGACATAGAACATGAGTCTCTTGGCTTTGTCCCTAGGGTTTTCCTGTAGGTCAGGCTCCTACCCTCTTGTTACGTGAAGAATTTGTTTTCAGCTTTTTGGATTTTTTTTTTCTAATGAGGTAGGAAAAGGTGAAAGAAACCATTCCCATAATAGGTTGATTGTTCTACTGAGGAGGGAGAATTTAATTCAGAACCAATTCCATTAGAGCTCCTCATTAGAAATATGAGCTACTAGTAACAGATAAAAGTAGGTAACCTTTGCTCTCATTCTAGTCAATTTCAGGAAGAGATTATCTTGCCAGATTAGCATGTTGCAATTCTCAACTGGAGACTTGAATGGTTTTAGAGGACTCAGCTAGGCAGTTGATTTGGCAGTAACCCTGATTACCTTAGGTTTGCAGGGTCACTGTTTAGAATGCTGACTCAACTTTGCCCTGGGTCAGACACCCAAGTTGTCTTCTTTAGTCAAGAGGCATTATTCTTGGGAGCTACTGGAACATTAAGCGTCTGTGTGTAGCTCAGTTTGTGACGAGATTAAGTGTATGAATGTACTATGCTTATTTTTCAGTTTTTAGTTCAAATTTTGAAGATGGCTAAATGGAAAGATGCTTAGTGTGTCACTGTTGGAGGTTTTAAGTGATTAAAAAAATCAAGCAGATGAGTGCATAAAGATTTCTATGCAAACAATGATGAGCTTAAATTAAAGCTGCTGATTTAGTATGAGAATTACTTGCATTGATTTGTAGGATATCTACATGGGTTCAAGATTCCATATTATGCAAATGAATGAGCCCTGAAGAGTCAAACTGTGAAAAAAAAAGGAAATTAACTATAAAAGATATTATTACCTATTCAGCAAGAGGAAAATGTAGACATATTTAAGAGTTAACTCTTATTCTTCATATATCTTCTTGGGAAGATGAGGATCAGGGATGATGATCTTTGCTGCAATTATAAAGAAGCTAGGCAAGGTTTGCTATCAGTTCTCCCAGGGTCCTCTTTCTGTCCTTACTTCTTCACTCTGTGCTTTGCAGCCTTTTGTCCATCCAGTACCCTTAACTAATCTCCTTCTCTTTCAAAACCAATTTCAGGAAAAGATTTTATGGAAAAAGTTTTACTAGGGTATAAATAACTGAGCATACCTAGTACATTACTTCTTTCCGAAGAATCAGCATATTACTAGGAGACAAAGCCAAAGAGATAAAACCTGAAACTGTGAATAGTAGAATTTCACACACCTGTAACCTGATGTTGAGAGGAAATTTCTGAGTGAAGAGAGGGCTGTTTATAACTCCAACCCAGGATGGAGAACATAGACAAGGAGCTTAGAGAATATAAACGATTGTAATATTAAAAATATAAAGGACAGACGATTTTAATGTTATAATATATTTGTCAGTGAGTGTCACCTTCCTCTTGCCAGACACTGGATCTGGTCACAGATCTGAATAGCAAGATTGTGTGTTTTTTGTCATTTAAACAGAGCTTCAGGGGAAAGTCACTTGGTCTATAATTAGGAATTTTTGTCAGTCAGTAGCAGTGAACCTGAAATACTCTATTATCCTTAAATATTGAATTTTAAGAGAAAAATAATAATAATTAAAAAAAGCAGTGCCTCCCACTCACCTGACTCCCCACCCCACAGTTTTATTGATAAAAACCAAGTTGATAAATTCAAAATTGGCATGCCCCTTTCAATGGAAGGTGGTAAAATCTGGATGTTTGGTTAATGAAACCATACTGATTTTAGATACAGGTGTTGCCTGTGTAACACCCAGTTGTGAAGTCTGAACTGCCTTGCATATTACCCGTCCCCCACCTCAAACTCCTCCAGTAACCATGCTATGTTGAGTTGATGGCGCCATCTAGTGCTGATCTCTGGAACTGTCTTGCTGGACTCACCATCTCTTATTTTCCCTTTGCTGTGGGTCAGATTACTGAGCAGACCAGAAGAGTGCCTCTCTGGGAGTTCATTGTCTAATTCTCCAGTAATTCATACTTTTCCCCTGTCTTTGTAATTTACTTATGTCTCCATGCCTTCCTTTCCACCTGACTCCATTTTTTTCTCTTCCTCTCTCTCTCTGCTTTCTCCTCTTTGTAGCCCTCTTTCCTTCATTCTCTTCCAACTTTTCATCAGTTTAGGGGAGAAAAAAAAATCAGTACTCTCAACTGATAAAGTTCTTTCTAATGATATATTATGCCAAAGTCAGAGAATGTCATGCATTTTAAAGCAAAATTAACAAACCGTATTAAAGAACCAGAGTGAAACTAAAGACGAAGTTCTCAAGTCTCAGTTAGAAGACTGTCCCCTCATCTCCTCTAATTAGGTGTTTCCTTGCACACAGTCGATCAATAGTATTTTCTTTAGTTTTTAATTTGTTTTAGAACTACTGTTATAGTATTATTTTTCTTTTTAAATTGCAAATTTAACTTCATTAAAATTTATTTTTTTAATTTTTCAATGACAGTTGACGTTCAATACCGTATTGGTTTCAGGTATACAGCACAGTGGTTGGACATTTATATAACCCATAAATATCACTCATGTTTTAAATTTAGGACACTTTCATAAGATATCTTAGAACATCACGTCATCGGTGTAGTGTTTCTATGGGAAAATGTGTCCTGACTTCCAGACAACCAGTTTTCCTGTAGATTTTCATGTCCTGTATTAAATGGGATAAAAGAGATGAAAGACACGTAGGACAAAGCCTGAGATGTGACTACTCCATAACGTTTGTAGGATCTGAGTTAGTGTACAGGTTTAAGACTCCCACATCAAACAATAAATTTTAAATTTCCACTTATGTTAAGCATCTTGATATTGTGGGTTTGAAAATAAGTCCCCTCTGAAAAACAGGAACTGCGCTTGTCTGTTACCAGTTCTTGTGGTCGATACAGCAACTATTCTGATTTTTCAGAAGAGGAAAAGCAGTTAAATCCAGTTAAAATTAAAACGAGTTAAAATTAACTAGCTCGTGAGATTTGAATGCAGCTGTTCCACACATCACAACACTGAGAGTGAGTTGTTTGTTTATTATCACTATTAATTACTATTAGTTGCTACTACCACTTTTTAAGCAGTGGTATAGATTATTTATATTTTTGGTTTAACCTTGGGAAATAGGAACTGCAACGGTAGAGAGGTTCCTGTTTGCTAATATGCATGTACCTTGTTTTTGTTTTTGCTGGGTAGGTGTGTGCACCTTCTGTATGCAAGAGTAATTTAGCCTGTCAGCAGTTTCCTACCAGCAGTGCTTGCTGACTCATGCAACTGTTGCAGTGCTCAGCTGGCCTCACTGTCAACTGCCCACAGTACCAGCACTGCCCTGGGAGAGCACGGAACATTTTAGCTGCTGAGAGGCTATTTTCAGAACTGTGGTCACTGCTGAGCTGGGTTCCCCTCTCCTTCTAGCAGCCAAACATGGACTTTTGGTCGCAGGGTAGAAAATTGGGCATATTTCTATTCTACCTTTGTAGAGACTGCATAAGAATCAGCAATTCTGGGACTCCCTCAGAAAAAACGATTTTTACTTCATTTTAAATTTAAAGAGAGAGGAGTGAGGGGATGGTAATAAGGGAAAAAGAATATGCTATTTCCTCCTTAGCGCCAGAAGGAACTTGCATGAACCTTTAACTTAGGCTTCTTGGTGTAACTGAAACCTGACCCACTTCTCCCTCTGTGAGTACTATGCCTTGAGTAGGGAAGCGGGAGAGTGGGTGTTGAGTGGCCAGCCTCACATTGTTTTGTGTGGCTCAAGTCCTTAAGTAATGACAGATTTTGTTGGTATCTGTTGCACATTATTAAAGTTAAAAAAAAACCACCTGACCTCAGGTCATTTTAAAGCTGACATGTGTTTTCAGAGATGGTTTCACTGTTTGTTTTTGGAGTTCACATGTACTTATTTTCATCGGAAAGTGTGAAATGTTACTTTTTTGAGATTTCTAAATAAACTTCCTTTTGTACTTACAAGTTGATCAAATCATCCTAAATTGTCTTGAGAAGTGAGATCAGCTGGGGAGAGGAAAGCTCTGTACACCCTAAGGAGTTCTCCTCCTTTTTTTTTTTTTTGCCTCAATAAGCATTCTAAAGCAGCTTTGACCAGTAATAAAGAAAAAGCCAAGCCACAGTGACTGTGTGTAACATGATGTTGATGGAAGTTCTTGGTTTCCGCCGATACAAATGACTCATCAGTATCAATAGAATTGTGACTTCTAATAATAACACAGTGCAAGACCTTCAAAACATGTGGTTTTAGCCCTAGCTGTTAGTGAAAGGTTGGAAAATATTAGTTTAAGCCTTTTTTTTTTCTGATCTCTTAATTTCACCCAAGTATAAAGTTGTTTTTTGTAGGTGCGATGATCACACTATTGTTTTTTCATCTTACTGTTTTTAGTTTCGTTATGACCAAGTAGCCAAACTCAGATCATTTCATCGTTTAGAAATCTGTGCAGTAAGCATCTCCTCTCAGGGCTGTGTTTTGAGGGAAATGTGGCTGAAAAGCAAATCCTCCCTGAACAGAGAAAGGAAAAAACTGGTACAGACGACAGTCCACTGGGCTGCTTGCCTCCTACACAGCATCTATTGTGGAGGGCTGTGGGATTGCTGACTAGCCCTATTGCCATGTGAGTCATTGTCAAGGGATTCCAAGAGGAAGGTTAACAGAAAATTCGAGTCAGAGGAAAGGGCAGAGTGGAGAAGGAGCAGTTATCACAGGAAGAAGGGCGCTGCCCCATTTCCACTGCTAAGGGGATGCCTAGAGACCCTGAGTATCACAGGGAGTTTAGTTGTATGCTCATATTTTGCAGCCTGTTTACTTCTGTCTGTATATGGGAGCATTCTTGTTTTTTGGTTTAGTGTTGGTTTGTTTTTCCTGCAGTTTAGCCAGACAATTCAAGATCACTATCTTAGCTCTGTACCATAGCAGTCTTACCCAAGAGCCTTTCCTTTTCACATTCTTTAGTGGAAGCAACTGAATTTCTAGAATATGAGACCCACATCTGCATTTACATTTATATAGTCTTTTCTTTCTAAACATTCCGTCTTTAGCAATGTTCTGTCATTTGTTTCTCAGCTACTTCCTTGCTATGTTAGCCTTGATCTTGGGAATTAAACACTTTAAAATGAAGCTGAAAATTAGAATTGTGGACCCTAGGAAGAAATATATCTTTGTGGTTAGGTGGGCCCAAATTCATAACCAGAGTTTAGCAGCCATTGCTGATGAAGGCCTCGCACGTGCACTGCATTTCAGGGAAGAGTCACAGACTGAGTTACCAAGCCTCCTGCACTGTACTGCTGCCATTAGAAAGGAGTTCTTGAAATCATCTTTCTACCTGTAGGCTGAGACCTGCCCTGTCCAGTTAGAACTTCGTAACTGTATCTTCATTTGTATCTATATGGACTATTTGGAGCAGCTTCATAACCATCAATCAAAACAGACAATTCATACCAAGCAGAACAGACAATTCAGACTAGTCAGGACTGTGATATATGGACCAATCAGAACTGTACGGTTTGGATTCTTCATTTGCATAAAAATGGACCAATGGGGAACCAAGGCTGGATTCTATAAAAGGTGGCCTCCCTTTATCTTAAGGAAACACACTTTCCCTTTCCCCCAGAAGCTGCTTTCCTTTGGTTCACAAGTTGTTCATGTGAATAAAGTTTCTCTTCTTTCTGCACCTCAGATTAAGGACATTTGTTGACAGAATTTTATTAGTTCAAATTTTGTGTCAGTCCTGTCTCTTTCACACTTCATTTTAGATGGATATTTTTTTTAAATGCCCTGCCATCTTTTAAGCATTTGGGATTTTTAACATTCATACCTCCATGTTATTCTTTTTACCTTGTGTCTTACTACCCAGTAGAGTTTCCTTTCTGGGCCTCTTTTTCTTTCCCTCTCTTGGCAAGTGTTTGCATTTCTTTCTCCATGTGAACACTTGATTCTTCTCATTTGTTCTCTTAGATTCTGTTGGCTCCTGTCTGCGTGCCCACACCCATTTCTTACTCCATTCTTGGACAGAATAGGGCATGTGCACACACATGCATGCACTCTATGTACATATGTGTACACACATATGCACCTACATGACGCCCCTCTCAGATTGTGATCTCTTGCTCATGGAGACACCCCCACAGCAGTCTCAGGTACTACTCTTGCCATCCTTGCAAGCAGCTGGTTCCTGGAAGGAGTCATTCAGGTAGGAAGAAAATCAGAAGGAGAGCCAGACTGGCTTCCCGCCTGTGACTGAGAATGCATCTTGGGAAGGAGGCTGGTTTCTAGAGGAAAAGGCCCAAGGGAGGCCCCAGCTTCAGAAGCCGAGGAGGGGATAATAGCAAAGGAAGACAGATGGTTGAGATGGTTGGAGTTGGAGATCCTGATTGGATCAGAAATGCATCTGGATGGATGGGTGACTGAGAAGAATTAAGGGGAAGAAAAGGCTCATAACCCAGGTTGTGAAAGAAAACAGAGATCTTCCAACTGCTTCTAGCCGATAAAATGCTCGAACAACCTGGTAAGGTCATAGGAACAGGTGGGAGACCCCCTGGGACACCCAGTAAGGAGTAGATCTTTCCTCAGAGAGGCCTTCCTGACTGCCCTGTGAAGTGCAAGGACCAACTTTTCCCCAGGTTCCCCACCCCTTTCCTCTCATTCCTTTTCTCTGTAGATTTTATCACTCTCTGACATGCTATATGTGTTGCTTGTTTATCCGTCTCCCTCACTATGACTTAAGCTCCAGGAGCTCAGGGATCTTTGTTTCCTTTGGTCCTTGTGGTATTTCCAGTGCCTGGAAAAAGTGTCTGGCACTCACAGGGTGCTCAATAAATGTGTATTTCTTGAATAAATGAATGAATGAATGAACAAATGAATGAATTCACTGACTCTTCCTCTTTAAAAATCACCTACGGCTTCTTGCTGCCCACAGTAGGAAACTCCTCGGCAGAACATTTAAGGCAAAAGATTTATACACTATGAAGATAAACCAGAGCTTTTGGAGAACATTTAAAGCTCTTTATAATTTGTTCTCACTGTACCATTTCAGATATATTTTTCATTGATGTTTTCTTTATATTGAACTTTAGTTTAATGTCTCTTGAACTAATTTATGTGTTTATTTTGTGTACAGTTTCCTAGTGTATGAGTTATATACATTGATTCTGAAATTCTTTTAATTTATCCTAAAATTACTTCTCGGACAAATCAGTAATTACTTACTGAAGACTTGCTCTTTGCAGAGAACTCTGTTAGGCACAGGTTATGATGTGCAGAATAGCATACCAGTAAAAAGTATGGTCCCTGTTTGTAGGGAAGTTGTTTCATATTGGAGATGACATATATAAACACGAAGCATTTGAAGTACAGTGCATGGCAATATTTGCTCAATGGCCAGGATGAATAGTAGAGGTAAGTGTTATAGGAGTTGGGAAAAAGAGGGTCAGCAAGGACTGGGAAGATTTAAAAGGAAAAGTTTAATCTGTATATGTTCTCAAAATATTGTTGGAATTGCTGAAATAGTCTTTAATTCTCTAGTTGATACCCTTCATGATTTTATAGATGTCAGGTTCATGAGCTTTTTTGTTCCATATCGATCATTGTCAGCATATCTCTTGACCATTCTTTTTTTAAATTAAATTTATTGAGGGTGACATTGGTTAATAATATTATATAAATTTTATGTGTATAATTCTACAAGACATCATCTGTATATTGCATTGTGTGCTCACCACCCAATGTCCAGTGTCCCTCCATCACCATATATTGACCCCCTTTTCTATTCCCCTACCCCATTTCCCTCTGGAAACCACTAAACTCTTGTCTATGTCTGTGAGTTTTTGTTTGTATTGTTTGTTGCTTTCAGTTTTATATCTCAAGTATGGGTGAGATTATATGGTTCTCAACTTTTTCTGTCTGACTTATTTCACTAAGCATAATTTTAAGATCCATCCATATCTTTTCTTGTGGCTGAGTAATATTGTATTGTGTGTGTGTGTATATATATATATACACATATATATGTGTGTATATATATCACATCTTCTTTATCTAGTCATCTATCAAAGGACACTTTGGTTTTCCTTGACCATTCTTAAGATGCAGTGAATGAAGGGATATGAAGATTCTAAGTGCAGACCCATGAAATTCTTTTATAATAGGATGAAAGGTTTAAAATGTATCAGGAGTTCTTCACATTCATTGTTTGGAAGAAAATGTGAATAGAACTTCTGTTCACTAAAGTATGAAGAATGAGAAAACAAGCCTGAAGTAGCTGTTGATATTTGTGACACATATATAGAACTGGTCCAGCATATGTAAATAACACATATGAATCAATAAGAAAAAAACCAGATAACTCAATAGAAAAATTGCACTGTACATTCATATACTTAGGTACTTCATAAAAGAAACTCAAATGGATATTCAAACATATGCAAATTAAAATTGTAATAACATACCGTACACAGGCTTTGGATTGACAGAAATTTTAAAACTTGACAATATCGTATGGTGACAAGGATGTAGATGAATGGGAATTCTTGTATATAGTTAGTAAGAGTATGATTTGATACAATTGCATTGGAAAAGTTTGCTATTACCTAACACAAGTTCAATCTGCTTATAACTTACAACCCAGAAGTCTTACTCACAGGCATAAATATAGGAAAAGCTCTTACTCATGTGCTTCAAGAAACATGGACAAAGATGTTCAAAGAAGCATTGTTTATAAGAACAAAAATTAGAAACAATCCAAATACACATCAACGTTTAATTGAATCAACACATTTTGCTGTATGTATACACTGGGGTACTATTTGGTAGTGAAAAATGAGCTATTAACACCACATAAAGGAGGGTGTGGAGAGGCAGGAGGCTTAGTGGTTTAAGAGCAAGGATTCTGCCTGGGTTTGAAATTTGGTTCTGACACTTAGTTTGTGATCTTGGTCAAGTTTCTTAAGCTCAGTGTACCTCAGTCTTCTCATCTGTACGTTGGGGAGAATAATAGTGTCTACCTGATAGGATTGTTAGGGTTAAATGAGTTAATATTTGTGACATGCTTAGGAGAGTGACCAGTATGTAATATGTTATGTGTTTGTTAATTAAAAATGCATTCCTCAGTATGGATGAATCTCACAAACATATTGTTGAAGGAAATAAGCCAGACATGGAAGAACATGTGATGTGTGATCCCATTTATGTAAAGTTCAAAAACATGCGAAACTAAATACATTGTTTGGGATGTATTATGTAGATGGTAAAACTATAAAAAAAAACTAAGAGAATTATTGTCACCAAAAAATCAGTATAGTAGTTACTCCCAGAGGAGAGGGAGTGGGATATGATGGGGCAGGGACTCCTTAGTTGCTTTCCATGGTCCTGGCACTGTTTTATTTTCAACCTGAATAGTAGTCCTAAGAATTTTTTAAAAATTATTTTTTATAGTTTTTTGTGTTTTATGCATATGTGTATATGTGTGACCTATTAGGTAATGCATTTTTAAAAGGATTTTGTGAGTTGTTATTTTCTGAAAATAGTTCTAATTTGATCTGCTATTTTAAAATTACCTCAGAGAATGCTAAGCCCAAAGCAGCAAGATGACATTTAACAGTAATAAATGTAAATTTCTACATTTGGGTTAAAAAAAGTTGTTCAGGTACAGAATTTGCACACCTGCTTGGTACCAGTTTCTCCACAAGATTGTGAGTTGCCAGCACGGTATGTATGGTTCTTTGGTTCTTAGGGAAGGTAGCACCTTTGGAGCCATGTTAAGAGAGCTGCCCTATTTATACAGGGCAGTGAAATGGTCCTACTCAACTATTCACAAGCCTGGCTGTCCTGTGTATGGAATACTATGCCCCATCCCAAGGGACAATTTTGAGGAAGATGTTGACTGTGGAGGGAGCAACCTCTGTGATCAAGATGTTTAGGGATCTGGAAACTGGCCGGTTTTAAGAATGGCCAAGGAAGTGGGGATGTTTAACGTGGAAAAGAGGAGAGGTAGGGGGAGAAACGATATCTTCCAACATTAGAAGAAGCATACTTTTTTTATTGCTCCACAAGCAGATCCCTAAATTGTCTATTAGTGTAGGCAGGTTTCAGCCCCTGGTCTAAGCAGAGGCTGAGGACTTCCCTTAGGCTTGACTAGAGCCTCACTACCTGACATATGGTCCCTAGGTCAGTACCTTGTTAGAATGCAGAGTCTCAGGCCCAACTCACACAATCTGCGTTTTATCAGGATCTCCCTGGCACTCGTATGCACATTGAAGTTTGAAAGGCACTGGGCTAAATGTCTCTTAGATCCCTCTTCATAATTCTTAGCTTTTATTTAGTAATCTACACTTAGTAAACTAAAAATCAATTTAGAATGCCTGACTGTAGTTAATAATACTGTATTATATATTTGAAAGTTGCTAAGAGAGTAAATCTTAAAAGTTCTCATCACAAGAAAATATGAATTTGTAATTGTGTGTGGTGACAGATGTTAACTAGACTTATTGTGATGATCATTTCACAATATATACATATATCAAATTGCTATGTTGTACACTTGAAACTAATAAGATGTTATATGTCAGTTATTTCTTACTTTAAAAAATTTAAATAAAATGCCTGAGTGTATTATATATGTACATAAACCCAAACAAGTATTTGTTGCTCAATTTGAAGTGGATTTGTCAATTTTCTCCCTAAAGTAAAAGTTAGGTTGCTTATGTATTTGGGCAGCTTACAGCAATTAAAATATAACAGTGTTTCATTCTTTTTAATGTATAGGACTAGATTCTTGCTTAAAAAGTCTATTAATTTTTTCAAATTTTTCTTTTATATTCATTAAAATTGCCAGAGTAGATTGAGGTTCTGAATACCTGTTAAGAAGGCCACAAGAGACATTTAAATAATAAAAGCATTTTATTGATTTTATATTTAGCTTATTTTTTTTTTTTGCTTGTACATATTTCATACTTTGACAATATGGGAACCTTTGAAGTCAGAGTATTTTATAGTGATTCTCCACAGTAGCCCATATCTTTTAGATTCTAGATCTGAGATCAGGCAAATAAAATAGTTTCACCTTTTCCCCCTCAAAAGATCATGACTAACTTAAGCTCATTTCTTTTTTTCCTTAAATATTTTGGTACTTATCCTTTTTAACTGATGAAGTTCAGGTGGAATCCATGATTCATTTCATCTTTTCCCTTTTATGTAATTAGTCATTTATTCTTTTGATGTCAACTGATACTTAACATGATAGTCATAAAATTCCAAAATAAAGAAGTTCTTAAATGACTTACAATCAGATATAAAAAATGCCTCACAGTATGGCAAAAATGAATGGGAAAAAACTTCTCATGAATAAAAAATATTCTCTAAGGCCATATAACCAAAAGTTATTTGGTTAAACACATATTTCCAGATCTATTTCCTTTTGGCATGTAGGGCAAGGAAACTATACTTTGACAGCTGGCTTAGATAATATTTGGTGTATATATGTCATCTAGATGAGATAATGTATGACAAATGGCTTTATAAAGTGATAAAGTATTATAGACATTTTAATAACTTTTGCACATTATAATTAGGTTTTAATTTGAGTTTAGCAAGGTTTTCCCCCCTTTTGTAGGACTGACTTTTTAAAAAATCTTAATTGTGCCATAGTGAGATTCTTCAAGTTATGATTTTTTAATCCAAAAATGATTGCAAACTAATGTCGCCATGCTCCATCGTATTAGACACTGGCTGTGAGGTGGAAGGCTAGACTTTTTCTACCAGCTTGCTTGTTTGCTTAATTTGTTTATTCATTCATTCACCATGACTATATACTGAACACTTTCTGTGTGCAAAGGTCTGGGTTGAGTGCTCTTGGAAGGACATAAAATAAATAAGACAGTTCCAACATTCAAAAAGTTTTATAATTTGTAAATTTTTTTAATAATGATAGTACCTTACCAAATTTTAGATTACTAGATCGCCATTTTAAACATTGAATAGATATGAGATGGATGTTGAACTTAATAGCTGTTAAAAATACAATTGCTTCAAGTATATTCTTCAATTTTTAAGAGTATGGTTTAAAAACATTATTAAATATCCCTATGGGGTTTATGTGATCTTAGTTTTTTTTTTTTTTTTTCAAAATAGTTTGAAATCTCATATTTCAGGCTAGGCTTCCAACCTGTGCTGACCAATACAGTAGCCACTAGCTACATGTGATGTGACTTTTGAGACTTGAAATGTGGCTAGTCCATATTGAAATGTGCTAAGTGTAAAATATACACCGATTTCAAAGATTTAGTATACCAAAAAAAAGGATGAAACAGTTCTTTAATAATCTCTTTAGTTTAGTTTAGTGTAGTTAGTGAAGTGATAATATTTGGCATATATAAGGTTAAATAAAAGTACTAATTTTACCTGTTTCTTTGTACATTAAAAAAATGCAGCTATTAGAAAATTTTAAGTTACATATGTGGTTCGTGTTATATTTCTATTTGGAAATGCTTGTCTAAACTCTAAAGTGTGGAGTGATTGAGACCTCTCAGAGAAAAGAAGACCAGAATTTAATAGAGAGTTAGAGATGAGAACCCACTTACTTTAAGAAGAAATTCCAGGCCACACCTTTGCCCCGCTTTCGGAGATGCCCGCTTTCCTGAACCCACAAAGAGCCTATTTCGGGCCAGTGATAAGCATTAGTATATCTTTTTTTGCTGAAAATGCACTGTTATGTCATGTTGATCTTCGCTGTTCGCTTCGTTTTATAGAAGGTGGAAGCCAGAGAAGCCAAGATTGCATTTTCCTGTGCTGAGACACTCTAATTTTCACCCCTGTAAACCTATTTCTTGAGAGAAGAAGCTAATTTTATTTCATTTAACTTTTACATTTAATTATACATTGAGAGTAGTACACATATCACATACATTCATTATATTGATGAATCTTCACTAGGCGGGCACTGATATAATCAGTTCCCAGGTTAAGACACAGAACATAACTAGAGCTACCCCAGAAATCTCTTATGCTCCCTTTTAGTAACTACCTCTTCCATGGTAACCTCTACTGTGACTTTTAAAAGCATAGATTTGCTTTGCCTGTTTTTTGAACTTTATATAAATGGAATCATATAGCATATACTATTTTGTGTCTAGCTTCTTTCACTGAGTAATACATTTGTAAAATCCATTCATATTGTTGTTGCCTATAATGGTCAGCTTTGGATTCTCAGTGCTAAATTGTGTTCCATTGGGTTAATATACCACTATTTATCCATTTGTGCAGTTTTCAGGGTTTGTTGTTGTTGTTTTTATGAATAGCACTGCTGTTGAACATTCTAGAACATATGTTTGGATGAACACATTTCTGTTGGGCATATATGTAGGAATAGAATTACAAAAACAGCTTAATTATTAAATCATCTTATAGATGAGGCTGAAATTGGCTTTGTGATCCTCTTGAAGAAAAGAAGTAAAAACTTCAAACTTTTGATTCCTCAAATACTGTGTCAAAATAAACATTAAGGCAGCCATTACAAAAGGATACAAGGAGAAGGAATTTTACTGCCTTAACACATTTTTGGAAGGGAGAATGAAGACAAAATAGTAAACTCCTTCATCTAGATAGAGCTCGAAGGATTAAGATATTGAAATACAGGCATACTTTGGAGATATTGTGTGTTTGGTTCTAGATCACTGCAATAAAGCTAGTATTCCTAATCTTTTTTGCTGGCGGAGGGTTTTGCCTTCAATTTGTAAAAAACAAACAAACAAACAACAACAACAAACAACATCTGCGAAATGCAGTAAAGTGAAAATGCAATAAAATTAGGTATATCTGTACTGAATTTGCACCACTCAGGTTTCTCTTATGGTTATACTTTTTTTTTCCCCAAGAGAAATCCTGGCATATGATAGAGGAAAATTAAGATTAGATTATTAACAAGACACCGATATTCTAGAGTAGAATAAGGGGTGAATAGCTGGGATTGTATTTATCAGAGGATAAGGAAATAAAGATGGGCGTGAATAGTTGGAAATTACATCCCAAACTCTATAATGAAAGCTATAGTTCTCAAAGTTTTACTGAACAAAATTTCCTCCATCCCTTTCTCTTTTATTTAGAGTAATCTGTAGGTAATCAAATTTGCATTCTTGCAAAGAAGACAATTATAGATTCCTTAACCTGTTTTTAGAAAAAAATGTTAAGGCAGATGTTTATCCAGCAAAATCCTGTGTGAAGGAAGTTTAGTTCTAGGATTTGCCAACACAGAAGACTTCAGTGTCTACCTTTGAAGCTTATTAACATTAATGACAATCATTTAAAAATGTGTATTTTATATTTAGAGTTGCACACTGGGCAGGGGAAGAAATCCTCCAGTTTTCTTGCTCTGACTCAGGATGGCCCTCGGCAAGATACGTGAGATGTGGAAACAAGTGGATAAATACTCTGATAGTTTCTTTGCCCTTGATGGACCAAGAACATCATTGCTATTAGTAGTGGTAAATTGATATTATTTGAGAGCAGAGAATATGACATTAACTCAGGAAATAGCTCTTATGGATTGAACGCTTTGTACCTGTGCTGCTGTGGTGGATGTCACCTGTATTTATAGAAAGCCCCTCCTGGTTATTGTGATGTCAGTGAACTATGATTTGCTCCATCTTTCAAATTTTGGGTGTGCTTTGGATTATGTGTATATGTTTAAAAGTCACATTTTCTTTAATGTCTATTGTTGATATCTTTAGGTTTACAAGTTTTGGGTCAGAATTTCAGCTTATTCAATTTCTTGCTTTCCAAATTAAATATAAAATGAGACATGGTGGGGGGAATCAAATTATTTTTAGGTTATATTTGAAGAGCAGGTGTGTTCTCATGATTTACAGTGCAGGTGCATTTTAATTTAATTGCTTAAAATGACGATTAAAATACTATTCAAGTGGAATAAAGCAAAGTTTTAAAAATTACTTGAAAACAGTTGCTCTTATTTATTTTTTTCCTCTTTTTTCCTCCACTTGAATTAGGTAATGTGAATTTCTGAAGCAGCGCCTTCAAATAACACTGCTCTAAACATGTGAATTACATATATTAAATAAGCTCCAGCCTTTTCGTTTGTAGGACAATGTGGGATCATTGACCCATGGGTCTCCTCTTTGTCTAGCCTGATTCTAAGGCAGGAACAGTCCTCCCTGCTTTTGGATCCAGTGCCATATTTTCATTTGTCATTGAACAACAACCGGGGGAGAATTACAGCCCCCAAAGTGCCCCCACTAGGTCCCCACCCTTTACCAGAGGATTTGCTGCTTCAGCTTTTTAAGTGCCCCAAATATTTTATGTTACGATCGTGTACTTGTGTAGCTAGTTATCAGGGTTGTGTGGGTGTGTTTAGAGGGGTCTCCCCTTAGCTTAGCTTCTGGTCTTGGTGACAGAATCTAAATAACACAGGTTACTCATCACGAGTTGAAGATTTTCCCCTTTTCACATTGATGCTTCTGATGTAGTTTTATACGTTGGCTGATTATGTGTGCGTACTTTGCGGCTCAAAGATGCAGCTGGAAAGTGTGGGGGTTGTCTGCTTCCTCTGAGGCTGCTACAGGTGGTCAGGTGGGGGCGGCTATGATAAAGGTACAGCACCCACTTCCGGCAGCTTGTCTTGTGAGTGCTGTAACCCACAGCCTGAACCCAGTTCGCACTTCAACCTGATTCTCTCCTGCATACTTTATCTTTCGCTTCTTCTGATTTGCCTGTTGAAGGTTTATGACTAAGGTTGTGGTTAAAAATTCCCTTTTTAGGTATGAATAATCTTTCAAATTACTTTGTGTTGCAATTTCTTTTTCTTCTTTTGCTGTGGACTTTTTGGATTTTGTAAAAATGAGTCCTAAGGAAAAAATCTTAATATCATAGAAGATATCTTAATATCATAAAGGTTAGGTGGATACTATATCCCCTCATTAAAGAAAAAATAAAAGCAGCTTATGTTCTTGGCAGATTGAGTATGTTAAAATGCATTTTAGGATGGCAGCTCTGCCAGTTATTTAGAACAGATATAGAAAAGCCCATTTCGGAATATTGTTATAGAATCATTAGATTTGGAAGGAGTTCATTTATTTGGCGTGCCATTCACCACCATGTCTTTTTAATTTCTACGCAGTACTGTCCTTGGAGCTGGGAGAAATGCAAGCTGCCCTTGGCAGGTTTACAGTCTCACTAAAAGGGAACCAGCATTTATTAATATGCCTGATGATGTCATAGGAGTTTTGCGCGATCTTCAGTCTTTGAGAAAACCTTATAAATGAGGTAACATTATAACTTTTTCGGAGAAAGTAGCTGAGGTTCAGAGACTTTAAGCACTCACTTAGAGGAACTGTAGTAAAGAATCAGGCCCCTGGCTCCAACACCAATGACCTCTCCAGTGTGTGGGCTGCCTCTCACACTTAGTGATTTAAAGAACACCTTGATTTAGGGACATCCAGTAAGTATTATAGAAGTTCAAAGGCAGAAGTGATGGGGCACAGCTGGAGTAATCAGAGAAGACCTACGGGTGGGTGGGAAAAGATGAAAACAGCAAGGGTGGTAATTAAAAGATCAGAATGGCAGCAGCAAATTGGCCAATTTGAAAAGAGACCTGAGCCTTGATACAGTTAGAATTTGTATAGAGCAACCCGGAGGAGAAAGGGTCTCCTGCACAGTATAAGCTGAATGAGGGCAGGAATGATAACGAAGGAAGAATGAACACACGTATCCAGGAGACGTAAAGGCTAGTCTAGCTGGGAGCCCTCAAGATGTAACACTAAACCAGAATTTATGGTGTTAGGCACTATTCCAAGTTCATTACGTCTTTTAACTATCTTATCTTCACAGCAATCCTCTGAGGGTGATATTATATTATCATCAACTCTCTTTTAGGGATGAGGAGACTGAGGCACACAGCCATTAAGTGATGGCGCTGGGATTCAAAGCCTGGCGATCAAGCTCCAGAGCCTGAGCTTTTGGTGACCCCTCTCTACTTACCCCTCACTACTAGGTGATGCAGGTGGTAGTGAAGGTTCTTGAATTGCTGGGACCAGTGACAGAAAGATCAAAATAGCAGGGGTAGTAATTGAAAGATCAAAATGGCAGCAACAAGTTGGCCAGTTTAGAAAGAGGAAAAAAGAGAAGCAGTTACTCTGAGCTAAATGGTCTAGTCAGGGCAGGTGTGTAGCAAGAGATAGAGGTGAGATTTAAGGATCAACAGGCCTTGAGTGATTAGGATGAAGAAGAAGGCTCTAAGATTTGGAAACTGGGTGGCTGGAAGGACAATTCTGCTATTAAAGAAATGAATGAGGTCGAGAGAGAAGCCATTTTGTACAGGGTAATAGCACAAAGGCAAGAGATGAAGGCTTTTGAATGGGTTAAATATACAGTAAAGTCACCACATGCTAGAAAAACGGTTTGTAAGCGAGCTGAAAATGAGAGTCCAAGGGAGGGGATAGGGATCTTTTGGGGTTATCTGCAAGGAGAGAGTTGATGGCCTGTGAATGGGTGATTTCGGAGAGAGCGAGAGAGCAGGGGGAAGGAGAGAGAGAGAGAGGAACTCGTGGCCTTAAGAAGTGCCCTGGGTCAAGCAGAGAAAGGAGAAAGAGGAGCAGGGAACCATGAAGGAAATGGGAAAAGCAGCTAACCGGAGGATAGATGATAATTAAAAGAGAAAATAAAAAGCTGCTGAACAGTGTCAAATGCTGCAAAGAAGTCAAGGGAACAAAGAGTGGAAAGGGCATGTGATTTTACAAAGGAGAAGGCCATTTTTACCCTGTACAGTAGGCTTGGTGGAATGGGGAGGTGAAATTCAATTGGACTGAGGATTTTGGTGTTGCTGAATTCTTCCTCAGGGGACCTTTTCTAAGAACTAAATTTTACGGGTGATTCAGTGCCAAACACGGTAGGAGTTTAGTAAATACCACCTGGTTGCCTGATACTGCATTTAATTATATTGAGCTATCTGATCTAACACACTTTGTCTTGAAGTGCGTTCATTCACATAGCTCCTAGTTTCTGACTGTGGAGGTGTTTAATTGATCAACACCTACTGAGCTATCATTTTGGGGCTAAGTTGAAGAGCCCTCGAACAGAGGTGAGGCAAAAAACCATCAGCTTTGAAACATGCTTTAGAAGTTCATATAGCTCTCCAATCCCCAGTGCTCTGGGCTCATTTGTTTCTAAGCCTGGTTTAAATAAACTAGTCGTTACAAGGAATCCAGACAGTATTACAGCCCAGCCATGCACAGGGCTTCTTTTCCTTTTAGGGCCACTTTGTCCTATAAAGTCTGACTGCTAGGAAAATAACAAAAAATGTTTCTCCTACCTTTTCAGAAATCCTCAAAATATCAAAATGTGTCATAGATCTTCCACTGCCCACTTACCCTTTGTTAAGAATCCAGGCTTTCCTTATTTCAGCACCACGGCTGTGAATTGCGAAGCACTGCATACACCACAGTGGCACTCACAGTTATTTTTATTTAAGCTGCCAGATTTAGAAATGGACCTCACTTTAGCATTAGATTAAAAATTTTAGGGAAGAAAGAAGAAATTTGCATTTACAAATGATCGCATTTTCTGTTTTAGCTTTTGGCTAGAAGCCTATTTGGTTCATTGTTCCAGCCAGTTTTTCTTTGTAACGATAACTTGATACATTCTGATTTTAGAAAATATGTCTCCATGTAGAAAACTCAGAAGTTTTAGGAGAAAGTAAGCTCTTTTTATCCCCCAGTCCTTTCCCCCAGCACAGAGTAATGGTAAGTGAAACTTAAGAGTCAACTCAGGAAAGTCAGACCCCCACCTCCTACCATCAGGCCCCTTGCTTCTCTTTCTTAGGGCCTGTCTTCTGTCATTAGCATCTTGATTCAGAAGTATGAGAAGCTAGAAAGTGAAAATCAAGTTAACTTTGTTTTTTTTATCTACAATTTTGACAAATTGAAGTATCTTTGAATTCTAGGGAGTTGGTTTTTGGAGTTGTCTGGTGTTTTATTTATTCTCCAGTCTTTACTTACAAATAAAATGTAGAGTTCATTGTTCCAGATGTGAGAACCAGCTTAATCATTTATTTAGAGTAGTTAGAAATCTGTTTTGATCACCAGAAAGTTTTCTTCTAACCTATGTGGTACCTTTTTTAACAGTTCGATTATTTTAACATAGTCCAAGTATGTTTAATAAAATTTAATCTTTCAGTATTAAAGTTCCTAAATATTCTATATTGCTATGTTTTCTTATTATGAACATTGACTCTCATTTTTTAAAACTGTGCTTCTCGGTTTTGTTAGAATCATGGACTGATAATTTTATAAAATACAATGAAAATTAATTCCTAGACAAGTGAAATTAAAAAGGCATAAACACATAAGCCTTATTAAAATTTTTAAGTTGTTATTTTCAATGGGCAAAAATTACTCTGGCAACCACTGTAAATATCTCTGTCTACTCCCTGTTTCTGGACTGGGTCTGGGCCTGGCCTACAGGTCCCACTTTCAGTTGCACAGTCTAGACAGAATAGTGACAGTGTAGGAGGTCAAAGAAGAATCTCAACTAACTTCAGCACATACCCTCAAAGTAGATTTTTGGGGAGGACTGTGACCTTCATATTTCTTGCATATATGTTTATCACTCACATAAGTCAAATGCAGAAAAAAATGCTGTTTAAACTTTTCCTACTTTTAGAAAAAAAATCACAGCGTATTACATAATTGTTCCATGTTTCAAACAATATCAAGATGGATATAGAAAAAGTTCATTATATTTCTCTCCACTTTTCAGATTACGTCTTTTCCTTGCACTATACCCAATATATACACAAATGTAGGTATACATATATACAGTAATTTTTTTCTCCTATAAAAAATAGATTTATAAACTACTCTGCAACTTATTTTTTACTTAATATTTTGTCTGAACATTTTTCCCTATCGACAAGTATAAATCAAATGTCTCTTATGGTTACAGTTGTACCATAATTTGTTTAGTTATTCTGCAGTTGATGGGCATTCAGGAGCATTCTAGGTTTTTACTACTCCTGACAACACTGCAGTTAAAATCCTGATGCATATATTCTTATGTACTTTCTTTGATATTTGAAGGATAGATTCTTAAAAGCCGAGTCAAAGATAATGCCAGATGACATTTTTAAAAAGTTGCATTGATAAAGTCTCACCAGCAAAATATGAAGTACCTGTTGCCTCACTGTGGCTAAGTATTAGGAATATTTTACAATTTTTCCACTCTGATGGATGAGAAGTGATCCCTGTTTGTTTCAGTTTGAATGTTCCTGGTTACCAAAGGGTTGTGCTTCCTTGTACGTATTTATAGGCTGGTTAGATCTTTCTATTTAATTTTGAGAGAAAAAGCCACAGCACATTTATTTTATTAGGTTTCTTAAATATTGATTATTCTCTATGTGGTGTACTCAGTGATTGGGGTTTATGTTTGTTTGTTTGTGTTAGTGGGATAGAGGAGGTAGGAAGCTGACAAAGATATAGTGTTGAGTTTTGTTTTGTTTTTTTTTGTTTGAGATGGTTTAGTTCTCATTTTCTTTCTCTAATCTTTTTTTTTTTCTTCAAGATCAGCTTACTTACAGGAAATCCTTCTCTGTCTATTTGCGTGTAATGTAAAAAGAGCCAGGGTGGGGCATCTTTATGGCTTGGCACACTGTACATCGTTATTCAAGACTGCTCAAGGAGTGTGCATTCATACATGCACCTTTTTACAACTGAAGTAAATTCACATGACAAAATTAACCTTTTTAAAGTATATAATTTAGTGTGCAATCATCAATTATCTAATTCCAAAATATTTTCAGTACCCCAAAAGAAACCCCATACCCATTAAGCAGTCACTTTTCATTCCCCTTATTCCTCATTCCCTGGAAACCACTAATCTGCTTTCTGCTTCTATGGATTTACCTTATCTGGATATTTAATATAAATAGAATCATATAGTATATGATTTTTTTGTATGTCTGGCTTCTTTCATTTAGCATAATGTTTTTGAGGTTCATCCACATTGTAGCATGTATCAATACTTCAGTCCTTCTTATGACTGGACAATATTCCACTGTATGTCACAAATATACCACAATTTGTTTACCCATTCATCAGTTCATAGGCATTTGGGTAGTTTCCACCTTATGGTGATTGTGTCACACTTACATGTAAATTTAAACGCCAAGTTAGTCATATAGAGGGAGGTACAGAGGACAAGAAGGAAGGCAGCTGAGAGGAGTTTCTCAGTGGTTCTTCTAGAACTTTCTTCTCTTGTGGTGATCAGTCATTTACAAGGTCTTTATAAGACTGATTCAGTCTCGGGGTCAGATTGAGGATTCATGCTCATTTGGCTTTAAGATCTAGGTTAACCCGGAACATGAAGCCTCCCAATTGATCACATCTCTGGATTTAAAAAGGAACTCACTTTTCACCCTAGGACATGGTTGCTGTTTTCCCATTCCGGGCACTGGGTCTCTCTAACCTTAGTGAGTGCAGTGCTTAGGTTGCGATATTCACAGGTGGTTACCTCCTCATCCAGCATCTGGCTTGGAGCGTCTGGCGTGTGATGACTAGAGGAAGGAATTGTGCTCATGTTGCATTTGGCATAAGTGGGTTCAGTTACCAGCTCAGCAGTGTTGATCGCAATATGTCATTCCTAGTTTTCTCCTCTATAAATGGAGTTATTGGTTCTTATGTCTTAGGGTTGTAAAGAGTTAAGTGGTATAACATACAAAGAGTACTATTACAGTGCCACGTGATAGCACTTGATAAACATTCATTTCCCCTTCTCAGAGCTTCCTTGTTCTCTCCTCCCCAATGGCCACATCATTACCCATCTCACAAGGTGGTTTGGTAGTAAGAGTAAAATCAGCTAATATGCACAGAATGGTGCCTCGCACCATGCCTGTCACATAAGTAAACACTCAGTGTAGATAGATAGAAAGATACTTTGCAGCTAGTGTTTCTCATTGGGAAAATGCCATCTAAACTGCTTTAGGTGGTAGAGATTTCACCTGGGTATTTGAGTTCTAAACCTTGCATTTATTACTATAGACGTATCAAGCTAATTACAAGATAACCATGTTAGGGATAGATAGACTCTAGCTGAGATCCTGATGTGTGAGTTAGGAAGTTAGCATCATATTAGCACAAATACATTGAAGAAAGTTATGTTCATATCAAATTGTTGCATCCCAAAGAAAACGTCATGTGGACAGTATAAAATCATCTCTCTTGGAAGCTGACACAAGACTTCTCTGTCTGGCCTTCGAAATGGTCGTTTAGTACCCTGTCTTGAGTCCTGTTTGGGTGCTGATTTTTAGAAGCCCTATTTGGGATCAACTAGAAAGTAATTTTAGAAAAAAATGGTTGAAGGAAGAAGAAACTGTTTTCTGCTACCCTACCTCTCAAACTGCAATAAGCATACTCCGTGAGGTTGAAGTGGACCACTCCGACATGCCTGATGCAAGGAAATGTTTAAAATGCTTTTTTGACATGGTTGCCAGTGTAACTGAAGAAAACTAGTTCACGTTTTGTCAGAAATGAAGCATGTCTTTAGTTATACTCTTTTGTTTCTATGACCAAGTCTATACCGACTATAAGAGCAAATTGCTTGCATAAAATTTATACGTATATTTGAAAAAAGCATTTTAAACTCAGCTGAAATTTTGAAAGCACTTAAGAACATCTATAACACTTACATTTTAAAATTAATGGGCCTAAGATGTAGTTGTTTATTTGGTAAATTTGTCCTATGTCCCCTCAAGCCCTCACTGATCTCTCAGACATTTCCCAAGAGCCACTGGTAGACACTGGAGAGAGGGTGGATGAACCAGGATCTCACTGGGAGGTAACGCAGGAGAACCTGCAGCCCCGGGCTTCTGGGGCCTTCTGGAGAGAAATGCCTGGATTATGGATGTGTTCATTATGCTTTTCCACCTCCATCTCACACTCAAATCACAGCCACTTCCAGAATGTGCAAATTGAATCAAGGTGTTGTGCCTGTAGAAGACAATTGAATGTATCTTTTGTTGGTTCTGACATTTCTGTAGCACAAGGTCCACCAAGTTTTAGATTTGTGATGTTAAATGTATTTATGATTTGAAAAGCTGATACTCAGTAACTATAGTAATTCTTTAAAAATTTTTTTCTTTTTCTTTTGAAAAACTCAAACCTAGAAGGAAGATGAAAGAATAATAAAAGGAACACTTCTGCATCAAAGTTTACATTCACCAATTATTAATGTTTGTTATTTTATCTCTTTGTGTGTAGTTTTATATATATGTATTAGGGAAAGGGGTTCACTTTTTTAGAACCATTTGAAAGTAATTTGCAGACCTCATGGTATTTAACTCCTAAATGCTTCATCATCTGTGAAGAATAAGAACATTTTCCTACATAACCGCAATACTATTATAAAGGAACTCTTAATTGAAAGCTTCAGACAGAGGGCAAAATGCCAAAAGGGCAGAGATTGAACAATACTGAAAGTGAACTTGAAAGTGTAAGGAGAAATATAGGGAGATAATTAGAATTCCTAATTGATTTGTTAAAAGGTAAATTTTGTGTATACTAACAAACCATCCAATTGATGCAGATTTTCCCCAAGTATTTGTTTAGTTCAAGGAGTTTCTCCTGGTGCTCTGAAGCCATTTAGTGTTTTGGCCAGGGTTATAGGCTTTTCAGCTTGCAGATGAATTTCTTGAGCATCATCAGTCTAAAATCCTAGAAGCCACAATCTACTTAGACTTGTGGTTATGAGCAAATTTTCAAGGGAATTTGCTGGTGCCGTTGCATTGAGAACATGGGACCTTCAGTTATTGCTGTCAAAAATGTTTACTAACGGATAGTAGGAGTAAACTTGGAAGTCCTTTTCTGACATTTTATTTAGGTTGGAGTAAAAGCTGGTATATTAGCACACTATTTTGAGAAATAATTTTCCCGGCCCGGCAAAATGTTAAGCTTCCTGTCATCAGAGACTTTTTGCAGATTTAGGCGTCAGGAGTCAGTTCCAAGAAAACGCTACTCTTATAAAGCTGAACATCAGGAACTAAGTCAAGTGGATGGTATATATAAGCATCACTTATCTTTGTATTTTAAAACAAAGGTATACGTTTTCTCGATACCATTAGCTCATAGAACATTAAATAAATTAAAAGCTTTTTTTGGACCGTTTCCCTGAAAACATCCATCTTTGGCAGGATTTAATATTTTACAAGAACTGTGTTGAGGATTTATTTTTCAAATTTTATAAAAAAGCTATTTTCACTAACCTTTGAGATGGAAACCATGTTAAGCTGTCTCTTTGAATAAGTGCATCATGCATCATGATATCAAGAATAAGAAAAAAGCGTGTTTCCTTTAACAGCAGTATATGTCATAGAGATGTTTGGCCCATGATTTTTCATGAAAAGGTTTATTTTCAGTCAACTCTTGTTATTTACCAGTGCATTGAATGTGATAACTGGCCTCCCACTGATCAGGCACACAGGAGATGCATCCCAGAGAGTTTGAAACTGCGTATTTTATCTTTCATTTCCTTTTTCTTTTTACTCTTTTAGTATTCAGTGGCCATGGAGATTTCTAATTTTAAATCCCTATTTACATATCAAATTTACAAGCTATAACTTCTAGAATAATTTTTGTACCGTGTTCTGTAAGTTGCAACAGCATTTAATGTAAAATGCATGTGTGGTTTCTCGTGTATCAAAGCCATGCTTTTCCTTTGCCTAGCTTAACCGTCTCCTGTTTCCAATTTGTATTAGAAAGTTCTGTGTGAAATGTGAACTCTGGTTTATACAATTACTAAGAATGAATGCATGTCCCAAGGAGTAATAGCCCTTGAGCTATCTTTGTGGCAATCTTATGTAGAATATTTGAATCTTTCTCCTCTAATGCCAAGTGCTTACTTTTCACATGTAAATTGAAGATGTCACTGCTTGAACTTGGCCACCAGTGCGTGCATGTAATGTTGATTGGCATCATAATGCTTTTTGGCTACTCCATGAGAATTTTGTTTTTAAGAGGCACATTTTATCAGGCCAGACTCAAGAGGAAAGATTGGAATTGTTTATCATTCATTCTTTCAGTCAGTAAATATTCATTAAGTGCCAACTTTGTTCAAAAAGGAACAGGATAAAATTGCTGCCCTGGGATCATGTGACAGGTGCATTGAACAGGTACTAACAGTTCAAGAGCCACTTGAGGGGTCAGGGGTGGGAATGTGGGGATGAGAATGGGCCCCACAGAAAGGTGAGTCAGTCAGTAAAAGCATTGCTGAACAAATGAACCCGACACTGAATACTGAAATAATGAGTAGTAAATTCCTCCAGTAGGATGAGGGTAGTGGAAGCAACATTCAAGGCAAGAGGTACTTGCAAAGCCATAGAAGCACAAAACACCTATCGCAAAGTGTAAATTTCAGACAGTTCAGTATGACTAGAGCTTGGGGGGACATGCAGAGAGGAATGAGGAAAGATCAGACTAAAACAAAGGTGGGAGACTGATTATGAAAGGTCTTACATACCATTCTAAGGAGACTGGCCTTCATCCTACAGGCAGTGGGGAACCACTTCTGGAATTTTAATGAAGACATTTCATGATCAAATTTGTGCTTTAGAAATACTGTCTTACAGCTATATGGAAATATGAGTAAAAGGGAATGGAATCAGAGGTCAGAGGACCAGTTATTATGCTTATATAGCCGTCTACAAGAAAAGTGATAGGGCAGTGGCAATAGGGATAGAAATTAGGAGATGATGGTGAACGCCAGTTAAGAACAAGTAGAATCCTCAGAACTTGAATATAGGTATTGAAAGAGAAGAGATAACTAAGTACTACAACTCCCAAGTTTCAGGTTTGGGTGACTGCATGGGTGATGTCATCAGTATATGAGTGCTCAGTTAAGTCATAAGATGGGGGGATGAGATTAATGTGAGAGATGGAAGTGGACATTTAAGGAGGAGGCCAGTGAAAAGAAGCTTTAAAGGAATGATCTGCGTGGAGGAGGGAAACCTAAGGACAAGGTATCCCAAGACCCAAAGCAGAAGTTTCTAGAAGAAAGGAATGGTCAACAGTGTTAACCACTTAAGAGAGTTCAAGCAAGAATTCTGGGGTATGTCAGTTTGTAGGCTCATGTAATCCTAGTGAGAGCAGTTGATGCACACTTAATAAGAAATGAGACCATCCATTTATATTGCTCTTGCAAGAATCTTAGATGTGAAGGGAAGGATAACAGGATCAAGGAATATTTTTTTTTTAATCTTAGTTTTTAAGGGTCAAAATTTCAAGCATGTTTATATAGTAGTGATAAATAGAATCCAGAAGAGAGGAAAAGGAATGAGATAATGGAATGATGTCTCTAAGAATATCTGAGGACATATTTGCTGGAACACACAGATTAGCTTTGAACTAGAGAAGGAACAACTCTTAAAAGACAGGAGCAAAGGAAGAAAGGTTAAGTGTGGACATGGATGAATAGAATGAGGGAAAGGCATGTAAGACTTGAAAGTTGGAAGTTTGAGGAGTATGGTGTTCATGAATATGAGCTGATCAGATCTACAGCTGGGAGCATTGTTGACTGTTGGCCCAGCTGCTGCTCCTCCGGAACCACCTCTGCATTGGTGCTAAGGCCACATATACCGCACCCCACCCCCGGGTTCCTCCCAGTCAATGACTGAGCACAATGGGGCTCCTTTTGCAGACTCATTCCTGCAGGATTCAGGATATTTTTTAGTGGGCCAATGTTGGCTTGAGAACTTCCATTGGCTTGACCAGACCTTTGTTGGAAGTTTCAGTCTGAGACTTCATATCCATTCCTCCTTCTTTCCCTCTCTTTGTCCATAGGTGTGGTTTACAGGATCTCTCACCTTCTCTTGCCATTTCCCTCCCAAAATCTTTTGTATTTCTAATCCTGTTTTGATGCCTACTTCTCAGTAGACCCATTCTAATGCAAAGAACATGGTCAGAATGTGTACATTATTAAGATGATGCTAGCTGCTGTGAAAATAACCCCTCAAATCTCACTGATTTTAAAACAAGCGAAGTTCCTTCCTTACTTGCGTAAGGTCCAAATGGGCTTTAATGAGTGATAGGTGGCATTCCCCCTGGTAGTCCTTCAGGAATCCAGATTACTTCTTTTTGTGATTTCTTCATTTTCAGTGTATGGCTTCCACATTTACTGGGCTTGTTTGCATCACATCAAGAGAGGAGGAAAGAAAAAAGAAGAGGAGGAAGGAAGAACAGGGAGGATCAAAGATGGAAAGTTTTTAATGGACCAGGCCTAGAAATTAGCATAATCACTTTTGCTCACATTTCATTGGTAGAACTCACTCACATGTCACCAACTAACTGCAAGGGAGGCTGGGACATGTGATGTGACTTAACCCCTGTAGGAAATGGGAGGACCAGCTGAGTAAGGGGACCTGATGCTGTGATGTCTAGATATTCTAAATTTCACAATTATGTGATTTTTTTCCCCCCTAACAACTTTAAAGTTCAGTAATCTGTGAAGGAGCAGGGAAAGCAAGTAGGTGGGTTAACTCGGTTTGGAGCTTGTATATTTCGAAACTGAATAGTTTTAAAAGGAAGAATGAGGCAAGTTTCCATTGTTAAATGTCTTTTCAAAGTTTCAGTATATTTTGGATCGATATGAGAAAGTCCTAGTCACTCTGTGGGTTCCTGGATGTAGTTCTGTATCTGGACGACTGGCTGAGATTTGCCTCTTCCTTGTTCTCCTATTGGACCCTTCTGAAGCTAAGTGTTCAGTCTGAGATGACTGGCAAGGAGAGGAAGATTATTTTTCAGACCCTGGGAAACCACCGATCCTTCATATGAACTATTTATCTGGACATTCTGACCTCTCAGGCTCAATTCAGATGATACCTACTCCACTATTTCTCCTCATTTACCACAGCTGACCATCCTTTTTCTCCTTGGTCCCCTTGGATCTTGATTTCACCATTCAGGTGCCACTTGCATGCCTTGTAGAGTAGGTGCTTCTGTATGAATCTTTCACCCACTAGATATAAGACTTGGTGTTAGGACTATGAATATCTAGTGGAGACTTCTTTACAGAGCTAGAATATATGAAGTTGTTGTTACTTTTCTATAAAACCTCTAGCACACTGGTTTTTTCTGGTATTGTTTTTGTTGTTTTTGCTGTTGCAGTTGTTTAATATAGGATAAAAGTCCAAGAGGTACATATAATCTAAATATAAGATTCAGACAGTTTAAGAAATACCCTTTCTGCTCTGGGCCATTTTTATTTTCTTAAAGCCAAACATATTGTGAATTCAGATAGGAAGAGCAATTAATTAACAACTGGCTTGAAATCAGCCTTTCTCTACTAAGTTTACAGAATGTTACAACACTGGGTGGTCCAGGGCTTTTACACAGCAGATTATTTTATCAGTGCTTCCTTAGAGCAACAGGTCTGTCTCCTTCATTTTATTAGCACTCTTTAATATGTCACTTTTCTTTGTTTTTAGTGACTATTTTCAAGTAATTTTAAAAAGATCTAGGAAGACTCAAATACTCAGTTTTGTTTTTCCACAAATTATAGTGTATATTTGAGTCTGTCAGTAGGAAGCATTTATTTCTATTCACCAACTATTTGACAAGCTCTGTCTTATCTTTTTGGTTTTATTTCTGTCCCTAGAGTTCTCTTACTTTACCACTTTTAGCTGGTTATAATTTGTTGCTAAATACCGCATTTAAATTTTTATGATGTAGGTATTTGAAATAAGAATTCTTTGTATGTTAAAAGCAACTCGTGCAATGATAGCTTCTAAAAAATAGTTTGGCAGTGATTTTATTTATTCTATGTACATGTCGTGTTTGACCACAGATGTTTTTTATGATGACTAGGGCTTCTGTGTGGTCAATTTCAGATCAAATATGAAATATATGGTGTAACTACTGCTGTGTTTTCTCTTTCCGATACATGTGGAGTCATCCATGAGATGTATCAAAAATGCTTTGACATCCTTATTTCAGCTAGGATTGCTCTTTCGTTTACTACCTTGGCTAAAAAAGAAGAACTCTGCGATACAAGATGAAGAAAATATTTTGGTGCTGCTTCAGGCCAATTCTTAGTGTTTGGTTTCATGAAGAGTGTGACACTTTCCCCCAAGTAATTACAGGCTGTAAGAGCAGACAAGACCTTAAACATCTTCAAGTTCAACACCATCAAATGCAGATGCCTCCTCTAAGGGATCCTCATTTCTGTATAGCAAGTAAGTCTGATTGTCAGTTCACCTGGCAGATCTTCGGTTATTTAAATAAAGACAGCACCATGGCTTCTGTAAGTTTTCTTTTTCCAAGCTGGTTATGCTCAGTTCCCTTCAATGTTCCTTGGTGTATGATTCCTTCATCAGTCTGTCTCCCTCCTCTTCACACTTTCCAGTTTACAAGAAGCTGACTTAAATGTAGTGGCAAAATGTAAAAGCTGTTCTCCATGAGTGGTTTGGCTGGAGCCAAATGTATTGGGACTTTTTGACTTCTCTGGCCTTGAGAACAGTGCCTTTATTAATGCAGCCCCAGAGAGTACTTCAGCAGCCCTGTCACACTGCCTACATTGGATCAGGAAGCTAACTGTGCAGAACCTTACATTGAAGCCTGGTAAACTTGACCATATTCATTTTGGCCCATTTTTAACCTTGAAAGAACTTTTGGAATTCTGTTCTGGCATCCCTCGTATTGCATTTTCACACCAGTATGCCTCCTAGATCTTTGTTTCAGGCACTGATGAGAATGAGCTAAGTGCTGAACTCTGTCTATGATATCCACTTGGTTTTCCTTTAGCAAGATAGAGGCTTACTGTTCAACTGTGCCTCGGGAAGTAGAATGATAAAGCCAGAAGAAGGTATGTTTTCTGGTTATTCCAAATTTTACTTCTAAGAGAAGAGATTTTTAAAAATTAAGCTAAATAGGAAATTTAGATTTTATCAGCATTGTCTCATACATCCTAGGAGATCTAAAACTGTCAAAGGAAACAAAATGGTTTCCAGTAGGGCCTGGTTGTAACCTTTCCTTTGGGACCCTGTAGCTGTGGGATGTGGATTACAGACGGGTGACTGTAAGTCTTGCTTTGCCCAGGACTGTCCCAGTTTACTCCTGTGTCCTGGATTAATTGATAACATCCCCTTTCACTCTTGAAAGTGCACATTTAGACAATACATTATATATTCACCCTAAAGCCCTGCCTTAGCTGAATCTTTTTAACATAGATGTTTTTTAACTGCCTCTCTTTGATTTGGGTCAGAGAGCTTCTCATGTTCTAAGGAATTTTGATTACAGCAGGTGGTGTTATAAAATAGTCTTCATCCAATTTGGCTGGAGGGAAAAAGCTGTTTGGCACCAAATTGTGCTAATCTTTGTATTATTAAATAAGGATACTTGGGCTGTCTTAAAACCAGTGTCTTGTGTTATTTGAACTTTAAAATACTGTGATGTTTATGTTTGTCCAGGCTGACTACTTCAGTTTTGTTGTAATATAGTGCTATTCACATCATGGTTGAAAGTTCGATGCCAAGCACAAAGTACTTGAACATAGTAAATTCTAAATAAATTATTTCCTTTCCCCCTCCTTCCCTCCCCACTGCTTCCCCTTTTTTATGTCTTTCTGAAATCTATGGATTGTACTTACCCGTTTCTGGAAAAACAGATCAGAGGGTACATCCTGTGTCACCATTGTCACCTTCCTATATCGGAACAGTTTTACGCCGTGTTCTTTTAGCACCATGAATAACTTCTATAAATTGTAGAACAAAATTAACTTTCATTAAAATCCCAACAGTTGTTGTAAAGGCTCCTGTCTGAGGAAGTTTTCCTCACGTGCTGAGGGGAAAGTTGCATCTTCATAGTTACCCATGACTTAGTCCAGGTGTCACCTTCTGACTTAGGAAGAGAGGGGACAACCTCGTACAAAATGCCCTGGTGATATATTTGGTTTTTAAGGGAGAAAAATTCTGAAACCGAAAGAGTTTCCTTTTTTTATATGACTAGCAAAATAGTGTTGATTAAGACAAGTCAAGCAGGTGCTGGGTATGTGCTAAACTAATGATATTCAGAGTACTTAAGGGCTATTTTTAAATGTTTCTATATTATTCTCAGCCAAGTGCTGGATGAAAAGTACAAAGGGCCAAAAATATTTACAGTTTCAGTAATGTCTGTTTTAAAAGAAACCATCCTGTGTGATTTTTTTTTCCATTTGTAGGAAAAGAATATTATGGCTTAGATAGAATTGGTTAAAAGCAGTTTGTTTAATGATTAGGTTTATAGGGAAAATGACCATCAATAAAGCAGTTAAGTTAGGTTAGAATTTATCAAGATTTTAAAAACCAAATGGAAGAATGAGAACAGGTGATTGCAATTATTTTTACTATTACTGTGCTATTATCACTGTTTTCATACTATTAGCTATAGTTCTAATTAAAAATAGTATTGCTTATTTTCAAAGACTTTTTAAATGTGATGAGGAAACAAGTTGCAAGTGTCAGATTGCTTGGGCTTGTATCTCAGCTCCATACCTTGGATATGTGATCTTGGTAAGTTGTTTATCTCCCCTGTGCCTCAGTGTACTCATCTGTAAAATAGAGATAATAATAGTGCCTGCCTCTGAGGGTGGTTCTGATTAGAGTAGACCCGAGTACATGGTAAGTACTCAGTAAATATTGGCTGTGTTTATTTTTGACCTTTTAATAATTTATTTTACTTTACTTTTTAAATTGTGGTTAAAAAACACATATAAAGTTACCCTTTTAACCATTTTTAAGTGTACAGTGGCATTAACTATATTTACACTGTGTTGTAACAGCTCTCTAGAATGTTTTCATCTTGCAAAACTAAAATGTTTAATTTTTCTAAAAGCTCATTTTCCTTCACGGTCAGTTCTACAACTCCGTGGGTGTAAAACGAGAGTGCAGTCCCCACGGGCACAGGAAGTTTAGGCTGTTCTGTTCACTGCTGTATCACAAGTGCCAAAAGCACTGCCTGGCCTATACCAGGGGCTCAGTCAACATTTGCTGAATAAATAGATGGATGGGTGGATGGGTGAATGGATGGAGAACAGTGAGGCTTCATTTGACATAGTAGATGTGTTTTTGAAAAATTATTTCTTGAGCAGTAAATCCATTTTTATGAGCGATCTTAAATATATATGCAAAACTGTCTTCTTTCATAAAGTGAGATGAGTTTGAAAACAAATAACTATTTCTTAATTATTTGTAAATTCTGATTTTGGTAGGTCAGCTTTTCTTAAACTGGGAAAAAATAGTATAGTGTAGACATGGTGAAAAGAAAGAGGATATGTTAAATGATTTGTCTAAAATTTGAACAGGATTCACTTTAAGTTCAAGCCTTTTTTACTTTGTTTCAGATCTGGCCACCAGACCTACTTTTTCCTTAGGTATGTGTGAATCATCTTGTTCTTTCTTTTAGAAATCAAAAGTTCAGGTCTAGATCAGTATTTACCAAATTGGTGGAACACTACTTTTCCACTGAGAGTGTGCATCACCTTGTTTTGAGTCTTTTAAAAGACTATCAACTAAGCATGGTCTAGAAATGGACCAAAATCTGTGGGTAGAGAGAAAGGAAAGAAGAACATGTCTCTTGTTTAAAAACTTACCACTTATGAAATAAAATATAGCCTTGTCCTGTGGAGTTTTCATTTAAATTATCTATTCTGTTGGGAAAATATAAATTTTCGATAGTGTTTATTTGCTTCTGGATAAAACTGTTACTTTGTATTGTTTACCCTTAGATTTTTTCTATGACATATTAAAATATTCCAATGAACATTTTATTTGTATTTAAGTATTAGATAGTAAGCACAAAACATGGCTTATGCAAAGGTTCACTTCCTTCTCCCGGGGAAGGGGGACCCTGCATTGCCCTGGACTTTACAGTCTTGGGAGGAGATGATAGGAGCCCGTGTCGTCTGCCCAGATTTTTACTGGGACTCATCCCATCACGGTGCCTAGCTGTAACCAGGAGCAAGAGTGCATCTCTCCTTTGAGCTGATACTTGACAAGCCCTCACTGTGTTCCCACGGCAGAGACAGATGCCCATTTTCCCAAAGGTGGCATCTTGAGTCATTTCCATTATGATTCCGGTATGAGTATTTCTGAAAAATGATAAAGGAAAATAATCTTACTTAGTCATTCTTTCCCATGCCACAAGACAGTTCACCTCCGAATTGCAGACCATAAATCTTCTGAAAGGCCTCCATTGTTTCTCTGAGTTGTTAATATTTTTTATTTGAATTCTCTGATAGCAGGAAAGTATGTAAAATCTTCACAGTTTTTTTAATTCTCTTTGACTCCTCACCTAAAGAGGAGCAGACACCAAATAAAAGGCAGTTTCATGGTCTGGACCCTGAGGACAGGATAATAGTGAAGCAGTGAGCTAATTTACTGTTCTTCGTCTACCCTAGCATGGCTTCGTACTGCACAAGGAACCCAGCTTCCTGACCAGGGGCCAGGCTCTTCCTGAAGGCTGTGTCTTCTACCTGAAATGCCCACTCCATTCCCACTTTTCATTTTTCTAACTCTTGCTCATTCTTTAGTCTCATCTTAATACCACTTTCTCTGAAAAACCTTCCTTGACCCCTAATGAGCACCCGCCCCCCCGTTCATACTTTCCCTTCTTTCATCTCTCTTAGCCTTTATTAGAATTTTAATTACATATTTACCTCTAGGTTGTTTATTTAATGATTTCCTCTCTCATTCAACAGTAGACCCATCAGGGAAGGGACCCTGGCTGTTTTGTTTCTTTTTGTAGTATCCGGTTAGTTAGTCCTGTTGAAGCATAAGGTGGGTGATGGTGAGTAGGAAGATCTCAAACTGAACAAGTGGATAGAGGCTGTACTTTAGAGGAGTGAAAAAATTCTCATAAGTTTGGAGAAGGATGATTTTAATTATCTCAAATAAGGCAGTTATGATACTAATATTGCTGTTTGATACTCCTTAATAAATTCAGTACTTGCCTAAATACATCGCATGCCTAATGCACTGCAACAGTGCTCTCCAAGTGAGAATAAAAGGTCTCTTACTTTTAAACTGTATTCATGTTCTTGTTATAGCAGTAGTATTGCAGGTCAGTAACTTATGCAGGGTCTTTAGTTTAGTCTTTATCATAAAAGTAGGTAGGTAACCTGGCATTTGAAGCCTTTTTCACATTTGTAATATCAGAAACTTGACTCTTAAACAGATACACTTTTTATATGTATTGAAAGGGAGCTTTCATAGAATGGTTATGTCAAGTTTCTTTTGAGTACTTGCCTGTGCTCTACCTACTAATTTCAGTGTAAGTTTTCATTTTCTGGATCAAATTCTGTTTAAATTCCACATTGGGATTTGAGGAGAGATGACCTGCTTTATGGAGTATCTGTGTTCCTAAAAAGTTTGTTATGAAATATGATTTTATATATCACATTGTAGTATAATATACTTGGTCACCTTCTACTTAAAATAATCTCTCAATAAATTCATTTATATTACCTAGTTCATCTTTTATAAATCCAAATTTTAATAAGTACCAATTTTTCTTGAAGGTAACCCTATCAACAATAAAATACATGAATGATTCTTTTTTTTTTCAATCTGTATTTTTAAAGGGAGTGTGTTTCTTTCAGGTGAATGTAGGTTAGTTCACAGGCTGCACTGCTTCAGTCAGTCAGTAGGGAGGGACCGGGGGAGGCAGAGGGAGCACAACACCAACATAACTGATTTTTTTCTTTTGTTTGGAAACTTGTTGAAACCTGTCTTAAAGAATTCTGAGCAGAAATTGAAGGGTGAACCTAAGGTTTTCAGATTATTTGGAGGAGACTGTTTTCAGTGGATCATAGTGATAATAAGTGGGACAATTCTATTTAAAATAGATGTTTTATTATAACTTTTTAGAAACTGATCATCTCCATCGTACACATTACACTATAATAATTTACTCTGCTTTAGATCTATTTTATACAGATTATATGAAGGGCAGGAGAGTATGGTGAAGGCACAGAAAAACAGGATAAAATCAAAATCCTAAGGTTTACATACATTTAAGATTAATTTTAACTTAGTTGTTCCTGGCTGTCACCATTCTGGGTTGAATAAAGGACCCTCTCTGTTCATTTTGTTCCAGTAATAGTTGCTTAGACTCAACCTACCAATTTATCATTCCAATTTAACTTCTGGCACTTTCTTCCTACTTTTCTTCTCTTGATAGCTTCTTTAGTGATTATCCATTCCACCTCTGTGCCTCATTGTTCTGTCACTGCCAGCTTCCTGTCATGGAATGAGGATCTAGGCCTGGAGTCCTTTGAAACAGATTCCTGGAGAGCAGGGCTTCATAAATCTTTGTCAATTCTCTATTTCCACCTCCTTTAAATTTTTTTTTAAATCTAAATACTAAAAATTTTGAAAATTCAGACATATTTCAAATTCCAATGATTTTTGGCTGCCTCAGTTAGGTCTGAAGTTCATATATATAGGAATGGAGATAACTAGCAAATGATATAAATGAATGTATAAAGGATATACTTCTTTACTTAAGAGGACAGATTACTTCCATCCAGTTTAGAAATGTCCACTTACTTTAGGAAATGCATTGTTTTAAAAAGGAGTTTTCAATGCTTAATTTTTAGCAATTTACTAAAAATAAAATCTATTTTTAAAGAAAACATTTATTAGACATTGTTTATCTTTCATGGTCTTGCTTGTCTAATTTCAACAGATCGAGAAAGATTAGCTGGAGCTAGAAGTACCTGTGAAACTAGATAGGGGCTCAAGGGAGATGGGAACAGCTTCCAGGGGAGAGTCAAGTCCAGCAGGTGAACGTGGGATGTGCCAAGTATGGTGCCAGGCAATAGTCTCTATAGCACAGGCAACATCTATAAGGCACAGCCCAGAGCACACATGTGGACATGCTTATGTGTTTGTGCGCAGGTGTGTATATGGAGGAAGGGTCCTGACAGGTGGGCAGTATACACATGCAGACCCCAGAAGCCATTAATACCAGTCTGTCCAAGTAGGCAACAGTGTCTGTCCGTGAGAATTTTGGACCCAGTCACTATCCAGGGGCTTTCCTGGGAGGGAGGTTAGAGTGATCACAGCAGAGCCCCTGCTTGACTTTCCTGGGCTTCAATTTCTGATTCTGAAAAATGGAAGAAATAATAGTAATTACTTCATGTGGTGATTTTGAAGGCTAATTGAAAGAATAGGTGTGAAGACCTTAGCACAGCCTCTGGTACATAGTAAGTACTTAGTAAATGTTAGCTATTATATTTACATGAAAGTAATAAAACCATTTTTTTAAGTGTCCTAAAACTGAGTTTTATTACTCCTCAATTCAGTTATTTCAGTCAAATTTTACTACATTGTAGAAAAATGACTTCTGGAGGGTCTTTTTTTGGGGGGTGGCGGGGAGAGGCTGTTTCAATAGTAAATTTATTCATGACAAAACTATTTAAATGCTGAGAGAAGTTTGCCTTTTTTTTGGATCAATCCTTGTTTTTGGTAAATTCATAGAGTCCTTTCTCAGTGATACCAAACTTTAAAGTTCATGGGAGAGAGTTTAGTTACACTGTAATATTAGGGTAGGTGTAGAAATAAGGGATGAACAGTATGTAAAGACCATAATACTAGTCAGAAAATGTCTCCAATGAAAGGACAATATTTTCTTTGGCTGGCAGGACAAAACTTTTATGATCTAAAACCAAAACAGTAACAAAAACAACAGCTCAACAAATCTAAGTGATTTTCATTATTTTGATTATTAAACATTTCCTACAAAATCTCAACTACAGTTGGTTGAGGTGTTATTGAAAATAATACTGAAACAAATGAGTTTAAAAGTCAATGAATTATTGACATTGCAAAAATTATAATCAGCCTCTTAAGAACTGCATAAAGTAATTTGCCCAAAGTCAATAGCCAGGACTCTTGAATTTTTCAGTCAAATTGTCTTATAAGATTGATAAGAGTACTCTGAAAGTTAACTGTCATTCACTTAAATAGATCACAGATAATGTACTAAGTAACACATAATGTGCTAAGAGTGTTTCCTAGTCATATTGTATAGATATAATATGTACTTTGGTAGATGGTTTTTTAAATATTACAGAGCTATATTGGTACAGGTACTTTGGAAGACAGTTTGGCAGTTTATTACAAAGCTCAACACAGGCTTATCATACAATTCAGCAATTGCGATTCTAGATCTTTACTCAAATGCGTGGAAAACTTATGTCTACACAGAAACCTGCACATGAATGTTTATAGCAACTTTATTGATAATTATCAAAAACTAGATGCAACCAAAGTATACTTCAGTAGATGAGTGGATAAACTGTAGTGCATCCATGCAATGGAATATTCTTTGGCACTAAAAAGAAACAAGCTATCAAGACACAGAGCCTTAGGTACATATTGCTGAATGCAAGAAGCTAGTTGGAAAAAGGCTACATGCTGTATGATTGCAACTACAGGAAAGTCAAAAGTACAGAGACAGTAAAAAGAGCACTGGTTGCCAGAGGCTCAGGAGGAGGGGCAGGATGAATAGGTGGAGCACAGTGGATTTTTAGGGCAGTGACATTATTCTGTATGATATTATAATGGTGTATAGATGACATCACACATTTGTCAAACCCATAAAACTGTGTAACACAAAAAGTGAACCTATGTAAACTAGGGATTTTAACTAGAAATAGTGTATCAATATTGATTCTTTAGGTGTTACAAATGTACCAGACTAATGCAAAATGTTTCTAACAGGAGACACTGTTATATATAATAGGAGGGGGACCTGTCAGCTAAGGTTTCCTAAAACTGCTCTAAAAAAATAAAGTCTCTTTTTATACAAAAGTAAATTTAAAATAATAGATTCTAGTCAGCTACAACATAATATCCCAAAACAAAACAAAACAAAACAAAACACCCTGTGTATAACTTCTATTATGTAATCTACCCCCCCCCCCATATCTCTAGTTGTTTAAAAAACTTTTTTCATTTATCTTACATTTTATCTTATCAACCTTTAGCTAATAATGGGAGGTTTAAAAAATAATAAAAAGCAAGTTTGGCAGTGCTCTGCGGCAGACATTTCAAGTTGTGAGGGGCAGGTTGGGAGCAGGGGAGCCGCCCACCAAGTGACTGATAGGTTCCCATCTTCCTGCCCATATCTTGCTCTTCTTTTCCATTCACCCTGGCTTTAGCTGGGTTCACCCAGCTTTTGATAGCAGACAGGAATTGAGGTGAAAATGGAGCTACTAGTTATTGTGCTTTTAACATTGTGCTAAATATTTTATTTTTGTAGATGTTTTAAACCTCACAACAATTCCCATTTTATAGATGAGGAAATGAGACCACTGGAGGAGAGAAGATCCATTCCCATACAGTCTGACTGCAGTTGACCACTACACTAACATGAATGTGTCTGACTCTCTGTCGAAACCTCTCCCCCAGCCATCTATATAGGAGTAGATGAGAATGGGAGCCATTTGGAGAAGTTGGCCCAGCCCAGGTGCCATTTAAATGATCCCATTAGCAGGACTTGGTTGATTTTAGCTGTGGTAGATTCAAACCACCCCACAGACCAGTGGCTTCCATTAAGAAGTGTCATCTCAGCACTTTAATTCATTATTGGTACATTATCATATACATATTATTAAAGTATATATTATATAGGGACAATAGATACATTTGATAAATTCTTGATTTCTAGCCTTATAGAGAAAAGTGATAGAGTTCAACTGTAATATCTATTTGGCTTTGGAAATAGCATTATATTTTAGTGAGAGTTAGTAGATTTAACTTCTTAATTATGTTTGGCTGGAGGCAATATTAATATTTGGTTAGCCTGCAAATGTTTATGATGCAGGAAATAGGGACTTGGTCCCTGGCAAGGTAAAGCAAATGTAGTCATCAGAGCTCACTCCAGCTAATCCAGTAAATGGGTAATCTACATGGTGAGGATTAATTGTTGATTTAATGTAGACTATGGTTTTGAAAGACAATTTGCTTTCTTATTTGTGATGAGTATTTAAGATTTTTGAACTACATCAACTCGTGTTTAATCTATGATTTCTTATAAGGTTCTAATATAGTGAAGGATGAGAACAACTGTTACTTTATCTGTGTATTTTTCTTAATATAATAATTTTGTAAAGCAGACAACAGCAGGGTATTTTAAAAATCCTGACTAATTATTATAGATTTAATCCTAAAAATGTTTGAAAAATTCATTTCACATAAATTATATTTAAAATTTATATCATTTAAATTAAAAATCTTGAATGTAGTTGGTTTACCTCCTTGAAACATAATTCTTCATATTATAGGATTATTTTACAACCAACTTCTACATTTTTTATTACGCACAGTAAATTTTCAAAAAGATTAGCGTGTGTTAGGCTTTTTAATAAAAATTACACTATTGAAAAAAATCACAGTATTTTTTATTTAGTACAAAATGTTTTGAATTACATTTCTTTTTAACCTAGTCCATAGCTAGTACAAGTTGAACTTTTAAAGGTTAAGATGTACTTGTGACCTATAAGATTAATTTTTATGTTTTTATTTTACTTCGCAAGTCTGAAGTAGTAGAGGTTTGCTCTGGGGATGATATATTTGTTTTTCTAGTCATTCCCACTTTTGACTAATTTTTATGTGTGGTTTTTTTAATTTTAAAAAATAGAAGATATAGGTATACAGACGCTTATGTGTATGTGTACACACGCGTACATTTATTTACTTTTTTATATTTATAATAAGAAAAACGTGTGACCTTTGATCTCACCAGAGATAACCATCATCTCTTAGTCATATAAAAATAAGGTCCATCTCTTAGTCATATAGGAAGGATTTGTATCTTAGTCATATAGCAATAGACATAAATATATGCATATTATCAGAGATTATTGAAATACATAGTTTTTAAAGCAAAAAAGAGAATCATAATGCTTTATAGAGTGGCTGTGTTCCTTTAATGTCTCATCGGGACCTTTCTGTAATCCTAGAGCCCTGCAGGACCTGGCTCAGGTTCACCCATGACATTTCCAGTTGATCTTTCTCTTGTTTTCTTTTCGAGTTGACCTTCAAACAGAAAGTTCATAGCCTCTTCTCAGCTGTTAATGTGATTTACTTATGTCTGGAAATCAGAACTGTTGCTGAATTCATTGTTTTAAGGGGATTGAGGTTCTTGGTTTAATGCCAGGACGTTCCCTGCTAACACAAAACTAAATCCACTAACCTGTTTTAAAGATTACTGGGTTTGTGGCTTATGGACATCTTAGATCCCAAGTCAAGCAGTTGTTAAGGCTGTTCCTGGCACACTCCATACATATTGTGTTGTCTATTGATTGTAATCCAAGTATCATTATAATATTGAACAACAAAGACCCCAGGGACTTTCATTCAGGAAAATTTAGAGCATGAACTAACCTGCTGCCCCTTAGGCTTTAAAGACAGCATTTGAGTTAGTAGTTGTTTAACTTTGCAATTCTGATCTCGTATAAAAATGTATGATTTTTCTTAATTTTCAAAATAGGGAGTACAGTGTATGCTTTTTAGTGTTCTAAGGCTCACAGCAAGTACATTATTAAATATAAATGAAAAGAAGACACCCGATGAGCTCCACATATGGGTCTTACTCCCTTAAGATGGAAACATGTCATTTGTTATATTGTGAGAAAAAGCCATCTTGTCATTGAAAAACAGGATATAAGTATTAGTTTAATTAAGAGCAATTTACCAGAATTGTTGTCTAGTTAGTACCAATGGTTTGAAAGCCATCAGGAGCCTCTCTCAAGCAAGATCAAGCTCGTTTCTTCAGATGCCTGTTTTTATGTCTTTACCGCCCTCACTTTAGCTTCTTCCCACTAGGAAACAGTGGGAAGGCAGAGAAAGACTCTTAAAAATCAGCTCTTTAAGAAAGAATTTTTTTCTTTATATATATTAGTAACCTAAAAGTAGAGCTAGTTTAATAATTTTTAAAACATATAATTTCAGGTGGGCATCAGACGTTGTGCTATTGTATATATATATATATATATATATGCAAATACTCTAAGAAATTTAATATTTTATCAAAAGGCACAATTCCAAAAATTGAAACCTACCAACTTGTTTCTATAGTAACCACTATTGAAATGTGTCTAGCAAGTGTGTGTCTTCCCATAATTTTTCTCGGAGAGTTTCAGGGAGTTCATTAAATTCTTTCCTAACATAGGTAAGGGGGGAGGTAGGTAGGTAGATAGAGATAGATACAGATATATATGTACATATATATTTTTTTTTTCCAATGAGGATGTGAGACTTGTAATATTTCATTATATTCCTATAGAATGTAACTTCATTATTATGCATTAATATATTCGGCTAAGGGACAAGTCCATTGATTTATAAATGTAGTTTAAAATAATCGTGCAACCAAGTAAGTGCTGATTACCAAAAAAGAGATTGATTTTGCTTCCTAAATATTTTCTGGTATTTATATGTAGAAATGTGTTTTCAGTATATGTTGATTTCTAGAATGACCAATGTCCCTTTAAAATTAAAATTAATTTGGCTGTCCCTACAAGAGCCTACCTGAGGGGCTAGCTGTTCTCTTTTCCCCTCTTCTACCATTGTCCTTGTCACCCCAGGCCATGGGTCTAGCCGTAATGGAGTTCTGACCTGGAGTTTTGGCCCTTTTTCTTGTCAAAGGTTGTGTGTGATAGGTACAGTGGAAGTCACTGCTTGTTTATTTAACTACTCAATGTTTCCTGACAAACAGGTTTATTCAGAAAAGCTGACTACAGTGCAACCAGCGGTACAGAAGGGATTCCTTTGCATTTTATATGTAAGATAAAATAAACTATTGCATTATTTTGAGAACTTTCCTACCACTCTTAAGGCTTGACTGTCACAAAGCAAGCAGATGTGGTTAGATATTCTTGTGACGTAAAATGTATGCTCACTGAGGATATTAATGTATAAATGTTACGGCAGAGCTCATGGCGTTTATTTGGTTAAATTCAAAGGGAAGACATTTTGCAAGTTAAAGTGGCAGGAAATAGATTCTGAGGAAATAAAACTACAGTAAGCTCAACAATGGGGGCATTTCATTTAGTCCACAAGGATGATGGAGAAGCCAGTAGGTAACTGAGCCTGTTAGACATGGTTATTTGTTGAGGAGGAATGAATGTTTAACTTAAGGGCTTTTTCTCTGTATCATCAAGTTCTTCTAGGCTCCTAAGATAAGGGCATTGGTACTCCTGGCTCATGGGGAATGGCTTTGCACAGCTACACAAATCTCATCATAGTGTCAGCACATGTGGTCTTCCATTTTAATCTGTAGTCTCAGCTGGTTAAAAAAGTGGTTGAACAGTGATAGGTCCACCGTTCTGCCCAGGGAGCAGAGCTAGGGTGGCTTCACAGAAGCCAAGGTCTCCCATTTTCTGGATTATCAGAGTCTCTGTTTTTCACCCACTCATTTACTCTCCATTTTCAGGTTTTACCATCATAATTGTAATAGTCTCTTTAAGGGCCTCCCAGGTTCCACATATTGCCCCTTTGTTCATCTTCGGTACTGCCAACCAGAATGATCTTCCTAAAGGCAAAACTGAGTCTTGTCATGACTTTGCTTAAAATCTTTCAAAGACTTCTCTTCCTTAGCTGAACACATTCCTTTGCAAAGCATTTAATATCTCAGAATGTCTAGGACCTTCATATTTTTCCAGTCTCCTTTCTTTCCTTCCTCCACTCCCTCTGTGCTCTAAACAAACCTTTGGTTTCCCAATGTTGTGCTGAATGAATGACTTCTTTCTGAGTCTCACCTTGCACACCTGAGCTCTCCTCAAGCCTAGGCACATCTCTTTCCCTATACTCTATTTTCTATTGGTTAGTTGATTTACCTTTCTCACTAGACTAAGTGTCTTGAGGACTGTTTCTTGGATATGTTTGTTTACTCAGCTCCTAGCCCAGCACCTGACACATGGTACTCAATAAAAGTTTATTATATGAATGAAGGAATGATTGATTGATTGATTTAGTGGTTATATCATACATAAAGCAAAAGTGAAGGAGAAGCTGCATTTAGTTGGTACATAAAGTACACTTGAGTTGTAGTTAATACAGGTTTCAACAAGAGTGAGGTTGGCTGGTTATTCAGGGTGGTTTACATAAAGACATAGACCTGTGGGATAGCCATTTGATAAACAAAAAGTTTTATTCTTCTTGAGAGATGTGACTTGTAAGAACTGATTTATGATTAAATTTATGACAGATTAATTCATAACTGTGCTTTATGTATATTGACTCAATTCTCATAACCCTATGATGTAGTTAACTGTTATTAGCTCCATTTTTACAGACAAGGACACTGAAAACAAAGATGTTAAGCAATTTATCTTTGAGGTACCTTGGCAGGGAGCTGGGATTTGAACCCATGCAGTCAGACTCCAGCATCTATGTTGATGTACCTTTCCAGGAATGCAACCAGCGTTTCTTGTGTTTACTTTACATTGCTTAATTTTAATTCTCACAGCAACTCTTGCAAATGAGGTGCATCCTGTGACTGAGCTGTCTTTGTGTCTTGTGATCAGCTGTGATGTGTGCCCTGGTTGTTGTGGAGGGCCAGCCCTTCACATAGGAAGGGGAGCCAGTGATGGACAAACGAAAATCACAAGAGCAAGCAGAAGTTTAGAGAGGTTAAGTGACTTGTGCAAGGTCACTCAAGTGAATGGCAAAGGTGGGTTTGGAGCCCAGCTGCCTGTCTTCAAAACCATTCCGTGTCCCCTCTGACTTGTATGAACCCTATGCAGTCTGCACATCCTTTTACTACCACTCTTTCTTCAGCAAGTTATGGTATCCTAGACCAAGACATCTTTTTCTTTGCCTAATTTTGATTCTAAGGACCACTGTAGTCACCTTTCATGAACCTGGTTGTTACCCAAATGTTATGTACATGGCTTTATTTAATCATAAACTGTCTTTTAGGATAGTTACATAAACAGTTAAGTTCCTCTAATCATTTTACTACTTTCCACTTTAGAGAGTGAACTTTTTCTGACCAGACCCCAAATTCTAGAGAAATCTTTATTGAAGCCCTGTAACCAGACCAGAGTTTTTTCAGGCTAAGGTTTATGCAAAACATTGGCCTTCATGGAAAATTTGGTTCTTGCTCTCTTGGGTCTTAGTTCATGGAAACGTTCACAACTCAAGCAGCAGGTCACATCTATGCATATAAGCATGGAAGGTTAGCTTACGCTCTCCCTTTCGCCTCACAGCCTTACTGTATAGTTTCTGTAGCAGTCTTTGGAAGATGATCTATACTTTGCACTCCTGAATCTGTTTATGAGGAAATGACAGTATTTTACAGCATTTGCACCACCACTGACTGAGGCGCTGATCCTTGATGTGTTTAGTTTTTACGTGTGTTCATCTCTACATCAAAAACAGAGGAAGCCACAGGAAATTGCCACCTGTATTTCCAGGAAATGTAACTACCTCACTGGCTCCCCAATCCACACAGCCCAAAAGACCCCGGTGTGGGCATTGGCATCACCGATGAAGGTGGTGATAAGCAGCCAGGGAGTGTTCTCATTCTGCCGCTCTGCCAGCAAAAACCTGAAGAAGATAGGCTCTTCAGACCAACAGGAAAACTTTACGTCTGGTTCTTTAAACCCTCAGTCTCTGACTCTAAATGCTGTGCATGAAGTGAGGTATAATTCCAAACCAGAGGCTTGGTGATACTCAGGTGTGGTGCCTCTTGCCTGGCCCAGCAGGGCGGTGGCTGGCGCTGTCTCTGACCACACAGAAATGAAATGATCCTGTGAGAGCCCTCATATTAGCCTGTTGATGGCCTCAGGGGATGTATAGACGATGAGGTTGTGCTGACAACTGACCATTCTCTAAAGAATAATTATAATAATGACAATAGCTAATATTTTTGAGTGTTGACTGTGACGTGCCATACTTTATACTTAGGACTCTACATGTGTTGTTTAATTTAATCCTCATGTAAACCCCAAGAGGGGCTTTATTACCCCAATTTTCAGATGAGGCACCTGAGACTCAGAGAGTGCTTAATATCTTGTTCCGGATCACACAGCCAGTAGGGGATGCAAAATTCAAACCCAACCTAGGTAATTCCAAGCCAGCACTATAACAAGCTGAGTAGATTTTACTGGGCGTGGAGCCGGGCTGGCAGCCTGTGTGCACAGGCAGACGGAAGCAGACAAGATCCATCTGAGCAGGCTGAAGACGTGCACCCAAGGCAGGCTTTGGTGTAGAGCTGCCATCGTAACACTCTCACATGGAAGAAAGGATTGGATCGTAGTCCAGTAGAGACTTTACCACAGGGAATTTATGTGTCTTTTGGTGCTTGCCAACATCGTAGGTGCAAGCTTCCAAATACAAAGAGGTGGCTTCTCACCTCATCATGGTCCTAGCTTCCTAACAGGACTCTCTTTTCTATTTTAGCCTATAAATTCAAATTGTGATTAAAACAGGTATGAGAAATTGATGTTGTTTCAGCTTCTCCATGAAATGAAACAAATTTCCATTTAAGCATAAAATCTCGCATCTCACAGATCAAAGAGATGCTCTGGAAGGAAAGTACCCATAAATATTTGAGGCTTAATGAAGGCTGTCTATTTAATAATACCGCACGTTATTGCAGAAAAATATAATTTGACTCCAAAGCACACCCTATTAATGCCAATAACACAGTGTAGGAATATGAGGCCAGGAATTAATAAAAGATATCAAAAAGACCACTTATGGACTTGCTTGCAACAGTCCATAAATATAGTTTTGAACTTCTGGCAGGTATTGTGAAGATGGAAAGAGAAGTGTGGTGGAAATTGATTTCAAAACTCAAAAAGAGTAAAGTTCTCTTAGAATTTTAGCAGAAAAGTAGTTTGCAGCTTTACATAGGTGTTGGTCAGTGTTGGTTTAAAGCTGTTGCCATGCAGCCCTTCTGTACACCTCTCTCTACATTCTACTTATTTTTGGTATTAAAAAATTCATGTAGTGTGGTTTATCATATGTCTACTTCTGGATTACTTCAGGACTGATAATCTGGTTTATGTATTTTCCATGTCTTTGTTTCTCTTTCCTTTGGGGCCTGTTGTTCGTTTCCTGGACATTTCTCGTTAGCATTTCTGTTAAATGATAAGCAGGGAAAATAAAAATAAACACAGAACTCTAGCAATCATTTTGCTATTTACAGAGGTGATTTTAATGCTTTTCTAGCTAATGGGTATTTTAAGAGCTATCTCTTCATATTAGCCAACTAATAGAGCCCCTGACAGGCTTGGAGCTCATCTTGCCCCTATGTGTGTTTAGTGAACCTAGTGAACCCCGCCTGGGCCACAGGTGAAGGGAGACAGGGGAGAAGAGAGAGACCTTCAGAGGTAAATTTGGCCCTGTTATACAATTCAAGGCCACTCCTGTGAATCGATATGGACTGTGAAAAAGTTGGAAGCTTGTATTCGTTTGCCAGGGCTATAACAAAGTACCACAGACTAGATGGCTCAAGCAACAAAAATTTATTTTCCCACATTCTGGAGGCTGGAAGTCCTAGAGCTAGGTATCAGCAGGGTTGATTTTTTTCTTGAGGGCTCCTCTCCTTGACTTGTAAATGGTTGACGATCATGTGATCTGGCCTCTGTGTGTCTATACTCTAATCTCCTCTTCTTATAAGAACACCAGTCATTTTGGATTAGGGTTCACTGTAGTGGCCTCATTTAACTTTAAATACCTCTTTAAAGCCCCTGTATCCAAATACAGTTACATTCTGAGGTTCTTGGGGTTAAGGCTTCAACAGATGAATTTTGAGGGTATACCATTCAACCCATAAAAAAACAAGATGTTTGGGTTACTTGATTTCAATAATACGTATTTTTTTCTTGTCCAGTTATAAAGATTTGAAAGTTTTGCAGGATACCCTTGTTGTATATTTGTGGCCTTGAAAGGCTTGGACCACAGTCTGGGTTTGCGTGCGTGTGTGTGTGTGTGCACACGCGCACACGCATGTATGCACAAGTGCATGTGTTTTTTTCTCTTTTGCATCAAATATACTGTGTCTATTGAAAATTTGAACATCAGTGCATTTCCTCCTGTTCAAAAAACAATAATGCCTAGCTTTCACTAGAATTCTTTTTATCTTTAAGGCTCTCTTAAACATTGACTAATTAAGTAAAAATGAAGGAAGTCTGGCTAAATAGCCTCTCTTTGAGGCCCAGCCCACTGACAATACACAGTGATCTGCTGTACCTTTGAAAATAGAAGCAACTAGAAATCTTTCATTATTGACTATAACAGCAAGTGGCATCTCTTATTATGTTTGGCAGCTGACATATCAAATTGCATTTTAGTTGGTTGTTATACATGAAATAGTAGGATATGAGTAGACTAAAAATGAGAATTTATAGCCCTGGGACATGGAATATCTGACATCTAGGGGTTGCCATGACAACTCATCAGGATGTTGCTTTGGAATCTTTTGGATTAGGTTCTAGCCCAGGGTCACTGGATGGAATTGGTGGGGGGATTGGTAATAGGATGTGAATGTTTTACTTTTACTACATGGTATTTGAATTTGCAGTTTGGTCACGTTGCTAAGGTCAAGTAGAAATGTCATTGGTGGAATATTTAAATTCTGCAGAACCTAGACAAGGTCACATTTGTCAGCAAGAATATCCAGATGGAGTGGTCTGAAAGACAGGATTTCCTGTCCTTGGTCAGTGGTTATAAAATACACAAATATCCCTTAATATATGTATACCTCTGATCAGTCATATATAAATGAAAATTTGGGGAATTAAACCATTTTTATAATTGTCTTATGTTATGAAATTGCAACTCAGCATCCCTAAGAAAACAATTTTTCAACAAAGCAAACCACAGCTGCTTTCTAGAGTTCCATATACTCCATCTCAGCCGGAAATGGCCTGCAGAGTGTGGAATTTGGAGCAGGGAAGGGAATTGGACAGAGTGCGGAAGGAAGCGGTTGGAAAATCGGGCACCACATTCCTCATCCGTCATGTTGGCCTTGGCCACAAGTACCACGTCTCCCATGTGATAATGGGACGTGTTCCTCACCAGCGATGATCAGTGAAGCAGCCTGGAAACTGAGGAGCTCTGTTCCCAAGTCTGGTCTCAGTTCAGCCACTGCATGATCTTGGACAAAACACACTTCAGCTCTGGGTTCCCCCTAGGAAATGGGGTGATCAAGTTTCCTCTCCTGTCAAATTCTGCTATTTATCATCATGTGGGGCAGGGCCAGGTTGCCACCTTTCTCTTCTTTGCCATTGAGCCCACATTTCCATCATTACCTTGCAGTAGAACTACCCTTCCACAGTTAGTGGGATCTCCTAATAATTGAGAAAGCATAAGGATTCCTCCTCACCTCCATAATTTTTTAGGTTTTATTTCTGAAGCAAAGGCCGCCATACAGTGAGGAGAGGATGAAATCTCAGAGAGAAGACAGCCGGTTCCAGGAAGTTTTCTCGCTACCCCTATTATCAGCATCAGTTTAGCTAATCTATCTACTGAGCGTTTCTATATGGAGTTGGTGGTAGGAACTTTATATACATTGTACCATTTAATCCTTACAACAAATATGCACATGTATATAAGAGATATAGTATATAAAATGGAGCATTTGCTGTGTGCTGGTGTTATAGCGAAACCTCACAAAAATCCAGTGAGATTGATAAATGGATTGTTAGTTAAACCACACAAAAAAGGAGGTGTTATCAATTATCTCTGCTTTTACAAATAAAGAAACTGAGCCATAGCTAGTAACTGATAGAGTAAGGATTTGAACCCGAGAAGTACGGCCTCAGAGCCCTCCCTCCTTTTCTCTCCGCTGGTGGGTCTCTGCACTCGTACAACGTAACAGTCACCTGGAGAGGTTTTAAAATGTATAGATCCCATGGCCCTACTCAAGACCAGTCAGCTTTTCTGGGTTTGCAGGCTGTACCTGTGTACGCTAACAAGCAGCCGACCTGTGTATGCTAACAAGCAGCCGGGGTTGGGAACCATTGCTTCAGACGGAATGATAGGGTTATGTGGTTGGTTCATTGCCTGTAGCCCCGCAGCCAGCAGATGACCAACCTAGGCCTTGCATTCAGGCTGCTTACTCTGAAGCCAGAACTTCAACAGCACAGTGGGCTACATTCCACTTATTGGTGCTGTCAGTGCTCATACTGACCATCATGGCTTGTGTCCCTTTCCTAGTCTAAATCCTAAAGCCACAAGAGAAGAGATTTTGTATTTGAACCAAAGTAGTGATTTTGCACTTAAAAGTATTAAAGTTAACTCATCAGCATCACCATCTTTAATGTTAAGTTATTGTGCTCTTTCCTCATTGAGTGAAACTTTCTACCGATGGAAGGTTTTGTTCTACTGGGACAATGGTTCTAAAGCCTTGATGCATATTATAATCCCCTGGGCATCTTTAAAAGCCATGGATGCCTGGCTCCTACCCCAGACATTCTGATTTGATTGGTATGTGACCCGGGCAATGGGATTTTTAAAAGCTCTCCAGATCATTATGATGTGCAATGGAGTTTGAACCAGTGGATTAAGAACTTGGTCTGTAAGTTCACAGGTGTGTTGACTGCAAAATCACCTCTGTGGACTGAACTTGCTTTTTACTTCTGTGATGGTGTCTCGCTGCCATCCTCTTTTGCATTTTAGCCAGCGCAATTAATTTACCCTTAATTCCTCTCAGTTCATTACCTGACTTGGAATTTTACCTCATTGTCAGGAGATGGTTGCTCCAGAAAGGTTGTTCTTAGGCTTAGGCTCCTGGAGTGATACTGGTGACCTGTCTGTGAGATATCTTTGTAAGGTTTCAGCCTCATTAGACTCTTATTTTCACTATGTGATGTGTTCCTTTTTAAATTGTTTTATCTTTTAAAACGTTTTTACGATTTTAATATATATTGCTTTTTTCTACCAAGGGCAAAAGAAACACCCCTTCCACATAATGCTTTATAACAATAAACTACTTATGGTTCTTTTCCTCAAATGGTTGACCATCAGATTTCACTACTGGGAGACAGCTTACATGCCTATAATGCCTTAATGGTTGATAAAATCTTCCAGATAGAAATATGGTAGAAAGTTGGAAAATATGTAAGGAAGAAATGACTCAGACTTTTTATCCTCAGAGAGTTAGAAAAGTTAGATTAATTTAATCAACTGGAAAATCTAGTTGGATTTTAAAGGCATATTAAAGCAGAAGGGTAAATTTGTTGACAAGTTTGAAAATGTACTTGATTAATCTGGAAATTCATTTTGTAGTAGGTCCTAGGTCTTAAACGAGATTTTTAAGGTGAGAGAGATGTTATTTGATAGATAAGGAGGGGCAGGTAATTTGCAAATGGAACAACTTTTGGCAAAGACTGGGAGATAGAGAATGAAGCATTATAGGACAGTAGGGCAGCTAGGCTGGCCTGAAACGTATAAACTGGGTAGGACAGGTAACGAGAAGAATTGCTCAGGAGGAGCTAGTTCTGGGAGATTTAAAGCAAGAAAACTGGAACAGCTAAAAAATATTGATGATATATTAGAAAGAGCTTCTGTTTTCCTTTGTGTGGTTGTTCAAGTACAGTTGGTCTGTAATTGTGTTGGTATTATGGATCATGAACAAGGCAGGTCGTTGGGGTTGGTTATTATGTTTTTCTTGAGGGAAAAGCTTTTGAAATTCACTCTGCTCTTTTAGGTTTAAAATTTTCTCATTCTAATGTCTGGTCTACATCTTGCTGCTGTAATCCCCAAGCCAAGAGAGGGCGGTTAGGATGCCTCTCTTTTGAAGTGCAAGGGTCAGAGCAGGCAGGGGGCTGTCACGGTTGTTGCTCTTTGTTCGGGAATTAGAACATGTGAGCCAGTGGTTCCACCCCTCATTTTGTGAGCTGTTTTCCTCCGATATTTCCTAATTTTTCCCATGACGTTTCAGCCTGTTCCTTCACAAGATCGTAAGGCCTGAAAGACTCCATTGTTTTACAGGAGTGCGAGCTTGTGCACATTTGCTGATCTGGCTGGCTGGGGTCTGAGTGTGGGTGGGATCCAATGGTGGAGGGGAATGGAGATTGGAGAATGTGTGGAGCATATTCCAGATAGTAGCAGACACTTTCTACTTATCAGGAGTTTAGAGTCTTTTTCTTCATAGGAGGCGCTGTACTTTTAAAATATTTTTCACAAATTACAATCTGCCCTGATGGATGGAAATAGCGTCATGCCATTAGACTAAGGAAAGTTTCTTAATGGCAAATCGAATGGATGAAGGCCTTATCCAAACTTTACTTCATCTTCAGATAAATGCAAACTTTTGTTCTTGTGACACACAGATACTCCTTGATGTCCTGCCCAGGATTTATGTAAGTTCTTAGCAGTTTTCAGCCCTGCATATTCTGCATGGGAAGTTTCAGTCAGTGAATACTTTTTGAGAGTACAAAATATTAATTATAGTAGGAGGAAAAATGAAAACTGCAATAAGAGAGAAACCCCAGCCAAAAGCTAAGTAGATTTTTGAGCAAAGGAAATTGGGCTTTAATGCTAATGAGGTTTTACTTAAATAAGGTTAATATATTATCTTTATGTTAACTTTTAAGGAATTGGAATCTGTATTTGATTAATAGTATATGCCAGTAGAATACACTACATTTATATCAACCTCTGAAGTAACATGAAAATTTTCAATCAGATTTACAAAATTCCACATCATTTAAAAACGTTCTCAATGGTAGCAGTGACCTTGGGGCCTAGAGTCAGTGTTGTAAATTGATTGCACACATCTCTTTACAACACTGTGTTCAGTGAGTCCTGCTGGCAGCTTGAAATCAGCCAGGTGGGAGGGTTCACACCCTGGATATCACCAAGCTCTCCAAATCCAAGCTCTACACCATCAGAGCCCGTTTTTCAACATTCAGCAGCACACTACTGCCCAAAGTGGAATTCGGTAATGAAGAAGTCTTATTCTGAGGCAAACAATATAGTACTTCCACTCAACAAAACAGCCAGCGTGAACCTTTTAAAATATAAATCAGACCTTGTGGCTCCTCTGCCTGGAAATCGTCCTGTGGCTCCCCATCTCACTTGTTGTTAAAAACCCACTGTGACCTGAAAGCTATCCATGCTCAGGTTACCCTTGGCCCCTCTTTCCTTATCTCCACCACTCTCCTCCAGGCTTTCGCATCTAGACCCTGGTTTCACCCTGTTTCTATAGCACAGCCTAGGCCTGCTCCTGTTCTAGGCACTTTTCTCTACAGCAGTGGATCTCAGATTTCAGTGTTTAGAGTTACCTTGAGGGCTTGTTAAAAGACTGTTGAGCCCCACCCCAGCATTTCTGAGCCAGTAAGAAGTTTCTAGGTGATGCTCTGGTCCTGGGACTGACTTTGGGACCCACTGTTCTAACTCACTTCCCCTTGGTATACCTCTCAGCTTCTTTGAGTCATTGATTCGCTTGCACCTCATCACCCACCCTGACCATCCTATTTAAAATTGCAGCCTTCCTCCTCCACCCCATTTCCAATTCCTCTGTTCCCAGTCAAATTATTTTCATTGTACCTATCGCCTTATAACAAAAATAACCTATTTATTATGTTTTGTATTTGTGTTTATCGTCTGTTTTCACCTACTGGATTCTACATTTTTGCAGGTAGGAGATTGTGTCTGTTTTCTTCACTAATACATCCCAAGTCTTTAGAACAGTGCCTGGCACATAGTAGGTACTCAGTAAATATGGTTGAGTGAATTAGTGAATGAACAACATTGAGAAATGAATAATGTACCTCAGATTTGGGTCCCAACCTCTTCAATTCTAACTCAGTAGATAATTTTAAAACACTTTCTGCAATTTTGTTTTTCAGCTTAACTGCTTTTAGGATGAGAGGATAGTATCTACCCTTGGCTAAAGTTTAGGAATGACTTGGTGAACCTTAAGTAGCAGGTGGACTAAAATATTGCTCTTAGATTTACATTTTAACCTAAGAACCCTAAGCCAGTGAGTGGTCTTCAAATCTGTTCTACAGAAGTTCCCTGAAGATAACTTGAGGGACCCTGCAAACGTTTATTTTGTATTTCATTTTTAATGTTTTAAACAATTTTTTAGACCCATAATAAAAACACATGCACACTTACATATGTTACATATCAAATTTTAAAACATTGGGACCACCAATGCATTGAGTTGAACTATCAAGTTAACCTTGAAATTAAGTGTTTTCTGCTTTTTTGGCTGATATATTTGAACTCCTTATAAATGAGTCCTTGATAAGGAAGTTCTGTCCTGTTCTATCCTCGTGTTTTTTTAGATTCTAGCCTGATGAGAAATTGAACAAGCAAAATCCTCCTGTTAAACTTTTTCAGCAGGCTCGGTTACCTGCCAGGCAGGGCTCAGGAGGCCAAGTTGGGTGTGGTCTTCTGTGTGCATCAGTGGCTAGTTGTACAGTGAGTGAACACAGCACACATTACTTACAGACATATCTTGTTCTAGGGTCCTGTATACCCACTCTGTGTTTAAGGATGTTCCTTGACTGACTGTTAAAGAAATCAAGTAGTTGTAAGATTATTATCATTAGTGATTAAAATTTGAAATTAAAAAAAAAATCTTTGCTGCACCTTTTCAAGCTTTTGGGTTAGTTTGAGGCATGTAATTCAATTACAAAATGAATTGTTAAAGAACTGTTACCATTTCCAATATAATTATCTCTTGCTGTTCCAATCCACCTATTTCCAGAATTCAAATATGGAAATTTCAAGGTGAGTTTCAATAGCAAAGGATGCAGTGTTATTCCTGTCAATTTAGTTTCTGCATTTCAGACAGTATGAAAAATAGCACATAGCTAGAGACTTATCTGAAAATTTATCTGAATCTGTTTGGTCCCTGAGTTTAAAGAGCTGGGATTCAGACAGTGAGTAGTTCCAGTAGGTACTGTGACTATCAGGATTTTCTTAATACAGAGCAATCAAATACAAACACACAAGTATATCATTGCTGTATCAGTTTTAAATGTCAGTAATAAGCCCTACTCGCTGCTATCTCGAAAGTGCCACCAAACGTGTTATAGGAAATAGTTATACTTTATGGAACGTTTTGTACACATCCTTTCACATTGGTCTGTTAATGCATTTAACACTTCGTTGTAGTTTATTCTGTCTCCCACACTATAATCAAGCCCCATGAAAGGAAGAATTATGTCTCATTCGTGTCAGTGCCTAGCCTTGCCTGGCACATGGTAGGTACTCAGCACATGTTTATTAAATGACATTGCATTCCACAGCAGAGGGAAGCAAGAAATGAAAGGAATGATGCAGCCTGGTATTAAATACGCAATCAGTAACTTTCACACTAAGCACACATTTTAGCACTGAAAAATACCTTTGATAGTTCCATGATTCCTTCTCCTTCATCCCTCATGTCCAATCATTTTAAGTTTTCTGAATTCTTTCTAGAAATGCCTTTTGACACTGACCCTTGCATGCCATCCTACTTCCATGCCAGGCCTACTGGCCTAGTTCTTATCCTTCTCTTCATCCCTTGCCTGACCGTGGGTCTCTTCCAGACCTAGTCCTCCCTCTACTTCTCATAGCATTGCTACATGTGCCTCCTTGTAAAACAAATATCAACAAGTCCTTTGGCCTACACTGCCTGCAGAAAAACATGTCAACCTGTGCTGTCCAAAAAAGTATCCACTAGCCTCATGTAGCTATTGAACTTTTCAAATATGGTAGGTCCAAATTAAGATGTGTTGCAGGTATAAAACCCACACCCTATTTTAAAGACTTGGTATGAAAAAAATGTAAAATATCTCATTAATAATTTTTATATTGATTGCATGTTCAAATGGTAGTTTTTAAATATATTGGGTTAAATAACATCATTAAAATTAATTTCTCCTGTTTCTTTTTACTTTTTTAATGTGGCCACTAGAAAATTTGAAACTATATGTGTGGTTCAGAAATTATATTTCTGTTGGTCAGTGCTGGTCTAAACTGTATCATGACATTTAAAGTTTCTTATAAACTGGCCTCAAGTTACCTCCTCAGTCTCATATAACAGCCCTTCTTGCCCGCCTCAGAATTTTTCTTAACCCCCAGAACTCAGCAGGCTTATTTATACTTATGGCTCCCCTCACCACATTCTATTTCTTTTTCCTGAAATGTTCTTCTTTTTCTTTGTTAGCTGTAAAATCTCACTCAGATTTTTAGAACCTGACTTAAATGTCCCACTCTAGTAAAGTTATACCTCATTTCCTCAGACAGAATTAGCTACTTCTCCCCTTAGCAAGCTCTTACTCTCTCCATTATTGTGCTTACCTTGCTGTTCTACCATTAGGTGTCTTCTAACTAGGCTTCTCAAGGGGAAAGGTTGTAACTTATTCCTCCGATGACCCCTGAGGACAGTACCTAGACATTTTAACTGACGTTTATTGAATTATTGTATTTGAATTAATTTCATACTATTTCACACACTGCTATTTTTACATGCATCCTGCCTTGATCATCTGAACCATTGGCTATGGAAAAAACTGAATGCTGAGATGCACAGCACTGGACCTCTTAGCCATAACCCCAGTTTCATTTTTTCGTGTTCAATAAAATGGCCCCTTTGTTCTCCCTAATTGACTTATAGCAATTTAAAAATTATGCATTTTAATTTATGAAATCTATGGATATCTGCAGACTGAGAGTATAAAATGACAGTATAAATGACCACTTTTACTATTTTGTTTACAGAGATTTCATATAAGCTTTTGTTTGAAGATTCCACTTCTAAGCAAGTTTGAAATCCTCTGTTCTAATCTTAAATTTCATTTACATTTCTGTTCCAAAGATTTCATTTGGTTTTGATGGGGTGATTGCTAATATCATGTGAGTTCACACTGAGCAAGACTTCTCAGCTCTGGCTGCAGGATAGACACAACTGAGCAGCTTTAAAAAATACTGATGCCCAGGCCCCACACCAAGGGATCCTGGTATAACTGGCCTGGGGCTGGAGGGCCTAGGCACTAGCACTTATGAAAAGCATAAATATCTTTTAATAAATTGATTCTACCATGCTTAAAGAGGCAGGTAAACTATGAAAATGTTGAAGTTTTTAATTGATCTTTTTCTTTTTATTAATGATATTGTAAGTAAAAGTAATGTAATATTACATTTGCACTATAATTTTGGGGTCAAAAACTGCATTTAATTGAACCCATCTTCTATATAGTTTCCCAAGTCTTCTGAAATTAAAAGTTCTCCTTTTTTGTTATTCTCTAAAATTTTACTTGCAGCAGAATTTTAATGTCTCTTAATGAGCTATTTCTGTAGCTAACAAAAGACATATTTCAGATCATGGACTGACAAGGGCAGTGGGTGCAAAAAGTTTGCACAGGTAATGTGGCCTTCCTGGCATCCTTGTTAGCCTGAATAAATAGTACTCACCTGACAGAACCACCTAGCTCTGCCACATTGATAAAATCTGACATTCTGCTCAATTACTTTTTAATATTATCCTTCCTTTTGTTCTTGGTATGTGAAAAACTAGCTTTTTTTTTTTTTAAGGTATGGGAAAGGATTCACACTAATTTCTTAATTCTGTAAGATGGGCTGGTAATGCTCACATAATTCTCATGGGGACAGGATGAAAAATTACCTAAATTCTGTTTATCAAATGTCTCTTCATATATTTTTAAGAAGTTGAAATCCTATAAAGGAGAAGATCTGAGATAAATACTTTGGGGCATTGTAAGAAAATCCTATGAATGGCGTGTTCCATGTCATTACTGTATACTACTACAGTTCAGATGTAAATAAACATAGCTTTTGCAAATTATCAATTTGTTGAAAATGGCTGTGTGCTCTTATTCTTCTAAAGTGACATCTCTTTCAGTTTGGACTCTTTGGGGAAAAAAAAGAAAGAAAACTTGAGAAACACTTAAGATTGAATTGTTTAGGGCAAAAAAAAGAATTGAATCCTTTAGTTAACTTGGTTGTTTGCAGTTGGTATGTCATCTGTGTGAGGCTGATGTCATGCAGATTGAATGCAGAGGCAGATTTAGGGGTGTGTGTGTGTGTGTGTGTGTGTGTGTGTATGTGCGCAACACACACATTATAGCCCCACACCCACCCAGAATATGAAGTGAGTGTGAAGGGCACCACAACAACCCCTGGATCTGTCAAGAATGTACCTATTTTTAACACGCTGGATCAAGTGTCAGCACTCGATAGGAGATGAGGAAGGGGGTTGAGACCGTGTTGTTCCGTGGATGGTAAACGGCCCTCTGGCGTGTTTACAGTACAGCTGTGCATTCTTAATGGCTCTGCCGCTGCCATGTCAGGTAAAGTTTTCTTTGCACGTGATGAATGGCAGAGAATTCTTTAGCATAGGGAACCAAAGGAGCTAGGAGGAAGAAAGGGGAAGGGAAGAATGGAAAAGAGAGAGAAAAAGAAGCATGCAGCTCCAGAGGGAGATAGTCTGTGCTTTGCAGTTGCTTGTGTGGATAGAAACCAGATGGTAAGCTGGAACACCCGCTTGGCTATCTGAGGAGCCAAACATATGGTTAATGGTCGGGAGAAATAGCTTTCAGAGCCAGGGCTTTGCTGACTGCTTCATATTACAGATTGTTACAGTGTGTCATTACATTGCCAACCTAAGTGCTTAATACCCACTGCGGGCGCTGGGCATACACTTACAAGAAGGACTTTTAGCTCTTTGCTGGCTCTGAATGCAGAAGTGACATCATAGGGAAGGCTTAAAATGTCTGGTGTTGGGAAGTAGGGAGAAGGATAATTTTGTAGTGGAAACAAGATTTTTTTTTTTTAACAAGCCAAGCCTTCGCTTCATTGAACTCTACTGTTTTTCTGAGAACCTTCTAATTTCTCTCTCTCTCTCTCTCTCTCTCTCTCTCACACACACACACACACACACACACACACACACACACACACGTTTGAAACAAATCTAAAACATAGGCCATATTCCCCCACTCCAGTGAACTTGATAGTCTCCTTTTACCTGGAAGCCACATCACTGCACTCACAGGCCCTGCATTTGAAGTTTCTGTTTGGGGAGCTTTGGGCAACAGCAGGCCTGTGTTATCTAAGGAACTGCTGAGCCCATTCATCTGCTTTTCACGGCCCGCTTCCTTTTATTTTTAGCCAAATCCGTCAGGCCTGACAGGCGGGTAATTCGAGCCAGAGAAAGGGCAGAGCTCCAGGTCCTTTCCACAAAGCAATTCTTCTCCTCCCTCCTGGGAGGGCTCCAGACTTGGCCTGCTTCAGGCAGATGGATTTGTTGAGTCATGTGAGATCATTTACACAAAAACACAGTGAGGCAGTGGAAATTAAAAAAAAAGAAAAAGAAAAAAAGGGAGGGTGGGGGAAAAGGAAAGAGGAGGGGAAGCCAAGGGGAGTGTGTGCTGCTGCGGCTGCTGGGGAGCATAGGAATTTGCAGCAAGGCAGCTAGACTGAGGAATGCGGTAGATTCATTTGTGTATAAGGTAATGTCTAGTTTACACAGTGAGGTGGAGCCAGGCTGGAAAGGCGCCTTGAACTACTTGCCTGTATTCAAAAGAGGAAGGGGGTGTGGGGAAACTTTAAGAAAATTTTTTTAAAACAACACCCACCAAACAAAGACCACAGTGTTGACAGCCTTGGGTTCCAGTAGCCGTAAACTACCAACAGGATGGTTTATAGAAAATGAGTTTGCTCTGTGATGTAATACAAGTTTGCTTTGTCTTGACTCCAGCATGACTAAGGCAGCATGGGAGGGAAGAGAGGGAATGTGGAACAGGACTCTTGGTTAATCGTTTCCAGAGATTATTTAGCAGGACTTGAGTAGAGGTAGGAAAGTGGGATATTGTGGAGAGTGACCTTGAGGTGTACCGTATTTGCGGTAGGTAAAATAAAGTCAGTACCATGTCTTCCTTGCGCAAGAGGAACTGAGCAATGATTTTGAAATGCTAAGGAAGGTATCATTTTTCCCTACCACTCATTTTCCTCTGATTTCTGGGACATTAAAAAAAAAAAAAAAAAAACCCAAGCCTTACATCATAATAAACACTATTAACATTTAGTGAATCAGTTTTGTTTATTGTTTACACCACAAGCCTTTAAAACAGTCCATTAAAAAAATTGTCTCCTGCTCATTCATGAAATTCTTTTTTTTTTCTTTTGCTGGAATTAAAGCGTTCATGAGAGACTAATGACTGGGTTATCTAAATGTGCATCCTTATACCAAATGTACAGAAAGTATGCTATGTAGAGGAAATGGAATATATGCAAACTGGTACAGAAAAGTAGATATGGGCGGTATTTCAAAATATACACTGTGATTATTTTCATTATAATACATTCTTGCCATTCTGCTTTTATTTAGAGCCCTACTATGCAATTTTTTTTAGCCTTCCTAGAATATAGGTCAACATCACCATGGTTCCTCATATTTTGTTAGTATTTTAAAAGTTAAAACATTTTGCCATTTTTTCCCAGACCTAGATACTCAGGCTACTTGTACAGTTTTAGTAATTATGAAACTTAGCTCACAAATTCCTTCTGTTAATATTCACCACTGAATTGTGATAGTAAGCACTTAGATTACAGCTCTACTTGGAATAAATGCAGCATTCACGGTGGTGCTGATGATATAGTCTAACGTAGAAGCTGCTCCAGTGTTTTTAGACAGCTTTAATGATCTTGCTCTGTATAATTAAAAGGCAGCTTTCATTTATTTTACTTGAAGAGAGAGCTGATAAATTTTTGTGGTTAATTGTGTACATTTTGATTGCATATCAACATTATTGTAATATGATTGACTTGTCATTATTTTAAACCTACCTACATCCTCGAGTGTTCCCTCTACATCCGAGTTTCTCAGTTTCAGCATTGTTGACATTTTGGGCCAGATAATTCTTTATTATGGTGGATGCCCTACACATGGTAGGATATTTAGCAGCATCGCTGGCCTCTACCCAATAGATGCCAGTGGCCCCCTTCCCCAATCATGACAACCAAAAATGTCTCCACATGTTGCAGATGTCCCCTGGTGGGGGTAGAAGGGGAAGGGAAAAATAGGCCTTGACCCAGAACCATTGCTCTGTTCTTATTTCATTTTGGAGGTTCACTCTCTAACTTGTGAGCTGGGTACTCAGTTACTTCTGAGATTGAATTGAAGGGTATAAAAGAATGTTTTCCCTCCTGATACTTGTCCTAAAAGTGGGAACCCCACATTAAGTAAAAATTTCCACGGCTCAAGCAAGGGTATTTTTGAGGAAGATTTTTCCCACCAGAAGAAGTAGAGTTTTGTTACACAGAACAGTGTCTTCCTTGGAATTCTGGCTTTGGCAGGTGGAACCCTTCAAGGCCACATTATAGCAACTTTCCCAGAGCTGCTGAAGAGGAAATGGCCCCACTGACTGAGCTTGGGGATGTTGACATAAGAAGAAAGGGACCTTCTCTTCAGGGACGGGAGCAGAGAGGCTGCGCCAAAAGTTCAGTGGCTCTCTCCAGGCTCCCCACCTTCGTATCAGGAAGAGGGAAAGGCAGTGATGACAGTTCTTTCTTTGGAACAAAGCAGACATCCTCTTCATCCCAGTGGCTGTGGTCTCAGAAGCTGGAACTCTCGTTAAACAAGGAATGCAGAGATCTCCACAGGCTAAGGCAGGCATAAATTTCCTCTGTTTGTTTTGAGAGGACAAGTGTCGATTGCTGTAATGAGATCAGAGGCTACCCCTGGGACAAGGCCTCCAGGTCGGCTGCTGGAGCCATTAGCTGTGGCTGTTCTCTTGGCTGCTGTTGAAGAACACAGTGACTCTACAGAGCACAGTGATGATGTGGTGGTGCCCTTGTTTCATTCCTTGCCATCTTTCCCTCTCTAAGGCTACCAAAATGTCAATGTGCTGTCATCCAGTTCTAAATCATGGAAAAGTTCACGTAAGGCAGAATCCTTTCCTCAGAACCGAAGACAGCCTTCGTCGTGTGCAGAAAGTGCAGCCTTGTGCAGGGAGGTGACTGCTTCCTTGTGGTAACTGCCTGCACTGCCGAAGCTGGCCAGAGGTGTGCTTCTCACTGCCTGAGTATCCTTATACTCTTCCTCACCCAGTGTCATGCTGTTATGAGGAAGAGTTAGAGTATGAGTCACAATGGTATAGCGTATACTACAAAGAATGTATTTCTGGCTCTGTCTAGCCTGAATTACAGCTAATGGGTCACATAACAGGACTCTAAATGTAGAAGAATTTAGGGAACATAAAATTGGACATTTCTGGCAGAATCATGTACTGAGCTGATCCAGTCTGGCCTAATTCTGACCCTCTATCCCCATCTCACCTTCTCCCCAAAATGTTTAGGTATGTTGGATAAAATAGAAAATAGTAAGTGCATAGTGAGCCCAAAAGCAGGAAAGGAAAACTGTCAGGTATCAGAAGACATTAATGCCACTTGCTCATGAGTGAGTCCAACCTGGCCATAGGCTCTAGATTCTCTAGGGGCCGTGGTATTTATACTCACACAGGAACTGTTTGCCAAAAGGGGGTAAGCAGCCTTCCCCCAGAGTCTGTGTGAGGCTTTGAGAGAGAGAGAGAGAGAAAGAGAGAGAGAAAAAAATATGAGTGTGTGTGTGTGTGTGTGTGTGTGTGTGTGTGTGTGTGTTTGGGGTGTGGGGGCAGGAGATGAAAATCCAAGGTGACATTGTTTAAATAGCTGAGGGGTTTGTAGTTCTGCTACCTGAAAGATGTGGGAAATTCAGTTAATTTGACGTAGACACTAATGGTTCGAGAGCATTGGAAGTCCTAGGGCCCTGACAGAAGCAAACACTAGATCCCTTTGGGGAAGTTAACAACCCAGGATGTGGTACACCCTCAAAAAAGAACAAGCCACACTAAGGAGAGGCTGGTATTGGAGGTACAGTTGACCTTTGAACAACATGGGTTTGAACTGTGTGGGTCCACCTAGACGCAGAATTTTTTTCAGCAAGTATGTACAGTACTGTAAATGTATTTTTTCTTATGATTTTCTGAACAACAGTTTCTTTTCTCTAGCTTACTTTATTGTAAGAATACAATATATAACATGCAAAACGTGTTAATCAATTGTTTATGTTATCAGTAAGGCTTCTGTTAACAGTAGGCTATTAGTAATTAAATTCTGGGGGAGTCAAAAGTTATACGTGGATTTTTGATTGTACAGAGGTCGGTGCCCCTCACCCCCTTGTTGTTCAAGGGTCAACTATACAGAATTCCAGCCTCAGGAAAGCAGAGATTAACAGTGAATCCCCAAGATTACTTTCAACAGGAGCCCATTGTGCAAATCGAGCTTTCTTCTTAAGGATTAATGGAAGTTTCTTCCCAGAGGAGCAAGGTATTACACCCTCTCTGGCTTACTAAGCAGAGGAGTTTCAGTTGTAAGCACTAGCCCCTAATTAAGTGACTGTCCCTCATTACAGCTTGTCCTCAAGGTATTCTAGAGAATATTTAAATTCCTGAACTGGAAACCTTTTATTGGAGAGATGGCTGGCCACTTGAGCTTCTTTAAAGAGAGATGCCTTTCTAGTGATTTCCCTTGTCACTGCTTCTTTTTCAGTGGGTCATTGTGAAGTAACCCACTGACTCGGCTTTCTGTTGAGTTACTTTGGCTTCTCACCAAATCACAGAAAATGTATTTGCCGGGATTGTTCAGCAAACCGCCCCCCCCCCCAAGGGAGAGGGAAGCTGAAATCTTTGAAGGTCTGTGGGATTTTTTTCAGCATAAAATCAAAGAAATCCAGGTAAGTCAGGCATGGTTGGTAAACCATTGTCCTAGATAAATACAGTTCACCTTTCTCAAGCCAAAGTGGGCAAATGGTTGGGGATTGCCTAGCATTCTACATGGCCACAAAGTACACCCCTGCAGTGACATGCCCTGTTGGCAAACGTTGGTTGAGGATGCTAAAATTAAAGTGTGATTCTTTCATTTATTTATTAATAGGGTGATGAAGTCTCTTATGTTTATATTTTTTCTTCTGAGGCATGCAAAAACGTATCCAGAGAGTACCCTGCTGACCTAAAAGTGATGCCATACATCTCAAGAGAAAACTCTCTGTATTTTAGTTTTAATTTGGACTTGTTTTTTTAATTTAGTCTCAAAATATTCTAGCCAAATGAGTAGATCTAGATATAGATGTTAAGGCATCAGAAGAGGATAGAATGAGGAGAAATGGGCTCAGTCGGTGCCAGATTTAAGGAAAATCTAAATGTTTGTCTAAGTGAGTTTAGACTGCTATAACAGCATACCATAGATTATGTGGCCTAAGCAACAGTTTCTCATAGGTTATGGAGGCTGGGAAGTCTAAGATCAAGGTGCCGGCCAATTTGGTTCCTAGCGAGGGCTTTCTTAGAGACAGCTGCCTTCTTGCTGTATCCTCACTATGGCAGGGAGGTGGGATCAGGGGGATGCAGGGGGAGAGAGCAAGCGAGCACACAAGCTCTCAGGTATCTATTTTTATAAAGGCATTAATCCCATCTAGAGGGTCCACATTTATGACCTCATCTAAACCTAATTATTTCCCAAAGGCTCCGCCTCCTAATATCATCACGTTGAGGATTATGAATAATGAAGGGCAACATATGAATTTTGGGGAGACAAAAACCTTCAGTTCATGACACATAATTAAATTTTGCATATATTGAGAGCCTACTAGTTCTAAGGCAGTAGGATAGGTGCTGGCTATTTGGGCATAAAACAGACAAGATCTCTTCATTTGAAATACTTACAATCTGGTGGGGTGATTGAGAGGTAAACAACTATGCGTATTTACGAGCAGAATAAGGTGGTGTTGAAGGGTGATGAGAGAACAGGAAGAAGGGAAGGACTCATTTTTTTTTAACATGAAGTACTTTCTTCATATTACTTTATTTAATCTTCAAAACAACCTTAAGAAGTATAAGGAATTTTCCCCAATTTTATAGATGAAGGAATAGGGATTCGGAGAGGGTTAGTAACTTGCCACAATCACGTGCCAAGAGGCAAAGTTGATATGCAGACCAACTGATGTGGCCCCAGCCCTGCTTTCCCTTCCTTCTGGTCTTGCCGAGCCCCTGAAGGCATAGCAGTGTGATCCCAGATGGGCCAGCAGACAGGTTGGGAGCCTCCAGCCCTGGAGATTTAAAGGAACAAAGAATCCCACAACTGTCTAGAAAGGTGTACAGGGGAAGACGCAAACTGGCCAAAGAAATCCAACTACTACAGATATTCAAAGTATTAACAAATTGTCAGCATTTAAAAAGCAAATGATTTTTACACAGTCTTTCTGTCTTCTGGCTTTCTTGACTCCCAGAGGCTCTGGGAATAAGCATCTTGTTCCTACTTTCTTAGAGCTACAGTTGAATGGCCTGCTCTCCAGGCCCTGCCACTCCTCATTGTCATCTTTGGCCTGACCACTTGTCTCATTCTCTTTTGACCCCAATAGGCATCTGATAGATAGTCACCCAGGCAAGGGAAGTAGGCAGAGCCAGGCAACATCTTGACAGTTCTTCTGTAGTGTGCCTTTAAGATATTCCTAAATCACTGAGAGACTGATAATTGACCTTTTTAAGAGTGATAGCCCTGAATTTAAATATTAGGCATCCTGATGTATGATTTGACCAAGTACAGGAACCTCCCCCAGCATGTATGCCAGAGATAGTCACATGAAAGCAGTGGACACTTGACCCCTTGGCCCTGTTGGCCCTTACTGTCCTCTATTCCTCCTCGTCTGGCTCTCAGGGCAATTTTTTTGTGTGTACCAGCAGTACATCTCTCCTTTATAATTTATAATCCTCTCATTTCCTCTTCCCTATCACAATTTCTTGTTGAACCATAATTCATATGTTAGTAAAAATTTCAGAATATTAATTTTCAAATCGCCTAACCTGTCCTCAGGGAAGAAGACTTTTGATGATGCTTGATGGGAAGATGTTTTCTTTCTGGCTTGGGTTGTATGTTTTCCATGGCATGCTGTGAAGGCAGGGCACAGGGAGCAAAGCAGGATGGTGAATGTTGTCCTGCCTCTTGGGGCAGAACCAGCTTATGGTGTATTTGCTGTCTAAATGTGGGGGTGGTGAGAATACGGAAGTCTTGAAGAATCAGAGCTACACATCTGCTATAACTCTGAGGATGGAGAAAGACCTACAGGAAGCTCCTGAAAGAGCTCTGCTCTGGTCCCTCTGCCTCTTCTTCAGGAAGAAAGGAAGGAGCCATCACTTGTGAGGTGTGTGTGTGCATTTGGGGCAGGGGACCAGGGCCTTTTTGTTGCTTTACCTTTAGATCCTTTAATCTCAGCACCATGCCCCTCATTGTGGAAGGGAGGGATTGGATTGTCAGTAATAAAATGGTCTTACATGTACCCAGTTTTTCACAGGATTCCAATGGAAGGTTGGCAAGACTTAACTTGAGAGATGTGTGAATTACTCCAACCCATAAAAACAAGATGGAGGATATTAGGGTTATGTCTCTCATCTGTTCATCTGATTTCCCAAGCTCCTAAGTCCTCAATTTAGAGAATTTCCTCTAAACTCTTGTCTTTCCTTCTCTCTTTTTCTCTCTGAAGCCTGTTTGTCATTACTTTACTTATTTCTTCCACACAAGCCTTTGAGTCCTCCTCTTTGGGCCCTCTGCATGGGCGGCTGGATTTGGTGGTGGGGAGAGGTATGACAAGAGGACAGTTTACAAACTGACCTCAGGGTGCATTATATCTAAAAGCCAGGTTGCTCCTGTTGGCCTGTGTCCCATAGGAAAGCCTGAACTACCCAGCTTTGAATTGGATTGCAAAAGCTTCAGGAATGAACATCTTGGAAGGGGGCTGAGGGATGTGGAGTGAGGAGAAAAGCGCAACTCATCTTATTTCATTCTATATTGGCCTTAAGTATTAGTTGCATTTTTAAGGGCCAAGATAGCACCCTCCCCACACACACACACACACAAACAGCCCTTTGACATCGTTAAGCTTCTCTTTAGAGGGAGGAGATAAAGTGGGCTTATTCCTCTGGACCACATTAGCAGTGACCCAGGCAAAATGGACTCCTTTGTGGTAGGTGGCGGTTGGTGGTAAATAAATAGTGGCGAAACAGGTCGGCCCGGTCTTAACTTTATCCAGCTTCTGCCTGCAGACACCCGGGCCGGGCCATTAGAGTGTATAGTATAGAGAAGCCATAGAATGTGGCATTAGCACCAGGAGCCCGAATCTCTTGATCTTTTTCGTAATGAGGACCTGACTGGTGAGGGGCACTTGGCCACATCACTGAACTGTCTCTGGGTATCTTTTTATTCGTCTGTCCTTTAGTTTTCTCCTTTCTTTGTAGCCTCTACCTTTTCTTTTCATTCTCTCTTTGCTCTCTTCTTCCACTTACCCTGTCTCCACCATCCTGCTTACCCACACTTCTTCCACCTGGAAAGATGAATTACATTTCATTTACTTTTTGGAAGCTTAGGGTTGACCACAGGCTTCATTGCCTGTTGAACAAACTGTATTAGGATCAACTGAGTGGAAGTCACATGTTAGCTTGTGGGACTGACTTTCTCCAGGCACCCTTTAAAGACACTTGTACTTTTTTGTTGTTGTTTAGTATCAGAAGAATCCAACTTCATAAATGATTAAAAAGAAATGTTGAAAAACAGCATAATTTATTATTTATTATTTTTTTATTAAAAATTATTGGGGGTGACATTGATTAATAAAATCAAATAAGTTTCAAGTATATTCAACAGTATGTCGTATATATATTGCATTGTGTGTTCACTATCCAAAGTTATACTTCCTTCCGTCGCCAAAAGAAAAACAATAATTTTTGAAAACATTCTTAATTTCACCACAGTAACTCAAGATATCTTTTTCCCTAATGCTTTATATTTAAGATGTGGTCTTTTTTTTTTTTAAGCCGTGGGTTTCTCTAAGCTCATAACCTGAATTGGCTGCAAAACAACCAGGTTCTCTTTATTTCAAAGGAGAGCGAAAGTACTTGGTGAAACAAGGCCCGTCCTTTTGGTTGCTGTCCAGAAGCGAACTGACCCAATTTCTAAAACTGTCATCTGTTCACTGAGATGTTTTCTGTTAATAGTGGTCTTTGAGTGAGATTCTGTGTGTGTCTGTGTATGTGTTTTATTGGAGGAGGTTTTTTTATTTGTGATCTTTGTACATATTTTAATTCTATAATATCTTGAAATGAAGTCACTTGTAGCCCAGTGTCTATTGCAGCATGACTCAGAATTTGTTTTCCTCTCTGCATCTAGCTCCCTAAGAAAACTACCACTCAGATTGATATCAATACTAAATGAGAGTATTAATATAAAGTGCATCGTACAATTTTAAACACTATACAGCTATTAGATATTTTGAACATTTTAAAAAAGATTTACAATCCTGGATATTAAAAGATTATTCTTTAAAAAAAAAAACCAAAGGCATTCTGCAATGATAATCAACATTGTTTTTAAGATTTTGCATTAAGAGTCTACATCATCTTAGGCTCTGTGACAGCAAAGAAAAAAATCTGTTCATAATATTTATTAAGAACTTTCTATGTGACTAATATTTCCCTTTAAGAATTTTTTAGTCTGACTTTGTCATAGAACCAACATACATTAAAACGACCTAAGAACATTTGAGGTAGGGGTAGAGAAGCATGTAGGGAAAGATCCATAATTAGTTTAGTTTAGTGCAAACTCTATACACATGTTCTGAGGGAATGAGGATTGGGTATCACTAGAGCTGGGTAGAATTTCCTTGGGGAAATTGTGTTCAAGTACCATAGTCTGTTTATTATTATCTTCTCATACCCACCTTTCCTGGGTTGATATCAGTGTGTACATTTGAATGGAATTGTGACATCAGGCATCTCTATAAGGCATTTGGGCAAACTTCTCAGTTAAGTGCTGGGTCATAGTTTTCAAATGGATCATATAAATGTATTTAACCCGAAACAACATAGAGTTCTGCTTTAAGACTCAGAAATTAATTAGCAACTGCTTCTGGAAATTCAAGAGTAAAAGTTGCATGCATAATTTTTTGTCAGTCACTTTAAGATTGGTTAGAATTATTGAATTTTTCAGACTTTGAATCAATGATTACCCAGGTATCATGTAAATATGGAGGTGTTTGTATGTATTTAGGCTTCAGAGTTGAATTCCAGAGTCTGTCCATGTTGTACATCATTGTTAAAATATGTTATTGCTATGACTGAATGTGATATTTTCTTTGGAGTCGATGTGTCTCAAATAGCCAGAGAGTGCAATTTCCTGTCCCTGTCTTCTTATTTATAAAAGGAATTAGTAATATTATGTTCACAAAATAGTAATGTGTGGAGTAGAAGTTTATCTTTTGAAAATATAAATTGTAAAATCATTTTCTTAACAGTGGAAGATATTAATATGGGGAATATAGTCTTTGACCTTTATGTGTCCTCCACTCAGTTAGCAGATGTACCTCGGCCTCATGTCACTCTCCAATAGAGAAAGGCCGATTGCTAAGAACTAAAGGTGATTATAGTGGGCTAGTGGGATTATGAGTATTTTTTCCTTTTCCTGTTGAACATTATGTATTATTGTTATATTATAATTAAAAATGATACACATTTTAAAAGCACTGCATTCCATTTAAACCTCCAATTCCAGTTTTCATGGAAAGGTTCAGATATATAAATGCTTCCTAGATGCAATCTGAAAAAATAACACAGAAATTAGGCGATTATAAGGAACCTTGCAATGTTTTGTTCTCTCAAAGCCATCCATAAATATCTTTCAAAAGAAATGGCCACAAATTTAGTTCAGTAAGTATTTGAAGATATTTTCTTTCTTTTTTTCCTTAATAATTGACAAATTAAGAACCCTTGAGCCACACAATAACTGTTTTACTCTAAAATATAATTCAAGTAAATCAAAACACCTACCTGAAGAACCAACAGGATGGATAAAAACATGGACCCTTATTTTATTTGAGGGAGAGTTGGATTGTCTGGTTCATTTAGCCCTTGGAAAACTGACCCCCTGAATTCCCATCTGGCATACTGCCTCCCCAGGAGCTCTGTGGAAGGTTGTGTTCTCCATTAAGCCCTGGCAATCATATAGTCAGGCTATAACAAATGCCTTTCTGTTCCATTATTCCTTGTGGGCAGCAGGGAAGGCATTGAGGTCTGGCACACAGTAGGTGCTGCTCACTTGCTAGGTTCTTTACCTTCCTAAGGAAGTCAAAGCCTGAACTAGAAACTGTTAAATAACTAACCTCTCTGGCTTTATCACTCTATCCTCAGAACCAGCATCTAATAAGTACTCAAAAAATAGTTCTTAAATGAATGAGTGTTCTTGTCTCTGCGTATCCGCAGTCACTCTGAGCATATAATATGTAGTTTTTCCTTGGCCACTGGCATGCCCAGTGTCTGTGGCCTCAACACTCTTGATTTGACTCTCTAGACCTGCACTGTCCAATATGGTACCCACTAACCACATGTGGCTGTTTACATTTAAATTTAATTTAAATCACAAAGTCAAAAATTCAGGCCTCAGTTGAACTAGCCATATTCCAAGTGCTCAGTAGCCACATGTGGCTAGCGTTTACCATTTTGGACAGTGCAAACATGAAGCATTGCCATATGGCAGAAAGTTCCATTGGCCACAGGACTGCTCTGTGCCTTTCTGAGCACCAGCTTATGGATTTCATTCTTGTTTGTATTTGCATTGCAGCTGTCTGCTTTGAGAAGTGAGGACTACAGGAACAAGGAGAATCTTTAAGAACAGCCTCACATTGTGACATGTCTGATCCCTCGCTTCAGTCCCTGCAGCATGAACGAGGTAAGAGATACTTTGGAGAAGCGGCACTTATGTCTTCTTTATGGTACCATGACTTTTTCTGAGTACATAGTGTCTTTCCATGTTGTGAAGAGGTTGTTTCTCCTGCCAGAAGCATTCCATAGGTTGGAAAGTTGTGTGACCCCAGAATGTAGTGTATACAGGAAGGGTCACAGGAGCTGGTAGTCATTCTATGGTTATACTCTGGAGGTGTCACTTGTGTTTGCCAGAGGCTCTGAGCCGCCAAAATGCTGGTTGTTAGCATAACCATCTTGTTATGAATATTGGAAGATTAAGGCTCTGGAGCCAGACTACGTGGGTTTAAATATCAGCTCCTTCAAATGCTAGACTCAGTGACCCTGGGCAGGTGGCTTAACGGCTCTGTGCCTCAGTTTCCCCATCTGTAAAATGCTGATGATAATGGTACCTACCTCACTCAGAAGGTTGTTGCAAGGATAAAACGAGTTAACATGTGCTCTGGTGCTTAAAATAATGCCTGTTCACATTATAAACATTCAATAAATATTTGCTGCTGTTGTTTTTGATGTTGGGGCACTGTTGTCCCTTAGACATTATTTCTAGAGAATCTTAGGTGCATCTGTAACACTTCCATTTATTCCCTGATTGATTCAGCAAGCAGAAACTGATTATTAGATAGATACTCTGGGGATGAATGATGAATAAGGCTTAGGTCTTGCTTTCAGCAGGTGACAGATAATTTTGAGGCCATGTGGCTAGTGTTCTAATGAGGCTCTGGAAGCTCAGAAGAAAGTACATCTGACTCTGGGGGGGTCTGGAAAGGACAGTTTAGAGGAGAAGACATTTTGAATTGAATCCTGGATGATAAATGGTCATTCCTTGGACCTAGAAGTAGGGAAGGGCATTCCAGGTAAAGGAAACCATTGATTTTTAGGAACAGAAGTATATGAAAGAGTCTGACATGTTTAGAGAACAGCAAAGAGGTTTGTACAGCTGAGGCAAGATTTCTCAGCCTTGACACCACTGACATTTGGACCAGGTAATTCTCTGTGTAGTGGGAGGCTGTCTTTTTGCATTGGAGGATGTTTAGTAGCATCCTCCTCTCCTCATTTCAGTTATGACAGCCAAAAATGTCCCCAAGACATTGGCCAGTGTCTCTCGGGGGAACAGAAATGCCCCTGGTGAGAACTAATGTTCTGGTGGACAATGGCAGACAGATGTCAACCCAGAGAAGGAGGTAAGGGTTTGATTCTGAGAACCACTGAAGGATTTAAAATAGAGACATGTCTGGAGACCTGCAAGAAGAGATACGTTACTGCTTTATCTATGGGTTGTGATGGAGTTGGACAGTGCTCTTACATGATTTGGTCTTTAAAAGGTATTATGGAATCCCTAGGCTTTTAGAAAGCCCATTTACCTTATTAAGATTCTTTTACCACCCTACCCAGTGGTAATTTTTCTCATAGCTGTTTGGCCTTCTCAGGGGCTGCTGCTTTACCCCATCTGAAGAGATCAGGAAAAAATAAACAATTATTTTTCGAGAGCATTTCATTTAGCTGAGGCCAGGCCAAAGAGAAGGAAACCTTGTGCTGACTTTTTTCCCTCCTCTGGTTTAAATACTTACCTTTAAGCAGTCTTTAAGAGTGAGCTTTTGGAATTCTGGAATTCCAAAGTTCCAGGATGGGCAGGTATTCTGCCCCAAGGTCATTATTGGAGGGCAGGAAGGGTAGGAAATCATTGCAAGGTTATTGCAAACCTTGGCTTCTGTTGGAGTTTGGTGTACTAAAAAGACAACTCTTGGGAAATCTCTTATTGGCAAGCACAGTTTGCTATGACAGCCCTGCCCTAAGTTTCTCCAGGGCAACTTGAGACCTGATGTCATGATTTGGCTCTTGACACACAGCTGGGAACCACACTCCTTAGAAGTTTCAAGTGTCTCTGTAGGTGTGTCTGTGGCTCTGTAAGTTATGTTCTGCCTGAGTAGCCCAGTGATTGTGTTATTTTATATTACAGTATTTTAATTTAATGTAGTGATTAAGCATGATGTGTAACCATCATAGGTCAGCATTTCTCCTTATGGGTTTCTTGGCATAAACCAAAGAGTAGGTCACCTTTTTGGCACTAGTAAAACTAGAGAATCATCTCATCAATTAGGATATGTGAGTTAGAACATTGGAAATATTTTTGTGGGTGTAAGTGATTTTCTAAGTAGATTTATTCCTAGAAAGTTGAAGACATCCAAATTGTGCACTTTCTACTTCCTTGGACAAACACTGTAATAACTCTCCTTCCTTCCCAGACCCCAGCTAGCTGATGGGACACTTTAATTAGGGAGGTGTCAGAATGAAGAGTGATCACAGCATCCGAGGGTCCGGTGTTACTCCTGTGAAGGGCCGGGGCAGTTCTGATCACAGCTAGGCATTAACTGCTCTCTTTTGGGTCAGTCAGTGATGACACCTCCAGAAACACAGGAATGGACCCCATGGCACAAGGGACTGGCAGTTTGACTAATTTAATGGGGCTAACCTGTTAGTCAGTGAACGGCTGTCCACCAAATAGGGCCTTTATTCCTCACATTGTTGAACTTCTGTCTGTGCCAGCATCCGAGGACACACCCGGAAGGGGAGCAGTTCCAGCCCTCAGACAGCTGACATGCTGGTTAGCAGAAAACTGAAGCGGAGGGCATTCCTCAGGCACAATGCTCCTCATGAACCTGGTACCCTTTCCTGAGGCTAGTGTACATAAACTATGTCAGTTTGATTCCCAACTCATAAGGTTTATACAGAGTAGATACCCTCACATTTATTCACCTTTTTAATATGGTAAGTGGGCTTTAATGGTTGTGGATTCTGGGCTTTATGTTTTAGCCTTACATGTTAAAGAAATTGTGGTGCACAGATTTTCTCAGGGTACTCATTCTCTGTGATCTGTATGTAGACTTGAAGACCATCTTTCCAACTTTCATACTCTCCTTAGATCTTTTTACAAGAGATGACTTTCCAATCTTTATATTGATTAAAACTTTATAATTAGGATGTAGCTTTAAATTTTGTCAAAAGTGTTTATCCTTTCTAACTTCTTGGTTATTCCCTTGTTAATATGTATAACTATATATTATACTATATATATTATATTTTTTGCTAATAAGAATTGTTTTACATTTATTTGTTTTATCTTTATGTTACTATTCTGTAAAGAGAGGATTTTAGTGTGTTACTTAAAAAATCATAGCCAAATGGAAAGCAGGTTAGACAGGATGGAATTTTGTAGAGGCAAATTGGGCAGGACAATGTACATTAATTACATACCACCATGTAAGGTCACAAAACCACACTAACAAGAACAGTGTTTTATTCTTGAAAGATCTCTCTTCCTAGCAGCAACCTTGGAATTATGATTCTAAACTCTTTCCCTCATAGTCATCATTTTCCTGAAGGCATATCACATGCCGTTCTCTGCCTCGATTTCATGAGGACACTCCATCTGATTGAAAAATAATTGATTTTTCTATTATTACACAGAATGCTTCCCTTTCTCTCCCCACAGTGAAAATGAATCTTCTTGAGAACTGTTTCCTTCTTATAATGTTCAAATAAAGCCAAATCTGATTGTATTGCTGTGGACAATGCCATAGCATCATATGGAGTAGTGTCTAATCTCTCCTGGTGGGTGGCTGCCGGTTTTGCTTAATACCTGCCTGACAGAATGTTTTTCTCTGATTATTTTCCATTATGCGGCACCATATTCTACTGTGCCAGGTTTGAGGCACTTTCACCTTAACACTCAGATCACTATGTCCATAGTCAACTAAAAAGCAGAAGTGAAATTTAGTTTCTGCCTTTCATTTGGAGGTTTTGCTGTTGTTGGTTATTGTTGTTTACTTTACACCAGTGCAAAGCAGTGAAGCCCAGAACTCATTATCCCTGACTCTCTTACCTAATACATGGCATACACATTACTTGATTAAAGACCAGCTCCTCCAACACATATTTATCAAGTGCATGTTATGTACCATGCACTGTGCTTACAATACATCAGTGAACAAAACAAAGGTCTTTGCCATTCGAAACTTCTGTTCTGGCCAAAGTGAAGAGAGGTATCACATCCCACAGATTTAATATGTAAATGTAAACCTAATGTAAAAATGTTTTCCATTTTAAACTTCTTTCACTGAAAGAGCAAGTTAACAAAGCCCCTGGATGCAGTATAAAGAAATGGTAAAGAAAAACATAGAAGATCTCTCTCTTCCCCTTTCTAGGACACCCTTGATGCTTTCACGAAATGACCAGTCTGCATTTAATGAGTCTCCACTGTTGTTTTTCTGAAGGCCATGGCCAAGTCCCCCTTGTGGCAGACTTTAAAGAAGTATCATACACTATAGCAAATGACATGGAAGAAAATACAAGTAAATATTAAATGATCTTGGAATAAAGGCCTTATTAATTTCTGGTGGCAATAATTATAAAGGAAGAAAGTGTATCTGACAATGTAAATCCTGAAAATTCCTTTTCATCAAAAGACATTCTGAACTATCCTCAAAGACAAAAGATGAGCCAGGGCAGTATTTATAACAGATACAACAGGGAGTTAACTTAGCTAGTTTATTAAGAGGTTGTATAAAGTAATAAGAAAGCTGATTCTAATAGAAAATGAGCTAAGAACAGAAAGATAAAACTGAAGAAATATGATCAACAAATAACATATAAGAAAATGTTTAACCTTGGCAGTTATCAAAGAAATGCAAATTAAAATGATGAGACGGAATTTTCTACCTATATAATTGATAAGGATTTGTAAAATTGACAGTGAAAGTAGGAATGGGAATATTAAGCTCTCTTATACACAGTGAAAGAAGACATTTCTTAAAGGGATTTATACAATGTGTACCAAAGCCTCAAAAATACACACACCTTTTGACTCAGGAATTTCATTTCTAGAACAGTTACTCAAAGGAAATTGTTATGGATGTACATAAAAATTTAGCTAAGATATTCATCACGTAATAGTACTTCTTAAAAGATAATAACTGTGGTACAACCATACAATAAAAATACCAAGGAGGGATAGAGGAATGTTTAATGACATAAAAAGATGTTCTAAATATATCGTGAAGACAGCAAGTTACATAAAAATATGTATAGTTTGATCATTATTTTGCTTTTTAAAAAAGTTACGTGTCAGCCCACAGAAAAAAGATTGCAGATACACATCAAAATATTAAGAGCATTATCTTTGTTTTGTTCCTATGTTCTAAATTTTCTTTAGTATTGTGAATTTTTTCTCACTAAAAATAATATTTTAAAATAAAGACATTAAATAATTTTAAGATACAAACTTGACTGTGTTTTTAAAATATACATGATGAAAAGACTGGAAGGATATTACCTAGAATGTTAGCAATGCCTTTCCCAGAGGTTGGATACATGGGATACATTTGTTTCTTTTTTCTAAAAACATTTTTCATTAGTTTTAACTTTCCTACAATAAATGTTTGTGTATAGGATTAACAATCGGAAAAAATCAAGCATTTTATAATAAATACTGTTTTAGCTGTTTTATATTTGAGGTGCCCCTGTGTGAAGATATTTAGTGGGCAGATAGAAAAAAGAGGTAGAGCCTTTGGTCAAAACAGAGATTTGGACTTAGGAGTCATTCTATTCTACATATTACCAGGAAGGAGCAATTTAATGTACTGATGGTTTAGGGGCAGTAGTAAGTAGAGAAATACTCTAGGAAAAGATACTGTTCTTTAGCGATTGGCTTAAAAAATTTTAAATGGACATTGTACCTGCTTACTTGGTATGTCATTTCTTCTTTCAGCTGTTCAAAAATTTTGCTGATGTGTACAAGTTTAAATCAGTGGTTCTCAAACTGTGGTCTGGGAACTCCAGGGGAGAGTCTATTCACAGGCCACCTACAAGGTCAAAATTATTTTCATAATAATATCAAGATATTACTTACCTTTTCCACTCTCTCAAGTAGTTTTCAAGAAGTTACATAGCATGCAGTGACATTGTTTCTTTGATGGCTACAGGGGTGTGTGCTTGTGTTTTTGTATTCCAAAAATTTCTGTTTTAGTGTTTAAAATGAGAAACATTGATAGAAATAACAGACATAGACAGAAGCTCTTTAGAGTCTACAATCATTTGTAAGCATCTCCTGAAACAGGAGTCTGAGAGCCACTGAGGTAAACTATGCCTGTGTCCTCCTGTATGTGGCAGGCCTTACTCTCAGAAGCCGGACCCTGGGCCCTGAGCAGTGAGTGTCCTGAACACCGAAGCCCATCATCTGTTCTCACCCTTTCCATCTCTAAGGAAAAACTGCCCTTAGTCCTTATTTTTCAAATTTCATTTTTATAGAGTTCATGAAGATAAGTGAAACATTTTTGCCATAAGGCCAGTGTAACGTCTATGTTACAAGTAAGTTAAATTCTGCTGAATGTGGCGTGGATGGAAATGGCAAAATTAGACCTCCAGCCTCTTCCATGTGTATCACACTGGGAAATTCAGTGAAGTTGTAGGAAGAAAACAGTACTAAAATTCTCTTCTGAAAGGTATGACAGTGCAGATTTAAAATAAAACTAACCAGGTAGTCAAGTACATGGTGGATTTGGCATGAGTAGGGAGAAGACAAATTTAAAAGAATAAGTGATATGTTATGCTCATTTGTCTTTAAAATATGTGCATGTGCATATAACTTGTGTGTATGTAAGTATACATAAGACATATACATGCTATTTGAGAATTGCTTCCTAAGTTATATAGAATTGTCTCTTTACACAGTTATTTCTGCTATGGAAGCAACATCCATGCTTCCATTTCGGTACTAAGGCGTCTCTCCTGCTTAACCAGCAACACGTGCTAGTTGGTCTCTTGGGTGCGCGCTGACCTCAGAATCTCAGAGCAGCTCATGGTGGAGCAGTGGTCGGTGTCTACTTCTCCGAGAAGCAGTCTTCATGGTCCACAGTGTAAGTTGAAAATCTGAACCTTTCTATACAGAAAATGTGAGCATCAGATGAATAATTTTGCGGGAGTGCCCAGAAGTCAGCTCCAATCCTGAGATCGTGTGCACTCACTACAGTATTCATGTGGGCATGGCAGTGCTTTGGCTTGAGGGTGCAGGTGTCAGTGGCCTGACCAACCGCTTCCAATCACGTCAGAAAAGACGAAGGAGAATGAATGGAACAGGTAGGAGGTAAATTAAGGCTTCAGAGTAGAAAGGCTGGACTTTTAGTTTAGGACCATAATGGCCCCAGAGCAGCAGAAGGGATATGTTTTGACATAACTGTAATATAATTTTACATCTGAGAGACTGAGCTGTGAATCATGATAAGCTCTTCGAAATGTGGTCACAGCTACTGACCATAAAGCAGATTTTACTCAGAGGAAAGAGGATACTTGGTCCCACTTTTTTCCTTTTGGTGGCACTTCACACACATTGTGCTTGTCAGGTTTAGAATCTTGTTCATCCTTATTTCTTCAGGATTTAAAGAGGAGTGCCTCGGATTTTCTTGACTAAAACAAGTTTTGCTTTTTTTTTTTATTATTGGCAAATGATCTGCACCAACCCTCACATAGAATTGTTATTGAATGTTGACTGAACTGCTGGGTTCTCATTCTGCATCACCATATTGAACTAAAGCCCACACAGCCCCACAGCATCATTAGAAATGCCCGTCGGACACGTGATGTGTGCTGTGGCCTCTTTGATGCTGGTGGTGGCTGGGTCCCTGTAACAGATGGCAGTGGATTCTAGCCTTTGTGCATGGCACAGTGGAATGCTTCTGACTTCCTTCTAAGTTCTCAGCTCTGCCCTTTCTCTTTCAATTAGTAGGCCTCAGTAGGATTTAGTACTATTTAGTGAACTGGTGATTGGAAACATGAGTAGTTACTTAGTTGATCTGTGGTTTATCCATGTTTAGAATATTAACAGTTGACACAGTTTGCCTGATATTCTGAACATAAACAGTGGAATTGAAGTGTATGAAGTGAAATACATAACAACCCAACTTAATTTGAGTACCTATTATTTTAAATTGCCTTTTTTCCCTCCATTTTTGTGATTAGAGACCTTATATTATATAGCTGTTTTCTGGTGTTCTTTCCAGCTTCCTATTATCTTTCATCTCTGTAAAATTAGCCCAACATTATTGTTTCCTTTAAGAGGTTTTCAGAGAACATTGTGCTTTTGTATATAGATACATCATTGACTTCATTTTTTAAAAAAAACTTCATACTGTGTGTTAAAATTAATAGATGTACTACAGTAGAGAAGGAAAGATGCCTATGTAGAGTATTAAAACTATAGAAATTCCTCAGTTAATGTTCAGAAAACATATTTCTAGTCTCTTATAAATGACAATGTTTGCATTTAAATGAAAACATTTAGATTTGACTAATTGCAGCTTATATGTTCTTCTGGTTTGTTTATTTGGTTTTCTCTTTTTTTTTTAATAAAATAGTTTTGTAACTAATTACCACTCTCAGACTTTAATAAAGTGGCATTATCTTGAGAGGCTAGTATCAATTAAATATAAATATAAGCAATGAATTAAGATAACCAATCCTAGCCAGAAAGGTAAAGTGTCATCACAAGTCATAGTGAGCAAAGAGCACCTGTTAATTAGAACAGCAGGAAAACTGCAACGAGTTATGCAAAAAAAAAAAAAAAAAAAAAAGTTGCATAAAATGAGCAATATCTTTGTCTCTTGTTATGTCTTAAATCCAACCCATAAACAATTTGTTGTGACAGCCCTAGGCTGGGATTATGGCATTCCGGATAAGGTCTGATTGCAGCTAAAAATAGACATGTGTATTGAAGATCAGAAGAGGAATATTAAACAATTGAAATTTTGTGAGAGACTGATGCAGTTTCATTGTAATAATTTCCCCAAAGGCACATTAGTAATGCTGCTAAATACAGACTTTAATAGACTTTAATAATGTGTACTTTAGAGGCCTGATACACAAAGAGATAATGTATAAAACATTCATTATGGAAAATTGCTACCTTTTTTATTTAATAAGAAATCTTTTGAAACAAAACCATTCCTCTGCCTATGGTATTGTGTTCCTGGATTTTAGCAGGCTGAAGAATAATTGCCACCTTCTTTTATATTTTTTCACCTATTCTAATCAAGTTGCAAGCATATTTACTTATTTATTCTGTGAATGGAAATAGGGGTTTAAAAAAAGGGTTTGCATTGGCTCGGCCTCTCATTACCTGTGTAATCTTGGGCAAGCACCTTAACATCAAACTCCATTTCTTCTATTGAAGACCGGGGATTGTTCTGCTTACCTCTCAAGGGCCATGGTAGGAGAAGTTAAATGTTGACACAGTGGAGGCTTCACATAATAGTCCCTCAATAAATGCTTCCTATTATGATTCCTTTCTACATCTGTTTCTCTTTATATTGCTTGTTTCTATGGATGACATCTTGGATCACTTGTGGGGGAGCTGGAAGGGGTCGGGAGTAGGAAAAAGCAATTAAAAAGAAGCCTTGGTAAGCAGCTCTGTCGCCAAGCCTTGCATTGGATTTCAATTTGATTTTAATGTGCTGCTGCTGAGAGCCATGCTGTTGAAAAAAAGAGAGAAGAGTAAGAAGCAGATGCTCTTGAAAGAACAGTGGGGCATTCATCTCTTTTAATGAGATAACATCATTAGAGTGACAAAGTGCAGCGAATCGATACTCGAAATGGACTGGTGCTATCTTCCCAAAGTGCTCTGATTGTCACACTTCACAGCCTTAGAATCTGCTGAATCACGAATTCTGTCTTATCTGTTTTTGAAGCCACTGACTTTGATCTCACAGAATAGATCCACACCTTAGGGAATCTCCACAGGAGTAAGAAAACGGACTAATTGGATAAATGAGAAAAATCCGGGGTGATTTATAAGTTGCCCAGTAATCAAGGAACCTCAGAGGAAAGGAAGATGGGCTTCTTTTTTTCCTTGACTTCCGTAAATGGCTGCGTATCCTGACAGCCATCCCCTCCGCCTGCTCCCCTGCTCTCTGTCACTTCTTGGTGTAATGTCAGAAACTCTAATCATGTCAGATTGTGACACTGACAGCCCTGACATTCACAACAAAGAGACAAGAAGGAGAGAAAGGCAGAGAGACCGCGGAGGGGGAAGGGGGAAAAGCAGCAGAGGAATTTTTTTTCTTGCACATAAATTCCATAGCTACAAAATCCCCAACATTCTAGATATATTACATTCAAGGAAAATTAAAGATGGAGCAAGATGAATTCTGATGGAGATATAATTGGCCTGGGAAGATTTTGTGCTACTATATTTTCCCTGCTTTTTTAGTTTTCAGTACGTAGCCTATATCATAGTCACTGTGGCTTTGATTGCTTCTCACCAAGGAAAAAAAGGCATTAAAAATTTTTTTCCCTTTCCATCACCCAGGTTTTTCTCTTTCAAACAAAGTAAAGTTAAGCACCCATTTCAGCAGGAAGTATGTGCTTTCTAAGGGTTTCCATTTATTGGTTGATTCTCATAGTTTAACCTGAACAATGGCTAGCTACTTCAGGAAAGAAGTCATTGGTAAGGAATATTTTCTGACTGTGACAAAGCTGATTAGGGGACTGTTTTGTGCCATCCTCTGGCCACCTTACCCTTGGCCTCCCCGGCACCTGCTGGGTGCATAAAATGCTGATGTTACCTGTCAGCTGGAGTGGGCTGACTGTGGCCAGGTCTTCCAAACACTTTTGAGGTTTCTCTCGCCCTCTGGTACTTTCTTCATTTGCCATCGTTCTGGTGAGTGATCGCCAATCTCCGACTTGGATCAGTCATGACCTGGAAACCTGCTGCCACATCTCACATGTGTTTTGAATCCAGATGCTGTGACCTAAATTGAGCTCTGAGCTCAGGCTGAATCATCCTAGCTTTTCTATAAACAGGAGAACCAAGCTGCCAGCTCAGCTTTTGAGGTATTTTGAGTTACAACTCTGTCTTAGCTAGAATATCTCTCCTTTTACTTTTTAATTATGGAAGAAAAACAACCAAAAATTGAAAAATGGTGTATCAATTCTATGTTAGTTACCCTATCATAAAAGAGGTACATTCTTTTGTCTATATTTGAGGGCACAGGTATTACATAGTGACTCTCTTCAGATTGATTAAAAATAATATTGAGAACTTTAGAAAAAACTGAGACCTCATTATATTGTTTTCTTTTCCTTAGTACCCAAGTAAAACTTTCCACATTTGGGTCACTTAGGAGAAATGCTTCTCTGAATTTGCAACAACAACAAAAAATTAAGTGAATTATAACATAATTTAAAGTATGTATAGCAACTTTGACACTGGTTTATTTAAAATTCTTGAAATTCTACTTCTATTGACAGAAGAGGGTAGGTTCTATCTTGGGGAAGATAAAATATCTTCCTGTAAACTCAAATTTTCTTTGAAGTTCCTTTTTTTTTTGCTGTTTTAAATTTTATTTATTAAAAATTATTGGGGCAACATTGATTAATAGAATCAAATAAGTTTCAAGCATACAGTTCAACAGTATATCATATATCTATATTGCATTGTGTGTTCACCACCCACAGATTTCCTTCTGTCACCAAATATTTGACCCCTTTTACCCTTATCTACCTTCCCCTCTCCCCCGTTCTCTCTGGTAACCACTAATGCACTGTCTGCGTCCATGAGTCTCTGTTTGTTTGTCATGTTTATTTGTTGCTTTCAGTTTTACATCTCACATAGGAGTGATATCATATGGTTTTCAGTGTTTTCTGTCTGACTTATTTTGCTTAGCATGATTATCTTGGTAATATGGAGGTCTATCCACATTATCGCAAATGGCAGTATTTCATCTTTTGTGTGGCTGAGTAATATTCCATCGCATATATGTACCACATCTTCTTTATCCAATCATTCTATCATAGGACACTTTGGTTGCTTCCATGTCCTGGCCACGAACATTGAAGTACCTTTTTATCCTAAAAATTTAAGTGGATGTTAAATTGTACTCTGTGTTATGTCCATATTGTTTTTTTCATGTAAAAAAAAACTTTAAAAATTACTTGCCAGTTTAATTACTTAATTAAATATTAGGTAATTAACCTGTTGTAATGAATAAGTCCTCAAAATTAAGTGGTTTGACACAATGAAAGTTTCCTTTATTGCTAAAGTATCCATTCAGTATAGATCTTTCTTAAAAGTTAAGTGCTTTTATTCAGCAACTTATTCAGGAACTCTGAACTCAGATTCCTTCGGTCTTCTGGCCTTACCATCTGTATTAGATTTTTAGGCTGATGTAACAAAGTACCATGAACTGGGTGCCTTAAATTACAGAAATGTGTTGTTTCACGGTTCTGGAGGCTAAAAGTCTAAGACCAAAGTTGGGAAGGATTAGTTCCTTCTGAGAACTGTGAGAAAAGTGTCTGTTTGACACCTCTCTCCTTGACTTAGAGATGTCAGTCTTCTCCCTGTCTCTTCACATTGTGGTCTTTTCTCTGTTCTTATCTTGTGTTTACATTTCCCATTTTTATAAGGACACCAGTGATGCTGGATCAGGGCCCACCCTATCTCAGTATGACCTCATGTTAGTTATATCTGTAATGATTCTATTTCTGATTAAGGTCAATTTCTGAGGGTTAGGTCTTCAACATATGAATTTGGAGGTGGGGATACAATGCAACTCATAATGCCATCTTTTAAGTCTTATGATTGTCCTTATCTAGCTGGTGGGAGGGAAAGAGAGCATGAAGAAGGAGCACTCACTTTTTAATCACCATACCTTTAAAGTGACTCAACATCTTTTCACATTCTATTGGTGAGAACTAGTCACATGGCTCCACCTGAGTGCGAGCAGCCTGGAAATTGTAGTCTCTGGTTGAGTAGTGACTGTACTAAATGGCTTCGGACACATGTCTATGCACAGGAGCCATTCCTTCTTTCTAGGAAAAGATAGTGTATCCTCTATCTGCCAATGTTCCTGAGCATGCCCATCACAAGGCACTGAAAGAGGTTTTAAAAATATCCAAGTTTCAAAATCCCATTCTAGCATCTCTAGGAATGCTTTTCAATTAATGCTTTTCAAATATTTATATGTAAATGAGCGCCTAAAGCTTACTGTTGTCTTTTCTGAAGAATCCAAAATATTCTCAAGAGGTTTTTATTTACACTATTAATGGGCACCTTTTTTATCCTTATAAAACTGGTGAAAGCCAAATTAATGAGGTTTTACTCTCAGCCAAAAATTTATCTTGTGGTTAGAATGATTTCTGACAGTTCAATAACTTTTTTGCTATATGTTGTATTATTGCTGCAAAAACAATATATATGCAAGAGGGAAAGAAAAGGAAATTATGAGTGCAGAGGACAATTATATACCTACTGTGCTTATCTCAAATGGCTAGACTTTAGTATTTCATTATAAAAGTCTTGTCTCTTCTATCAGGTTAGTCATTATTTAGTAAGTTGAACGTGGGTTTTATAAGTGACTGCGTAATTGCTTTGTATGTTCCTTTTCAATTACAGTAAGAAGTCATGATTTCTCTACATTTAGAACTGCTAAAAATTATTTATATTTGCCTGTTGAATAGGTTTATTCTAAAAAAGTACTCAGGAAAAAAATTTCCACTGTAAATTTTTGGCTTCTCAAAGTAATTTGTAAGAAATTTCCCATGAAAAAGATAGTGATAGCAATTTGAAAAAGATAAGTAGGTGCAGTCTGAAAACTTGGTAGGTAGTGTAAAAACACATTAATACTAAACCATAATATTTAAGATTTTAGTCATGAAGTTCCATATCAAGAAACCATTCTCTTGCTATTTTATTGTTCTCTTACTTTAAAACACTGATGTTATCTAATGAGTTAAAACCCATCAGTGGTACTATAGATTTTCTTTTGATCAAAAAACATGACAATAGTATTTTAGTAAAGATTGTCATTTGAAAAGTGGCCTTTTAATTTTTAGTGGTTATGGTTTTTAATATGTCAAAATAAACTAAAGCAAGTATTTGAGTAACTTAAGAATAAATTAAATCTTCATTCATTTAGATGTTATGAATTCAGATTTTTGGAAATGGTCTAGGATGAAGTTTAACCTTTGTAGACATTTGATAAATAATCATTACAGGCATACCTCATTTTATTACACTCTGCTTTATTGCACTTCTCAGATACTGTTTTTATGAGTTGAATGTTTGTGGTAACCCTGCATCAAGCAAATGTATTGGTGCCATTTTTCCAACAGGTTCAGATGATGGTTAGCATTTTTTAGCAATAAAGTTTTTTTAAAATTAAGGTATGTACATTGTTTTTTTAGACACAATGCTCTCGCACACTTAATAAACTGCAATATAGTGTAAACATAATTTTTATCTTCACTGGGAAACCGAAAAATTCATGTGACTTGCTGCTGTATTTGTGATACTGTATTTGCTTAATTGCAGTGGTCTGGAACCAAACCCACAATATCTCTGAGGTATGCCTATATTTTAACTGTTAACCATTTGATTGAGTGACTAATATGTGCCAGATATAGCACAAGCTCCTTTTATAATAGACTATATTATTGCTAATTTTCGCAGTCAACTTGCAAAGCAGATGATATTATTCCCACTTTACAGATAGGGGAACTCAGGGATGCTTAAGTAATGAGCCCAATATCACATGTCTAGGTATAGAAGATCCAGTATTTGAATTCAAATTTTGACTCCAAAACCCATGAGCATTTTCATTGTCGCATTGCCTCAGAAGAGAGGGTTTACTGAATTGAATTTGAAATATATTAAATGAATTTGCCAAGCCGAAAGTAAATGCAACATCCAGGATGACTGTTTTAGTTCTTGAAAGAGCAAGGCATTTGCAAATGAGCAAGTTATTTCAGTAGCTGGAAATACCTTCCATCTAATCATTAAAGCATTAAAGCAGGTCTCTAAAACCTGTTAACACTCTGGTGGACTACCATTTGCTAAATAAATGAGCAGTTTATGATTCAGAATACTTCTCAAACATCCATTATATGACTAACTTAGAATTCTTTAGAACTCAAGTTCGGTTCCTGAAAATTGGTTTCTAATTCATATTCTCACACGTGCTCCCTTTTCTGAATGTGCGGAGGTTATGCAGGTTTTATTGATTTCCTGAGGCAAACACAGAAAAAAGGCAGCCTTCAACCGTGGGTGGGCCTGGCTTGAGGGCAAGATAAAGAAAACCTTCCTATTTTTCAGTGAGAAGCTCAGCTGGAACCCTAAGATAAAAGAAAGGTATTTTGCTCTCAAAACATTTCACCTTTTCTCCTTTCCTAGCAACATGATAAGGTTGACTTCTGATGAAAGAATGATTTAGAGTTTTGAGGGGGGTCTGCACTCATTTTTAGTTTTATCCCATTTACTCCGTTCATGGTTTCTGCTAAGTGACTGTGGCCAAGTCACATCGCCTGTTTGAAACTTGGTGTCTTCTTGCGTGTGATGAAGCAGTGGGAGTAGCTTGGGAGTGGATAGCCTAGTGTCTTAGCCTAGGTTGTCTTCAGTGTGTGTCCGTAAAATGCTAGGAATTGAGTCCAATATTTGGTGTGCTTATGCATTTTTCTAGAGAGAATGGTTGATAGCTTATTATATCAGATTCTCCAAGGCTTTAGCACACAAAGCAATCAATAGGCCAGATTATCTCTGAAGTCTGTGGAGACTCTAGCATTCTAGTTTTTAATAAGTTTTATTATGCATGGGCTATCATGGGCAGGCTAGATGAGAAAATGAATGCATTCTGTCTCCTTTCTGCGGTATGACATGTAGGGGAAACTTGGAGTGTTTTTATTGGAAACAAGTGCTTTTCTTTTCTCTGAGTGTTCTCTGTATAGTAAATGTTCAATAAATATTTGTGGATGGTGAGAAAATTCCATTATTAGCTGGTAAGCAGAGTCATTCAGTTAGAAGTGAGTCACGTTTCAGTGATGAATGAACCATTTTTTTTCAGGGCTGAACATTTCTTGTAGTTATCTACAGTGATAGTTTAAAGAGTCATTTAAAATAGCAGTTTCTTATTTGGAATATCATTCATTTGGAACATTAGTGCCTAAGGGATGTTCTGAATTACTAGATGAGTCCCACAGTGCGGAGGCAAAGGCCCAGAGGTGAGGTGATGTACCAGAGTCACTTTTGCTTCGGTTTGCTTGCTGCCGTACCTGCAACTTGGTCAGCGTGTTGTCCTGCTGGAACGCCTTCTCATGTGTGTCACGGCTCAGCACATTAACCAGCCTGAGGAAGGAGCCCTGTTGCTCAGCAAATAAACTGATAGGAGAGAAAGAAAAGCACTCTAGCACCTCCCCCTTTTTGGTAGGGAAGAAAAAGCATTAAGTAGCATGGCCTATCCAGCTGTTGAGTTTAAACCTAATGGAAGTCCACTTTTGACTATGACTTGTGCATTCACTGTATTGAAACAACACACTACTCTTCATAAACTTCCAATTCCGTTAACACAAACAAAAACACCATCTCTTGGGTGTGGAGATAAGCCTTTCAAGAAGTCAGTGATATTTACATATATCATTTCTTTTCTCCAAAAATTATATTTCTCTTTTTCTGTTGGTGGATTTAAAAAATTTGCATTTGACTCCTTAATGTAAATGTCTGTGTGTGTGTATGTGTGTTACCATTTACTCTCTCAACTTCTGTTTAAAATTTAAGCATCTCAGCTCTGTTTTCTTCAGAAACTGTGAAAAGAGAATAATCATGGCAGGCCACAATAATATTGTCTTCACAGTTGCTATGAGTAATCACTGTTAAGACTTATTCTCTAAGGCAAGGCCATAATTCGAAGGTAAGAGCAGGCAAAATGTCCAGAGCTAGCCTTTGGAAACCGATTTTATTTTAGTTACTTATTAATTAATGGTAAAAACATACTCAGCCTCTTTTCATTGCGTTATTTTTCCCATTTTAGGACCACCAGTTTTATTATAGTTATTTAATGTAAAAGTTTTGTGATTATAAATTACTTTTTAGAGTTGTTTGAGCTGGATTGGTAGTATGAAGTAATTATATCAAATTTTTCAGTGAGTACAGAAAAAAGTAGTATAAAATATTAATAGTTGTATTCTTTGACTTAGTTTTTGCTGGGATAGATTTACAAATTATCAATCTCTTTTAGTCATGAATGAGTACATAGTATGGCATATGGTTTTGTATCATGTATTTTTAATAGATATAAATAAATTAGTGCCCAGGTACCAAATAATGAACACCCTCAAAATTTGAATTTCAAGGAACAGTGGCAGAAAATATCATCACTTGAAACTGAAACTCTTAGACATCAACATAAAAATGGCTGAGATTAGCTATGTGTAAAATTCCCAGAATGCAATCCACAGTCAGATATATCTATGGTTTATCTACTCATTTTTTGATATCCCATCAACAAAAATCAAAATAAATGTAGACAATGTTAGCTAAACTTAACATTTCAGAAATTATAACATGTTAATATTAGAAGCAAGCAGCTGGCTCTTGGCCTGTGTAGCAGCCACTGAAAGAAGTTGGGGAGCCTGAAAATTGCAGAGATGTCCCTAATTATGGCAGACCAATTGGCACTATATGTTGCCAATGCAGCTTAAGTCCACAGGTTTGATCACACCCACCCAGGATTATTTGGTCCCTAACCAGCACTTGTGAACTTAACATTTTCCCAAGAGTGAGACCTCTGGCCTCAACATTGGGGATTGGGCTCTGTCCAAAACTCTGCTGCTCCTCTCACTGCATGACCTCAGCTAAATCCCACAGCCTCCTCTGCGCTGACGTGTACACAAAAAACACTTCAGTGGTTTGTTGTAAGAGTTAAATGAAATCATGAATGTGAAAGTGCATAGGACAAATCCTGACCCATGATAGGCTCTCAGTAAATATTTTAGTTAAAAAATAATAATGATCAGTCCCCAGTATTATGCTCTTCTGGGAAATTATATTTCTCGGTTTAAATTGATAACCAAGCATTCCAAGCTGTCAGTCTGGCTTTTATGTTTTTGGTTGGAATGAGCCGTCTCTATGTGAACAAATACAAATGATTTCTCTTTCGTGTCAAGCTGAGCCCTTCGTGGGCCTGGCCTTCTGGTGACCTGTGAGTTGGCGGAAGTAAACCCCTCAGAAAAGATTAGTTGGAGCACTCAGCTGGCCACCTCTGTTTCATTCCTACAAAAAGAGTTTTTACTTCTTCTCAGAGTTTTGTAGATTGGATTGAAAAGTGTTTTGCTTAAAAAAAAAAAAAAGACAAAAGCTAAATATATGCATGTACTGTAGCAAATGAGAGAAATATGAATCCCACTCACAATATAATTTTCAGATGCTGTTAACCGGGGTTATTTTTACTTTGACAGATACTTCCGTTTAGGGGGTGCTTTCCACACACAGATTCTATTGTGCAATAGAAAATTCGGTAAATTTTGCCTCTAGGTTTCCTCCAGATCTCTCAGGTGACCACACCCAAGCCTCAGTATTGCCATGTTCTCAATAAGAGACTTGAGTTATTACTTTAGTAAATGACCTTAGTTTCCCTCAGAAGGTTTTAATTGGCAGAATTTGTTTATAGGACATTGTGCTTAATATAGGGAAGACCAACTGCGTATATGCAACAGGCTCAATTTAAAAGTGGCATAATTGTGTTTATCCATTGCTTTTGATCTCACACTTTATTGACTCCTTGAAGTGAACATGTAGTCAAATTAATGGTTAAGGATTTGCACTCTGGGTTCAAATCCCAGCTCTGACACCTTGGACAAGTGTCCTAACCTCTTTCTAAACCTGTCATCTCTAAAATACTGATAGAAACACCTACTTCTCAGGGCTTCTTTGAGGATTATGTTAGATCATGCCCATATACACTTCACACAGCATCTGATGAACACTTGGTAAACAGTAGCCACTGTGATGGGTACAGAAGGGATGATGACAGAGTTCTCAAAAGTGTCTTCTCTGTTTTAATTTAATAAGCACCTGGGATTTCACTGCCTGCCTATTTCAGGATAACCTTGAAAGGAATGATTCATTTAGGCCAAATTTGATACCCTCTATTTTAAATTTCTAGTAAGAATATCAACTTCAAATCCTGAAAATCCTTTGTATCTTCTTGCAGTTACTGCACTAAAAAAAATTTTAAAAGCTACAGTTTATAGATAGCAAGATACATCTTGAGAAAGACTTCAAATGTTACAGTAACCTTGCTTATATTTTGGGGAATCATTGGGAAGCGCTTTGAGGGATCTGGAAGATAGTGTCAATGGAAGCTGTTCTTTTGGTTACAGTTCCAGTGTTATATGCCAGTGTTGACTTAGTGCTCTTTGGATTTGGTTTTATTTCTTAAGTGGACCAACTCTTTTATGTTTCTATTTTCTTTTAATTCCAGAGGATAAGTCAATGGTGAGTCCAGCAGTTGAATTAATATGGAATTCAAACTAAGCTAATCCTTAGGATTACATCCATTATGTAATACTGAAGTGGCTAGAACAGAGAAAATTACAGTACTGTTTCTCTCTCCACTGTACATATGGTAGAGGTCCAGTCTTCTCTATGAATATACATGCTGCATAAAAACTAGTTCTTAAAAGGAGTTTTAAAAGGGGAGAAAGAATCTGTGTTCTTATTTCTTGTCCCTGTCCAGACATCAATAACACTGCGGAATTTTCCAAGCCAGCTAACAGAGAGAAAAGAACCAGGTGCATTTGCATAATCATCATAAAAATTATGTTCTATCTACATTTTTAATTAAGCCAAACATTGCACAGAATTAGACACAGCCTTTGCTCTCTGGGAGTTTAAATGTAAGACAGAAAGTACTAATGTGTGTAGATGTGAAGACAAATTCATGTTTACATTTTATAAGCTTTATGAATGGTTCTCCTTTGTGCCTTTGCAGCCTTCCTCAACTCAGGTAACCCATCCATGGGTTATCCATGTCAATTCATCCATAAGATAATTTTTAAAAATTAAATAACATGGTTTTCTTGACTATGAAACTAATACAGTTTCATTTTTGAAAAATCAGAAAGTAAAGTGTAAAGAAAAAAAACAAAAATCACATATAATTCCATCACCCAGGGAAAATTATCCAGTGTTATATTGTAGTGGTATTTTTATGTATCTTTTAAAATGTATCTATATAGTTTACATAATTGAGTTCTCTTTATATGCAATTTTACTGTGCTATTTTCACTTAACATATCATTGTATGTTTTCACATTAAGCAAATATTTTTAAAACAATTTTAGTGGTGTTCTAATATAAGGTAACTTGAAAGTTGAGAATCCAGCTTCTGTTCCCCTGAAACAGTTGTTTAATGTATAAAAAGTCAAAGGCTCATTTTAACTGTTCACCACCCCATCCAGACCTGTTTCCGAAACAGCTATTGTTCACCTAAAGTAGAAACTGACCGGGCTCTGCATATTTCCTCAGGCTGGGTCGCTGTTCCGAGTCTATCTTTCCTCATTGACTTATCAGGCTCTATGCACACATGCACATTTGTTTATAGCAGTCTTCCTGATATGCAGCCACAACGTGGGTTTTGGAAAACTGCCCGACTACATACCATTCATACCGGCTGACATTCAGCTTCTGGTAGCTAATTGGGTACTCTTAACTCCTTCCATCTCTGCAGAACTCACCCTATAGTACCACCAGCACTGAGCTAACACGCTCACTAATTCTCGAGGTATTTCAGTTCATGCACACAAATGAAAAGAGATATACTGACCGAGGCATTGTGAAAGGATTGGGGTTACTTGTAAAAAATCACCAGCTCTCTGTTTGCCACCTCCTTAGCTATACCATGAAGGACTGCTAGAGCTCATACTCCTTCCAGCCTAAGTTGATGTTTCATGAAGCACCTTGGAAGCAGGTGGAGTCTAAAGGGGTTTCAAAGGAGTGACAGAGACCAGTCCCTGGAGGATAGAGGTGCCCCCTGGGCTGAGGCTCACTTAGGAGCCCTTATCACCCTGAATACATCCTTTTCATCTGGTCCTGCCACTTTCCCCCAAGGAGCCTATTCTTCTTCATTACTCTTCTGTTTCTTGTAGAGAATGAGCATCAGAATAGAAAGCCCAGTCTGGCTAAGTGGGATGGGGGTGCAGAAAAGCAGATGGAGGGAGGTTATGCAAAGTAGTAAGATTGCCTACAAATATTGGACAAGGTTCAGAATCTTTCCATTATCTCTGTGAACACTTACCCTTTAGAAAAAAAAAAGAATTTCTACTCCTTTATATCAAACAACCTTCCTCATATACAGGAATATAAAAAGGGAATATTCACAATAATAACAGCACACCAGGAAAGGGAAGCCTAGATAAAGAAGAGATGTTAAAGTGACATTTATTCTATTTACAAATATCTCCACTGAGCATATTTCAGTGGTTAATCAGAGCTTTCTTGCCTGGCACTTTCTAAAATGATATCATTATCTTGCTTGCTATTTCAGCAGTTCCAGGAATACCTTGCCTGTGGGTCAGGGTACTTGGGTTTTGTATAAACAACTCATATAAGAGCCCTTTATAATTTCAGAAAGACAGGCAGAAAGAGAAGAAATAGCTATACAAATTATGTGGACAAAAAATAAATTTGTCAACATTTCTCACACAGACAGTGAGAGAAGGCATCCTCTGCTACTCCTCATGGGTAAATGTTCATTTGTTTCCCTCAGAACACAATGAATTTTGTCTGTTAGTAGGCTAAAGCACCTTTGAAACTCCTGTGGGAGACCATGAGGTACATGCTTAATTGCTTCAAGGATGATGTGAAGTCTTAGAATGGAATCTAGCCATCACTCATTAAGTAGCTTGGCTTATTAAACCTTGACAGCTAACAGAACTCAGCCAAACATCCCTGATTACAGGCAGCACACAGAGCCCTGGGGGTTGGTCAGGATGAACTGTAGAGTAGAATGAGTTACTTCAATACATCAGTTTTATCTCTTTGAACGTAACCCCCTAAAATCTAAGGATAGCAGAGGATGGATTTGCCCAATGCTTTTCCTACTTTCATTGATGGCAGTAGGAACAAATAAATGACTATGTTCTTATTGGGATACTGTTCAGTTTTATTGACAAGATTTATCAGTTTTCATTAAAACTTTATGGCTTGCTTAAATCTCTTTATTCTTGACAATAAGGGATATGCATGTTATTAGGTATATTTGAATTTCAAGTATTTTGCTTCTCGCAGCAGGGTCCTGCAGGTAGTCAGCATTTTCAGGTATGGACACATAATCAGGCACAAACTCAACAAATGATAATTTATTGCAAAATCAGTGTCAACATAAACATACATCAGGTTGATTGGTTTGCTGTTTGCCTCATATCACAGATTTGAAAATGTCTCTGAAAGCGAATACATTCAGTGTTATACAAACATCAGTCACTATTATTTCTGTAATTTACCTCACATTTAGGAAGCAAAATTTGGTCTGAATTAGTGAACAAGCATTCTGTATGTGTATACTTACACACTGTGAATACACAAACTTCACACTCCAGGTGTGGTATCACTTCTGAAGCCAATATTTGAAAGGATTTTCAGAACTTTAGCAGTTTGTCCTGCTGTTAGGAAAAGGCAAGAATGAAAATATACCTAAATGAGTTATATCATCTTTTCCCAGTAGAGATTTAGATATTATGTAAAGGCAAGGGCTTGTTGGCCCTCTGCAGAGAAGATTGTTGATTTGTCTCCATGTCAGACCTATTACTTGTTTATCTTCTGAATTAATAAGCTCTCAACCTCACAGTTCCGTGAAGGTGGTATTTATTGAAGGCCTGTGATGTGCCAGGCATCACGCTAGTCATGGCAAGGTGAGAAGGTGAGTGAAGGTGAGAAATGGTAGCAATAAACCCATAATCAACGCTGAAATGAGAATGCCTGAGAGATGCCTGTCCTCACCGTTATGTGCATGCATAGAGTGAAGCATTTCTGCCTGGGAGAGGCAGGAAAGCCTCAGTGGAGAAGGAAACATTTGAACTGCATCTTGAAGGATGCAGAGGAGTTTCCCAGGCAGAGAAAAAAAGGAAAGGCATTCCAGATAGAGGGAACAGTATGTGAGAGGCCTAGAAGAAGGAAGTACATTGCTCGTTTAGAGATTGTCAAACTGTTTTCACTTTTAAGTTACCTGAGAGAGGAGGGAAAAAAGGTGTCTTTGATTCAGAGATGAACAAATCAGTAAGAATTTCATAGCATTAAAATTATGTGTCTGTGGAACAGAAGTTGCTGTCAGTATCAACCAAAAGGCTATGACTAAGCTGTCTATAGCATCTACCATGCTGTACTGTTCCAGCCTGGAAGAGAGAAGTGTAAAGGATAATCAGTTATTTCAAAAAGAGCTCCAGAGGTCCATGAGTAATGGTCTGAAGCCCCAACTTGAAGCTTGCTGTCACAGGGCAGTTGAATCTTGTCAACATGATCCATAGCCATGGTAGATAAAAATGTAATCGCCTTGCTAGCTGTGGTGGTCACAGAGTAGCTCAAAGCCCAGGCCTCATGTTCAGAGAGACTTAGGGACAAGTTCTGGCTATTCTGCTGTTTACTTAATATGGTACTTCAGGCAAGTTTCTTTCCTTTCTTTAAAAAAAAATTAAACATGTAATTTTATATATCCGTATAATACAAGTGATTTTCTGTTAAGTGCATAAGTGTGATAATAGCATACATACTTTTTATTTTCCTTTTTTCTTTTTTACTTTTTCTTTTTTGCCTGTTTTATTCTCCTCCTTTTTTCCCCTCTTCCCACCTTAACTGCCCAGGTAGCCTTCCACATTTTCCCCATGTTTATATAATCAATAATATAAATGTGCAATCATACAAACACACACATACACACACTCATTAGCACACAAATAGGAGCTGGGAGATTGTTATTTTGTCTTACAAAAATGAAAACATATTGTATGGGAGTATTCTCAAAGCATTAGTGCAGTTTTAAGTTAATCATTTCAGAAGTATAATTGCTATACATTTATTTATACATTTATTTTATACTTATTTTGTGAATTTTGAATTAAAAAATTTACTCTTAATTTTTTTGTGTGCAGAAGTTTCTGTTATGTTGAATTTTTAAAAGAAACATCAGTATTTTAAAATGTTAAATGATTAACCTTTCAAATATTGTTTTTGTAAGTATGCAGCATTTATACTTCTGAAATTATTAAAGTTTTAAAAAAGTACCCTAAAACTTTTGGGGCTTCTTATTACATTGCTCTTTATATTTTGCTTTTTAAAAAACCATATTAAAATATCTTTAACTGATAAAACTCTAGTTCATTCTTTTTAGTGGCTGCATAATACTTTATAACATAACTATTATAATTTATTCCACAATTTACTCTATTGATGGATGTTTACCTTGGTCCCATTTTTTTCCAATATCAATATTGTAGCTATATCATCTTAGTACATGTCTTTACAAACAAGTATTTGTATTTCTACGACATTGGTTCCCAGAAATGGGACTGCAGGATTGAAGAGTAGCTGTGATTTTAATATTAATGGATGTTGCTCTAAGTGGCTTTAGTTGACTTTCAAAAATCTCCCTTAGGTTTTAGAGTATTCGAAAGAAACATTCTCATGCATTATCTTATTTAATGCTCACAATGATCTTTGAGGTAGGCAGGTTAGATCTTATTATTCCCATTTTGCTGACGAGAAAATGGAGGCACAGATAAGCTAAATGGTTTCTCATAGTTACACAGGTAGAAAGTACTTTACTCTAATCTAGAGCCAGGTTCATCCTGAAGAAGCCCTTTACAGTGTTTCTTTACCTATATTTTTGGTTTTGATAGATCAATTAGATTTAAAAAAAAAAACTTCTGATTGAATTAAGAAAAGGACACATACCTTTGGTTATACTACCAGGAGAGGGCAGTAGGTTGAAATACATTCATTTTCCTAAATATTCTCACCCCAAGCCTCTTGTAAGGACCATAATTTTTTTTTTTTTTGACATTGATAATGTCTTAATTTTAGTTTTGAGTTACTTGTTTGATCATTGAAATCTTTATTAAAATTTCATGGTTACATTTCATCAATGATTAATTTTCCTGATTTTTAAAAAATTTTATTTTATTATTAGCTTCAAGTATACAGTACATTGGTTAGACATTTATATAGTTTATAAAATGATCCCTCTTTCCTCTGACTCACCACCTAGCCATTACATTAATGCTAACTGTATTCCCTGTGCCATGCTCCCATCCCCGTGACACCCAATAGAGTGTATTCCAAGGGTTATGAAAGAATGAACTTTGTTTCTTTGGTTCCCTTAGAGAACTTCTGTGTCTGGCTGACTGTTCAATTCCAGTTTTGCAAACTTCCTGTGTGATTTGAGGTGGTACACATAGCATCAGTTTCCTTATCTGTAAAATGGAGAATATACCTACCTCCTAAGGCTATTTCAGAGAATCATAAATGTAAGCCATTTAGCACAGCATGTAGTTCACGGCAAGGGCTTGGTGCATGCATGTGCATGAGTGGTCCACCACCTCCCCTGCCCCATGGAGCCAGGCTGACCCTGCTGATAAAAGCATATCAGGGTCTAACAGTGTCTCCCAGTAACACTAGGGGTAAGACGCATTTTTTAAAAAAATACTTTTCATCTGTACCATGGCCAAGATGCCACTCAGTTGCTCTGCATTTTGTGCCCAAATCAAGTATTGATACACACAGCTCTTTAAATAGAAATGAAATTATAGGAAGGCTCATGGCATTTCTAGGTACCCTTTTTTGAGTGACAAGTATATGAACCACAGTGAATACTTTTGTTCCTGCAGGGGTTTGATTGAGAGGAACAGCAAAAAGAATTTTAGTTTCTCTTCCTCCAAGTGAACATTGTTTTCTTAGCTGTCTTTTTTGGGAGATGGGAAGGAGTGGTCACTTAAAACCAATAGTGTGTGTAAATAGGAGCGACCAGCGTAGTTAGCATTTACTCACGACAGCTAATAGACAAGCCCCACAAAAGTAGCTTGGGAGACATCTGTGAACAAACAGATTTTTGCCCTTCAAAAATGTTAAGAATCTTTTAGGTTTTAGCAGGAACAGCTGTAGAATTCAGCTGTTGGTTTTTAACATGATGTCTGAGTGAGAGATGATGTTTAGATATATATTAATATCCAAAATGTCATTTTAGATAATAGTAAGGTGGTGAGGTAAGTGGAATAAAGCCAGGAAATTCAGAGCTACAGCTGACATTTCATCCTCTCCGAGGTTTATGAAAGGCCACAGCTAACTTTGCATTTCCCCAGGAAGGAGGGCGGAGGTTCAGTTGGTATCACACCCTGCACATTATTTAAACACAAAGTTGTTCATTTTCTCTTCTGCGAAGAGTGGTTACAGAGAGGGTGTTTTGGGTCAACTCCATGCCAGTGTACTGCGATTCTGGTTTACAGCACTTAGGGAAAGAGAAAGTGCAGGTGTCTGCTTTGGGTGGAGAACAAAAGTGGGCATTTTCCCGAGCCTACCAAAAAAATGGCTCCTGGCATCTTTTCTTCAGAAACAGTTTTTTGGTAAAGGAAGAGATGTTTCAAGGCCAATAACTAGAAAGACTACCTAGATTTATGATCCACAAAACTTTATCAGCATTAGAAGGCCTTAAGAGGGAGTATGTGATATGGAAATCTATTAAGTATGGGGTCCTCCCTAGTGAAGAAATGAGGCCCAGAGAAAGCCTGGGACAGCTCTGAGTCACAGTTAATCAGTGACAGAACCAAAGAACGCAGAGGTCCTGACACCTCCTCCAGAACTGTACATAAAATTCACAACCTTCAACCCAGGACATAAGTTGGGTGAGATTTCGTATTACCTGTTTCACATTTCATGCGTTATATTTTACCAGAGGTACAGAATGTTAACGTTGGCAGTCGAGTCCAAGAGACCCAAATTCTAATCAGAATTCTGACTAAATTGGAGAATCCTAGGGATGTTAACCCTTAAATCTTAGTTTTTTTGTTTATAAAAATAAAGAGGGGAGGAAGGTGTTATAATAATAGTTCATTGAGCTGTGGAAACTCAGGTGATAACATGTAAAAAGCTTAGTACAAGGCCTAGTATACAGTGGGTGCTCAATAGATGGCAACTTTTTGTGGGCCAGGTGCTGGTCTATATACTGGAGATGTAAAGAAAGATAAGATACCATCTCTGCATTCAAGTAGTTTGCAGGGTAATGGGGAAAACAGATATACAAATAAAGCAGTATATGTTCAATAGAATGATAGCAACATAAGGAGCGCAGATTAGAGGGGTTTGGGAAGCCTTCAGAATGGAGGAGTTTCACAGATTTTTGGAAATGAATAATCATTTTGAGGCAAGCAAGGGTTTTTCAAGAAGAGAAAAGAGAATATAGTATGCTAATGCATGGATCCATGAAATAGTATTTTAATATTAAAATTAAATTAATATTAACATGGTGGAGCTGCAGTTGGTTTATAATGCTGTGATCTAAAGCAGAGGCAGAGAAGCCAGAAAGGATGGTAGAAAGGGGGCCATATTCTAAATGGCATGGAGGCTATTCTGCGTGGATCTGAGTCAATACTGAAAGATTTTTAAGCTGGGAAGGAATATGGTGATATATGTGTTCCATAAAGATTGCTCTACAGGACAGGTGGAGGATTAATTGGAGGAGGGGAAAGCATGAGGACTGGTGGGTGATAATAAAGGCATTGGGTCTGACTTGGGTGACAGGACCCTGTTGCCTACGACTGACTTTGAAGGGTAGGTAATGAGTTTCATTTGGGATATTTCGTGTGGGGTATCCAGATGGCTGGATCATCAATATCATTTTAATTATATTGGCAATTTAAAAACATTTTATGAGAAGGGAAAATATTTTCAACTCTTTCTGACATTGATCAGCTCATTATTTTTGCTTGAACAAAATTTCTCTTTCAATGAATTATTATTTAAAAGAAGAGATTAGGTCTTTTCCACGAAAAAGTTGTTTTCAGTATAAGAATTCAAGCCTTTTTGGCATTTCTTATTACTGAATGTTCTTTCCTTAGCATTTGTTCATTTGTCGTTTTTCTTCTGTCTTATGCAGGCAGTTATGAAAATGCAGTTATTTCACTATGTACCTTTAAAATCTCTCAAAAGAGTGATCATTTCATAATATATAAAAATATCAAATCAATACATTGTATATCTGAAATTAATTAATATCATGTTATATGTCAATTATACCTCAATTAAAAGTTAAAATAAAAGCCAATCCAGAAAAATAATCTATTAAGAAGCGTTTCTTATGATTTCATTGTATTAGGAAAATCATTGTATGAATGAGGTCTCTCAACCTTTCTATGAGTAAGAAAAAATAAATATTAATTTTAAAACTTAGATATAGAAAAATAACTTCCTAAAGCTTGTTTTTCGACTTGTTACAATACTTGAAAATCCACATTCTGATAAAGTTCACTCAGGTTCATTTACTGCTTTAGATTAGGAAGTATACCATACATATAGAAGGAATATATAGCATATTGGTGCATTTTAAAGAATAAAATAAAGGAGACATTAACAGTTCTACTACTCATCTCAGTAACGTTATCACGACTGTTGAAACCTGTATGTACCACTCTCCTATCACATTCTCTTCTTCCCAATTGCTTTCCTGGATTTTGAGTTAATCACTACTCTCTAGCCTTTCTTCAATTTTACTACATATGTACATATCCCTAAACAGTACACTGTATTATTTTAACCCTTATAAATGGAATTAGACTGATTATTTTGTGATTTACTTTTGCCAAAACATTATGTTCTGAGTTTTATCCATATTGTGGGTGTGTAACTTTAGTTTAGTAACTTTAGCTTCATTTTTCATTGCTGTATCATATTTTATTGTATATATTATACTACAATTTATTTAGCCATTTAGCTGTTGAAGGGCCCTGCATTTTACCATGTATATTGGAGCCTTACTGGCCTCTTTAGTCATAATTTGTAGATTCTTTAGGGTTTTCTGTTTAGATTATTATATAATCTGTAAGAAATTAAAGTTTTGGTTTTTTTCTTTCCAATCTGTATAATGTTAATTCTGTTTTCCTGTTTTATTGAGGTTTCTAGAATCTCCAGTGTTGAACAGAAGTGATAATAGCAAAGTTTCTTTTCATTGGTTTTACAGGCAGTGACTTAAAGTTTCACCTTTTTAGTATGATGTTTGCTATAGGAATGTTTTGTGATACCCTTTAACAGTTGAAGAAGTTTTCTTCTCTTTCTTTGTTACTAAGAGTTTTAATCATGAATGTTAAATTTTAAATTTTATTAAATTTTATTGAATGCTTTTTCTGCATCCTTTGAGATGATCCTGTGTTTTCTTCTTCTTTACTCTGCTAATATGATGAATAACATTGATTGATATTGAAGCAATCTCGTATTGTGGGAATAACCCAAATTTAGGCATGTTATTTTTCTTTATAAATTACTGGATTTGAATTGTTAATATCTTGTTCAAGATTTTTGCATTTATGTTCACAAGTAAGATTGTCCTATGGTCAGTTTCTCTGTGAGGGTCTGTGAGTTTTTGTTTTATATGTTTTGAAGATGTCATTAGGCAGATAGTATTATTATGTATTCCTGGTGAATTAAGCATTTTTATTAATACGCCATGACCTTAATCTATTTACCTAAAATTAATTTTGTATGCATTTAATTTAATTAAACCAGATTTCTCAGTTAATATTTGCCTACAAATATCTTTCTCCAAGTACATATTTCAAGGATACAGAAGGTTTTAGATTTGTCTTTTGTAAATCACATAGATGCATTTTTGTCTTTCTTATTAGCTTTGTTAAGATATAATTTGCATATATATTGTAAAACACATATTTTAAGTGTACAGTATAATGAATTTTGACAAGTGTATACAGTCCTGTAACCACCACCACAATAAAGATATAGATCATTTCCGTCACATCAGAAAGTTTCTCATGCCCTTTTGCAGTCAGTTTCTTTCCCTCACTTCTCACCCCAAGAAACCACTGATCTGCTTTTTATCGCTATAATATTGTCTTCTCTCGAATGTCATATAAATGAGATCATACAGTATGTAGTCTTTGGTGTTTGACTTCTTTCATTTAGCATAATGTTTTTGAGATTCATCCATGTTATAACATGTATCAGTGTTTCATTCCTTTTTATTTTTTAGTATCATTCCCTTGTATGGATATACCACAATTTGTTTACTATTCACCAGCTGATGGACATTTTTGTTGATTCTAGTTTGGGGCTATTATAAATAAAGCTGCTATGAACATTACATTCGAGTGCTTGTGTGGACATGTTTTCTGTTTTTTAATTCAGATAATCTTTCTTTTAACCAGAAAATGTAGTCAATTTCTATTGTTTAGTAGATTGCAGTGATTACATTTGCATTTTTACTCAAACAAAAAATAATAATACATTTGTATTCATTTTGACCATCTTATATTTTGCTTTTTATTTGTCCTACATTTTTGTGCTTTATTTTTTTTTATTGCCTTTATTTGGGTTGAATGAGTTTTGCTTTGTTTTCATTTTTATTACAATTCCATGTTTTTTATTAGTTTGGTAATTGTACATACTGTTCTCTTTTAGTGCTTGCCCTTGAGATATTAGCATACTATTTAACATAATGAAGTCTTACACTACACAGTGTCTTCTCTCTTCTCCCAAATAGTTCAGGAATCTTAGAATTATTTAATTCTGATAATTATTCTTCAACCCAATATACCACAGTTACTCAGTTTTCAGTTTTATCTTATTTATTATATTAGACATTATTACAGTTTATATAGTCTGCATTTGTTTGATACAGTCCATATTTACTTAAATTTAGTTATATGTTTACTATTTTCTTTGCTCACCATTCTTTCATCTCAGATCACTGTGTGTTTTTCCGAAGTTCCTTTAGCAATTCTTTCAATGTTTCTGGAAGTTATTTTCGATTCTTTCTCAAATCTGCCTACTCACTTTTGATATCTTACTTTTTAAAAAATATTTCAATATCCTGTTTTTTTCTTTAAACATATTAGACATATCTGTTTTATATTCTATGTTGGATACATCCAGTATTTGCAGCCTTTGAGGATTTGATTCTACAGTTTGTTTTGTTCTCATTCTTGTTCATGGCAACTTGCTTCTTTGTGTGTTTTGTGATTTTGGGTTGTGGACTCAAGTCTTGTAACTCTACATATGAAAATCCTTTGAAACTTGGATTTCAAGTTCATTGTTCTAGAAAGCCTTTGCATTTGCTGCTGCCATGTGTTTAGCACTGCCACCATAGAACTTTTTTTACCTTAAATGTTTGTGTTTGGGAGAGGATATATAATTCCTTATCCAAAACAGTGTAAGAGTGGGCTTGGAATTTTATGAGGAAACTTTAAATTTTTCTTCCTCTTCCATCCCTAAGGCTTATCCTTCTGTTCCTGGGAGTGTTTTGTTTGTTTGTTTATTTGTTTAATTTACACATTGAAGATTTCACCTTTCAGCAATATTGGCTTCAATACTCACACCCTCTGTGAGTATTCGCCTTGTCTCCTGTCCTATAGACTCCTTGTCTCTTAAAACCCCCGTCAGATTGTCTTTTGTCTCCACAGTACATGCCAGCTTCAGGGTTACTTACCTACCTCCCTGGCTTCTAGTCTTCTTGTCATTTATAAACTATAACAATTACTGTTACTTTCTTGTACTTTAGCCATGATTTTTTTAAAAGTACTTTTAATGCTTACCCCAGCATTTTTAGGTGTTCTACCTGGATTAGCCATACTTTAACATTCAGAGGTTCTCTTTACTTGAAAGTTGAAATGTTTTCCAGGAGGGGAGCAATAAAAAATTAGTTAGATCCTTGTGGATTTTAGTAAAATCAAAGGCTGACTTTGATTTTTCCTTAGAAAAAAGTAACAGTTGGTTTGCATAAACATTAGTGTTCATTTAAAATTTTTTTCTCTTCTTTTGTCCTCTAAAATGACATTACAAAAGGTCTTTAAGAATTAATCACTCATTCACTTATTTTACAGCAAATACTTATTGAGCTCTACTTTTTGCCAGGCTGTTTTAGGTTCCAGAATAGATTAGTGATTAAAATAGACAAAAAGTCTTTACTCTATTAAGTTTACATTCTACTTGGAGGGATAGACAATTAAGAAAATAAATAGGTGAACTATATAGTATGTTAAAAGGTATAAGTGCTGTAGCGAACAATTACACAGGTAAAGGAAAACTGGGAGATCTTATTTTTCATTTTTAAAAGAACGTAGTTAAGACACTGAAGGGCCATTCCAACTAAAGTTCTTGTGAAAAGTTCCTTTAAACATTCTACGACTGCAGCATTGTTAATTCAAACTTAAATTTTTAAAGTTTAAATTGAAATTAATATATACATTTATAGACATTCCTAGACTGGAAAAATAAAAATAAGTTTTTAAAAATAATTCACTAGCTACTTCTTTAATAAGTAAGTAAATGATTTGAAAATATTGACCATAATATAATTCAGTGCCAAACCCTTTAAAATCTTCAGGTTTTAAAAATAGCTTTAAACTGGAAAATGTTCCTTTCTGCTCTCCAACCCCCACAAGGGATAAAGCAAACAAAATTCTCACCAACAACTAAATACCAAAAGGGGCTAAATATCTGTTATACTTAACTCACTCAGTTGGTTCTGAAAGTCCCAATTGGTGAAGTTATAAAAGGCTATTCATTTCTTTAGTGCAAAAACTGACAAATGGCAGAAGTAACCAGAAGGGAACAAAGAGCAGTAGAGACCTTTAAAGACAGCTGCAGTGGACACCAGGGTGAAAAGCAGCAGGCACTATTTTAAAAGGATCACCATTAATCTGGAGATCGAAGTTCTGAAGACCAAGAGCAAAGGACCATTTGCAGCTAGGTTCCCACGAGGGCATGACCATGTTTTTTACAAGTACATCAGCCGAGGGACAGAGAGTCTATTGTTAAACAATTGTAATGGCTACCCGCAGGAAGTAGGGTGAATGTCTGGGTTAGTGTCCTGATACCAGTAACTTCATAGATCCTATCTGTGCAAGTATCAGGGAAGGGTCAGGATAGTAAAAGTTATTGCAGAACATTATTCAGGAGTGAATTTTTTATCAAGGCATCATCCAAGGTTTTCAGTTTTTAATGTTATTTATCTTTAGACTTTTCTGAGAGTAAAAAATTGAGATTAGAATATCTATCTTTTAAGGACAAAAAAACTTTTCACAGCAAGAAGACAGCCATCTACAAACCTGGAAGAGGTCTTCACCAAGCACCTAATGGGATAGGCTGTTGATCTTGAACTTCTAAGCCTTTAGAACACTGAGAAATAAATGTTTGTTGTTTAAGCTAAAGAAAAAGAAATCTTGAAAATATGTAAATCAGTGTAATGGTTTTTCTCATTGTAAAAAGTAACAGATGTTTATTGGGAAAGATTCAGACAATTAAAAAAAATCACCCATAACCTGAGAGAAAGCAGCTGTTAAAATTGTTAGGTAGCTGCGATTGCCAAGCTGTGTGCCAGGGTGCTCTGGGGCACCACAGCACATTCATAAAGTTGCCACAAAATATTTTCCATCATCAAGAGAAACACATCTGTCCAACACCATGTTGGAGGTAGTTCACAGTTTCAACATTAGATCATACTACATTCCTTTTGATGATATCATGTCTTTGCAAAAGTGGGTTAGCTGAGTTTTTAGTGATAAAAAATGAGTACCATGTACTAACCAATGTAGAACAGGAAATGAGGGTAATGTCCGATTTGATTCCAAGATCTGAAGTTATGCACTGCCTCACAGGTGCACACATTCTATTAATCAGTTTGGGGGCAATAAGGAAAAAATAGTACCTTTCGTTTATGTGTGTGATTTTTTTCAAATAGCTACTGAGTCATTAGGACGTAAATACTTATTAAGTTGTTTGGACTTAACTGCTTGATAAACAGCACTGTGTTAGATGTTTGTTTTGGCCTGGAGGTACTGAGACTCAAGAATTTCCAGAATCATTTGGGAACCTCTAATATATTCTTACAGACATTTTTTCATGTACATACACTACATGTATTTTTGAAACCTTTAAACATATATCTGTGTGTGTGTGTGTGTGTGTGTGTGTGTACACACACATATATACATATGGAAATCTCTGCATTTCAATGACAGTAGGTCTGCATCATTATTTAACATTTTAATGGCAGAATAGTTTCCTATTGTTTGACTCTGTTATTTTATTAATCTTCTAATGTTAGGAGTTTAACAGAACTTTACTTTTATAATCAATGGTGCGGTCAACCTCTTCGTTAACATAGCCAATAACTTCCTTAGGCTAGATTCCTAGAAAGCAGTTTGCAGGGTCAATGAATGTGTACTCTCTTATGCTTTCATATCCAGAGAGAGAGAAAGAGCCAAATTGCCCTTTCAGAGAGATTGTGCCAGTTTGTTTCTACCATCAATTTATAAGAATACCTCAGCAAAAAGAATAAAGCGTTGGAGAACTCCCAACCATCAGAACCCAACCACCAAATAAACTTAGTGCCGGTAAGAAAGCTGGGTAAGTGCACACTGGGCCGGAGCTCTGGAGAACCTCTACAGGCTGAATGAACCTTTAGCTAAAGTCAGAGGGAGCTGACAGCAGTAGCCAAACAGATAGGCACTTAGAGAAGGGAAAAAACATTTGTCTGGAAACTTCTTTAGTCTTTGGTTCACTAACTAGTTTTTCAAACCACTGCATTCCCCAGAAAGCCATACTACACTGCATAGCTTTCATCCTACCTCCACGAAGAAGAGGCAAATGAGCAAATTAGAAGTTAACATCAGGAATTTTCTTTTTTTGAGAGGACAAATTTCAGAGTACTGTGAGGGTCAAATGGGATCCTTCCTGTTCCCCAGCATATGTATTTTTATCTGTGGCCATATATGTATCACATTTTGAACTACATTCAGTTTAGACATATGAGCTGGTATTTTCAATTATAAGTTATCAAAGAAAAAAGATTATGTGTTTCGGCTCTGATCATGGAGGCATAAAGATATGTAGTATACTTTGGAAATATTTCTATTTTAAAGCAACTCTGGAGTTCTTCAGCTCTCTGGGAAAACAAGCTATATAGAAAGACTCATCCCCAAAGTATCATGAATGGCTAAGATTTTTTGTCATTTTACATGATGGTAATACATGTTACTGTTTTAAAGAGGAAGACATCATCTACCTTTGATCTTGATTCATAAAATTTTTTAATAATTCAATTTTATAAATTTATAAGCAGTCCTATTAAAATACCACTCTAGATTAAAGCTGTTTGAAAAATTAATGCTTAGATACCTAATTCTGAAAAGGTGAATGGATTCTTCTAGGCATTCACACTTTATTTACTCTACAAATTGAAGTCAAAATTAGTGGGACATGATGTTAAGTAGGATGATCCTGCTAAAAGCAGAAAATCTCAGAAATTTTAGTATAGAAAAATTAAATCCCTACTGTAAATACTCATCACTTCATTGTCTTTCCTTGATGCCTTCAATACATAACACCAAGAAGGTGCTTTCACTTATGTTAAAAGAAATAAGACCACTCTGGCGTGTTTATCAAATAGCTGCAGCTGGAGGCCCTGTTCCTCTGCGTGTATGAAGACCGTCTTTGCTGACGACAGTCTCCGAGACTCTCCACTCCTACAAGGTATTTCCTTTTAAATCCCCACTAGACAGTTCTTCCAAAGTGTCCTGTGTATGTATGTGTCATCTTTAGAGAAGTCGATTGTATTATGAGAGACACGAGTTTTTGCCTTTATTTGCGGCTGGTATGCCTAGGAAAAATAAGCTTTTCAGGAATTTAGGAGAATTCAAAGGCCATATCAGTTATTTTTATTTGACCAACATGGTTCTCTTTTGTTATTTTAAAAAAACCAGCTACAGATCTGCTTTCAGGACACAGAATGTATTTACAGATATAAGAGACAGGCCAAAGAGTATACTGTAATTACAGAACCCTCATCGGTCATGCCCTGAGCAGTTTTCTTCAAGATAAAAGAATGGACAGCATCAGTAATGTATGGATAGTTCCTTAGACCTCCAGGGTTAGGTGAAGACTATTTTGATCATTCTTTGCTTTCATGTTTTAAGAAATTAAAATCCACATTAATGGGCAGATCTCTGGTTTCTGTATTTTTTGAGATAACTAGGGACATTATTTTTTTAACCCACACCATCTTTATCAGATCTTCACCAAATTTATTAATTATCTGATACATAAGATCGTTAGTAACTTAAATAAATCCAGTCCTTACATCCATTCATTCTTTTATTCTTTCAGCAAACATTTAGTGGGCTTCAGGGATGAGCAAGACAGATATGGCCCTTAAGTTTATTATTGAATTTGGAAACTTTTGAAAAAGCCAGTGTCTAAAAATCAATGAGGAAGTGCCATAGGGGGGAGTCAGGAAATCTTTTGAAGCAGAGTCCCTGAGCTCAGCCTGGGTTTTAGAGAAGCTTCTCTAAGGAACTCCTGGTTGGTCTGGATCTTAAAAGATGGGTAGAAGTCAAAGTACTTCTGCTATAAAATCCAGGTAGAGTAAATGCTTCTGGCCAGATGGATGCTCCAACTTCTTCCAGTACACATTTTCAGACCTGTAAGTACCACCCAGATGCTAGTTGGCACCATCGGCCAGTTGCACAATGCCTTCAAGTGGTTCCGAAGTGATCTATCATGTCTGTGGTTGGCATGGCCCATTAATCACTATTAGATTTTCATCTGTTATATTGAGCAATAAAAGAGTGAAATTTTAAACATTCTGATTTTTTTTAGAATAATGCCAACTGATGATACTAGGCCCCTTATTACCTAGATTTAACTTGTTTGATTTTGAGTCCACCTTTGAATGACTTTGCATAACTATGCCTAATCGTGATACTTTATATATTCACATATGCAAATGAGCACATGTATACTTTATTGTTTATGTTCATTTAAAATAAATTCAGAAGTTAGACTTCTGTGATTTGGGGTAAATCATGAGTGGTGGTATCATTTTGCCCATTTGTAAGATTTAGTTAACAGTAGCTGTAATTTACCTAACAAGGATTAAATAGTTAATGTTTACAAAATGCTTGTTTCATTAGAAAAAATAACATTATTATGGTCAGTAAGATTTGCAAATTAGTAGTATTGATCACAGATAAATACAACTGTAGAAGAGATCACATTTTCATATAAATCATGACCCAGATGGCTTTAATTTTTTTAATCTCAAACATTCATTGCAGTATTTTGGGGGTACAGCCCCTTAAAAATCTCTATTTTGTTTCTTCCCCATTAGGACCATCATGTTGTCAAAGGGCCGTGATTATTTAGCTTCTTTTGGGGAAAGCCCTAAAGCAGAAATCCTTCTTTAATGACCCATAAGTGGTTTGATTCAGGCTCCAATTTAGATGTTATCGCCATGGGGTTCCTTTGTCTCGAGAGAGACCAAGTCTGAAGAACTGTAGTCGGCTGAAAATCTGGTAGCCTTTTTGGAATGCTGCACAGAAGTTTCTAATAAAGAGGTGGTATTTGTTTTAGGTATACTGACACTGTGTTTTTGAAAAGTCTGCAATACAAAATTCCCATTTAGTTTTTTTTTTTTAGCTTGTGTCTACTCTCCTACTACAAATAAAGCTATTTTTGTAAGGGCTGCTTCTAGTACTTACATCTATCTACATGTTAAAAGAATTCTCAGAAAACAGTCCATAGTGATAATTGTGTAATGCCCAGATTGTGGCAGAATTGTATTTTAAATAAAGCTTTTTTATGATGGCTGCATTTCAGCAGTATCACAGGGTTCAGCTCACATGATTGCAAACCCCCAACCCCTGACACACACACACACACACACACACACACACACACACACACACACACACACAATGGGGCTCATCGCCCCTTACTTAAAGCACTTGACTTATTTAATTTGTGTATTTGTCCAGTGTGTGTATGCTGACTGTCCTTTATGCATTGTCTGCGGCCTCACGCACACACATAGACACTGAATAAATATATAATGACAGATCTCCTTAAGAGACTATGGATTGCTCTTTCAGGGAGTTTTGTGTTTCTATGGCAACTCCTTTTCTAAAACTTTGAATTTTATCCACATGTATTTTGCAGATACCAAAAACAAGCTTATGTTTAATTTAGAGAAGCTTTGAGTTTTGAAGAAGAGGAAACTGTAGCTCATCAGCAGATGTCAAGAGCATGCACACTTTGTGTGAAAGCTCGTTAAAAAAAATTATGATTCATTTTGTGCTTGACACTTAACCAAAGACCCATGTTCCATTCGTATAACCTTTTATTTCAATTTTTCATGCTGCTTAGGGTAAAAGTTACAAATATATATGCAGCTTTATATAAAGTAGGCACTCTGTGTTTTGGACCTGTCTCTGCTCTCCTTCCTTCCCAGTTTTGTACATTATAATGTTATTAGTTCATTGAATTAAATTTACTTTCATCATGCATTTCTTTTTCTCTGTGTTGCTACAGTATCTGTGGGCTCTCAGTTACCAGACAGATCCGATCTAGAGAAAATAGGTTATGTTCCTATTTTGAAAGAAGGACCATCTTCATGGTTCAGTGCTTTGTGTTTGTTAGTTGGGATTCTGGAAGAGATATGGGCTGTACTCCTAAGCAATAAAATATGTATATGAGACCGTTTCCTAATTTTGTAGGATAATTCAGACAAATTTGTGTAGTCTGTGAGGGCTCTATATATGAGTTTTCCTGTGCTCTTAGTTGTCTTACTTTGCTTTCAGGGTGTTTTGTTTCTTTATATACACATATATGCTTATGTATATATACACACATGTATACACATACACACATATATACATACTCTTTCCCTTTCTTCCTGAAACATAAATTCAATTTTATTAAAAATCAAATCAGCTGTGTTGCTGGTGCTGTTTTGCTTCATCCACATGTGTTAATTGTTCTGTGGCTTGTTTTGTTTACTGTTTTTGCAGACCTGATTTACTATGGTCGGTGCCTTTCATTCTACTAGATCACGCAGTTGATTTCCCAGTGAGGAAAAGACTGCCTCTTCACCGGGTAATTAGTTATCTCATTTCAAAAGGGCCAAGTTTCTCTGAGATGACTTTGTCACACTTTAAATGTCTACATTGGAGGATGAGAGCTCATTTAGTAACATGCTCATCCATGTGGTAGAAGAAATGCATGGTTAGTCACCATGGAAATTCTTAAGTATTTGAGGGGCAGAAGTTGGTTAATTAGACCATTTATACTCAACTATTGAGAGATTATGAGTTAGTCCATAGTGATAAGAAACCAGAGTAAGAGGCAATATTTTTCGGCCCCATGAGGAAGTGGTAGTATTGTTTATTCCTAAAGCGTATTTTCATTTGCTGAGAGAAGACTCTGTGGCACTTTACCTTCACTAAATTTTGCATAATCTCTTGCTAAGTAAGCAAGCACACCCCCAAAAGCACAGAGGCAGACTGAGTTCTGCAGTCTCACTGTTGTTACCTCCCCAGAAAATGAGATGAGGGTAAATGCTGAAATGCCAGGCTCTCCCCCAACGGCGTGGGGTAGAGGTAAGATTGCCCTGCAGCAGCATCTCCCTGTTCACTGTGCTTCTGAGTCTTGCTGCATCCCCCAGCTCAGCCTCCCATATTTTGTTCCTGTACACCATGAACCCCACTCATCTAGGCCCTTATCCCATTCACCCCTGTCACAAAGCCACAGTCTTCCTCTACGTTCTTTTCCCATCTTCACCTCTTTAATTATTTCCTTCCTTTCCCAGTCAGTAACAACTATGTGGCTTCATCTTTCATTCCAGGCTCCAGGTCTGTCCATTTCTTGCCCCTTTACCCATGGCCCGGCCTTTCTTTCTGTGGGATACTCTAAGGGTAACAACTAGACGTATTCACTTTGAAAGGACGGGAATAGCTATTTAATATTTCTCAGAGCATCTGTGCACTAAGACATTTTAGAGCCCTGTTTTGTGTCCAAATTGATGAGAACAGCAGGTCTAAGAATTTTAGAGTTTAAAAATATATATTTGTTAATTTTTTCTTCCATTATATATAACTCATATGGTCTGGCTCCTGTGTACCTCTTTAGCTTGACCTTGTTCCACGCTCACTGGTCCCCCATCTCCATGTGGGGACAATTTGAATGTGCCATATTCCATCCTTCCACTTGGCCACTGCATATGCTCCCTCTGTCTGAAATGTTTCTCCATTCCCCCATTCCTATAGCTCACTTGTCCCTTCTTCAGGGATTCCTCTCCTCCCCTTAGGTCCCCCCGTTAAGCTTTGATAGCATCACATACCTTTAAACATAGCATTTATTACAGTTGCGGTTGTATCTTTATTTTGCATGGTTATTTCACTAATGTCTTCTCCCTCATTAATTTCTAAGCTCCTACAGGTAGGCAATTCCTTGTCTCTGTGTTTCCAGTGATCAGCATAGGAATGGACACATAGCAAACACACAATGAATGTTATTAAGTGACCATCTACAGATATTTCTGGCAGCTCACCCTTTCCTGCTAGCACAACCCTGATCTGCTTGAAATATTTACTCTTCTCCAGCTGTTTAGTACAGCTTGCCCCAGCCCCAGCTAGGGGGTGAATTTTTGGTTAGTGTAAGCAAATCAAAATAGACAAAAAGATGGAAAGAACCTGGATTCTTAATGATGATGTTGAGCAGCTAAATAAACCAGATCTAGGACAGCTCTACCTCTTACTTGTTTAGGTCAATTCAGAGTTTTCTGTTTCTGAAAATATCCTGCTACAGAATGCCATGAGTGGATGAATACATGAATAAATGAACAACTTAATCTCACATCTTTACAAGTCCCTTTGTAATTCAGTGTTCTCTTCATGTCTATGCAGTATTGAGCTGTTAGTTAAGATGTTGACCCAATATTGAGCCCAATGCTGAAATCTGAAATAACTCCTATATGTTTGAAAATTGTTTCCTTCCACTAAATGCCCCATACACTGAACTTGAACTCACATTCTTCACCTCTCACTCTTTGGCTCCATACTTCATCACTTTAGGGACAAAGTCTTCTCTCAGGAGGTTGAGTCAGGTTAAGTCATACCCAGCGATTTCCTGTTTGTGAGCCTTGAAGCTCTTGAAGAGTGCGGGCAGGTTTGACAGAACCCGTAGGTGTTTTCAGACGCTGAGCTGATTCATCCCCTTTGGTTGTTAATAATTCTCCCCAGCTACCATACCATCTCTTCTCTGTGGATACTGCACAATTTCTCTTTGTGTGGAAATGAGATTCTCAAGACCTGCTCATTCTGTGTTTTCCACGTCCTTTCTGCCTTTTAGGCCCCTCCTTCTCCATTACTTACTGAACAGTTTCTGCACAGGAGAGTTTTGTTTCTTAGATTTTTGTTGTTATTAAGGCAGAGCTTTAAATGAGCTCTGTTTTCTAGGCCACATGTCTGCTGCCTTTCTGTTTTCACAGACCTCCTCCATAACTTGAGAAATGCAGTTTCTTTAATAGCACCCAAATGCCTACTTGGTTGGTAGCAAAGACTTCGTCGTTGTCTCATTACTCACTTGATCTTCCAACACTTTGGCAATGAAGACTAGACAATCATCCATTTTTGTAGAATGCTCCCCTGGTAATAAACCACAGGAGGTGAGCAGCTAGGACATTGATCTTTGAGAGAATTACTTCTGGCCATACCATGTGGAAAAAGTACTGAATTTGTACTTGCTTTCTTAAACCAAGACAGGAATAACCCACTTTGGCCCACCACGCTGGATAAGTCATGTACTCGCCAAGATTCAGAAAACATTTCTGACTGCCTCAGAAGGTTGTTAAGATTCTGTAGAAGCCTTTCTTTTGCCCCAGGAAGCGCTGTACAAAAGCATTCATATTATAACGCTACCTAAGACAAACCCTTGCAAGGTAGCTTTCACACTGCTCAATACCTAGCTCAGTTTCCCTCCTTACCCCGCAAGATATGCAGAAGCAGGTCAGCAGCTTGGCCCCACATGCAAGGGCATCAGAGCCCCTGGAATCTTTAGAGTGAATCACATGCTCCTTCTGATAGCAGAACTCCCCCACTGACCTCTAAATTCAAATGTTTTCTCTTTTTTAACTTTGGTGATTTCTATTGGGAAAAAACCTTCCTTGTAATTACTGATGAGGCAACTTCATTATCATCTTAGAAAAGAGCTCCATATAGTATTGACAGCTCATCCACCTCTAGTTTTCATTCCATCAGCCAGCATTTTTGCACACCTACTGTGTGCCACATGTTTTATATGCATGGGATACATCTGTGAACAAAGACAAAAATTCCTGTCCTCTGGGAGCTTATATTTTATTGAAGGAAACTAAAATAAGCAATAAACAAATAATCAAATTACAATATGTTAGAAAATAATATTGGCTATGAAAAGAAAAAGAAAAAAATGGAGTAGGGTAAAGGGAGTGTCCATTTGGGGATGGGGAGAGATTGTAATTTTAAATCAGATGATCAAAGTAGACCTCCTGTTCTAGTCTTTTGTTGTTGTTTTTACAGAATGTTGTAATGACTTAATATTACAAATGAATCATCTACATAAATTAAATATTGCCTGAAATGAAAGCATTTCAGCTGAAGGCTAAATATGATTGCTAAATGCTTGAGAAAGGCGGGTGAGCCTTTATCTGGCATTTTCAGGTCATCTCTTGTTAGTTTCTTTTTCCAAAAATAGCATTTATTTTATATAGTCTTCAAATGGAGCATGACCCTGATACCCACTGCCATGTGTTTTTAGTTAAATGTAACTAGCCGTCTTTCTTACTAGACCAAGAGGTTCATCCAAAATATTTTCTTTAGAAGTTTTAGAAGGCTCCCCTGGTTGCCTTTCCAGCCCATAACAATGATGGATTTTGCAATCCTGTTGGTCCGGCCATGTAGGATAACCTAATGTTGTGGGTAATTATCCCCTTTAAACACATGTTTTGTGTTTTAGTGGTGGTTGTTTGGAGCTGTTATATCTTAGGCATGGAGTTTATTATATCCATATAAATTACAGACCACAGACAACCCCATCCAGAACACTACCGTACATATGATTCTGCACAGTCCGAGTGCAGTGTGTCTTCTTCCAGGTCTGCTGTGTGACCTGACATGAGGATGAGCCCTCCTTCAAGTTCTGGACTTTTGGCCAGCTTGTCTGTCCTCCTTTTTTCTGCATCCTGGCTTTATTTCTCCCTGAAGTAGCTATACCTTGGGAGGGTACAGCGTGTGGCCCCTCCCATTGTCTGAGCCTTAAACTAGAGATTCTCAGCAGGTTTCTCTCCATGGGCAGGGCCATGTTAAGATAACACTTGTTTTGCCTCCTGTCCAAAACTGACCAGTGCAGTGCTATTCAAAAAGTAAATGATAGCTAGGGCCATCAGAATGCTTTTTTTTTTTTTTAATTAAAGTATAGTCAACATATAATATTATATTAGTTTCAGGTATATGACATAATGATTTCATATTTATATACCTTATGATATGATCACCATGATAAATCTAGTAATATTCTATCCTGTGCAAATTTATTGTGATATTATTGACTCTGTTCTTCGTGTTGTACATTACATCCCAGTGTCTTATTTATTTTATAACTGGAAGTTTGTACCTCTTATTCTCCTTCACCATTTTCACCCATCTCCCCACTCCCTTCCCCTCTGGAAACCATCACTTTGTTCTCTGTATCTGTGAGTCTGTTTATGTTTTGTTTAGTTTGTTCATTTGTTTTGTCTTTCTATTTTCATCCCACATATAAGTGATTTCGGTATTTGTCTTTCTCTGTCTTTTTTATTCCACTTAGAAAAATATCGTTTAGGTCCATCCATGTTGTCACAAATGGGAAGATTTCATTCTTCTTCATGGCTGAGTAATATTCTATTGTGTGTGTATGTGTGTATGTGTCACATCTTCATTTATTAATGGATTTTGATTTGCTTTTTCCTGATGGTTAGTGATATTGAGCATCTTTTTATTTGTCTGTTAGCCATCTGTATGTCTTCTTTTGGAGAACTGCCTATTGAGGCCCTCTGCTCATTTTTTAATGAGCTTTGTTTTTATGAGTTGAGTTGTATGAGTTCTTTATATATTTTGGATATTAATCTCTTATTGGGATATATTGTTTGCAAATACCTTTTCCCATTCAGTAGATTGTCTTGTTCATCTCGTTGGTTTCCTTCGCTGTGCAAAAGCTTTTTATTTGATGTAGTCCCATTGTTTATTTTTGCTTTTATTTTGCCCAGAATGAATATGCTTTGAGCATTGGTAGATGTCCTTTCATTCCTCAACTATTGTTCCCTGTCACTCACCAAATTCAGAGGGTTCAGTGATCTGAGGGAACAAACCTGAAATGTAGAGAGAGGGTCTTCCAGAGGGAGTGAGCATCTACCCTGGCTCATTGCAAAGTCTTCAGGCTCTTAACTTGTTACTCATTATTCTGAACTGTGGAGTGCACTTCTGTCACCTCCTAGGATAGAGTGACCTTGAGAAAGTCACACTCTCTCTAGGGCTCTTTCCTCATCTCTAAAGGGAAAAGATTAGTCTCCAAATGACTTTCAAGATGGCTTCCACTTCTCATATTCTGGTATTGTTCAGACACTATTTACTACCCTTCTCCTAAAAGTTGACTTTCTTGACATGGATGGGCTCTTCCACTTCTATGCTTTTTATTTTACTCATCTCATTTTCACTCTTCTTCTGTGAATATGAGAGCTCACATTCTCCCAACTTCTGGCACATTTCTGCCCCAGGAACCTATGATTCTACTCTGAGAAGAGCTCTGGTTGTTTCCTTTTTTGCTCCTACAAGCAATACTGCTTTTGTATTGATATCTCTGAGTAGGGAGTTGGGCTGCTGAGAAAACCATGTTTGTAGTCCATCGTCTCTATTTTAAAAGAGAGAATGGAATTGTGTATTCTTTTAGACTGTTCAGGTTCTAATGACTACAATCAAAATAGATCTATATCCAAGCAGTAAAAAGACAATATATGTGAATTTTCTCATAATTCAAATCGTAACACAAAAACTGTTACAACTCTTTAAACGTAAATTATATGGTCTGTATTTTTTTTTAATTTGTCCTTTGAATCTTGAGATGGAAAATATACCAATATACTCCGATGGTTAAGAAAGCATTATTTTCTCTAAATTTCATAACATACAGAGTGTTTCCTTTTCTCAATGCCTTATACCTTGGAATTTTGAAATGATAGATTCAGTTGTGGTATATAATAAAGTTCCATAGTAAGAATATCAGAGTGGAGAGAGATTGGTATAAAAATGCATTAAAGCAACTGGATTTTAAATATAAAGTCTTTGTCAGATTGCTGTTCACTTAATTGCCACAACCTGAAATTTATCTATTAGTACTTCTTTTCTAATTGTTACCAGTATGATAAACAATCATATATATCTATATTTATCTATCCATCTATCTATCCATCTATCTATGTACACACACACACACACACACACACACACACACACACACACACATTACAATTTACTTCAGGACAATAAATGAGGATATAGTATTGAAATAATCTTAAATTATAGGAATCAGATATTCCTATTGCTTGTTTATTCATAATATACTTTACCCAACAAGATCATCTGGAGTTTATTTTGAAGAGTAGGTACTTAGAAATAGGATTATTCCATTTAATTGGAAAAGAATCTGGATCTTAGAGGTAAAATGACTGGCCCAAAGTCACATAATAAATGAGAGACTAGAACTAGAAGTACTATTTTGGTATTAGTGTCATGTCCTTGATGTGAATTGATACACATATTTTATGTGAAATACTGACACTCTAAAAAACTGTATTATTTACATACATTTTTAGAAAATTGTATATAAATATACCTGTCTTTCAGAAAATATTGGTACCAATTCCTTTGTCTTTATATGGAGACATACTTAATAGTGAATGTATTGATGACACTTTATCTTATTTTTAAAGACTTCCAAGAAAGGTTTCATAACTTCCTTTGTTAATTCACTCTAGTGTTTAATAAGATTTTATGTCAGAACACTTTCTTATCTGACTTAAATCTCTCATGTTGTAGCTTAAGTCTATTTCCTCTCACTCTGCCTAGGATATTAAAAGCAACTAATCACCATTATCCATAATAATATTTATAAAGTCCTCCATATATTTTAAATGTTAGCACTATAACTGACAGTAAGCATAACACCCAAATGGCAGTAAATTTTAAAATAGAGAAAGGGACTAGCTTGTAATAAATGTAGATGACATAGTAGTATTTAGTTTTGATGAATGAATAATACTGTGAACTAATGTGACTTAAGCAGACTAAATGAAAAGAATTCAGCCATTAACTCATTCACTTAAATATTTATTAGGTACCTACTTTGCGATATTGTGCCATGTTCAGAAGTACAAAAATGAATAAATCATAGAGTTGAGAATTTTAACACAAGGGATTTTTTTAAAAGTATAACTGATTAAGCATATTTGTCAGAAGTGTGAAGATAGAACCGCTTAATCTTAAGAGGGTAACTCCATGTCCTATCTGAAGACCCTGCGGTATTACAATCGTATCTAGAAGTGGGGCTGAAAAAATGTAGCCTAATTATTAGTACGTTTCTGTTTATTTTTTAGCTGCCCCATTACTAAAATCTGTAATAGGCATCAAAATTCTGCCATTCGTGGTCCCCGATCCCTTCACCTGGAAGCCTCTTTTTTCCAGCCTTAAGGACTTGTGTCTTCCTGTATGTACTTGGACATGTGTAAGCATTGGTCAGTGTAGGACGACAAGAGGTTTATCTCTGGAAGCAAATTACAGAGTCATGCAGCATGAAAGTGATATGCCTAGAATGCAGAACACAGGATTACCTTCTGCCTCCTTTCTTTATCATACACAGGAGAGGCAGAAAGGAGGAAAAGATTTATTCTGGAGCCATTTAACACTGACCAAGCAATTTATAATGGTTAAAATGCTGATTTATTGCTGCAAAGAAAATAATGGGTGTTCTTGCTAAAATGCCATTAATAGCTTTATTGTTTAAAGTGCAAATTATATTCAGCCATTTGCTGGTCCCCTTTATGAGGAGAAGTTGAAGTAATTCAGTATAGGCTTTCAGCAGAAAAAGGACAAAGTAATTAGCAAATTGTAAAAGAGTTCATTCACCAAGGTTGACTGATATTTGAATTCTTTGTCTGAACCATAAAGACATACAAAAAAATGCATTTAAGTAATATGAGATGATGCAAGTAGTTGTTTAAAACAGAAAACCCATAAGAAAGTTGATATTGGCACACTCTTTAGAGTTAAGAGCATACCTTGTGTGGGTATCTGCTGCACGTGCAAGACATTATGCTAGTCAACCAAAGGAAAAAGAAAACTGAGAAAAAAAAATAGTCCTGCCCTTAGGGATCTTACTATCTGTTGGTAGAAATGAAATAATTCAAAATTAATTAAAATATGTAACTGGAATAAGATCAGAATTTCAAGAAAGGTACATATGAAGTGGTTCCAAGGAGGAAAAGATGACATTCAGAAGGTGACATCTGAGGTCAGTTTTAAAAGATGCCTAAGATTTCTGTAACCACAGTCTGAGTTATAAAGCAGTTACATACTGAAGGAATGCCAAGACGTGGAAAGATCTGTGGGGACAGAGTGAGCTCCTTGATGCTCAAGTTGTTGTAGCATGACTATAAATTGCAGTTTGCCTGGGATGGTCCCTACTACCACCTGTTGTCCCAGTGCAATTATTTATAGTGACTTCTTCCACTCTTAAGAGTCCCAGATAAATGGTCAATTACACAGTAACTGTGGTGGCTATTAAAATGTGCCACTCAGCTCTCCTGCTTTAGGGAGCGTAATTGACTGATGTCCCCAGGTGCAACCCTCGGGACTCACCACACTTTGGCACCGAGCCATGCTTCCCAGGGGCCACTCTCAGCCAGTGATTATGAAGAGTGAGAGTGCTAAGCTATGCCCATTTCAGCAAGGCAGGGCGTCCTTCACTGAGGTCCTTTGCCTCAAGGTGTCCCCATTGGCAGGGCTAAACCTGTCTTGGAACTGTGCTGCACTCTAAGACAGTGGTCCCAAGGTTTTTGGCAGCCATGCTCCTATGAGAATCTAATGCCTGATTATCTGAGGTGGAGCTGATGCCTAGCTCTGGGGAGCAGTGGCAAATACAGATGAAGTTTCACTCACTGAGCTATCACTCACTTCTTGCTGTGCAGCCCAGTTCCTAACGGGCCATGGACGGACTGGTACCAGTCTGCAGCCCGAGGGTTGGGGACCCCTGCTCTAAGACATTCTATTCCTTTTCCTTCCTTCTCTTTTCAAAAGGCCAGACCTACATCTTGGTTGCAGACTTTTCCTGCCTACTCCTGCTCCCTTCCGCAAGAAACCTCTTCCATATTTAATCCTATATTAGTGCCTGCTTTTCAGCACACTTGAACTAATACAGTGGCCCTAGTTATTGATAAATCTTAGATATTAGATGAGGGTATGCCTACAAAGAAAAATTGGGACCATATTTTAGACAACTTTGAAAACTGCTTCCAAGATTTGACCTTAAATCAGTGGACTATGAGGCTCCATCAGGGGTTTATCTGTTACAAATAATTATTTGGTCCTGCTGATGATAAAGAAAGATAGTTGAACAAGGAAACCAGTTAGCAGGGTGTAGCAATTGTCCATTAAGAGACTAAAGGAGAATAGTGTATGTGATGACAAACACTGGCATGGGTATGAGAGACATTGCAGAGAGGTCTGTGGGTTTGGATATGGTGGGAGTAAGAGGAATCAGAGATGATTTAATCTCTCTGTGCCTCAGTTGCCTCATCTATGGAATGGGAACAATAACAAGCTCTATATCACTCATGGAGCCACAGTGACGATTAAGTGAGTTAAGACATTCCAAAAGTTTAGAACAGTGCCTAGCACAGAACTCCAGTGTTTCTGAATTTGTTTGACCATTGCTCTTGGGCGGCATTGTCTGGCAGAATTTTTTGCAATGGTAGAAATATTTTATATCAGTGCTGTCCAGTATAATGGCCACTAACCACATGTCATTACTGGGCACCTGAAATGTGACTAGTGTGACTGAAGAACTGTATTTTTAACTTCATTTAATTTAAATTTGAATAGTCATGTGTGACTAGTGACTACCATTTAGAAGTCACACCTAAATCTAAAAGTAACTACTAAGTAACTAATACAAAAGAAGTTGTAAAATATAGTTTATTCTTCTATTCAGAAAAAACCTGTTGTACTAATATGACTTAACTTGAAGTAAGCCCATAGGCTTGGTTGCTGATAGTAGTCAGGGATAACCACAGAGAAGGCTGTGGTCCTAATCAGACCCCTCTGAGATAATCAGGGCAATAAGAAAGGGAAGAGGAGACCTAATGTTTTGACTAACCTTGCAATGAGAAAAGTACTTTAGATCTCAAAGAAGAGGGATCATGTCTTGGTTTCTGCAAGGAGCTAATAGATGGTTACGACCTCCCACTTAATGGGATCTGGACTGTCTGCTGTCCATTTCCCAGGCCAAAAGAAAGGAGATATTGGAGTGCCCGCTATAATGTTCCCCTCCATATAATAGCCAGGATAGCACTGCTGTTATGTAAGATCACTGCTAAAGCTGCAGCTGAGGGCTCCTAGTGGTTCAAGGACAGCACTAATTCGAGCTCTGAGGGATATATTAGAAGGAAAGGAGTGCACGTTTTTTTTATTACCTGTAAGGGCAAGATAAAAAAAAAGAGAGACATGTATGTGCCTTATATCCGGAAATAGGATTTTTGAAACCTTCTCTCCATCCCCTTGCCATGTGCAGGGGAGCTGGCCTTTCCAGTTCCATGATTATATCACTTTGAATGGTCAGTTTGGGGCAGGTTTTGCTGTGGGCATCCCCTACAATTGGTGAGTCTCAATTGACGCAATTGAAACTTCAGGTGCCTCAGTTGATGCGTAACCTGTATGAATCGAGGTGTGTTCTCTCGGGAGATAAAACACCGGAGGTAATGAAATGTGTAACACAGTAGAAAGAGGTAGGACTTTAGAATCTATCCTGAGATAGACTGTTACATGCTAAATCTGTGACCAATGCCGGTTACTTTAACTTTAGTGTCCTTATCTGTAAAATGGGGAGTACTGGTATTTTCTGAGTTATTTGGAGGATTGCACATGTCAACATGAGTCTTTTATATGGAAGTAGAGGAAAATGTTAGTTCTCTGTTCCCTATCTCTAGTCTTCTAATTTTCTGATGTTCCCATTTGTTATTGTTTCATAATCTGGCATCACCTGGGACTCTCAACTTTCTTCAGCTCCCACTCCCAGATCACACATACTCATCGCTTCCATCGTATTTACCTACTCAGCCCTGCCCCGGCAACCTTTAGTGGCCTCTTTTCTTTCTCCTGCCGTGACTGCCTTAGTTCCTTTCCTGAGCATTTCTGAGGACAGAACCTTCCTGTTCTGTATGAGTTTGATTCCTTGCCTGCCAGATGAAGGAGGTGACTCAGGGAGCTCAAGGCCACACCAGCCCTGGCATTTGATAGGGTTCTGTACATAACACCACCTGAGTTTGTTCCTTTAAAAAAAAACATTTATTGTTTTTTTTTTTTTTTTGCTTTATCAAAAAATATTAGATTTTTATTAAAGATATTTTTGAAAAGAAGCAGGTAAGGAAAAAAAATTTAAAACACTGATAATGTTATCATCCCTGGAAACTGTGTATATTCTGAATGTACCTTACAATCCTGAGTGTGTGTGTGAAATGAAAACTTAATCCTCATATTCCCATTTTTGGTAACGCTCTTCTTTAAATGTCATAATTTCTTGAATATTTTTCAACATCACTAAATATTCCTCTACAGCATCGTTTCAAATGTCTGTCTAGAATGCCATGTACGAATATATTAGGGTTTATTCCTAGATACCTAAGTGGTCTCTGCTTTCTCCCCACTATTATAAACAAAGCAGAACATTATAAAGTTTTTCAACTTTCCTTGACCAGGATGTCTCCCTGACTCCTATGGAATTATTCTTATTTATCAGCCGATAGCTTTCTCTGCCTCCTCTAAATTGCCACCTTTAAATCAATGCGCAGTTTCTTTGAAGTGTGGACCTTTTGGAAAAAGACATTCTGAACCTCTGTCTCATCAAACTGGGGTATCTCATCTGCCTCTCTTTATTTAATCTCATCTCATTTTGCAACAATATTTTCTCTTTTCTATGTTATTGGCCTTTTGATTTAATGCTTTAATTTGGTATATGGGTTCATTGTATCACTCTTTTGGGTTATTCATGCCACTCTAGATTGAATATTCCATAAAAATTTCTTGAAATATTATTTTGTGAAAGATGTCTTACAGACTCAAAGAAGTATCCATTATATTTATTTTTCTGAAATGAAAAGATAAAAAGTAGAGCACTTGTGTAACCACACAATTTGATTCTTTTAAATCCGACAGGATGAGGATGAACACCAATTTTATTTTTTTTAATTGACTCTCTGGGACGCAGCTTGTTGCTCCAGTAGATTGACCATGCTGCATTTCGTAATTTTTTGAGGACATGAATACATACACTCCTCAGGGGAAGAGCCTGTGGGTCTCCCTTGCAGAATATGTGTGCTCTCCTGGTGGTTAGAGAACCACCAGCCTTGCTCACCGTCGGGATACCAGGGAGCAGCTGGACAGCTCTTAGTGTGCTGTTTCAGCAGCTCCTGTGAAGGCTTATGGTATAGTGATGTGATAAGCTGTGAACAGCAGATCAGAGGAAACGTGAGATAATTTAATTGAGGAGCTTGGTGAGAGGATAGCTCTCAAGAGCAGAGAGCAGGGACATGGCAGAAGAAAGGTCACCTGATGAAGGGATAAATTATGAAATCGCATTCTGAGGACAGTGTGAAAAGGGTGCTTCCTCATTTCTCTGGCAGTTTAGGTTAATTTCTTACCCTTGCATGCTTTGCAAAAAGGGAAATAATTTATTTTTATTACTGCCCTATTCTTGTTATGGCAATTTTTAATACCACATATAGCAAGTCACCCATTTCTATGTAAAGGACTAACTTCCCCTTTTCTCTGGGTTTGGTATTTACTATTTCTGCCCTATTCTACCCTTTCGGGAAAAATTCTTTTTTTTTTTTTTAAGTAGCAGTAAAAATGTGAGACTGGGAATAAACCATTGTGTGTTCTCTTTGACATATCTTTTGGAGGCTATTACAGGTCTTTAATTTATCTACTGTCATTAGCTCTGAATTCTGACATAGTTTTTTAATATTTATTCCCAAACTACTTTTTTGAGTTAATTTTATACATCATTCCATATTATTCATTCTCGGATTATCTTTATAAGGCAAGTGATGGATTTAACATTATCCAGTCTTTTAGTAAATCTCAACCCTAGTATTCATCCTGGGCACTTAAAAACCAAGCAGAACTCAAAAATGGTTTACCTTGGTATATTAAGGTATTTGATTACTGAAATTGAAATAATTCATTATTAATTGTTCAGTCTTTTATTTCTCTCTCTGTTGAGACCTGTTTAAGTATATGTGATCATCTAGTTTAGAACAAGGTCTTGAAAGTGTTGACTCCCAGCTTTGGATCACAGGGTAGTTAAAGCCATTTTTGTCTTCATTCCAGAAAACTTTCACACTGTGTCAATGACAGAATCAGTGCCTCTGTATGTATAAAGCCATCGACTTTAGTCCTTGAGGGCAAATACCACTGGAAAACAATGATTACCCCCACACACACACACACATACCCGCCTCCATACACACACATACACAGTCACAACCTGGGTCAGTACACTATGACTTAGAATTGAACAATGTTATAGCATAACTTCTATGTTTCTTGGGTCTTCTTTGGTCATACATGGTGATGCGAGAATATTGATTCCAGCATAGTAAACTTTTAACCCCAAATTCACTATCCCTGTATTGAATCTAAGAAAATCCTTTATCTTTCAACTCTTTGGAATTCTCCTTCTATACTTATAAGTCTATACATAGAATTTAATGTAAAATTTTTAAAGCAAAAGCTCTAATTTTGAATTTATTCAAGTTTAATTTGTTCCTGATTCCATGGTTGAAATTCCACAGTTGAAAATTTGTTGGACATCAAAGAGAGAAGATCTCAAAATGGCTTAACTCAAGGACATTATTATTTCTCCCGATTTCTCCCCAGCTGCCTTCCACATCCTATTTTTTCTTCTTGCTTACACCCAGGTGTTTTCCCTCTCTATGCAAATCCATTCATGTCCTTTTGGAAGATGACATCCTTCTTTTTGGGGGTTACCGCTCCTTGCAGCTGAGTGGATCAAAATGTCCAAATTAGTCAGAACAAGACATAACGATGAATTCCCATATTTTAATGTGATAACTTGATTTAACGGCCTGGCACATCAGTCATATTTAGGAGAATGTCACTCTCTGCAGTTTCGAAAGGATATACCTGCAGAAAGAAGCCCCCTAGGGAACTTCAGGGAACCTCATCAAGCATTTTCCCATCATTCTGAGGGAGCTTTGTTCATTTTAAGTGTCTTACACTCAAAAAGTTTTTTGTGTGAGCTAGTTTTGTGAAAAAGCTGACTATGTGCTACTTCCATAAGCCCTTTACTGTTCCACTCCCCACTCCCCACATCTTCCTGAGTTTATCTCCAAACGCTTTATATCACCCAAGCACTTAAACAAGATTGCAGACATTTTCATCTAAGCTGGTAGCAGTTAATTACCTATCTTTGTCTGTGTTTCAGCACTTAATACTATTTTGACAGGGCTTGCATACTCTCTGTCTTTCTGGAATTTTTTAAGTGCTCTTATGAGTAATTTCAGAAAATCCAAGTATAGATTAGATGAGCTATTCTTTCCTTTGTTTTCTTTTTTATTTTATTTTAAAAACATTTAAAGAAGACCCACTGTGTGTCAGGTAGCATGCTCTTGTCACATACATTGTCTAATTTAATTTCTTCCTCTGAATCCGCACCTCAAATCACAACTTAATCTCAGTGTATGGGGGTGTGGGAGTATGGGGGGTTGTGGGAGTGGGGCGGAGAGGTCATGATCTCTGGGTGGTACATCCATTTTATCAGTGATTTCAGCCTGCAAGGGCATTGCTGCTTCCATCTTTATTTGTCTGGTTAGTAAAATTCCTGGTTGGTTATTGGCAGAAGTGCTTTTCAGTCGAAGATAATAGATCGCTGAGAAGTTTCAACATGAGTTTGTTTCTCTTACTTTTCAAAAACTTATGTTTGCTCACCTGCATTGTAGGTGAATAGGAGACTCAACTTGCCAAATTGAGTGTGTCAGGAAGGATTACTGATTTATTTGTGCTCGCTTCTAGAATATCTGGAAGGAGGTAGTTTTATTACTCTCTTCAATAGGGCTTACTCACCCAGTCAGCAACAGCATTTAAATATCTAAGGCTCGTCATTCTGCAGTAGTGGTGTTCCCGGAGGTGCTTTCCCTAACCTGCGGAGTGAAACCTGCCCCAGTTGTGGCAGGCCCTTCCTAGATCTCCCTTTCCTGGCCTGATGCTGCTTTTCTCCTTTGGAGTCATACTCGTGTTTGTTTGTTAGCACCTGCCTGTTCCTTACTCACCTTAGGGATGATGGTCTTTCACTTCCAGCTCTTCTCTTGGCATCCAAACTTTCATTTTTATCTCCCCCTCCCTCTTTTCATCCCTCTTTCCTTCCTCTCTCCCTCCCTTCCTTCCCCATCTCTCTCTCCCTCCCTTCTTTCTTCCGTTCATTCCTTCAGCATTTATTGAGTGCCTACTGAATGAATATCTAGCACTGTACAAAATCCCAGGGATTCAGAGCTAAAGACCTCTCCTTTGTACACAAGTGTCAAATGGGTTTTTTTTTTTTTTCAAAAAGCTAGCAAGCCATAGGTATAAATTCTTCTTTAACAAAGGGAAAATATTATCTTAGGTGAATTATCTCCATATTTCTAGTTAGGGTTGCCGACAAAGTAAAGATAGGTGAATATTTTCTAGCATGAGAATTTTTCAGGACAACATTCATCTATTAAATATTTATTAAGTGCTTAGTGTGTCAAGCTCTGTGTAAGATACAAAATATATAAAGCTAGATAAGACAGGGTCCCTTTCTCTAAAGACTCACATTGTAACAAAATAAAGAGTTCTTTAAAGTATATATTAATGCCACAGCAGATCACTGGGGCATGCTGAGTAGTAAGAGATTATGAGTATTGTCTATGGCCATGCCAACCTGAACAAGCCTGATCCCATCTGATTTTGGAAGCTAAGCAGGGTCAGGCTTGGTTAGTACTTAGATGGGAGACCACCTAGGAAGACCAGGTGCTGTAGGCGTAAAAAAAGAAAAGAACGAGAGAGAGAAAAAGAGAGAGAGAGAGTGAGAGAGTGAGAGAGATTATGAGCATCGAGCAGGGTGGGGACAGGACAGTGCCTGACACTTAGTAGGTTCTTAGTAAGTATTTGTTGACCAACCAAATGGGGTTAGCCTTCAGTCAAGGCCTATTAAAGAGGGTGATATTTCAGCTGTTCCATAAAGGATTAGGAGAAGGGCATTCTAGATAGTGTGATCAAAGGTGGAGTATGTGGAGGTACCTGAGGGACTCACGGGAAAAGTATCAGGATACCTCAGAGAGAAGTGTTGGAGAGAGGATTCCAGAAAGGGCAAGTGGGCCCAGATTGTGAAAGGTTGGAAGGCTTTGGCCTTTGTCCTGTTAGTCATCATGGCGGGGACACTTTGATCATTTTTGAGCAGTGAAGTCATATCAGATCTAGGCTTTAGAAGGCCCCTCTGGCTGCCCTGCCCTGTGTAGGGTGTTCTTGCAAGTAGGGAGAAACTGGGGGAAGGTTGAGGAAGGGTCCAACCACAGCAGTCCGTATGGAAAAAGAGAAGCAAAATCAAAAGAAATTGCAGGTATATCCCATGTCAGAAATGAGGCTGGGAGGAAGCAAGGACGACTGCAACTTTCAAAGGACTCACATTCCTCATTTACCAGCTATACAAACTTCTGCAAGTTACTTTATTTCCCAGTGCCTTGGTTTCTGTGTCTGAAAGATGGCCACAGTTGTACTTACCTGGCAGAATTGTTGTGAGAATTAACTGAGAAATGGTGGTCTAAGCACTGAGTGTGGCCCCTAGCATGTAATAATAACCAGCATTTATTCAACACATTGTAATGTGACGAAGAGCTTTACATGTACTAATTTGACCTAACAATAACCTACGAGGTGAGAACAGCTATCATCCTTATCCCACAGCTGAGGAAACTGAGGCATAAAGAGGGCAGCTTGCCTAAGTTAATACAACTGATAATGGACAAAGGTGGGATTTGAACCCAGGCACATAGGTTCCAGAGGCTGTGTGCTTAATTACCTCTAGGTGTTATTATTCTTCATTGTACTATCTCTGTTCCCTGGCTCCCTGGCTGCCAAAACTTTGTGTGAAGTAGGAGGGTATCTGGCACCTGACTTCTCTGATCATCTCTCTTCTCATAAAACTGACCTGTCCTTGTCACTGACTCACTCCCTCAGGACTCTGTCCAGTCTCCAGAAAAAATCTGATAAGTGAATCTGCTGTAAATGGGCGAGTTAGTAGATGAAGGAGTTACTTTTCTAGATAATATACCTACATTTTAACTAATTTGCAAGTAATTGTCACCTGAAGGAGTGACAAATTTCAGGCCAGTAGGGAATTATTTTGCAGCTGGACTACCTTAAATCACACTGCATGGCTGGCTTTTCCTGCCTTTGCTTATGCCCAGTGTGTTATTTATATGATGTCTCTTCCTTTGCTTCTTTTTCATTCTTAATACTATTATTCTAAATAAGATTGGCATTCTTGTTCATTGAAGAAACTTTAAAAAGTCAGGAGAAGCAAACAAGAAAGTTTAAATCTCTCAGAATTAATTCCCCTACCCAGCAGGAACTACTGTAGACTTTATAGAAATTGCCCTGCTAGTCTTTTTTAATCTGTGTGTCCACGAATTATGTCTGAATATAGGGCAAGAAGAGGGTTTTGTTTGGCCAGATATTATCTTCATAAAAATGAGTGTCATCTTATGATTAGGTCCATATAAATCTCTCAGTTTGTGGACATTCTCTCTGTAATTTGATTTTGAATAACGAAGTACTATTTGGGCAAAGTCTCATCTTGAAGTCACCACAGTTAACTCAAATTTTAGAAGTTAACTAGTGGAACTGCTTTAAAAGTAGGCAATGAAATTCAACAGTAATTTAGCCATTCTACCTGCAAGTATGACCTCTCAGCCCAGGTTGGATGCCATAAGGAGCAAGTCTTTTTAAAAGAGCAGTTTTAAGAGCAGTGCAATAAGTGGGTACATAGTGAAGATCACATGCAGATCATATGATAACATCAGCTTTCTTAATATGATGTAAATAGATATTTTTCACTTGGGATCAAATTTCTAGCAAGAGCATTTACATACTAAGTCAAAGAAAGAGATTCTGACAATGAGAAGTGTTTTATTTTATAGAATTCTATTATTTTATGTGTTTTATGAAAACATTTTACATATTTATATAAATTATTTTATATAAATGTAATTTAAAATATGAATATGAATTAAGTATCATTAAAAGATAATTTCATCACATTTCTAAAAGTTTATAAACTCAAGTCCGAAAAACTTTTGTTTTTGTATTCTCATTGGTAAAATGAGAGATCTTTTATTCAGGTATATATGGTATATGTGTACTTTGATTTTTAAACAAAAAAACAGGATCACATTATATGTTGTGTTTATAACTTATTTTTTGTACTTTATATAATTATGATTATTGTCATTGGCTTAATTTTCTTAACCATGTCATTTGTAATGGCTACATTAAAATGGATGGACCAGAATTTATTTAACCAGTCATCTGTCAGATATTGAAGAGTTTTTTCCCCACTTATTAATGTTATAAATAACCTCAATGAAAGCTGTGTAGATAAGTCTCTAAGTATATTCATAGCTATTTTTCTTAAGTTAAATGTCTAGAAATAGAATTGTGGGGTCAAGGCATTGCAGAATTTTAAGGTATTTAATATAAATTGTCAGGTTACACCAACCAGTAATACTTTCATTACTTTTTAGGGAATTATTCAATTATCGTCCCCTTGTGACAGTGTTTTAATTAATTCTGAGTAACTCTTCAGCACGATCATTTTATTGCTGTCGAAGGTGTTTGTCCTGACTCCCTGCTTCCTCACTCCCCATGCCACTGGATTAGTATTAAATACAGGTTATAGGATTTTATGTCTATTTCATTGTTCAAACCTATTGATTGAAAATGTTGGCTACCACTGGGCTCAGTGAGGTGTCTGCACAGTACCATGTGATATGTTACCCCTTTTCTGTGAATGACATTAAATCATTAAGAAACATCATAGGTCTTATGAAATAGAGAATCTATATGCTTTTTCTTAAATTCAGTAGAATACTATTATAGTACTTTACTGTAACAGTCCTTTTTGGTTTACATTTGTTGCACACATAGCTCATTTTCATATTTTATGGCCTCAGAAAATATGGCAACTTGCAGAGCCTTCATTATGTCAGAGACTGCTAGTTGGCCACCACAGAGCCTTCTCCTTGCTCATCAATAATAGAATCCCTCTTATAGTTGAGCTGCTAAAAACCACACTGCTGCGATCAAAAGGCATTTTTCCCAGACTTTCTGACAATGCGACTAGGTTATGGCCAATGAGATATAAGAAGAAGTGTGTAAGAGAGTCCTAAGAAGTCTGAAAAGGGATGGACGACACCCTTCCTCACCCCTTCTTCCATCTTGTTCCTTGGAACATAAGTGTGATAGCTGCAGCACCATCATTATTTTGGACTTGGAGGAGAAAGACCACATTATAGGCCTGCTGGAAAGGAAAGCCAGAAACAGCTTGGATTCTGATGAATAAGGAACCTCCATACAGTCCAAAACTTGTTGCCTCTAACTTCTTTTATATGAAAGAGAAATAAACTTCTGTTATTTAAGGCCCAGTTTTGAGGGTTTCTATTACCTGGAGTATGGTTTAATTCTTTCCAAAACAATGATAATACCAATTTAATCGCCTCCTATCTTCCTGTTGTCATTCCTACATTCATTTTCTTTTTCTCATCTATTAACTGAAACGCAGTCCTTAACAGATTTAGAGAGCCCCCACCCATGTGGAAGTACGATGAGCAATGTTCATACAGGAGATAAGGATATCATCTGAACCCCAAGTTACACAATCACACTTCCTGCGTTCATTTACAAATACTATTTGAGGCTTGTTACTTTGCTGAACGTGCCCACCCTCCTCCTTTTTTCCTCCGGGAAAAGAAGGGAGGAAGGTTTTTATATAGAGCTAACAAGAGACTCTATCAAAAAGTGTATCGGTGAGGCAGCGGCCACCTGGAATTTGAGGCAGCTGTCTGTAACTGACAGCTCCACACAGTAAACCTGAGCATCTTTACGGGACCTGTCACTGTGGATGTGAACACGCTGCAGGCTGCATTTGTCTACCTTCGCCCTCATTTTTCTTACTAACATTATTTGTGAGTATTTGTTAGGTTTTCACCAAACAGCTCAAGACACACAACATTTTACATGGAACATTAAGTATTATAAAACTGAATCATGGGAAACATGGCAAGGAATAAATAAAAGAGGACAAAGAAAAGAACGGGTAGAGAAAGGATAGATCAGAAAATCAGATTTCAGCCATAGACATACAGTATCACTGTCAACGGACTTTTTTTAAAAAAAATCTGGTAACATAGCAGTAAAAGCCTTTGATGCCTCTTTTTCAGTGAAGTCACTTAGAGAGCAAACGAGGAAACAGAGTGGGCTAGTCCGTTTATTCATCTTGTTAAGTGTGTGTAGGGAAGCTTAACACGGAGTATGAATGGTGTTCCTTCAAAAATGCAAACCTGGCTCCCATTCTGGCTCATCTTCCTTGAGGTGAGCAGGATCACCTTCACCACACCATTCTTTCTGCCCTTGCTTTCTTATTACTGAAACACGTCCTGGAATTAATGCAGACATTGAAGTGGGTTACAGGTATTGTGTTTACTCTGTCCTACTTCAGTGTGTGTTTCATTTCCTCATAGAGCTGTGGAGGGTTATTATTTAGTGGCTAGGAACTTGTAGAGCTGGAGGGTGAGCCTAGAAAATGCTTCCTCAGTTTAACATGTTCTAGTTCCTAGGAAATGTCCTCTAGTGTATTTAAGGAATTAACTTCAGTTATTCATATTGACGAGTAGTCGCCAAGCTATGGTCACTACAACTCAGATATTTTTCAATGGAGAGATTTAAATAGATTCTTTTTTCCTACCCGTTATTATATTTGTCTGCTTGTCCCTAGTGATTTATAGTGACTCTCACTGTCCAGTTCATGTCTGCGTTTCTCCCATTTGTCTCTTTGATTAAACCCAGAATGAGCCTTTAGTTATGAGAACGTGTGTCCTGGGCTTCATTTTGTGTGTGTGTGTGTGTATGTGTGTGTGTATGTGTGTGTGTGTGTGTGTGTGTGTGTGTGTGTGTGTGTATAAATTCAATAGAAGTTTAGCATCATAGATTAGTAGGGCTATGAGAATCTAAGAAGGCATTACCATCTCTTAAATTTTATAGTTGCAAACCCTGGGTCCCAGAGAAGTGAAATCATTTGTCCCGGTCACAGAGTAAATTTTAGCCTAGACCCACTTGCCCTTCCCACTGTCCCACACTCCCTGGCTTTGTAAGACAGCAGCCAAAGGTTATTAGAAGTTTGGGTATCAAGTCCTTCCTGGTTTAGAATTGTCATGGAATAAATCATCCTGATTGGGAAGAGCACCAGAGAATTATAGAATCCCACAGGCTTCTCAAAGATAATTCACTTTAAACTGTTCTCGGTAAAAGCCACATAAAAATGTCCAACAAATCATAGAAAAATGAGCTCATGGAGTAGTGTTGAACCACAGACTTGTCTAGAGATGGAACTATGTAGAAGATATTTCCAAAAGTGTGGCAAGTAGTAAAACTTGGGAGAAGAAAAAGACTGGATCCTGGTTTGGTTCCCATTGTTTTTCTGGGAAGAAACAGAAATGGTTTAGATCCAGTTCTCCCTGCCCACCCTAATTTGCAATTTTCTCAGAATTTGTTTCTTTGAAGTTCAAGCTAATAGATTTATGACATCTTTAAATAGTTGAAAAACATCACAGTTCACTCAAACACACATGCTTTTTCTCACTCTAGCAGAAACATCTGAACGTTCTGCTTGGGAGTTTGCAAAGAGCAGTTTACCTCTCAGACAGCATATAGTTTATAGAGAACTGCATTTGTGTAATTTACTTCACTTGTCTTGCATCAGAGGAAGAGTTGAATAAAATGTTAGAGTGAGCATTTCTTAGGTGATACTGAGTCTTGGGTTTAAAAACAGCAAGTGGAGGCCAGACAGGCCTGGTCCTCTTTCTGTCTGTGGCACATTGTCTTCTTCATGGCTTCTTTCCAGTGGGCATTTTGTATGTGTGTGCACGGTGCAAGGGTCACAGGATGACTTGGGATATGAGAGCTGCCTCGCTTTCAGACTGGGTTCGGTTACTCTACAAATCCCTGTTTAAAATGGGAATCTGATCTAGGCTTTTGCATATTTGTCAGCTCTGTGCATACGGCCACATCTTTCTCACATGCTAGTTTCCCATATGTATAGTTTTGTCATAGGAGATTTTTTTTAAAAGTAATAACATGGCTTAGTATTCACTGCATTGTAGGGCCTAGTTGCTGGGTTCACATTTGGTGATCTCTTATGCTCTTGCTACTCCTGTAGAGCTATTTTTGTTATTTTTTTAAACACCGTAATCTCTAGATTTTTGTAATAGACCAGCCCTGGTAGCACGCACTGTCATTTGCCATTTATCTGTTCATTGTCATCACCTTCGCTGAATTTGGCCAGCGATGTCCCCTCTCCTCCTCATTTACTATAGTCATCTTCTGGATCATCTGTGTAGTGAGGAGGGAAGGAGTGGGTCAGGGAAGGGACATTTCTAGGGTGCCTTCTATGTGTAAGGCATTTTCTATATTGACTCCTAATCAAAACCAATATATGAGGTAAGAATTGCTGTCTCCATTTTGCAGATGTGGCAATTGAGGCCAAGAAGAGTTAAACAACTTGTCAGAGGTGCTGCAGCTACTGCTACAGTTGACCAGGATTTGAAACCAGGGCCCTTTGACTCTAAAGCCAGGCTTTTTCTACATAGCCACATTCACGTAACAGTTGCCTACTTTAATAGTCCTATTTATCTATAATAGAACTGATCCTGAAAGTTAAAAAGCAAAAACAAACAAAAAAAGAAAGTAAAGTAGGTAAAGAAATACTGCACCACAGTAGCCACGGCAAAATGTAGTGCAGAATTACAGCCTGGGATTGTGCTTGCAGGACCGACTGATCACAGAAAAGAAGTATGATGGCTGTAGAAGGGTAACTAATCTTAGAGAAATTCAGAAAGCTTTGGCAAAATGTTGAGAGAGGGAAGAGAAGAGAAGGGGCAGAGCAGTGGAAAGCAAGGAGCAGCCCAGATAAAGGGTAGGGATAATCTCCTGGCAGTAGCAAAGAGGAGAAACCCCAGTGAGGGGGCTGCAGACCCAGTGGCAGCGGAAAAGGTAAGAGCCCATCGTCAGCATTCCACCAGCCGTGAGACCTGAGTCAGCACATAAATGCTTAGTGAGTATGGGAATAAATGAGAGGAGGGTTAATGTGAGAGAATACAAGACTTCTAGTAGTCTTGATCATAGCATTTAATCCTCTGTTTTAAAGGTTGTGACCGGAATTCTGATCAACATCAAACATTCAATAAAACTTGAGGCAGGGGGAAATCACAGCCCGGGGTGATTGATGCAGAAGCATCATTATTTTCTGAACTTCTGGTTCAGTTCTCAGGATGTGAGAAGTGGATGAGTGGATAGAGGTGACAGGAGGGAACAGAGCTTCACTGTGTTTACAGTGAAGAAGCCAGAGACACTGTTTTAGTTGGCCGTGTTGAGTTGCAGGACAATGACACCAACAGGAAAGGAATTTTTTTGTAGGATAAGAAAACTGCTTTGAAGGAAGACCAGGCTGCTTTGGTAGCCTTCACTTGTTGATTTCATTCTCATTTTTGCAAAAAGGTAGCCACAGCATGCTGCCTGAGAGGTGATAGTGTGGTAAGGGCATTGTGGGAAAAGGAGACAAATGCTGCTGAAAGTGTCAATCTCAGGACCACTGCTAAGGTCTGGCTCTATTTATTCCACATTTTATACCATCTTCTTTTTGTCTGCATCTACCATATACCCCAATAACTGATTATTAGAAACCCAAGTCCCCAGATCTTCACATGGCTGCCCTAACTAAATGGATGGGAAGGAATTGACCTACTCTCTTTTTCCTCCTCAAAGGTCTTAACCAAAGCAAAAACCAGTTCTTTGCACAAGGCTTCAATTCAGCCAGAACACACAACTCTCAATTTAGACATAAACACCAACTCATCTATCAAACCTCACTCTCCTCCCTCTTAGTTCAGAAGATCTGGGCTCTATAATGTAAAAAGCTTCACTCTGTAGGCCACCATTCTGGAGATGGTTGACATTCAGATTATTCTTCCGTGCACTACGTGTCCTGCCGCATAATTATTGCTGTCCCAGAGAAACATGACCTTAGAGCCCTGACCGCCTGAACTGTACATCCTGTGATCCCAGCCCCACCAGATACTCCATTTTTCTCCTGCCTCACTGAACCCCACTGACCAAGGAAGACTCCTGCCCATCATCCTTTTGCAAAACAATGGCCCTCATCTCCCTCCATGCCTAGATTGATACTAACACCAAACAGGGTAGTAATGTGTAGCATCGGAAAAATTTTTTTGTACAATATGAAACATTTATAATTAAAACTGGTTAAAAAGTGAAAGTATGTGTTTAAAAAGTTTAGAAAAAATGCATTTCTGTGGAGGAATTGTTTTATTTCATCCTCTCCCTCCCTTACATACTGAATTATATGTTAGCCCTAGAGTTATTACTAGATTTAACATAGGTGAGGTGTTTGGAAGTGTTGCAGATTTGCTGACAGCAAATTCTGCTGTCACAATAATTCTGGGTTAATCAATTCTGTCATGTCATCCACTCAGAAGGAACCAGTTATGTTTCCGCTGAGTTTACTCTTGCATTTCAGTTAGGTTCCTGATTTTTCCTCAGGACATAGATAAAAAGAAGTCCTTATTTATTGCAGCAGCTACATTGGTTGGGAAGGAAGAGGAGGAGAAGGGCTAAGAATGGGGTGGGCAGAGGTGTTACAAAGAAATAGACAATATAGTCTTCTGGGAGCTGTGATAAGTCTAATTATAGAAACAAATTTACTGATTTGCATTTGAATAGCACTAAAAGAAATAAATATTATAAAAGAGGAGGTACTCTGATTATCACCAAGTGAGTGAACTGGATGAGGGCTGCACGTTCTCTTGGAATGGCCAGAGCCGTCTTCCTGGAGGAGACGTGTCTTACCTGGACCTTGGCGGTAGCCAGACAAAAGGAAGAAGGGGGCTTTGGGGGTGGGAAGAGGTTGTGTGCAAAGGCATGGATGTGGGCAGGGGAGGGAGTAGTGCAGGGCAGAAGTGGAAAACAGGATTAGAGAGGCAGTTTAGTACCAAGCTTTTGAGGGCCATGAATACAAGTCGAGTTTGAGTTGCCCCCTGTAAGCCCTGAGAGGCCATTAGGGTGACTTGTTCTGATGTCCCTGATAGATTTGTAGGGGCAGAAATCAGAGGCACGCGTCCACTCAGAAAACTCTTGTGATGGTGTAGCCACAAGTGAAGGAGAACCTTGTCCAGAAATGACAGTAGGAGTAGAGCTGAAGATAAAGTGTAGGCGCACATCAAAGGAGTAGTCAGTGGGAATCTGGTGAATACTGTACATGAATATTGATGGAGTTAGGACAGAACAAGACAGATAGAAATCAGAGGAGACCCAGAGGCTCTAAGTCTGGGTACCCAAAAGAATGATTGGTGGACATAGGAAGATGAGAAGTGTGGCTGGTATATAATCTGGGCTTGTTCTGATGCTTTCATTAGATTTATTAAAAACCATGTAGAGGCTGTGACCAGCTCTATTGCATACTAGAAGGATCATGTTCTGCCTTAGGAAAACAGATGACACAAGTCAGGTTGACCTGCAGAACAGTATACGTACCTGTCCACCCATTGCTTGCAACTTGGCAGAAGAGTGTGATTTACCATCTTTGACTGCGTGAGGTGTTTGGGATCTAGATAACTTTCCTTCTTACCACCTACACTGTATTGCATGCATTCTTGTTTCTATCTAAGTCATAGTAGCATGTTTTCATTTATTTTTTATTAAATGTGCCTAGATGTCCTCCAAATGAAGCAAACCTGAATGTGACCATGTTCATCATCAGCAAGGGTAATGGGTCGCTTGACTTCCCAACATGGATGTGTAATGCCAAAGAGAAGCAGTCTCTGAAGTTCTGTTTCCATTTAATTTAGGAAAGCAATAACTTTCGTTGGCTGGCATAACGATAATGAGCTTCATTTTTTAGTTATGAGCGAAGGCAGCTTTCTCTGTGTACGTGGACTTGGCATCCTCTTTTATGTGGCAGCTGGCCCACTGACCTCATCGTTTGGGTTCCCTGTTCTTGCAGTGGAACCAACACCACCAAAGTGAAATGCTGTATTTTCCACAGAGTCATGCTACATGTGATTATTTGTTTACCATGACATAATGCTTTAAACTTTAGTTCAACCCTCCCAAAAATGGCCACAAATGTGGTGGTTTGAAGGGTGAGCTCATGTGAAGAAAAAGGATTGAGAGTCTCTGTAATAAAGAGTTAGATTAATAGCCACAGACTGTCCTTCTGGAGCTTGCTGATCTATTCAAGAGAATTCGGTGGGATCCAGGCCATTAGAAGCAGAAAGTTTAGTGCCCTGATGGCTGCCCCTGCATTTCAGCAAGTTGGTGTCTTTGAACTACTTTGGGAAGGGGCTATCACATTTTAGAATTGTTACAAAATGAGGAACCTACTGCACAAAGGTGACCCTTTCTTTTGAAGCCTGTCTGCAGTACAAAGGCATAAGTGTAATCGCCAACGTGACAACGCCTCATACTCTAGTTAGCAGCTGACACACAGGTCTCAAGGCAGGCTTTGAATACAGAAAAGGATCACCTCCTCTGAATTCATGAGCGTTAACCTTTGTCATCCACATATTACAGAATCTATCTTCATGTGATGCTTTTTCAGGGTCATACTTTGTTATTGCTGGTAAATGCCTCTACTCTCCTTTTCCCAGTGGTCATCCTGAGAACCTGCTCCTGGATTTTTCAGGTGTGGCTGGTGGGTGCCTGTGTGAAGGCTGGTCTTCTGTTCTCAGGAATCGCTCTTCTCATTAAAAAACCATGCTAACAGCAATGAGGACACCTAACAGTTTATGTTTCCAAAAACATTTTTCATGTGTATTACCTTATTCAATACTTAAAAACAACTCTGTGATCCAGGTAGTATTAGAAAATTTTATGGGTGAGGAAACTAAAGTTCAGAGATTTACCCAGTTTATAAAGTAGCAAGTAGCAGGGTCAGGATTCGAACCTGATCTGTCTGCATTCAAATGCCATGTTCTTACTCTTCCGCATTCACGTGAGAAAAGCCTTTTATGTCCACAGTATGGCCTGTAGTTCTCTTGGCATTCCACTGAGGTAAATCGGGATGCTGGCCTGAACTGGCTGCCCACAATAGGTGGTTTACATTAGGATAAAACCAATGGAGGCAGGATAGAAGGACACCAGTTCCAGACTCAGTTGGTTTTCAATTATAGTTCTGCCATTTTTGTTAGCTCTTGTAGCCTTAAGCAAGTTATCCAACCTCTTTAAGCCTCAGTTTTTGCCTTGGTAAATGGGCATAACAGAAATACTCTCAGGATTGTTGAATATTGGATGAGACCACATATGTTTAAGCATGTAGCGCAGTGCCCAGCAGAGAGGAAATACTCCAGCAGTGGCAGTACTGTGTCTGTATCACTGTCGTTGGTGGGACCAGTGCTCCCTAACACATGGCCTTCTTAATCAGGCTGACTCCCCTGCTGGCTGCAGATTGAAACCTGAATACTGGACTCTGTCTGGTCTATACAGGAAAAGCAGAACTCCTTTATGCTAGATTTAAAGGCACCCCAGATCGCTTCTGTCCCCAGTGTTTTAAGACTTCTCATTGCATCTCATCACACCAACAGGAATTCCACCAACTCAAGGTGCACTCTAAAGAAACCCCTAAAGTCCTGTGGGGATGACTGGCTGACACCACCAGTCACTGTATCTTGATATGGATTCTTTCCACTGCTTTCTTCCTAATCCCAAATGAAAGGGGAGTTTGGCAATGAAGAAAGAAAGGGAAGGAGAAGTAGGGAAGAGGTGAGGGGCAAAGCCAGAAGAGCTCTTTGGGCACCCGCAGATCACAGCTGTGGGGAGTAGAGAGGGGAGAAGTGTGAAAAAGTCCATGGGAAGTCAGCAAATTTGACTGATTCACAGTTTTTTTCCACCAGCTCTACACAAACGTTATTTTTAATAGTGACTTAAATATAGCCTACCTAACAAAGGTCTTGAAAACTGCCCAGTTTTGGCATGAATGGCAACTCCTGATTCTGGGAAGCACAGGTACCGTGTTAAATAGTGGTCTTCATTTTCCAAGCCATATGTTTCCTCATGGAGAGGACACTCTGCTGGACAGGAAGTCTTCAAACACGACACCTTCACTGCACAGCACAGAGCTGAGCCGGGCCAAGGAGTCTGTAAAACATCTTCCAGAGAAGGCCAAATGTTTGCTGTCCCACCTGGCTTCATTTTTTTTTACTCTAATTATTTCAAGTTACGTGAGATAATGAAATAACACTGCACTCTTTCTGATATTTAATGTAAATCATTTCTGAGCAAGTAAGCTTCCCACCATCCCGGAAGCTAAAGTAAAGGAAAAGGGAAATGAATTATTTATGTCTTGTGAAAGCTGCTCTACTAGCAACCTTTTGCTGCGGAGGGGGTATATAAACAGCTCCACCCAGCTTCCCATTCTGGCGCCTGAGGCTTGCCCTAGAGGGAAGTACTCTTGAAAGAAAAACAACCACTGTGACCAGTTGTAACTGAGGCTGGGCGAGATGCTTGCACCTTGCTTGCCCTCAAAACTGGGCTTCGTGTTCTTCTCATGCCCAAAGCCATCAACGCCAGAACCAGAAATGCCCACCTTCAGGATGGCACTCACAATCTCAGACACATTTCATGTTCTCTCTGGGGAGCAACTTTGGTGTGTATGGACTGGAAAAGAGGGACAGTGTGTTACTTTTTTTATCTAACAACGTGAAACTGTGTCAACACATAAGACAGTCTGTCAAAGCTTTCTGCTGGTGTTGCTGCTGTGAATTAATTTTGAGCGTCACTTGTGAGCAGTAAACACTTTTGTAGTGTGAACAACTCTTTGTACAGTAGGAGTTGTCAACAGCTTGCCGTCCCCCGCCTTTCCTGTAAGGGAGAACTAAACAGAAGATAAGCTGGTTGGGGTATGAGAGGCAGAAATTTGACACCATGCCCTATTTGCTATTTTGACTTTTCTTTTGACCACCAGACTGTTAGATTTTCGTTAACACTGGAGGGATAGCCTTGAAGTGTTGAATTGAGAGTCTGCCTGAACCACCACCAGGCAGGCATTTGGCCACTTCTTATCGTTTTAAAATTGGTTCTAGAATTTACAGTCCACATCACTTTTGTCCTTAACCACTTAAAGAAGATATTACCATTAAGAGCAAGACACAAAGACACACAACACTTGCACCAAACACACTAACTTGAGAGAGATACTTGCCAGATTTTTACATTTTATTACTGTGAGGTTCAGTATTCAATTGAACTTTATTCACACAGTTAAAATAGTCACTCTCTTCACTCTGGTTGACCATATATATACTTATACGTGTGTGTGTGTGTGTGTGTGTGTGTGTGTGTGTGTGTGTGTGTGTGTAGGGAGAGAATATATATAAAATGGCATATATACATGTTATTACATATATAATTCATTTCACCCTTTTGTTTCTTTTTGTTTGAAAGTCTGCATTCCTTCTCCTCTCTGCATGTTCTATCCAAATATGAAAGTCAAACACTGTGGCAGACCCAAGGCCTCCCTCCCTCCTACTGTGTCTGACAGTAGCACTGAGGAGAGCTCATGACACTATAACAATGTTTCCTTGACTTTGACCCACATTTTTGAAATGTGTTTGTCAGTTCCCTATCCCTTTAAAACCTGGAAGAATCTACTGTCTAACATTCCCATTCAAGCAGCTACTGAGATCTATTTAGCCTGCATAATCTCTAAGGTTTGTGTGCTTCATGTGTTTACATAGGAACTGCTATAAAAGATTATGCTTATCTTTTTATCCTAAAATTCCTTTCTTCAGGCTTTATAATGAGGCCCTCTTATTCTGATATCTTGAAATGAGTTGAGTAAGACCTCGTTTAGCCTGTTCACAACCTGCAGATTGCAAAGTAGAGTCTGGAGACTTTTTCTCCCCTTTGTCTCTTCCATTCCTCTGCAGCCCTCCCCCTCAACACCTGGTACAGTGCTCTTGCCATATGTGGAAGTGCTTGGTAAGTGAAGGTGACTGATTCGTCTCCATTTACAAAGGAAACTGTAGCCCACAGAGGATGGCAGGGGTGGATGGGGTGGGTTTTTTCTTTCTTTTTTTTTCTTTTTTGCCCATTTGGAGTCATCTTGAGGTTGAAAGAAATTTCCAGGGGCCCTGTAAGAAGACCCCAGACATGCATTAGGTAGAGAGGGTACGTGTGTAGAGTGTGGAGCCCGTGGAGGACGTCTCTGTGACAGAGCAGGCCTGAGGTAGCCCAGAGCGTGTGATGAGGAATGAGGTGTGGTCTGCACGTGCTGCTGGAGTCCAGCCAGTACACAACATCTGGCCCCCACTGTTTTCTATCCATTCTGAGCAGGGAACTTGTTTTACACTCAGTAAAATGGATACAACTGTTCTCTTTCCTAAAAAGTGAACATTTGGAGAAGAGTGTTCTTTTTTAGACGCAGGCATGCTTTTTCTCCCGCGTGCCCAGGAGGGAGGTTTGCTCTCACATTCTGACCATAGAATAGATACTAGAAAGGAATCCATGTCATTCCAGCCTTCAAAGAGTTAACTAATGATGTTTTTAACATGGGGAATCATCAAGAAATGTATGTAACATAAAAGCCAAATGCAAACTACTTAAATGACAGGTGGCGTCATTTGAAAAGGATGTGGGGGCTGATCCTGGAGCTGCGCTCATACACAGCTGCATTAATTTGCTTAATCTCTGGATTGCTGTACCAGTGTCTATAAATAAACATACAAACTAATCTTTTGATTATCCTTTTTTATGGCACATTTTCTTCTTTCTTCCTTCTTTTTTCTTCTTCGTGCCTTTTCATTGTGATTAAACCAATTTCTAAACTCTGTAATTCCACAGATTTTTCTATAACTTATTTTAAACAACCAGAATTACTCTGGACAGTCACAGAAGGAGAAACACAGATGGCCAATAAGTGTTTGAAAAGATATTCAGCTTTTTGATAGTTTTTAGGAAAATGCGGGAAAAATATCAATGAAACTGTCATGTTTAAGTAGGCAAAGGTTAAAATTATTAGGAAAACTCCTGCATTAGCAAGGGTGTGAAGCCAGTGTTGATGAGCTACGTGTGTGGTCGTGCATGACAGTGCAATATTTTGGGAGGGCATCCTGGCATTCTTTTTCAGAATTATAAGTGCATATCATTTGCCTTATCAAATGTACTTCTAGGGATTTACCCAAAAATGATAAAGACAAAACAGAAAGATGTACTCTCAAGAATTCTTATGTCAGTGTTGTTGCAATGGTGGAAAAAAATGGGAAAATGGAAATCACCAGAAGGGGTCTAATTAAATAAATTCTGGCACATAAAGGAATACCATGTATCCATTAAGAAAATCCTATAGGTCTATATTGATTGCCAACAACAGATTTTTGCAATACCTTGATGTGTAGAAAAGCAAGTTACAGAACAAAGGACATAATATATTTTCAGCTATATTAAAACAATGCTTCTTAAGTGCTTATATGCAAGTGCAGGTTCCTAGTCAGGATGACTGGGGTAGGATCTGTGTTTCTGAGCAGTTCACAGTTTCCCGGTATTGCCAGTGCTCCTGGTCCATGGACCACACTCTGAATCACAGGGTTAAGCTGTAGACATGCATACATCTATGTGCCAATAAATATGCTCAGAATCAGTGTGAGAATGTTCCACAAAATGGTGAATCTGGGAGATTTTTACTTCCGTCCTTGTGCTTTTCTGTACTGATCAATACTTTATAATGCATCTACATCGGTTTTACATAAATAATAGAACTGGTTTTTAAATAATAAGTAGCCTGCTTTTTAACATGTCTTTTCAAAAGTAGTTGACTTCAGATTTACTTCTTGAACATTTAAGGAGGGGCAGACCACCTAGGACAGTCATTTTTAAGGAGGATGGATCATCAGAATCACATGGGAAAGTTTTGAAAAACACGGATTCTCGAGCCTGACTTCTAAGAAATTCTGATTCAACCGTACTTCAGTGGAGAAAGCAGGATTTTTTAGAGTTCCCTAGGTGGTTCTGACACAGACTATATTTAGCCACTGATCCAGTCTTCAGGTTCTTATCCATCAAATTTTGGGCCCCAGTGTGCATTCAGAGGATGTTTCTACCCTCTTTGCTGCTCCCTTCTCTCCTCAGATCTTCATTGTATTTTGGGGGATAGGAGGTTATATTGGTATACATACATAAGACTTCTATTTCCAGTGGTGTTCCTTAAAGTCTTCCCACCCGTCTCCTGATATGGTCTCCTAGCTTTATTATTTTCCTAGGGCTGCTGTAACAAATTACCACAAATTTGGTAGTTTAAAGGAACAGAAATTTATCCTTTCACAGTTCTGGAGGCTAGACGTCTGAAATCAAGGTGTCTCACTTTTCTCCTAAAGCTTGAGAGAAGATTTCTGTCTTGCCTCTTCCAGCTTCTGGGGAAGCTTGAGAGGTTCCATGGGTGTGACTGCATATCTCTAATCTCTGCCTCTGTCCTCGCCTGGCCTTCTCTGTCTTCTCTTGTCTCTTGTAAGGAGACTTGTCATTGGATTTAGTGTCTATGCAATTAAACCAGGATAATTACATCCCAACATCCTCAATTTATGACATCTACAAAGAGCTTTTTTCCAGATAAGGTCACATTTACACTTTGCAGGAGTGAAGATTTACACATACCTTTTGGGGGGACCGCAGTTCAACACACAACTTCTAAGCAATTCAAAAACAGTTTTGAAGTTAAAACATTCTGATTTTACCATTTTACTTTTCTCTGAGGTTGAGTTTTGGTTTTATTTCCCTTTTTTAGGTATAGATATAGGAAGTTGTTCCATGAGAAAAATTGAACAGTTTCCGTGGTGACTATAGCCAATGCCTACACTAGCAATGCAGCTGCTCTGTACAGGAGAACTTGGGGTTTTGTCCCAGTTCTGTCCCTTCTCGTCCAGCGGTCTTACAGCCATCAGAGGGCCTGGGGGAGCCATGCACACCCAGCACTCAGATCATATCCACACTTCCTGCCTGAGCCGTGATGGAGATGTGATCTAACATTCATTCTTTGCCCAGACTCTCCTGGAATGGGGAAATTAGAGACATATTTACTTAGGAATAAAACTAGTCTCAGAAGAAATTTTAGAGAGTATCACCGTAAATCTATTGGCTGTGTTGAATCAGGCTTTGAGCTAATTCAAAGCCAGTTTTCCCCACCCTGGCTCACAGGCAGAATGAAAAGTAAAGGTTGCAACGAGTCTTGCCTCATATCCCATCTCACTGCTTTCAGGCAGGCCTTTCCTGTAAACCCTATTGTGTTGTTGTTATTGTTCTGGTAAGGGAGAGCGACTGGTGTTTGATACTGCAACCAGCACAAACCATGGTGTTTTACTGACTTGATTCCTGCTCAGTACATGCTACAGTTTTCTCATAGAGGTATTTTCATTGAGGAGGTGGTTTCCCAAAAATGTTTTGCCAGTGTCTGGTCATGCAGAACCGCTGGACATCCCCAGTGAAGTGCTTTGAGTCACAGGCAGAGATGTGCATTTTTCGGCCCATGATGTGCTTCACCTGGACTTCTGTCATTTCCCATAATGTATGTACAAGAAGAGAACCAGATTAGTAAAAGTAAACCTTGCCCACACAAGGTAGGGTTCTGCTGCCCCAGAATCAACCTTGACATTGTTAAGGTTTTGTTACTTGGAAGGTTCATCTTAACTGAACTCTAATTAACCCAGTCTTACAAGTAACCCAGTCTTACAAATAACATCTTGCAAATATTTCTCCCAGAAATAAGGAGGCAAAAGGCAAAATTACTATGTTAGCAACACATAAGTGAAAATATTTGACCTTCCTTTCTTTTCTTATAATATACAAAGGCTAGTTGCTCCAGGATTCCTAAAACTTACATACGTACATGCCATTTTTTAATTAAAAATGGCATTTCAATTAAATAAACAAATGAGAAAAGTTAGACAATAAAAAATTTAAAATCAGAAAAAGCAGAAATAAGAAACTCCATATTCCTAGAGATTCCTGAGTTTCGTGGCTGGTTGTACAGCCCTCTTAGCCAACCTGAGTGGGGCTGCTGTTTTCTGGTTAGTTAAAAAAGTTAAAGGATGAATAATCATTTTTTTTTTAAAAAAGATACTACATAGCCTAAATAACATATTTAACTTAAAAGCTACAAATTAAGTTATTTGCCAGGGCCTTTTCTTGGAGTTTAGGTTTGCTGATTGGAATTTCAGTATCTTCTTTCATGAACATTTATTGTATGATTTCCATTTTCAGTCTCTTTACATTGAAAGACTTTTTGAAGGCACTTGCAACACAATCTGAGTGCAGAACCATTTAGAATTTCTATTTCCCAAACTTTCACAGTTATCTTGTTCATGTCTAATTCAACAGCAGATTTTCTTCAGTGATTTGCTTCTTTAATGTCTTTTATTTCACTAAATTTTCAGAAAAGTAACTTTATTTTCACATTACTATTTCATTAGCCAACACAATATTTAATTAAATTATGTAATTGCAATAGCAGATACAACTGGCGTTAATGGTTGAAGCATGCGGTTCCCCTGGAGGGAGCCGAGGAGCTCCAGAGTACCAGAGAGCGGCCTGGAGCACTCATTCAGCACAGTGTCAGTCAGCAGATTTTATAGAGGAGATGGAGAGGGCTGATCAATCCATATAGACCATTGCAGTCCCTCGGTTAGGAGACTTTCTACTGGATATATTCTGAACTGCTCCAAGAAACTCAGGTCAAAACCTGTTCAAAAAACAAATCCTTAAAACATTTCAATGGGCTTTACCAAACAGAGGAAACCCACTTAGGGATAGTAAGATCTGCACCAAAACGCAAGATATTTTAAGGAGGTTTCTAGTTATACAGCTACTTGGCTTCTTCTGAAAGGCCAATAAATATATCAGTGAAGACGATGTGAAATAGGCAAGCATTGCTCTGAGAATCTCAAACGTAAGAGAAGTAGTTTTCCTAATGATTTATTCTGATAAGGGAGTGTTTTTTCCTTATAATTTCAAATTTGTATAACATGTCAAGTGCTCACAGAGCTTGATCCTTACTGGGGTAGAGAAAGCAGATGTTTCTATTCCTGTTCTATGGATAAAGAAACAGACCCAAAGACTACTTCATAAGACCAGCAAGCACTTTCTATTGTGATATTTGGTTTCAATTCCTTGCCATCTTTATGGGGCTTCCCCCATTTTTAGGGTGCTAGTTAGGCCTTATTGAATAAGCTCCGTTAGAGGCATATCTGTTTTGTTCGTTGATATCTCTACTACCTGGAATAAGTGAACAAATGAATGAATGAATGAATGAATGAGAGAAAGAGGGAGACAGGTCACAAAGCTAAAAAAAAAAAGGTAGAGTTGTGGTTAGAAGGATCTTCTGACTCCTCATCCTATGTCTATTATATCAGGATCTCCTAGTGCTTGTCTGGCTTTTCTGGGTCCTTAATGTTCCCCGGACCTTAGCAAGACCAGTTTATCTAGTCACAGACAGATTGTGACAAATAATATAAAGCAAGATGAACAACATCCTGATTTTGACAGTATTTTAGTGATAGGCAAATCATATATGTATGTTTTTACACATCTGTAAATTTTTAATTTGAGCTTCATGATTATCTAGAAATGTTCAGCTTAGTCGTTTTCTTTTTAAGGTGAATGAACATTATATTTTAAGAGATTGTTTTTGTCAATAACTAAATATTTGTTTTATTTAAAATATTTTTACTCCCTGAGTCTTCAGTAAATGTTAATTATATCTTTCCAGCAACTTTTGCAGTGTTGGGTAATAACAATTTCTGAACATTTTCAATAAATAATTACTTTTTAGCTGCTGAATAATATGTATATATATTTTAGAAGATTGTTTCTGCAGCTGTTCATCTATTCTTTACATTCAAATTCCATGCTTTTTAGTTTAAATTGATGGCTCAGTAAACTACATCACAAATCAAATGATAGGTTGAACTGTCATTAAGCATTTCTCTATAATGTGTCCCATATTTTAAATAATGAATTTTGGACATTATATTAATGGTTAAGTTGATTTTTGGTATGTGTGAATTATTCTTAGTTATATTCTTAAGTCTTCATATTTTAGTTGTTGATTAAAACTAACATAATTAACTAAAGGCAGTATGGGTTGGGCCCACAGGAGACTGTAGAAGGATCATAACTTAATCACCATCATTAGATGAAGCTACATGTGCATGACAGGTACAGATTCAAACAGTTCCTGTAGCATGAAGATAAAAGTTCACAAATATCATATGGACATGAAAGTTTACAAGTGTCACTTAAAGCCTTACATGTAAATAAAGTTTTCATATTTTATGTGATGTCATGTCATGTGTTTGTACAAAGGGGAATGAAACATAAAATATTCAAGTTAAGTAAAATATTCTGAACATATGCTGTGCACTTGATACTGGACTCAGATTTCATTTTAAATGTTTTATCTCCTTTAATCCTCACAAAAACCCTATTTGGTAGTACTGTTATCCCCATTTTATAATTCTGGATTTAAAGGAGTTACATAACTTTTCCTAGATGCCTTATAGGCAGTAAACAGCACAGCCTAGAACCAATCCCAGGTGTGGTTAGGCCTCAGAGACCACATTCTTAATGACTGTGCTGCTACCTCTTTGGATACCTGCAAAGAAGAACAAATGATTCTTTGTTCATTCCACTCTAACTTTAGATACTTACAGTGGCCCCATTGGCTTAATGTTGTCTGCTTTTCTTAAGAGTGCATATTGGTCTTTCCATGACTAAGGCTTTTTCACTCATCAAATGCATAGCTCTTAAATTAATGAGAATATATGAACATTAACAGGATAATTATAGCCTGTCTGTTCTGATCATTGAAGTATCTTATTAACAGTAGGTAAATACAAATATGATGAAATTATTCATCAAAATTCTTATTATCTATGAGGCTAGATTGTTCAAAGGAATAAACTCCCCCAGTGGGACTAGTAATATACTTGGATGCAATACTATGGGCCCTTAGAAAGCTGTTTTAATCACTGGAGAGTAATTTTTCCTAACTTGCAATCCAGTTGCTTAAAAGAGTTATGTGGTCATGGAATATCATTGTCCTTTCATCTTGTCTGCATTATCCACAGAGCAGGAAAAGCTAGTCAGTAGCAAGGAAAAGTCAGCTGTGTGAAGCCACTGTTTCTATTCCCTTAGTATAAATAATAGATGGTGGTCTGTCAGGTTTCTTGGTTAGCATTACATGCCTGGAAGAGGTCCACAGGAGATGGCTTTGCTTTAAACCTTATTCGCTTCCATTTTAATTGCTCTAAAGAACTTTACATTGTCTATTATATTTAACTGTCCTTAAACATAGCCATAGAATAAATGAAGCTATAATGAATCATAAAACTATTATAGTTAATAATAAACACTACCAAGGAATAATTGTAGATGCTTGGAAACATGGGATGAAGTAGAAGAAAATGAATGTGAAAAAGGCTTCAATAGAAAAGTGCCTAAACTTAGGTAAGTTAAAGAACAACATTTATTCTTGGTTGATATAAAAAAACACGCAAAAATGGAGAAATGTATATTGATCCAAAATACAAGTTAAGACTAGACAGCTATAAACAAGAATGCTGAAAATAAATTCAGGAATTAGGAAGAATCAAACTCATTAAAGAAAAGAGAGCAATCAAAGCTAACCACATATACACACTCTAGAATTATTTCTTTTGTCTTTGATTTCTTTATTCGTTCATTTATTCATTAATTCTATAATTATTATTGAGCACCTGTTGTGTCTTTTGTGACATTATAGATGCTAGGGCAGAGTGACAGACAGGTGAGCACCATTCTTGCCCTCAAGGAGCTTACATTTGAGTAGAGGAGACATATAAATGAGTAAGCAGCACAGGAATGACAAAGGCTGTGATTACAGAAGTATAAAATCCTGTAGAATTACAAAAGAAGTAATCCTAACACAGACAGGGAGGGTCAAAAAAGATTCCCAGAGGAAGTGCTGTCTAGTCTTATACTGGAAGGGTGAGTTAGCCAGGTGAAGGGAAGGGGAATGACTGCATAAATCCTGAGATGGCAATGCCTGGTGTTTTCAAAGAACTGAAGTTCAGAGCAGCTGGTACTAGACCAGGGTAGGAGCAGTGGCCAGAGATAAGGCTGGAGAGGGAGCAGTGTCCTGATCATGAGCAACCAGGGAAGTGATCTGATCAAGTTTCCATGGTGAAAAATGACCTATGTTGTATGTAGAGGATGGGCTGGAGAAGAACAAGACTGGTGGCAGGGAGACCAGTTTGGAGATTAGTGGGAGACAATGAGACCTTGAACTCTTATCTTGTTGTTTTAACTGCAGAAATGGAGACAAGGTGGCAGTCATTCCTAGAGTGATAATGTCATCGATGACTTGTTTAAGAAGACAGAAAATGTGCTTAGTTGTAGCATGTTATTTTTCCTATCTTGTATATGATATTTTGCAGTACACAGAGTGCTTTCCTACCATCCACTGTTAATCATGAATGCTTGCATCCATTTGGCAAATATTAATTAATCACCTGCTGTATTTCAAGTACTGTCCTAGAGAGTAGAACACAGCGTGGCACAAGGAAGAAGATTCCTCTCCTTGTCATGTTGGTAAGAATAGGAAATACCTCTGGAGTTGAAATGTCCCTTTTCTCCTTTTGAGACTAAGGATCAGTAGCTGGAGCAGGCAAGCCTCGTCAGGGCTATGTTCTGTCCCAAGCAAATGCTGTCCATCTTCCTGGGAGGATATTTTCAGTGTTATTATTGTTGATAATGAGTCCAATCATTCCCTTCAGTATCTCAGGTTAGTGATGCATGACTAAGTCTGTGTCATCTCAAGACATCCCTTAGGTGAGGGGGTGGTTTCAGAAAAAAAGGAAGTGAACTGTGTCTGGTTTCGTTATGAGGCTGAGACTTGTATTAGTCCTCAAGCCCCACAGGCAGGACACTGCGTAGAGCACAAGTCCTAAAATCTATTTCATTATTAAACATCCTCTTGTCTTAGATAGTTCTCAGTAGGGGAAATAAGTAAATGGTAAATATTTATTCCAAGTTTCCTCTTGAGCAGGATTCAACACAGCATATACACTGAGCCATTTCCTAAGGGGTTACTGTTTACTGTTTTTACCCCAACTGCCCAGAGTTTTGTAAACTTAGTACAATTTCATGATTTAAAAAAAAAATCTCTTGAGCAATTCTCTTTCATGTGTTCTTTTGCCAACTGAGTGGATAAATGGAAGAAAGAGGAAAAACAAAAAACAAGCAACTTGACCTGAGAGAGTTAACATTTAATAATAGAAATAAATGTCAAGACACAACTGTATCGAAAAAGAAAATCAGCTTCACAAATAGAGAATGTGGTAAATAAAAGGCAGTAGCAACGTATGAAAAGTTCTTCTAGGGCTCAATTCCTGCAAGCTCAATCCTAGTCAATGATGTGAGGGAGCTGCCCAAAACATTACTAAAATTGTGATTAGCACTGTAGGACTAAGAAGGTGATAGTTCTGTCTATTCCTCACTGTTAAAATTATGCTGCGATTGCAATCATGTTTTGATGGTCATGTCGGTAAATGTATTGTTGACTATTGTGTGGTATTAAGGTGGTTATTTTTCAGTTTAGAACTTTTTTTTCCAAAGAACAATGGCCCAAGCCAATGATAGTGAGAGAACATGAAACCATGTCCCACGTGACATTTGAAGGAACTGGAAATGATTACCTAGAGAAAAGACTTGGGGCCAAAAAAGATGGAACCATGATTGTTCCCTAACACGTATGTGGGTGTTATCCTTGCTCTGGTTACCCTGGAGGGCAGACAAGTGTTTTTAGGATATAGGGAGGCAGGTATGCCTCAGAGAGAACTCTCTAATGATATCTGCTATGATTCGTGCATGGAATCTCCAAACTGGGCTTAGCTTTTCATTGGAGGTGTTTAATCAGAATCAACCACTTTGTGGTCAAGCCTTTGATGGTGGGTTGTACTAACCAACTCTGAAAATGCTTTTCACCCTGCTATGGTATTTATTAGTGTTTATTTCATGAAGACTGTAGATTTATTTTTCATTAACTATCTACTTGATTAAAATAATGAGCTATTGAGGCCAAAATAAAAGAGGTGGTCACTTCTCCAGAGCCACTGCTGGTACTCGAGAATAATTTTATGGAATAGATACCTTTGAGATTCTCTAGTGTTTCTGAAACTTTGGCTTCAAAATACGAAAAGGTCTTTTTCTGGTCAGTCCTTATCTCAAGAAAGAAAAGAGAAATGTACTGACTACAGACCAAGGCCATTGAGCCTTGGCTCTGTTATCTTCTTTCTCTTCTGAATCACTTACTCTAGAAGGGAGCTTTGGAGAGAAAAAGAAGCCCATAGTTGATGCAAGAAGTTTATTAACTCCAAGAAAATGTGTTGGTTCAATCTTAGGTTATAGTGTGGGATAAATCTTAACTACTTTGAACCTGAGAGTCCCCAATTTGGGGATTTAAAATCTAAAAAGAGGCCTTTTAAAGCAGATTTTGATGACTAAAACCAGGAAATGTGCCCCATCCTTCATTTTTCTTCTTGTTCAGTTGGTAACAGTAGAATTGCCACCCCCATCAATAGATAAAAGGACTGAAAAACAGGAAGCAACATCAAATAGTTTTAAATTACTTTGGGAAACTCCTGAAAGTGGGTGTAACATGTGTGGGCCTTCAAAAATGAATCATATTTATGCATTTGATATATAGCTACTTAGTTATTTCTTATAGCTCAGCCTAACATTCATTGGTGTTTTTCTTTTCCTGGCTACGCTTGGTCCTTCCTTCACATGTCTAACTGCTGTTGGTTTGGTTCCCACTGGTACCATCAAGTTGTGATATCAGCTGCTGATAAATGTGTTACAAAGAATGTATGGGAAAAAGAAAACCACAAGAGATGAAAGCATTAGATGATTAAAAAAATAAAATTTGGTTTGTAACCCATAGACCTTGATGTATTTGGCTGTGGAGCCGTTAGATGGGAAAAAATTTAGCTAATGTCTTTCAGCATAGTCTCCCCAAAACAACAGTGAAAGAAAACTTTGCTGTGCATTCTGAAAACCCCTTGGAGCCACCTCCACTTCCTCACCCAGAGGGTCAGTGTCTACAACACTGGGGTGCATAATCCACAAGTGCCTACCTACGATCTGCAGGCTGTACAGCTCTGAGATAAATGGCCCTCGAAGAAAGCCTGGCCCTAACATTTGTGTAGCTAGGGCAAGGATACAATTGAAGCTCACGTGCACATGTATAAATATTAAAATTTTATAAATCAAGCAAACACACTGGTTGTGTGAAATATGTTTTATCCTTCTATCTTGATCTGATGATCTTTCAGAAGGCAAATTTTGAATTTAGAATTTGAAGGCTCCTTGGAGTTAACGAGTTGGAACATGGTGGTGCAGGGAGAGGCATTGAATACCCTGCCACTTCTTTCCTGCCCCTTCTCCTCCTATTCCCCTACTCCATCCTACACTACAGGGTCCTTGAGGCATGCACATGGACACCCTAGCCCATCTCCTTAAATGGCTGCCTCTTGGCTATTTGGTCACTCATCAGGTTATGGTATAGTGCTCCCAAAGGAAGAAGCACCCAGGGAAAAGTCCTCCACTGACCCTAGAAGCTAACCTGGGTGTGAAATTCTGAGACAGTGAAGTTGGGGATCATAAGTTCGAAGCAGGGGAGACAAGCGTTCCTTGGCCTGGCTGATGCTGCCTGTGGGGCAGCTCCATGGAATATGCTGCCTCTCCTGTTCCCTCATGATGGCTGTTATTTCCATACACAGAGATGGCTCCTGTATAAACTCTCAAGGGCCAGCTCCTCAAAGAGGGGCATCCTGCTTCTGGACATGGCAGGCACTGATGCAAGCTCAGTTACTGAGATTTCAATAGAACATTTTGCCTGATTTTGCCTGAAGTCGTATTTGTCCGGCATCTCCTTGAAGCTTTGTTCCTGTTCCCTTCCACATGCCCCCTCTTTTCCACACTCGCCTAGATCTCTAACTCGGGACCAGATTTAAAGACCGCTCATTTTTAGATTCCATCACTCAGCCCCTCCTTTTGCCCTCTCCAGAATAAGTGACCTTCTTAATAAAATGACAAGGAATTTTAACAGTTTTTTTGGGGAAAAAACCCACAGGACTCTCAATACCTACTGATTGTAAATCAAAAAGCCTGTGGGGTAGGTGGTCCCCACTTTTGCTACTCTGTTAATCACTGACCAAGCCACTTAACCTCCCTACCCCTTGTTGTCTCCACCTAAAAGAATGGAGAATAATTAATGCCTTTTTCTAACTACTTCGAATGGACGTCTCCAGGACAGATTTCTAAGTACATATACAAAGAGCAGTTAGAATATCCCATCAAGTCCCCTTTTAATAGAACTTCTTTTAACTCTCCAGTAGCTTTTTTATATTATAAGAAATATGATTCAGATTTCCCTAAGTTGACAAAAAAGCATGAAATCTGTTTCTAGCAGATGTTCTCCTTGATCCCCCAAATGTAAACATGTTTGCAAGACGATAGTGAGACAACCTGTTTACACACGGAAGTGCTTAAAAAAGCAAACAAAAAAGCATCACCCAGAGCAGTCATTGTGATCAAAGTGCCGTCAATTATTAGGGTGTAAAGGGAACTGATGACTCAACTTAGCACCACCGCGGTCTCCAGATTTCAGTTTCGTAACAGAGTTTCTTTTCAGGAATATTCTTCATTTACACACAAATCCGATTATCTTTCTAAAATGTTTCTCGATTTTTGTCAAACCGAAATACCAGGATCTCTTCAAAAGATGACTCCGATACCCAGATTATGCTCAGATGAGCGTCACGCGGACATGCTTTGCCATGGAGAGCTGGGGCTTTTACTCCTTGGGAATCCTGGTGCCTGAGAGAAGGGACAGGGTCTTCCACACAGCGGCTCCTGGCTCGCTGCTTCTACACCTCCCCAGTTAGTCAGACACAGCATAGAAATTCTCAGACTGCCTGGTGGTAGAAAATAACTTTCTGAATCAATCAAAGTGTGATATTTTGATACTTTCACATGCTTGGGTATTCTGGGCAAGTGCATGCTTAAATCAGTGACTCGTGGATCAAGATGCAAAGTAGGTCTCTGAATGCTGGCTGGCTGGAAATCAGTTTTTAAACCTGAAACAAAACATAATCTAGTAAAAAATATACATATAATGTGTGTTAATGTAGTAGTTTTTGTGAAAATAACCACTACTGTCCCTCAAAGTAATGTACACAGAAAGTCTATCCAGAGTAGAAAGAAGTACATAAGGAGAAGAGTCTACGTGAAAACCCATAAGAAGTCTTTGCTGATAGAAAAGTTCGCAGCTCTTTTAAGATATGTTCTCCTGTAGAAACAAAACTTTAAATTCTGTTACTTTGAGAATGGTGAGGCCAGACCCTGTGCCATCCTTACCTAATGATGCCCACTTAAGTAGACCTAAGGGGATGGGCTGAGAACTTGACCTATCTTTATAACACTACTTCTATGGAAAATAGGTTCAAGTCTCACAAACTCATCTCTTCAAATCATTGTATGGGCTGTCAGCGAGAGTAGGAATAACACTAAGACTGTGGCCCAGAAGTATAACCATCACCCATCACTAGGGAACTAGTAGTATAGGTTCTTGATATTTGCAGTGCAGTTCAATTGCTGGGTTTATGGACTGGGGTCTACATGTGCTTTAGAAACTTAAAAATACTTAAGACACCAATCCACACAACACAACACACACACACACACACACACACACACACACACACACACACACAAGTGCACGCATTGTTAGAACAAACGAGTTCCTCAAGGTTGCAAGATAAAAGGTCAATATATAAACATCAATTTTATCTCTACACTAGCAGTGAAACAGTCTAAGTAAAATTAAGAAAACTCCATTTACAAGAGCGTCAAAAAGTGAAATTAATAAATTTAACAATAAAAGCGTAAGACATGTACATTGAAAGCTATAGAACACTATGGCAAGAAATTAAAAAGACCTCAATAAATGGAAAGACATCCTATAGGTTGGAAGGCATTATTGTTAAGATGGCAGTATCACTAAACTGATCAACATACATATTCAACACAATCCCTATCAAAATCCCAGCTAGATTTTCTGTAGAAATCGACAGGCTAATTTCAAAATTCATATGAAAATGCAAGGGACCTAGAATAGTAAATCAATCTTGAACAAAGCTGGAGAAGTCACACTTTCTGATTTTAAAATATAAAGTTTTGAAGACAAGGTACTATAGCCATATGATAGACCATGGAATAGAATTGAGAATCCAGAAATAAATGTTTGTAGTCACAGTTTTTCAACCATGGTGCCAGAATGGTTTGATGGGGGAAAATGGTCTTTTCAACAATTGGTGCTAGGATAACTGGATATTCACATACAAAGGAATGAAATTGGACCCCTACCTTACACTATATACAAAAAATTTACTAAAAATGGATCATAATACTAAATGTAAGAGCTAAAACTATAAAACTGTTAGAAGAAACATAGGAATAAATCTTTATGACTTTGGATTAAGCATTGGTTTTTTAGATATGACACCAAAAGTACAAGACAAAATAAAAAAATAGAAAAATGGAACTTAATAAAATTAAAAACTTCTATACTTCAAAGGAAACTATTAAGAAAGTGAAAAGCTAACCCACAGAATGGGAGGGGATATTTGTAAATCATGCATCTGATCAAGGATTTGTATGCAGAATACATAAAGAATTATTACAATTCAGCAGTCAAAAAACAACTCAATTAAATAATGGGCAAAGGATTAAAATAAACATTTCTCCAAAAAAAGATATACAAAATACCAATAAGTGCATGAAAAGGTGCTCAACATCATTAGTTATTAGGGAAATGCAAATCCAAACTACAATTACATTCCACTTTATCCCCACTAGGATAGCTTAAGACAAAAAGATAGTAGTAAGTGTTGGTAAGAATATGGAGTAATCTGAACCCTTATGTGTTGTTGATGGGATTGTAACATAGTACATCCATTTGGGAAAACAGTTTTGGCAGTTCCTCAAAATGTTATAGAGTTACCACATGACCTAGAATATTGATCAGAGTTCTCCAGAGAAACAGAACCAATTGGATGTGAATATATATACAGAAAGAGAGAGATTCATTTTAAGGAATTGTCTCAAGCAGTTATGAAGACTGGCAAGTCCAGTATCTGCAGAGTAAGCCAGCAAGGCTAAAGACCCAGGGAAGAGCCGATGTTGCAGGTGAAGTCCAAAGGCAGTTGGCTGTCAGAATTCCTTCTTTCCTGGGAGAGATCAGTTTTCTTTTTTTAAGGTCTTCAGCTAATTGGCGAAGGTCCACCCACGCAGTAGACGCAGTAGAGGGTAATCTGCTTTACTCAGATCTACTAATGTAAATATTAATCTCATATAAAAAATACCTTCACAGCAACATTCAGACATGTTTGATCAATGTCTGAGTATCCTGGTCTAGCCAAGTTGATACATAAAATTAGTCATCATACCCAGCAATTCAACTCCTAAATATACAGTATAGTCAAGAGAGTTAAAGCATGTGTCCACATATACCAACTGTACTTAAATGGTCATAGCAGCTTCATTCGCAATAGCCAAAACGTGGAAACAACCCAAATGTTTATCAACTGATGAATGGATAAACAGAATGTAGTATATCCATACAATGGATTATTATTCAGCCATAAAAAGAAATAAAGTATTGATATATAATACAACATGGATGAACCTTGAAAACATTATGTGAAGTGAAAGAAGCTAGATAGAAAAAGACGCATAGTATATGATTCCATTTATATCAAATATGCAGAACAGGCAAATTCATAGGACAGAAAATAGGTTAGTGATTGCCAAGGGCTGGAGGAGGGGGAAACAAAGAGTAACTGGTAATGGGTATGGGGTTTTTTTTGGTGGGAGGAGGGTAATGAAGATATTCTGAAATTAGTGGTGATAGTTGCACAACTCTGTGAATATACTAAAAACTATTGAATTTTATGGTACGTGAATTATATTTCAGGTGCATACTTAAGACTCCAGGCATAAATTGTCCTCACTACCTAATAGACAGTAACAAGGGTTGCCTCTAAAATGCAGAATGTATGCTGAATCCATAAATGAAGAGTTAGAGGGGACATAGAGTGGAAACCACCATTTACTAGACACCTTCCATTGTCTCAGGAACTGTGCATACATCAGCTCATTCAATCATCCTTAAAAAACAAAACAAAACTCTATAGGTTGGTATTATCATCCCTCCTTTTTTTTTAATATGAAGAAATTGAGCTTTCATTTAAATTATTTAACCAAAATTAGTCAGCTAGTAAGTTCAGATGGCACCAGGATCTGTCTGACTTCAGGCTTATTCTCCTCCCACTGCATCACGCTGCCACTTGAGGAGAAACCCTGTCCCTGGCTGGACAGAGACTGCAGGGCCTGCTATTAAGAGTGGTGGGCAGATTATTCCCAAAGGGCAAAAGTATGAAAGGCTGAAGGGTGTTTTTGAAGAAAAAGCAAAGGAATTAAATATAAAATGGAGATTGTTACTTTTATGGTAAAGAAAAAATCAAGTTTAATTTTTTAAAATTATAAGAATGTCCAAAAAGGCCAACGAGGAAAGTGATGGGGTGGGATGGGAGTTGGGGGACAGCTGGATCTGTGACAGGAAAATAAAGAACAGAACCCAAGAATATCAGGATAGCGCAAGTATGTTGTAGACTGGCGAGAGAAATGAGTATTCTAAGAGTGACCAGCTGACTTGGTGAGAGGCGCAGCCATGTTGACAGTAAGTTTCACCAAAACAAGAAAAGTCATTTCTCATACAGAGACTAAAGTGGCACCAGAGAATGTCTCCTTGGGATGGTCCAGGGACCAGGATCCAGTATAGGGGCCCATGGACAAGTGAACTCTTGTTATTGGAGTTCATTCACAGCAAGGGATTTTAACCTGGGTTTATGGATTCTTCAGGGTCCATGTATTTATAGCCTTCTAAGGATCTTTGAACCCTTCCCAGTATGTTGAAATTTTTTGTGTATAAGCATCTTTTTCTGGGGGAGAGTTATCAAGTTGATAAAGAAAGGCTTTTAAAAATGAGTTTAATTGTTTCCCTCCAAGTGCCAACCTAATTTTCTGGCTGTGTGATAGATTGTGTTAAATGGTCTGGCACTCCTAATTTTTGGAATAAAAATGAATTCTTAGCGAATGATCTCACTGCCTGCAGTGCTGTCTGATTCTGTCCTGGCATTTGATAGAACTTGTTAGGGGATTAGGTAAGACAGGATGTTGGTACATTTGAGGTCATTAAACTGAAAAGGGAAGGGAGGAAAAAAAGAAATCTTGCTAAATATATTGTGGAGTTGAACGAAATGCTGAATAGCTAAGGGACGTTCTTTGTGCTCTGTGCCAACACTTTTAAACCCTGCTTAGAAACAGAGAAGTGGCGGAGACTGCTCCATCCAGACACAGTGCACTGGTAAATGCCTATCTTTCCAAGAAACACTATTTAACTTGTCCTTTTATGGAGGAGACATGGAAGGTTGTATTGTCCTGGGTTCTGTAACATTTTTTAAGTGGATACAATAATACAGATCCTAGAGAAACAAAAAAAGCTACATTTTCACCAGCAGTCAGCATTCTCACGGTTCCAGTTTCAAGACTAGGAGAATAATGGAGAATATGTCAGAGAACATGTGTATGAAAGGTTTTGTTAGATAAAATATAACCCCCACAAAAGTTTATTTTCTACTTGTCTTTCCCTTCAGTCTTTTTATTTTTTATTTTTTTTGGCGGGAAATATCTCTTCAATATTATTTGAATTTACTGTTCAGAAATTACTTAAAAATGTGTTGAATTGGGTAGTAGTGATGGTTGCACAACAAAATGAATGTGTTTAATTCCACTCAACTGTACACTTAAAGATGGTTAAAATAATAAATTTTATGTTTTGCATATTTTACCACAATTAAAAAAATGTATTGGATAATACAGAAGGAAAAACCATTTGCCTTTAGAGATGGGAATTCCAAGTGTCTTTATATATTAAATGTCAAACTCTTTCCTCTGTGCGATATGAATATGTAAGTAACAAGCAAAAAGCTTGTGTGGGATGAAAATGCTCATTTAAGTACTGTGTGGTCCCAACTCTGCCACGTGCTGGCTGTGGGACCTGGGACCATGTATCCAAAGCAGATGATAAGCCCTCAATAAATGATACTTTCTCCTTTCTTCCTTCCTCTCCTCACATCTCAGTGTCCTCATTAGTAAAATGGTCTCTAAGATCCTTTTCAACTCTACTGATCCGTGGTTTATGAAAAAAAAAATTTAAGGTCTGCAGAGCGGTATACATTCTGTATGGACAAACACAGCGTCCCGCGCCGCCCCCCCCCCCCCCCGCATGTGTACACACAGAAATTTCTGCCATTTCTGATGCTCGCTTTCCTCTGCTCCCCATTCTTTCTCTGCTTCAGCCTGCTAAGAATCAGCCATGAGCTTGAAAATGGGAATGGAAAGGAAAAAAAGTTGAGGTGACTCGAGACAGAGGACTGGAACAAGGGGGATCCTGGCGATGGATGTCAGGATGGGTGAGGGACTGCAGGAAGACCCTGATGGTGCCACGTAGTTGTGGGTATAGTGAGATTCAGGGCCATACCCTCAGATTCTTTGAAGGGCACGTGACCACAACAAGATTAAGCATGACTGATTTTTATACAAGGCAGATGGTGGCAGGAACGTGGAGACTGTAAATCCAAAGAGAGAAGCTGAGTTTGTTATGTGAGGAAGAAGCAGCAGGAAGCAGAGCCTGTGTGAGAGGAGTCTTGTGGGGAGATGGCAGCTGGAGGGAAGGGTGAGAGCAGGTGTATGGCCAGAGTCTCCAGTCAAGGTTCAAACTGGGAGCAGAAGAGATTTGGCTGTCATAAATCTTAGCCAAGAGAACAAAAAAGATTAAAGGAAAAGACAAAATAAACTTTTGGGGGATTACAGTTCATCTAATAAAAACTTTCATACGCATTAGGTCCTGTGAGTCTCCTTGTGAATCACCAGACCTGGGGTGGTCTTGGGGACCCTTGATGCCAAGAAGGAATTGAAAACAGAAAAGTCTGTTACCATGACAGTAGCCATGGGCCAGGTCAGAAATGAATAGTGATGGTAATAGAGATGGAGTAGACAGATTTGAGACCTAAGTTGAAGATAGAATCAAAACACTTGCTGATGTATTAAATGTTAGATGTGAGGGAGAGAGAAAAATCAAACATAACTCCTAGGGTTTGTCTGGAATGACTGGGTCAGTGGTAATGCCTTTCCCTGAGATGATGCATCCCCATCGCTTAGGCACTGCACACCTCACCTATCTTCAAGGTCCTAGGTCAGACATGCAGTCATCGCCTCTGCTGCAGACCCCAGCTCTGTGCGGACCACACCAGCCTCACATGAGGATAATCCAGCAGCACCCTGCCTTATGTGAGACTAACTTGGCACCCGCACCAGTGCAGCCTGGAAGTCAGTGGGCACCCGCCTCTGGCAGATAAGGCTGGCAGGCATGTGTGGCTCCCCAGAAAGGGGTAGGAATTTGCAGGTTTTCTGGCTGACAGGTGAAGGGTAGGGAGAGACAAAGTTGTCAGAATTGGAGAAGGAGGCAGAGAGCCCACAGGAGGAAGACAGCCCAGACCAAGTATTGAACCTGGGAGGAGTCAAGGCACTATTGATGCCCATCCAAGTTTTCAAGAAACTAGCTTTCACTGAGCTGACAGGGACTGCCTATAATGCATGCTCATCTGCACCCCTGCAAATTAACTTAGTCACTGTCTGTATGATTTCATGGATGATCTTTGACATAAGGATGGAAGATATGGTATTTTGGGGGAAAAAATGCCACATCAGAACCTGCTTCAGGTGTTTTCTGCTTGGGCATTGCCAGGGATGGTGATGCTCTTCAAAGACTGGGACCCAGACGTGAGACACCTGATGCACTGCTTTCACTGCCATGTCCCGTGACTTACAGTTTGCCTTCAGAGAATAATCAGGGCCATATTTTTAAAAGATACCTGATAGTACTTTTTCTAAGAAACTGCACAAGAAAAATATTTATTATATTACATGAAATATAACCATTTTAGTACTAACAAGCTAATCAGCTCTTTTTATACAAATAATTAAATTGCTGTAGGACCCAAAGCTTTATCACTTTACTTTGACATCTTACTGCTAGCATATGTAAAAGAGGTCACATTTCCTTTGGGGAGAGGGATGTAGTCTCCCAAACTGTAGCAGATGGCAGCGTTCCATAGCAAAAGGGTGGCTTGTAGAGTCATGCAAGCGTGGATTCATCCCCTTTACACCAGTGTGACCTTAGGCAAGGCACTTTGCCTTTCTGAGCCATGGTTCTCTCATCCACCAGACAGACTCTAATAATACCTGTAAAATTCCTAGCACAGTTCCTAGCACATAGAAGTTTCAGTTAATGGAAATTATTATTATTACTATGTATAAATGCAGACCAGTATTCTATCTTTTTTTGTAATATAGTCTACAGAAACCCCAAAATTATTTTAGGTTGTGTATTTTCAACACTTGTTTCTTTTTCTTTTTAGCTTTTTCTTTTCCGAGTTATCAGTGGCGAGTAGTTCTGATTGCATCATCCTGTTGTGATCGAGGTGAAATATCTGAATAAGCTCTCCACTATATTTTGGGAACTTAAACACTTTGAATATCAAAGAAGTGAATTTTCTAGCTGTGGTTCTCCAACTAGAATAACTTGGTCCCAGTGCCTGAAATGTGTAAGTGGAAACTTTCAGAGATGTTTTATCTTAATCTTCTCCATCCTGTCTGAAATGGCGGAGTCTCCTCCCCAGTTCTATCTCTGTTGCAGAAAAAAAAAAAAGAAAAAAAAAAAAAACATTTCCTTGCATCACCTTCCCATGCCAGTAGAACAAAACACAAAAGCCACAAGACTGTGATTCAAAGGTCTCTGCCTTATACAAGTGACTATTTAAATTCTGTTTGAAATGTAGATTTTTAAAAAATTCATGTCTGTAATTTCCCAAAAAAATAACATCTGTTGACCTCTTTCATTTTAAAGCCCTCCAGCCAGAGAACGGGGTGTATGACTATGCCACTTAGTGTTTCTGAATGTGAATAAAGACTCCAGGACCACGTGCAGCTAGCATGCGTATGTACTGCTAAAGCTGTCACCAAATTTTTAGTAGTAGTCCTATACAGCATGAGACCAGTTGAACATTTGAGATTTGACCCTTTCTAGCAGATGATAGTCTCTAAGTGCAATTTGTATTTTTGGAAGTAAGTTTTGAACTCTTATTTTGTTTTCTGACCACTGTAGTTTATTTTTCTACTTGATCCAGAGGAAAAAAAGTGAGTGAGTGAGTGAGTGAGTGTGTGTGTGTGTGTGTGTAGGTATGTAGGTAAGTAATTGTACAAGGGTCATTTATTAGCCCTAAAAATCAATAGTGTGACTTTGGGCAAGGAGACCAGAGTGGCATTTTGAAGCTATCGTGTCATCCAAGGACAACCTTATTGGGACCGCTGAGCAAAATCAGCTTGTTTTGCTTGGTGAATCTTTCACCTTAAGTAATAATATAAATACCTTGGAGAAAATGAGCTTTAAAAACACTATATCCTAGAACACGATGTCTCTGCTCTTTTAAATTTAAGCAAACCTGGATTCAGATTCAAAGCATGGAAAGATTCTGAAAATTTTGTCGTCTTTGCTTTGTATTACTCTAAATCCAGGTATGGTAGAAGAACTGATAGGAGAGAACTGACAGCAGGAGTTCTTGGGAAGGGAAGCAATATTGGAAACTGGAAAAGCATTAAACCAAACCCCCTTTATGTTTCTCAGAAATTATGTTGTTGCTAATAGATTTGTGATGTAGATAAAAATACCTTCACCTATAGTTTCCTGGGGAAAAGCAAATAGGGCTTTGCTCATCAAATCGCATTAAGCCAGTAAGAAAATCTTAGCTAAGAGTTGAGTTGAAGGGATAAAGAATGCAATCAGCCTTACTTATACAAGAAGTACCTTCTAGAAAACCTGATCATTTCACAGCTAATTGGTATAAACGTTCCTTTGCCCACTGCTTGCAGCTGGAGACCCACTTATACTTTTTATAACTGTTGCCGTAATTAAATGCCATTTACGTTTTCTTAGCTTAAGAATGCAGGTCCCACTGACTTTTTCTTTTAAGTAAATTTAAGTTTGTGCAAGAGTAAATCACTTACAGATAATTTCTCATATCTGAGATATGTTACTACACTTGTAAGTGAATGAATAGTAACCATTCAACTATCTCTTTTTTAAACTTTCCCCCAGCTTCTCTAACAGTAAATATGAAGAAATGAAAAAGCAGTGCTTTCATGCTTAGTGTAGCATTACCATATCTCCTCACCCACCTTTCCCTAAGAGCAGTCTGGCAAACCACTTCAAGGTTTTGTGAGTCATTGGAAATCGATATAGTTGAGAAATGCCACGAGGACAAAAAAAGTGTCCATGACTCTCTTCTTCACCATTGATTTGAGATCCCTAAATGGTGCCCAGCACCCAGGAGGAGTCAGTAAATGCTTCTTGAATGAATGACTGGGTATTGCCCTATGGGGTTCTCGGGTCTGTAATACATCTAAGAAAACTGGTATGTGAGGCAGCCTAGATAGAGCTGCCCTGTTCAGTAAGGTAATCGCTGACCACATGTGGCTATTAGAATTTAAATTAACTGATTAAAATTTAAAATTCAGTTCTTCAGTCACACTAGACACCTTTTAAGTTCTCAGTAGCCATGTATGGCTGGCAGCTGCCATATTGGACAGCACAGATATTGAACATTTTCCTCATCACAGAAGGATTATTAGACAGCACTGATAGAATATCATTAGTGGAGGCCTAAGTTAGTGGCTCCAATCTTTTTAAAGTCAAATGCCCATGTTATCATTATGTATACTCATACTACAAGAAGTAGCCCTTTTACATATCTTCCTCAACATTGTAGGAACTCAGTCAAAAAAGGTGGGTGGCCCACAGAGGTGGCTGTCTCTTTGAAACGGATAGCCAAACAACCATGGGGCTGTAGGTCACATCGACATTCCGGTAATATATACTTATTTGGCTATGCCAGTTGTTAGAGTAGTGAAATAATAAAGAGCTGCTGTTTCAAGCTCCTCCAGTGCCTCCTTCCTATGCCCCAGCAGCCCTGGCTATTTATGTAGGATGCCCCCAACCTCCCCTCAATCAAGCAAAATGAGTTAGTTAATCCCTGTCTCATCCCTGGGGGGTAGGAGGCTGCTCAAGCACCCTGCCCCAACATTACAGGTCTCAGATTGGTGGGTGCTGCCTTGGTCTCACGGTGGCTTGGCCTCCAGGATGGACTGTTCACTAAGAGTTTTTCTTAAAGTTGGCCCATCCCTACTGGGGCCAACTCACAGATCACAGAACCACTGACCTCAAGAAGACCTTAAAACCCTCTCATCTAACCCCCTTAATTTATTGCAGAAATCAAGTCACAGAGAATCACTTAGCCAGTTTGTGGCTAATTCAGAGATAAAACTCAAATCTCCTAACTTGGTTGTTTTTTGTTTTGGGTTTGTTTTTTTTTTTTTGTTTTGTTTTTTGTTTTTTGTTTTTTTGCTGTATCTTCCTGTTCTCCGTTTCCTTAACTATGAAATGAGAATTAATATCTTTATGCCTCACACAGTTGTTAGTAAAAAGAATAATGATACTCAACATTTTATGGTTGTCTTACAGTTTGCAGAAATTCTCCTGTGTGTGTTCTCATTTAATCTTCACAATAATCTGTGAACGGTTTTAGACTTAGAGACAGTGAATGACCTGCCCAAGATAACAAAGCTGCTGTGAGTAGCTGAAGTCTAAGTCTCTTAGGGCTTAGGAAACTATAAACTCTTAAAAACCTGAGATAACATAACCACATGGCATTACTAGTTTTTAGCTTGTGGTATTTTGCAGTTAAAGATTTAGTAGTGACATTGAAAGTGGTAACTTTGTTCAAGTGATGCTTTTTTTTTTTTTTTTTTTGCTTTGATAATGTGCCAATTGCACAGACTTTGGTTTAGCATTCAAACAGAAGTGGGCTGCTTCGAAGTATATTTTTAAGATGAGAGACTCCAAATTTGTAATTAGCTTTAGAAATGGTAGTTTTACAGTTTGAATATCTAAAAAGCTTCTGGTAATCATTTCTCTTATTACCAGTGGTTTATTTTTTTGTGTTCCCCACCAGCCCAAGTAATTAGGCCCTTTGGAAAAAAAACAAAGTATGTTCTTTGAGGGGTCATTTCCTTTATTCCCACTTTATTTTTCACACTCTGTAGTCCTGGTGTACTTAGAAAATAAACCATGCATCTGATCAAGGCAAAGGCAAATCATTTAGAAGACATTCTACCCACCTGATACCTGGTTGTTGGGGAATGCTATTTAAGTTATGAAGAGAAACCACAGGAAAGGTCCACTTCTTGATAGTCTTTTGGTCTTTAGATAATTTTGATTAAAACATTCCTTACTTTTAAATAAGATTATAGGGAAGATCAATTTAACTCATTCCCAAAAATAAAATTGAAAAATTTTTGCATCTCTTTTTCTCTCACTCTACCTCAGTCATTTTATAGTATGTACTATGTTCTACTATGCAGAAATTGAGTTTGTAGATAAAGGAAAGAGGTTATTTCATTCCATATAAAAAAGAAATATCTCTTCAGTCTTCCTTTATTAGCTTATAAAGATTGTGGCATACTCTACACCAATTATCCTGTAAGGTTGAATATGTATAAAGGCAAAAGAGAAGATTTATTAGCAGAAGCTGTAAATGTAAAGGAACTTGGGTTGTAAGCCCTGATTTATCATTACTAATTTATAGTCAAATTTGAAAAAAATGTGTTTGTATGTTTGCTTGTTTTTTTCAATATTTATTATGTATACGTCTTCATGTTTTCTCCCTATATACCATTTTGCGTTATATACAACAATTGAGACTCTCAACTCTCTGTTGTACTCTGAGATATAACCTCCATCCTGTCAATATAGGACCTTCAAAGTGTAGATGCTGTGGAGGATGCTGACAAAAAAAAAGAAAAGAAAAGAAAAGAAAAGAAAAAAAGCATGAAGGTGAAGTTTATGATTTATAGCGAAACTTGGAGTCATTAAATCATTAAAGTGTCTTGGAGTCATTCAAAACACTAGACTTGAATAAATCATTGAAATTCCAAACCTCTAATTCCTCCAAAGGTTTTAGGATGGAAGAGGGACTGATGAGCATGCTAATACTTTCAAACTTCACAGCCACCAGTTTTTATACCAGTGCACTCGGCATTAAATGAGGTAATGCATGCACGGCACCGGCACCAGAGCTGACACATTGTAAGCACTCAGGAGGGGGCTAGCCGTTGTTATTAGCCTGTCTGGTTTAATTTTGTCTTCACATCTCTTCTTGCTCTCTGATAATCATGCTGAGAAGCAGCAAAGTGTCCAAGAAATAGGAAAACACCAAAAGAAAGAGAAACTCCAGGCCTCAGTAATCCAGAAGCAGACTTTATCAGCCAACAGATAATCGGCAGCTGACTGCTTCTCTTCTCATGATGGTGTGTGAATAATTTCCGTACCCCCTCATACTCTTTTCCAAGTGAAGACCCCATGGATACATGGCAACTCCTCCATTGCCCAAATGTGATTCAGTATGGTCTGATGAGGTTCAATTTGATAGAAAACTTATATTAATCTCGTCTCTCACTTGTTATGTGAAAAACAGTGAGCTGTTCACTATCTTCCGTTTAAGAAAAATAATAATATCTAAGTATTGGTTGTCACTGATTAGAACTTTGTTAAGATAGGTGAGAAGCAAGTGTATTTTTTCTGTGCCGTTGATAAAGTGGGCAGTTAAACTTAGGCTGTGGCAGGAGTTTAAATTGGTATGACTTTTCTGGAAAATCATCAAGGCCCTTAAAATTAATGCCATTTGACTCAATAATTCCTTTTCTAGGAATCTACCTGAGCAAATATTCAGAATTCAGACAATCTGATATCCAGACATATCCCTCAAAGTGTTATTTGCAATAATGAGCAAACCAACAAAGAAAACAATATGTAATTCCAAAAATGAGAGAAATAGCTAAATAAATAAAACCCTTTTCTGTGGGGTGTAATATTACATAGATGTAGAAAAGCACGTTAAAAAAATTAGTAACAGGAAAATGCTCACATTCTTTTACATTGAATGAAAAAGTAGAAACAAAACTTGGAGTATTTTTGTGTATGTGAAAAGAAAATCCTGGTCTACAATCCCTCATGCCCAATTCTGAATCCAAAAGTTTTCAAAAATCGAAAGGATTTTTTGGTAACTTCTTTGGTAGGAAAACCTGACCTGAACTAATGCGAGGCTTTGTTTTGTCTGACTTAATAGGAATGTACATCTGTTTTGCCACAAAAATATTTAATGTGTTTATGGAGTACTGCTCCAGACTCTGAGCAGTATTACATGATAAGTGCTAGTTACATTGTCACACTCTCTAAAATCCAAAAAATTAAAAATTCTGAAACATATTTAGCCCAGGAGTTTCAGTTAAGAGGTTATGGACCTATACAACAAAATATCATTAGTGATTTATCAGAGTCAAGGTTAGTTACAGTTGATCTTTATGCTTTTTCATATTTTCCAAAATGTTCTATAATAGGCATGCATTAATTTAGCATCAGAAAAAAAAGGATGTATTATTAGTTTAAAAACAAACATTTGAGATATCAGAGAATTATCTCATTTCAGTCAAAATTCTTGACTTTTTTTCTTGACTTGCTTCCTGTGTCATCTTATTACTAAAGCCACGTGTGTCTTTTAAACCAAAGTGTTCTGATTTGTTGAAAGAAAACATTTGTGAGAAGAAATAGAGGAGAAACTGATTGACCTAACTGCTTTTGGGTTCAGGAGAGATGGATGCTCACATAAAGGAAATACTCAATAAATAATGGCTTCCACCAGAGTGGAGCCCAGGCATTAATACCATGGACTGTTTTATCATGTTGTGTTTATGTGGACAGATCAAGAGGTACACAGCCAGAGGCACAGTAAGATCGTTCTGAGATCTTAAAAGCAGGGGAAGGGTGAAGCAGGAGAGCAGGAGGGAGGGGGAACATTTAACAGGCATGGTTTACCCTGCTACTGCTAATGACAGCTCTTCCTCCCCAATCAGGTGGACACTCACTAACCCATCACAAGGTTGCCCCACAAAGCTTTGGGGTCCATGTCTGAATGGATTGCTGTAGCCTTCTCATCTCTCCCTTCGCCCAGTTCCCTGCATCCTAAGACTCCAAGCCAGCACAGGACCTGGAAAAATTACATGTAAGTTTCGATTAAGGGTTCTTTTCTCAAACCAACAATGGTAAGAATTTTCTTAGGTGATAATAACAAATAGCCTAAACACACATGAATAACTTTTCTTTTAACAAAGTATCTTGAGAATTATAATTGAAGAAGGGAGCTGGGGTTAGATTCTGAATGTTGGTGGTGCCTTAACTCAGTGATTCTTAAACTTGAGCTTGCATCAGGATCATCTGGAGGGCTTATTAAATTACAGTTTGCTGGGCCTCCCTGTATAGAATTCCTAAGTCAGTAGATCTGGGGTGGGCTGGGAACTTGCTTTTCTAGCAAGTGTCCAGGTGATGCTGATAGAGCTGGTCCAGGGACCCCACTTGAGAATCACTGGTTTAGCTCAAGTGTGACTGAAAAGAAGAATGTTAAAAGTAGAAAAGTGTATTAAATATTACTTAAATTAAACATCACTAAATTAAGATATTTAGTGCTTCACTTGATAAATTGACTCATTTCTCAGAAAAGAGAATTTTAAGATCCTCTCATCACCAACACATTTGAAAGTCCATCCAAGTAGATGTCATTATCTGTCAGCTTTACTCCAGATCTGCTAGTACCAGTCATTGTTTGCCCTTTGTTTTCAGCAGGTATGACTAACAGTGCTGTTATTAGGCTAAAATGACAGCTATAGTCCTTTTGCAAGTGTGCTCATCGTACTTTTAGATACACTCAAAAAGGAAAATCTTTGTTTTTCCCGGGTTGGAAATATACTGCTTCCTTTCAGAATGAATCATCATATTGTCCTTGCCCTCATACACTTAAATGTGACTTGATTTTATAAAACACATGTGGGAAAGGAGGCATCTTTAACAAACAGACCAAGTCAGCAAGTCCAGGTTTTTGTGGGGTTTTAAGTTCTCAGGACTGACATATTTTGAGGATTAGCATGCTATTGTTTTAGCTTTGGATCAAGTCAGTCACCTCTCTACTAAGGACAAGAGTAATTTATTCCATGTTAATTAATAGAAATAAGTAGAAGAGTTTGGCTCAAGAAATACGCACTTGGATATATGTGAGCATTCATGTAAACATACATATGTGCCTATGAATATATATGCATTTTGTATATTTCTAAGCTTTCACTGTAGGAATTTTTTTTGTTTCATTGAGTCAATGTGAGTGTAAAAATAGTATGAGTGATGCTGTCCAGAAAATGTTTGAGCAACTCCTGAGCATTTTAAATCTGTGGATAAGCCCCATGAGTTATAACATTTTACTTGTGGTCAATGTTATCATTCAAAGTAGCACTTACAACTTAGAGTGCTTTTATTATAACTCCATAGAGTTGGGAATAATCACTGTTAAAGCAATTCCCAAGCAGGTGTGTAATGAAGGAGGATATCTATTTCCTAAACATTAGCAGAGCCCAAAATCCAGGAGATAGATTAATTGCATGTGTTTAAAATAAAAATCACAAATCAGAAAAATAAGACCAAAAAAGTGATAGGTGCTGAAAAAGTTCTATAGGAATTATTCCAGAGCTATCTTCTGGGGGCTGCCCAGAGGCTAACAGCGTTGGTATTAGGACTGACAGAGTTGTGAGTGATGTAATTATCTATTGTTACTCTACCCTCATAAACTAAAACATCTCTGTCAAGCACTAATTAGTTATTCTGCACAGCATTTTTGGACGGAAGGTTTCCAGTTTATGAAGCATCTTCACCATGAAGTGAAAGAAGTGGGTCGGATCAGATGCTCCTTAATCTCACTCTTGCTTTGGCATCTGTGAGTATCCACATTTACACATCAGGTGTTTCTGTAGGATGACCTTTTATGTCAGTCAGTTTCATAACCAGAGTCCCGGGAGGTAAGAAGCCTTCTGAGATACCTCAGATAATCAGAGCTTCAAGCTCCTGCCCAACCTGGGTCGGCCTGCCTGGATTACTTCCCGCACCCTCAGGCAAAGTGCTCAGATCACCTAGTACTTACAGCTGCTTTATAAAATACCATGCATGTGTGTGGACCAGGGTATGTGGGAACTATTTGTTTTCTCTTTAATTTTGCCGTGAACCTAAAACTGCACTAAAATAAAGTTTATTATTTAAAAAAAAAAAAAACAACTGAATACCAAAAAGTATGACAGTTCCTCAAAAAACTAAACATAGAATTACCACATGATCCAGCAATTCCACTTCTGGGTATATATCTAAAAGAAGTGAAAGCAGGGACCTGAATAGATATTTATACACCCCATGTTTATAGCAGCATTATTCACAATGTCAAATAGTGGGAAAACCCACATGTCTATCAACCGATGAATGGATACAGAAATTTTAATCTGTACATACAATGGAATATTATTCCGCATTAAAAAATGAAATTCTGATATACTGCAACATGAATGAACCTTGAAAATACAAAGTGAAATAAGGCAGCCACAAAAAGAAAAATACTGTATGAACCCAATTATTTGAGATATAGAACAGTCAAATTCATAGTCAGAAAGTAGAATAATGGTTGCCAGGGGCTGGGGAAGAGAGAAGAATGGGAAGTTAGTGTTTAATGGGTACAGAGTTCACTTTGGGAAGATGAAGTTCTGGAGATGGATGGTGGCGATGGTTGCACAGCAATGGAATTACTTAATGCCATTGAACTGTGTACTCTTAAAACTTGCTAAAATGATAAAATGATATTTTACCACAGTGCAAAAAACTGAATACCAGAGCTCGCTTTTATTCCAGGAATACTATGCAGAGTAACCAACTAGTGCTTGGTGGGGATGTTATTGTTTGTGAGGGCAGAGTAAGAATAGATGGCCATGTCTATCCCTCACACCTCCCGATACTTTCCCTGGTGTGCTTTTGTGCAAGGGTAAGCGATCTGCAGAATGCTCTAATTCAGTCTTAGGAATGGATTTCCTATCAGGGCAAGGACACATTTGTCAGAAACTACCAGGGAAATATGCCATAAGCAACTATAATCTCTATCAAAATGCCCTTTACACATAAAGGAAAGCTACTTCACTGTGATGGAGGGAACATGTACCCACCTGTGCTCCTATAGGGAAGCTGCTCCAGTTCATCAGAAATGTTTGCTCGTAAATGAGTCCATGTACAGAGTGCCAGCGTGCACAGGGTCACAGAGCTGTGCGCATAGCTGTGGCATGTAACAAATCTTGACCAATGGTGGTAGATATTGAGGCAGGAACCAGGTTGAAGCCTGGTAGAGAATGAAAACTTTGAAAGAAAATTAATAGCATATAGTTCTCTTGAAACAGGGTCTCAAATTATTATAATGCCTGTTTTACATACTCCAAATGAAGTATAATTTATTCCCCCATCACTAAATTTTTATAGTATTGGGTATTGCTATACCCATAAATCACAGAACAATTTAGTGAGTGACCTGCAGTCCTGTGAGAAATATGCAGTTTTGGACTCACTAAGGTAGGCCATGCAGGCCCTACTATGGGGGAATTTTGCTTTTTAGTCTATGTTTCTAGAAAGCTGGCCTTGGACAACAATCGGTGGATTCCCAAGTAACCTAATGGCCATGTTTTCTTCAGCTTTTCTTTACTACTTTCAGGCCCAGCCTCTGACCAAGGTTGTAATTCCTGAAAAGCAGTGCATAAGGGTCCATAGTTTCAAAAAGCTCAGAAACCTTTGTCCTAAATTACTCCACTTTATCCTTACGACATCAAGATTATTTATGTATGTGTATGCATATTATGTACATATACATACATATGTATGTGCTTGGCTTAAAGAAAAGGTATAACCAAAAAAAAGAGGTAATATAAAGCCTTCAAAATTATAATATATATAAATATATGTAAATATATATAGAAAAATCAGTCCCCTCATTCCCACCTCAAACTTTCCAAACCTGCTTAGAAATAAATTCTCCATGCTCTTCCCTTAGATGATGGAGAACAGGGCAAAGCAACAAAAGTTTAGGAGTCATTTGCCATAGGGAGCTGCTAAGATATTAAAAAAGGAAAATGAAGGTTTTTACAGAAAAGAAAATCTGGGTCAGCCAGTCTAAGAGAAAAGTGCTTATTCCTCCTTGACATCCACATGTAGCTACCGGCACCCTACACTTGAGTTGAAACAACATAGATATAGAATCTAATGAAAATTAATTCAGTGCCGTGAGTTCAGAGACCGTAATTTTTGGATGGGCACACTGACACATTTCTCCTAGAGAAGACCAGCAAACCAGCAGTTACCCAGACAGAATAACATAAGGTAGAGAATGCTAACAAAGACAGACCCTTGGGCATTCTCCTTAAGGCTCTCATGTTTCCTAGGAATCAGATGTCCCGGGTTCCGGGCACCAAATTCATGTTTAATGGTAGCCTAGGTACTAGGTACCTGGAACCCAACTAACCAGAACCCTGAATTAACTACCCTTCTACTTTACCACCCCCACTCAAAACCTACCCCTCCCACACACCCAACCCTACCACACATATTCCACTTCTTCTTTTCAAAGATAAAGGTTCAGAAGATGACTGTACCCTGGAGGATATTTGTAGCTGATGACACTGACCTGCTGAATCACTTGGGAATGGTTACATGTTTTATAATTAGGAAAAGAAACCGCTTTGAAAAGATTTTCACCAAAAAAACATTTTCCAGCTGTCAATTAACCAGAAAATTGAAACAAACAAAAGAACTTTGTGTCCTCAAATAGATCTAGTTCACTGAGGTTTTATTGTACTATTTTCATGCCTTAATAATAATCTTAAAATGTTGACTTAGGATAAAAAAATATACCATTTATTTTTTTAAGCATTTTATTTTGTTTTATTTTTAGTTTCATTCATTTTTATTCTTCGCATTTTGGTTTTTACCACCTTTCCAGTGGTAAAAAACAAATTTCAGATATTTGTTTCGATTTATTCTGTTTATTACATTTGGAAGCACTCTTAAAGTTGTGATATTAGTGATATTAAGAGTGATATATAAAACAATTTTACGAACATATATATTTAGCTTCTATAGCCATTTGGCATAGTTCTGAAGCCAATTCTATTTTTTTTATTAGAATGTATGATGATTATTTGTAACATTCACTTTCACAATTATGTTCTGCTCAAGGCATCATCAAAATTAATTTTTTTTAGCTGCATATACACTAATTGTACAGATAGGGTGATAAGTGCTCTGGTAACATGCATTAACATATAAAAGCAAAAACTTCAGATGGTATTTCCTGTGAGTCTCCAAATACACTGAGCTATGCATGTTATGGAGCTGCTCACCTAGTGATCTTGATTGTAGCACAGTTTATCAACTGATTCTAATAATTTCCAGTACGTTGTTTTTTAGAAATTATTTGTGTGCTCTTTTTTGGATGCACTTGTCACTAGCAAAGTGATACCTCTCTCTGAGCTATGATTTAACCTAGGGGATGACACTGCTCCCTTCCAAGGACACCCCTGTTAAATTGATCATTGTGAGAGTCCGGGTGCCTGGAGCTTTGTTGCAACTGGAGAGTGCATGGACTCATGATGCGAAAGAGTGTTTCTGCTCTTTTGCTCTCAAACAGTATTTTCAAAGCTCTGCAGTATAGCAGGATTTTAAAGTCCTCAGAGTGCTTAACTAGAAGATGTAATGTATTGTTTTTAACAGATTTTTGCTGTATTTCATGTCTGATTTGTCAGCAGGGCAGATTATTATCCTAAGTCCCATGTATTAAGTGTTCTTAATTCTAGACATAGCAGAATTAGAGAATAGTTATGTCATTTCATTGAAACAGAAGTGTCTTTATTTTCCTGGTTGTAAAAGCAATACATATTTATTGTACATAATTTATAAAAATAATAGACTAGAAAGGAATAAAAAATAAATTACCTATAATCCAGCTACCCAGATACAACCTACCTGTTAACTCATTCTTTTGTGTATTTTTCCAGACTTTTTTCAATTAACTTATTCTAAATTTACAAGCATTACAGCAAATCCTCACTTAAACTTATCGTAGGTTCTGTAACTTTAAGCAAAACTACATATGACAAAATAAGTTTTTACCACAGATTAATTGAATAAACAAGAGTTACTACAGCATCTCTTCAGTGTCATAATGAAAGGATGCTGAACAAAACGATGTTATGCAAGGAGCTGCTATACTCGGGATGATACATCCCACAAGTCAGTAGAACTTAGGAATGATGTCTTAGATGTCATTTTCTAGTACGATAATCTCCTAGTTGCTTATTTTTCTCCCTTCAAATTATATTAATCACTCTTTTAAGAACAGATATCTTTGTGGACTCACTAGTATTTTTATCGAATGGAAATTGCTATTAACTGGTTCTTTTCATTGCTACATTCTGTCAATAAAAAAATGATTATTGAGTGGCCCTGTAAGATCCCAGTGGGCCTCTGGAGTCATAAAAGAAAGATTCAAGTATGTACAAAATGATTTTAATGTTAGATCAACTGATGTCCTTTCAGTTATGTAAAAATTCATAATCAATACACTACAAGGCAATTTGAGAGAAATGGAAAAGTTTGATTAGCCAGATTCCCCCATTCCCCATCTATAATCCAAATATTATAAACTTCGATAAAATTCTAATTTTATACCTGATGGTGGCAAAATGTGATTGAAATAAATCCCTTCATGTGCTGTGAACCAGAAAGTTTTCCTTCAACTTGGCATCCTTTATCTCTCTCGTCTAGTCCTGGTATTCTTTGGGTTGTGCTGATATCGCTGGGCTTTCCATTGGAGAGCACTAGGACTTTGGATCGGGATGAATCCTAGCACTTAGCCAAACTTAGGAAGGGCTTTGAGCCCTGAAAGAAAACCCAGGTAAAAATTAAGGGAATTGTTGAGGGATTCATCTGAGAAATGTTAAGAATGCATCTATAAACCTTATTTCAGTAAACTAGGAAGTATATAGTAAGCAGCTGCTAGAGGAGATTTTGTTTTAAGAAATTATCTGTTATCCGGCGTTGAGTATGACTAGGTCTTATCCTCTGTACAAGACCTAGATTCTTTGAAAGCAGGTTCTTCCAGGGCCTTCTCTCTGCATCCCTTCACATCCTTTGTGTCTTTGTATATAATAGGGACTAGTTTGTATTGACTTAAATTAACATTTCTGTGTCTCGAGTGACAGATGAATAAGTATGTTCAATTCAGATTACTACATTTTGCCTTTTCTACAGCAGTCAAAGGGTGCTTTAATAAATATCAATGATTGTGTTGAATGCCCAGGTAGGGTACAGGTGTGAGGAAGTGGTATACAGTACTTTGATCCTCCCTTGGAGAAGGAGAGGCTGATGCGGATAATGAGAATTTGGTTCTTTGTCTTCAGTTTCGATTTGACCACCTTGCTTCACTGAGTCACGGTGTTCTTTCTCCGGTGACAGGCATGTCCTTTAAGCCTGAGACTGTCCCTCGGACTGTTTATGACATTGTATCTGAATTTCCTATTACATTAACAGCCAGCATTTGTCATAAAATTTCAAGAACACACTAAAAGTTAGTTGGTTTGTAGTTGACATTGAAATTAACTTTCTCTAACCTAAACCAGTGAAAACTAAAATGCTTCTCACCGCATAAAAAGTTTTGCTTTCGCTGTGTTCAGACCCCTCCCACCTTGTCACAGCACAGTCATTTGGAGTCTGGTTTGGGGGCGGTGTGGTTGTATCTCAGTGGTGTATGACCCACTTTTTCGTAACACTTAATTACCCGTGTGTTTTTACAATGCTAGTCAGAAGTTCTGATGACAGTGGACTATAACCCGAAAAAGATTTTCTGATACATCTCATCAGCGCTGCTCTAGTAGCCTGCATTATGGGAAGAAGGTGTTAGTCTGCAGGGCGCGTGTTAACTACCAGAGGATGACAGAACATTTCCTCTAGTTTCTGGATAATGAGCAAGCACACAGGTAAAGATGCCTTTCTCAGAGTTGACTCTTTTGTGTCTTAATTATTTTGCTGAACTGACTTTTAAATATTAATCAGTACCTGCATACGTTGGCTGTTGTGTTTTGCAGAGGGCTCAAAGGAACAAGCATTTTAATTGGTATCCTGGGATCTTAATAACTTAACTTTTCATTATAAGTCTAAAGAGAGAGGGATCAAAAGTAGACTCTCATCTCTATCCTCTCTATGCCCCTGGAAAACATCTTCATTTTTTTTTTCTTATTTGCTCGCAAGGTACTTGTCTCGCAGTGTCAGCCACTTCTCTCCGCAGCGATGTTTCCGATATCACTTATGTTCATTTGAAGAACTTTTTGAACACTGTCATTGTTTCAAAACAAAATGTTGTAGGTATCATCTTCCTGAATTTGCAGAAATGTTTCGGGGTGTGTGTCTTTGCTAAAAGCTGGTTGACATGTGGCTTGAGGCAGGGTGGTGCCAGCGCCTCGCAGATCAGCCTTGCCTGTGCGCTGGATGACAGATCAGCTGTGGAGTCTTTGAAAATGCCCATAGTTAAATCAATGTTGTTTTCCCTGAAAGTCCTGATACAGAAAAAGAATGAAAGTACAAACACTAACTGGAAAAAATGTCACACATTTTAGCCACTTTGCATTCCTTGTTAGGACGAACCCTGGGTTGGGTTTTTTACATTTGTGAACTTGTGCGGTAGGTGGAGCAGTGTGGGTGGCCCAGAAAAAGTAGCGGTTAGAATAAGATTTTCCATTTATTGCCCTTTGTGGATGGCTAAAAATAAGGTTCATACAAATCAGAATATGTAGTGCAAGCACAATCACTCTGTTAATTCTGACGACTAGCTTGCCCACATCTTTGCATCTGTCTGGTAAGTGGTGCACTGGGAAATAAATGTGTCTCTGTGGAAGTAGGAAAAGGCAGCCAGATTTTGCGCCGTTTGTCTACATGTGATAGTTTATCAGCATTTTCCCCTTCTGAAGGAAGAAAGACACAGCTCATACATAAACAAATTGTGCTGGATGAAGTTTGAAAAAAAAAAGCGATAAAATCCTTGAATGTTTTTTTTTTAAAGTAATTACTTGGTTTGAAATACTGTTTTACAACATCCATCTTCTTGACTCATTGTTAGAAAGTTGTTGCTTATAGACTCAGAACAGCAAGGGAAGGATTTCTTAGTGGTGTTGCCGAGAGATTGGAAAACTCTATTGTTTGTGTAGAGTGGGGTGGTGGAGAAAAGAGGACCAGGATGAGCGCGTGCTTGCCCCAGAGTACCCTCCATGAACACAGATTGGGGTGGGAGGTTCAGGGGGGGGGGCGGGCAGGCAGTAAACCAAGTAAAAACTCCCCTTCATCTGACTGCTGAGTCTGCTGCAACCACAGTAAGTGATAACGTGTCAGCTTGTGGCTAGAAGAAACACCAAAGAGAGGTGGTGTCAGCATTCACAGGGAAATTTGTTCTTTCATAATCCTGGTGTTGGTGCTGTCCCCATTCCACTGGCTGAATGGCTATGGCATTTCCAAAGAATGACAATGTCTTCAAGTGTTCTGAGCCTTTTGGTTTGATATAATTTGTGAAATAAGATGAATCAAGAGGGCAGTCATTCCAGAAACCTCTGAAATTGAAGACTGCAAATCACATTTCTCTTTGGTGTCTCCAGCTGTGGCAGATGGCAAGACATGGTGGTTAAGGTGAGATCAGACCTTTGGGAAGAAGAGGACTGGAGATCAAAGCTTAGCTGCCTGTTGACCTTGATTTGGTTATTTAACTTCTCCTAGGCCTGGATGTCTTTATTTGAAACAAGAACAGGGTTAGTACCTACCTCATAGGATGGTTATGAGGATGACGAGATAATGTATATGAAGCACAAAGCCTGTGCTCAGTAGAATGATGGTGTTCTTATTCTTATTTCTGCTGTTGCATCATAAGAACATGTTGGAGAATTTCAAGGCAGTTGGGAGGTTCCCCCTATCCTTGGAGTACAAATTTTGGAATTAAGTGGATGCAAGATGAGCGAGCCCCTAGTTCATTATTTCTCAATCAGAAGGCTACAGGTCATTTACAGAGCGGGGTTTTCCATACGTTACCGATGCTATCTAGAGGGTCATTTTTTAAAGTTGCCATTAAGTTAGCACAATGTAAGCCTCTCTTTTCTTTTAAGATTAGTACTAAGTTGAACATTATTTTTACCTTATCACTATGTATTTTACTTAAACATGGATGTTTCAGTTCTAACATCTATGCATGTTAATTGTAGTACCTGCTACTGTACATTATAAAAGAGAAAATACTAATGTTGTAATCAAATATAGTTTTAAATATTTCAGGTGGGTATGGGTAAAACTTCAAGAGCAATAAGCTTCCATGGTGGTATAATTCCCTACGGAAAATATTGCATCTGTTATAATTCTGGTTATCGATCAATCCTATAGATGACGAGATACTGAACAGCAGCAAACAATTATTCCTTCTTTTACTTTTTATTATTTTTTAAAAATTATTTTATGTTTAATGTAATGTATACCTACCTGCCCTTCTAACACTGTTTTTCTGCCCACCAGAATTTTCCATTAAAAAGTAAATATATTCTATGTTTTATAATAAGGTCATAGTTGTTGGCATCACTTAACTTTTTTGGTTAACCTTTAGAATTAGATGCTAAGAGTTCACATCAGACTCTTCCTTCAGTCTCCTCCATGACCTTCCTGGAATGCAGTTCCTTCATTTATCAAATTAAAAAAATTATGACTGAACCTTGACTTTGCCTCACCTGGGATTCTGACAAGAAGTGATAAATGAGACCAGTAAACCAAGGAATTAAAACATGGTACAGATATGAAATGGCTTGGTTTTATCAGTTGATAGATTTTGCTTGTTTGTCTTTTTTTAATTTCTCTCCAGATTTTTCTTTTTATAGTCTGTCCCTCCATCCCAATCACAAATACAACTCTGACTTGTAATTTATACATTAACATCATCATCAGGTTTTCTGGGTTTTTAATATTAAGACCATCAGTCTGAGCGGAGACCTTTCTCAGTTCAGCTCCACTAGTAAAATGTCTTTTATCAGAATGGTACCCAGGTTCTTTTAGTGTATCCAGACAGTGCTGCTTTTTCTTTTTCTTTTTCTTCTTTTTTTTTTCTGTTGAACAAAATGGAAGAGTAAATCATTCTAGGTGACTAACAAAGTTCCTAGCTTTGCAGATACAACTTCAACCCCCACCCGCCATGAACACATACGCTCTCCATTATCTTTGCCTGCCTTAATGCACTTTGCCACAGACTGAAGTTTCTGTTAAAAAGAAAAGAAAAAAACATAGGCAAAAGGTGATGAATTAGGCTCTGGCTGTGATTCCTTCCCACACTTTCCTAAGGAATGACAGAGATTCTGAAATTCATTCCATCAATATACCACGTGCTTCTTTGTACACAACAGCCAGTTTTAGTCTATCCTTCGTGTACGATTAGAGAGTACCGCTGGGCCAGGCTCATTATTCCTTTGGTTGAATAATGTAAAGCATTTGCAATGGAGATTTAGTCTAATGATGTAAGTGCATGTCCGCATTGCTGGCTTAATGCACTCAGTCATGGAATGCTTTAGAGTTTATTGCTAATGGATGAATCCTCGGGAAAATCAGAATTTTCAATAAGATTGACATTTGAAATAAGAAATATAAATCTAATGAGAGCACTAAAGCCAAGGTTTGTAATTAGGGCTGAATGGAGTAAATTTGTGCGTACACACCATACAAGGGCACAGTGGAAGGTGAAATTGCACACTCTGCTATGAATGAGGGATGAAGGCCGATGTATCAGTGTCAGGCCACGACACTGTGGAGTATAAATGATACTGTCACCAAGTGCTGCACAGGGTACCGAGGGAATTCCACTCCAGTAAATTACATTACTTAGACAGACCTGAAGGCATTGTGTTGGAATGAGAGTGGGTAAGAGAGGGCTGTCAACACTAAGCAAAAGATATTACAGTACAACTGGCTGCAGGGATGGAAGTCACTGGTTTCTATTATACCTGGCTATTTTGTATTTTTTTTTTGTTAATTAGTTTTCAGAAGTTACAAATGTGTACATATGAAAGCACATCATGTCTACTTGGGGTATAGGTTACAACTGACCACAAGATAATAAACGTAAGTCGATTTGTATAAACTGGTTAGTGTTGGATTCTCTTTATTGTTATTTGTATCTGGGTGATAGTAGATGTTCAGTATGAGTTTGCCCTGATTTTCTTTGCTTTTTGTGAGAATTCAACCCACATTATTAGAATGTAGTCATCATTCTCTCTGTAAAATTGTTTGTTTCTTTTCAAACCCTGCCTTGATAAGAGTACGTTTCTTTAATCCTCCCCTAACACTTGTTTCTTCTCATCACCTTCCATCCCTGAGGGAAACATGTTGTACCAGTGCATAACATTTCATTTTGTGAAAGAACTCAAAGTTAAGAACAGTTCATTCCTAGAGTGCAGTTTGTGAGGAAAAACATTATTTGTTTCACTTCTATTTTCTTTTATCCCCTTGCAGTGAAGAGAGGCTTTTTTTTTTTTGGTTGATTTGTCATACCACCTCTGGGTAAGTATTAGAAGAAAATCAGAGTATTGATTGTACTGCTGCCTTCTAGGTCATTGAAGACATGTTAGTCTCCTTTGTCCAGTTTACTTCCAAAGCCAGTTTTTGAAAAAGCCAATACCAAGTACTCTAGAATTAGTCGTGGTCACTTCTTAACCAGAAAGTAAATATCCTCTCATGAATGGGTGGATATTTGAAACAACATCCATTTTGACTTTCTTAAATATGTGTTACACTTTGTCTATAGTGAAATAAACCCGATAAGCATCTCTGATAATCTGGTAACAGGGAGAACACATGGAATTCTGCAGAATGTCTCTATAAGGGACCCCAGTGGTGGGTTTCAAGCAACCTTTCTGAAACAGAGGACATAAATAGATAGCAGTGACAGTGATATCTTGGATTTGACTTTTATTCTTTCCAAAGTAATACCCTATTCATATCAGGGTATCATAATACAGTCTTTATTTTGTAGCCATACTTACAGTCTTGTTTTATTCACCCAAGCATAAAACTTAGTAAAACCAAGATACTTGGAAAAGTAGTTTTGAGAGATAGAAGGGAGTAATCTTGATTAACGATAAGATGGTTGATATTTCTGTTCTATATAAGGTACGATCACTTTTCAGATGTTGATTCTAAAATAATAACTAAATGTAAAAGTCATGATAAAATGTCTTAGTGCCATGTGCCATCCTTAGCATACAAAGACTATGCTTATAGATTTGCTTTATTTAGTAGAGTTATATGAAAACTCTGGGACTCTTAGCTGTATGAGAAATGAGACTCCCTAAATAAACTCACTAGAATTTTCCCCTTTTTAATTTTGTTCATTTTGATGATAGCATTTGCCTTATATCTTATATTTTCTTTTTATTCATTATATCAATTAGAAAATCACATGTGTTTTGTTGTCTGCCACATTAGTACACGTGTGATATATTTCTTTGTCCTGCCTTCTTAATGTAGCATGTTGACAAACTACAACTTTGAGTTTTTCTGAATTGAATCCTGATGGAAAGAATTTAACAGCATCTAAAATGGAATTGGTTTAGATGCTCCTCCATACCATAGAGGCTCCTTTGTTCCTGCCTACCTACCCATGCCTGGCTATATTCTTTTCTTTTTCTTCCATTAAAACTGAAAAGGGAGAAAGGAGAAGCTCCAAAGGAGAACTAGGTCTACGGAGAATTGTAAATGCTCATTCAGAAGCTATTCTTAGTTCTGAGAAATATAATGAACTTAAGCTTTAAGTCCTGCCGAATCTACCATTAATGATTCCTCTCCACCTGCTTATGTTTTCCCGAAAGACTACTGGCATTTTCTCCTTAATATTCTGAATGGAGCATCTTTAGAACACATCTTGGAAGGAATTGGGTCCTGTTGCCGAGCAGCCTGGCCTCTTTAACAGCATACTGGATGATTCTTAATTGGTCTATTAAGTGCTTCTCTTTTGCATTACCTTAAAGTCTGCTACATAGAAGAAACTTTTCTATAGACCTTGATTTACTTGTCAGAAGTCAACCCATTAACATTCGCACTCCACTTACGTTATCATTATGGTGTTTCCAACTGACAACTGCTGCCACACACTGCCATGTTCCCGAGTTCCCAGTGCTGCAGAAAAAGACACTTTTGTTCTGACTCGATGAGGGAAAAAATGCAAACAACAACACCAGCTCTACCACCAGAGATCCTATAAAGACATGTTCAAATGAACAATAAGTCATTTGTTCACATATGACATAAGAATATAAGAGTTTAAACAATAAGACCTCTTGTAAACTGTAGTAAAATATGCACCACAAACGTTGTGAAGTTCTCTGTCTGATAGAAGGCAGTTTTTACATGGGCTTCAAAAAACCCATTAATGTATAAACCACCCTTTAAAAAAAGAAAAGAAAATCACGTCTCACTATAACATTAAAGCAATTTCTGTTCTAAGGAAAGCTAAAATGCATTCATTTATATAAGTACACACACTATAATTTATAAAAACACAGTACTCTACTAAGAAGTTCTGTGCCTCTTTCCTCCTTCACCTGAAGTGGGAAATTCATCGTTTCGTCAAGACCTTTCTTCCTTTGAATAATATTTATTTCGGAAAAATTAAAAAAAAAATCCTTTAAATCACTGATTTTGAAGATGAAATTTCAAAGCTTGATAGTAATTCTCTAAATCCTCTGACATTTTTGGACCATAGGGAGGGAATAATCCTTCTTTGAAGGGGAAATTTTAATTGAATTCCCTACTTTTACTTGAACCCTATCCATTTTGCTTTGAACCTTGAAGGAAGGCTTGGTATATTTGCAAACCCCAGCAGGGCTTTGGCAAAAAATAGAGATTTCCTTGTCAGCCAGGATCAGGATCTTTGACAACGCCCCCAAATTTTTCCTATTTTAATGATTCTGATGTTTAAAACGTGACCTTCCAGGAAAAGTGGATGGGGGAGGGACCACAATTTAACTGGCTAAAGGTGCTCCATTGAGCTCACTTAGTATTAAACTCTAAAGATTTTCAAGTATTTGCAGATGGATATATATACAATATTCTTGCAGAATCCTCCTAATTGAAGAAATGTTTCATCTCCATCTATGTTGACAGAAAAGATTGCCTACTGATAATTGCTTTGCTTAAGTGTCTGATAATATGCCAGGAATGAGAGCATTCTGTGTTAGGTCATCTTTAATTATGCATGTACCACCTGTCAGCTCTAAATCAGAACCAGATTAGATCCTCGAGGAGTCAGTTTGGGGAGGGTTGGTGAGAAGCTGAGGTGATCTCTTCTAGAAACAACAAAAATAGATAGTAGTAAACATGCCTTATAACCTGAAGCTTTTTAAAGGAGCCTCATCCTTATTGTTCTTGAGCAGAAATAAGCTACTGGTGCATCTGAAGAATGTTTGAAATCTTGCCTAAGCTACCTCCAGTAAAGATAAATTACTGCAAGAGAGGATGGTAGTCCCATCTGTTGCATTTCCTTTTTGCTCCTTCTCATCATTGTAAATGAGCCAGGGAAAAGCTCAGAAACATTTTTTATAAGCAATGTGAGGACAGGAAATATGTTAATGATGTAGATTTCATACATTTCAGGGGTTTTTTCAGTAGTTGATTGGCTTTTTTTAGAAGGACAAATGTGGGTTGGAAATAATGTTTGTTACCCTCTGTCAGCTTTTGGTAGTTTTATTCTCACTTTTTAGGGTTGTTTGGGACTTTCTGGTGGGATGTTTAGGGTTCTTTACTGAAGGTTCTGTTCTCTCTTCTATCCTTCGATAGCATGGATTTGTGAAAGGTGTTTCTCTTTGTTCACCTGTCAGAGGTTTAAGGGAAGCCTTGAGTTATTATACACTCTTCACAGAGGAAGGCTTTGGATGACCAAGAGGCTGAAGGGCAGAGAAGGAACAAGTAGAAGAAAATAACAGGTGGGTGAGTTATCACATGGTGAGTTTCTTAGATTCCCCTGCAAAGGTGAGGCTCCTAGACTATCTGATCTCTGGCCTGAGAACTCTGCCTTGGTAAGAGTTTGTGAATAATAATGATAGAAACAAGAATTTTGACATTCTGAAGTGCCTTTTTGCAAACACTGCTGGCTAGAGGCATTGAAGAAAAACAGGTCAGCTGATAAAGGGCAAAGACCTCTGACCCTGTGCAGTTTTGGCCTAACTTCTGATACTTGACGCCTTTCTTCCCTCATCAGGGAGTCCACTGAGGTAGAGGTACCATCTCCAAAAAGAAGAGCAGGATCAAAATACTTAATGTTGCCAGTGCTTTGTCTATTTAATGCTCACTTAATGCTTGCAGTACTCTGGTGTTACAGGAAAACTCCATATAATGGATACTTCTTAAAACAGGAGAACATAGTATCCCCAGGCCTTGATGGAAAAGAACATCAGAGAGGGAAGTGAAGCCAGAGAAAAACTGAAGAAAGGAATTGAAGAGAAGAGGCGGTGGGGGAAGGAGGGAGGAGGAGCGGGCAGGAGATCAGTACTGCCATGTTCTTTCATGCCAGCTCACCTTTGCAAAATCTTTTCCATCTACCTGGAAAGCTCTTCCACTCTCTCTACCACGTTAACTCTTACTTCGAGTTGTTCAGAGGTCATCTCCAAAAAGTTTTCTTTGCTTCTTTCAGGCACAATTAGCTACCCCTCCTCCTTTGTGATCCCACAGTTCAGTGCCTGCCTCCTTCAAAGCACTTATCATGCCCTATACTACAAAAGCTTATTTATTTATCTTTCTACCCCACAAAGTGGTTGTTGAAAAGCTAACATTATCTTCATTGTGACAGTGGAGGTCTCATGCCCAGAGAAAGAGTAGTAATGACTTCATTGGACTCCACAGTACTTAGAGCACATTAAGAGTATTATAATCAGTTTTTGATAGTACATTTGACCAGGGAAACAGACAAACTTGAATACTCCATGGACAGGGATCAAGAATGGAGAGGCTGTCAGACAGTGTGCCTTATAATTGGTGGTTGAAGGAACTGAGGAAGGTTAGCCTAGAGAAGAAAAAAAGAATACACAATAGCTGTATGTAGATATATGAAAGACTCCGTTTTTCTAGAAAAAGCAGAACCAAAAGGTAGAAGTTATAGAGGAAGAAATTTGGGCTCAGAACAAAAAACTTATCGTAACTAGAGTAAAACCAGTGGCCTCATATGGTAACAGTGAACTCCCATTCCTAGAATGAGAATCATTATCTTTTAGGGCCTTTCGGGAGCTGTTAACAGACAAGATTGCCACACTGCATGGGAGCACAAACGAGATAACCCTACCATTATTTTTAATGCCCAGAGGCTTTGTTCCATGCAGAGTCACAGCCAGGATGACCATCAGACATCAGCCCAAACCTCCATGTGGATCCTGGTTGGTCTGGTACTCAGCCTTCATCTGCCCACAAGGTATAGGCTGAAATTGGGGGTGGGACAGGAGGGAGGGAGCTGGCTACTTCCTTAAGGAGTCTGTGCAGTGAAGCAGAAGAAGCCCTGGATCGTGTCCCAGTTCGCATGCATTCTGGCCTCTTGCTAGCTGTTAGACTATGAGTGGCTCCCTCAAAGCCTCAAAGCCTCCATTTCTTGCTATGCAAAATAGAAATAATATTGTTTACTTTAGAGTCGTCTTGAGGCTTAAGCAAGGTAAAGGAGTCTTTTGTAGACGACAGTGTCTTGTCCGTAGGTGAGTGTTTGTCCAGAGTCCCCGCTCCACCACTGACAGTCTCTGAATTCAGTGTTGTTACCAGTACAATGGACATAATTGCCTTACCTGCAGTGTTGCTATGAGCTGGATGACCAAATAAGATGTTGCATATAAAAATACCCAGCACTGCGCCTGCCACAGAGTAGGCAGGTATTCATGGCTGTCAGTCTCAGTTCACCTTCTAGAGCTAGGGAGACTAGTAGAAGGGCATCTTCTCTCACCCATGTCTACTGATCAGATCCTCAGAAGGTTCTCTTTCGCCTGCCCCCAAGACCTGACCTGGTGCTCCTATCCCTGTATCCCTGTCTTGTCACTTTGTCATCTCAGCATGGAGCTAACTTCTCCACTTTTTCTCTTCTTTTCTTCTTTCTTCTTTCTGTACTTCAGTCTCTTCCTAACACTCTTTTCTTCTTTTTCTCCAGCTCATTTCCTCCTCCACCTTCTTTCTGCATTCCAGGTAGGATTACTCTGATGAGCACAAAGTTTAAAATATGATTTTCAGTAATTTTTTTATTTAAAACATTAGTTTTTATGTAGTTTTGGGCAGGAGAGAGTGAAGCCTTTTTTGTTTTCTTCTGTTTTCTTCTTCTCCCTAGCTTTAAGTTCTTTGTTTTTAATGTTAACATTTTTCCATTCTTCCGTCCCTTGTGCTTATAGTCAGTAACTGGCCAGACACAGCTGAGTATCTTTATGACATTGCTGGAATTAGGAGAGTGTCGTTCACAGGGAATGTAACCCACATATTAACTCGGACAGAGCAAATTGCTGAATAAAGAGCTCCGGAATGCCAATTTGCTTCTCTTGTTCCCATCCTCTCCCTCTGAAAGGGTGTTGCTGAAAAGAAAAAAGCAATGGGGTGGGGAAGGGAAGTTTAAACCCTTTTCCTGGGTCAGAAATTGGAACACTGCTGGCTAGATTCAGACATCTTATCCATCTGTCCACCTACTCATCATCCATTCAATGTTTAGGAAGCCGGTCCTTGTCTAAGAGCCAGTGTGATGTCCCGGACAGGCACTAGGCAAGTGACAGAATCTCTGCCCTCAGCCTTTCTCCCATCTACTCTTGCTTTTTGGGCAGCTGGAACAGCAGCTCATTTCATCTGTATGTGTATATTCACAGCAATCCTCATGGGATCTAGTTCATTAAATGCGGGAGTGACAGTAAAAGCTGCAAGATGAAGGGAAAGAATGAAGGAAGGAAAATAATCAAAGAAAGAAAGGAAAATGTGTTATATATAGTGCCAAGGATATATATTCTAAGTGCAATTTAATGATTGCAATAAGAATCCAGGGAAATATCACTACATGTGGAAATTCGAATCAAGTGATGCTAATTATCCTTGTCCAAGTAGAAGTCAAAATGGAAGCCACGTTAGTACTCTCCAGGTATGTTCCCTTAGAACATACATTTCCCTGATTCTTCTCTCACTAAGCTATGTTGCTTTTTATTGAGCAGAAAATTGCAAATTTACCCCTCTAGTCATTTCTAATTTTTAAATCATAAAACTGAATTCTTTTCCTTCCAAGGAAAGTAAGAACAACCTATCTCTCCCCCTTTTTTGCTGATCATAGTGTTTCTTTGGGGCCATTGACCTAGTGGTAAGAGCATTATTCTTAATTCTTGGGTCAGCCTACGACTCAGCAGCAGCCAGTGGGTTCACTCATCTCCCAGGACCTCAGTGTCTGCATGAGAGAGGCGAGAGGAGAAATATTTGCCTTGTATGCAGCCCTGGGTTGCCCTTACAATCACGTGAGAAGAGATTTATACAAAAGCACTTTGAAAACCAAGGTGCTGACTATGTTAGGAATTTTATGATGAAATTTATATCAGCTTTATTTTTCACAGCACATGTATGTGTTTTGTAAAATAGCATAACATGAGGTCATTCGCTTTCTGCAGTTTAGTCAACTGCCAAATTCCATTTAAAAGAAACTTGCAACATCCTAAAAGAGAAGACATTTTCTCTTTTTTTTTCACAGAAAATTCTCTGGGCCTTTGTCTTGTCCACAAATATCTATGGGATATTTTTCTTTTTTTTTCCCATAAACCAGTGCAAAGATACTTGAGCTTTAAACTCCCACTTCTCTGGGTTTCCGCACCATTCCTATCTTCAGTGCCCACCACACTACCTGTGCAAGGCTGTGTAAAGCTCAGTCTCCACCCTCATAGTTCCCCATCTAATAAAGCAGCGATCTCCAACCTTTCTGGCACCAGGGACCAGTGCTTCTATGAGAATCTAATGCCTGATGATCTGAGGTAGAGCTGAGGTGGTGATGCTAGCACTGGGGAGTACCTGCAAATACAGACGAAGCTTCACTCGCTGGCCTGCTGCTCGCCTCCTGCTGTATGACCCGGTTCCTTACAGGCCGCAGACCAGTACCAGTCCATGGCCCAGGGGTGAGGACTCTTGTAGACATACACAAATAGCTGTGACATAGATGGCAAGTGACACATGCCAATTTATTTGATAGGTAGAGCTGGGAATAAGGGCATATCTAGTAGAGGTAACTAACCTTTTAAGCAGGAAAAGGAGAAAAAAAGCAAGACACATTTGAGAATCCCAGTATTGTCTCACCATATACTATCTCGCCTTTGTCTTCTTCCTTTTATCAGAGGATCATTGAGGACAAGGACTTTCTGATTCATCACTATTGTATTGGGAGATACCTGCCGTGAGCTTACAAATAGTAGGTCTTCGTGAATGGTTGCTTGAACAACTATGTTCTGTACTGTGTCAACTTCAATCTTAAAATTAATACCCCTATTTAAAAAAAAAATCATTAACTTGATTCAGTACATTTTGGACCTTTCCAGAATAAGTATTTTGTTAACTCTGAGGGGGAAAAAACAAACAAACAAACAAATGCTGACTTGAGGAAGAGTTCTAGCTTGGTGTATAAATTGAATGCAAAAAGATTTCAAGAAACTTTCCCTGCAACAGGAAATGTGTCTGCTAGAGTGCCTATTTCTATGCGCATTTGAGTTTTCCTTTTGTTGTGTTTAATTAGATAACAAAAGCTGCTTTTACCCAGCACCCTATACAGTACAGCAATTTAACCACTAACATTATATTTATTGCTGAATTTGCCAGATTTTCTCATTCTTTACTAGGATTTATAAGCTCCATTAATGCAGAAACATTTGTTAAATTTCCTGATGTATCCCCAGGGATTAGAACAATGCTTGACATGTAGTAGGTGCTTAATAAATATTTGCTGAATGAATGAGTGAATGAATGTGTCAAGTCTCATTATGACCTTTGGAGGCTAGATTGATGAACATGGTATCATCTTTGCCCTAGAAACCCCATAATCTAATAACGAAGACAAAATATAAAGCCAACAATCAAAGATAAAGATATGCAAAGAATTTATTTTCTATTATTTAAGTATTGTTGTTATCTCTTTGAAACAAGAAGTATCAAAGCACATTCAGCTTTTGTCACTTTTCTTATCCTTTTGTCTTACTAACCTTTGTCCTCAGTTTCAAATTTTCTGGGTGGTAGAAGCTCATAAGATCCAAGATGCAACCCTTATTAAAGGCTGTATGAGGACTAAAAGTACACGTCAGACTTCCCAGTGAAAGCCAGTTGCTATGTAAGAACAGACATGACTGCTTTGAAATTGCTCTTGGCAGCATCCTTCCTAGTCCAGTTTCCTTTGCAGTTCCTATTCCTCCTCTCTTAAAGGTTGGTGTTCCGTAGCTACCTGCAGAGTTATAACTGCCACCTGAGTGCTGAAGATTTGACTTTATCTTATCTGCAGGCCTGATTTCTGTGCTTTATACCAAACTGCCTACCAGATATTCCTAGGGAATTTCATATTCAGTCTGGCTAGACTGGAACTCGTGATTTGACCCCCTCATTTCCTCCATCACAAATAATCCTTCCATATCCACCCATCAGGCAAGCCCATGAGTCATCCTTCCCATACATGCTCTACATCCAAGGTGTCTCCAACCATCAATACTACCTTAAACCTCTCTGATCCATGTCCCTCTGCGGTCCACTGCCTCAGTTCTGCACCGGCTGACCATCTCGTCTCCAGCCTTCTCCTCTTCCTTTCACCTGTTGTCCACAAAGAAGCCAGAGCGGTCTTTCTAAAACATAAATATGAACTGATATATTCTAAACTCCTTCACAGTGGCCTGTAACCTCTTACAACCACCATGTGTCTGGCCCCTGCATTTCTCTAGTTTCATCTTCTGCCCCTTCATCTTCATTTCTGAGTTCCCAGGGCTTAGCAATTTGCCTGGATTCAGTGCATGTTTACTGAATGCACGAATAAAACCAGAGCTAACAGGAGGAAGAGCACTTACATGGGAAACCTAACTAGGGAAAGCAGAGGTAGGAATCTGTATGATGTGTTTAAGAGAGACCAGTGGCTCAGAGAGGATTTATGCTAGGGAGTAGGAGATGGAGGTGGATAGACACATGCACGCGTGTACACGCACACACACACACACACACACACACACACACACACACCCCTTGCCCTTTGGCTACACCAAACTATTTGAGGTTTTTTTTTTTTTAATGTGCCCTGTGGTTTCACAGCTTCATGCCCTTGTTGCTCTCTTGGACCCTTGCTACCTCATCCACCTGGCACACCTGGCAGGCCACATCTCCCCTGTGAGGTCACCCCCAACCTAACCTCCTTCTAGACAATCTTTCAAGACTGAAAGTGCAGTGATTTAGCCACTGACTTTATACTTATTCTAGATTTGATAGGTCCCTTTCTTCTTTACTAGATTGTGGCAGATTCATTAATGCAAAAATAACTGTTATTCACTGATGAACCCCCATGTGCAACCACTGTGCTCACAACTCATGCATACTTCATATCACACTGCCTCAGGATGATTTGTGTGTGTCTGTTGTGCCCCCACCCCACCCCCAAGACCCCACCATTTGAAACAGTGTCTGACACACAGCAAAAAAAGCTCAATGGAAATTTGGCTAAGACAATGAGCGAGTTACCCTATCAGTCCACATTTGTGTTTTATAGTGAACGTCGCTCTGCCTTCTCCCTGCCCACCCTCACTGGTTACTGGGTATGGTCAGTTCTTTCAGCCCCTCGCCCAGCCCCCCTTGCCATCGCTCTTGCCACTCCTGGGATGGACATTCATTACCTCATGCCTGACCTTGCGTTCATCTCTGTTGCCTCCCTGCAGCTCTGCATGCCGCCCTTGGTTTAATCTGTCTTAAATGTCACGTAGATCACCTCATTTACCTATTCACGATCCTTTAGCAGCACCTCGTAACTCACTGAATAATGTACAAACGCCTCACCCTGGCATTCAAACCGCTCCACTATCCGACTCTGATCTGCTTTCCAACCTCACTCACACCTCGCACCAGCCAAGCTCAATTCCATCACATTCCGAGGATGGGCTTCACCTTTCATCTCTGTTCCTTCCACATGTCGTTCTCTTTTGCTGGCACGACCTTACCATTCCCCCACTTGTCAAAATCATACACAGTTTTAACTACCAAAAAAAAATGCTATTCTCATTCTCAAATCCAGAGTGACTGTCCCAGCCAAAAGTGATTTTCCTTTCTGTTCACTATTACAGCAGTCGGTGTATATCACTCATGTGCTTCCTGTTACATGTTGCTTTCATTGGGCTGATGGGTCAGACGAGTGCCCACTTTTTTCAGGGCTCACTGTGTATGTTGCCACCCTTTCTATAATTCTCACCCCAACTTGCAAGGTAAAACACCATTATCAGTGACGTTTGTGATTTGTCCAAGGTCAAATTGTCTGTCCATCCTGGTAAAGGTGGAGCCAGGCTGAGTGCACCACCCGTGTCACTGCAAAGCCTGGGCACTGCCCACGTTAGCAGCTGCTTCACTCATAATTCCTGGTTGTCTTATGCCTCCCCTTGAGTACGGAGGAGTCCTGCACCTTAGATAGCTGAGTTTCAGTGTAACAGATTTATTGATTATTATGTTCATGATACATGAAAGAATGCCTGAGATGTTGTCTTTTTTTTTTTTTTTTTTTTGGTATGGTTTATGCTAAGGCACATGATCCATTTGACAAATATTTATCAGCACAGCTTTACTATTCCTACTGGCTCCTGACTACTCTGTTTCCTTACTTCCTGGATTACTAAATTGTTTTCACTATTCTCCTTGTCTGGAACCCACCCTACCCTCTGCCTCCAATCCTCTAATTGTCATAAGTATCAACTTGGTCTCTTTGCTCCAATAATATCTGGTTTAAATTCCCACGTGTGGCTTTCAGGGTCCTTCCCTTGGCCTTGTCACCTTGCCCCCCTAATCCAGAATCATGTGTCCAGCTGTTGTCTTCTACTTCTCCCCATAACTAAATCCTCTCTCTGAGCCACTGGTCTCCTTTCTTGAACAGAGAGCCCATTCTTCCCTTTTCCTTTAGTTGTGAGGTTTGGCTTTACCATGTAAATGCCCTTCCTCATCTCCACCTCTGGGTTTATTTGTTTGTTCAGTAAGTACACATGGAGCCTGGCTGTGAACCAAGCGGGGCTCTGGGAACATGGAACCTAGAAAATAAGGTATACTCTACCCTCAGGGGCACCCAGTCTGTTGAAGAGTATAGACATGAAAGCAAACAACATAAAAAATAATTCTGTGAAAGAGAAACAACAGTTTGGGTAGCTCTCACATTCTACTCATCCACTGAGATCTGCTTAAGTCTATTTCTTGTCCACATTTTTCTCTTTTATAAGCTTTTATACTGCTGTCTAGCCGGCATTTTGACATTTAATCATACTGCCTTATAATGTTGTGTCGCGCCCATATTTCCTGCTTCCACAGGTGAATTTTAAGTGCCTTGAAATAAGGCCTATGTCTTATGTGTTTTAAACCAGTTTTATCAGTTTACACTTACTGTGTAAAGAAATGCCCCCGAAACGTAGTGGCTTAACAAACATTTGTTAATTTTTACAATTTTGTGGGTTGACTGGTCAGTTCTTCTGGTTTGGACTGGCTTGATTGGAGCTGAATGATCCCAGATAGAAGTAGACAAACTATAGGCCTCTGGGCTGTTTCCCGTTTTTAAAAATAAGGCTTTTCTGGAATACAGCCATACCCGTGTAGTGCTTTCACACTACAGCAGCAGATTTGAGTAGCTGTCACAGAGATCATATGACCCATAAGCCTGAAATATTTACTTTTTAGTTCTTTGAGAAGTTTGCTGACCCCACTCTAGGATGGCCTTTCTTAGATGTTCAGCAGTTGTCAAGCTGGTTGGTCTGGGGGAAGCCTCACCTGGGATGATTCATCTCTGTCCTATGTGGTCTCTCATTTTCCAGGAGGCTAGCCTGGGATTCTTTATATGATGATGTCAGGATTCCAAAAAGTGGCAAGAGAGGGCAAGCCCCAATATGCAAGCATTTTTCAAGTCTCCACTTGCATCACATTTTCTGTTGTTCCTTTAGTAAAAGTAAGCCCCCTGGCCAAGCCAGAGTCCGTCAGAGGGACTACCTAGGACCCTGTATTAAAGAAAAGAATTTTTATGGCTGATTTGGAAAACAGTCCACACACCTGCCGTTCTTCCCTAGATGCCAGTTGAGCACGTGGTAGATACTCAGTACATTCTTGCAGAATTGAATTAAAAGCCTAAATTGAATCTTTGGAGGAAAGGAATATGACAAATAGTTATTGTGTGGCTACGATGTATCAGGTAGTGCCATAGGCCCTGGGATGCAGTGGTGAACAAAACAGGCAGTCTTGTGCTCAGGGAGCATGCCCCAAACATCAATTCTTTGTGTCCTTCCTGTCCAACTGGGAAATAGGCTGTACTCTAAGATTCTTCCTATTAAGGATTTTTAGTATTTCACTATGATAATTCCATCCATTTGTTATCTTCTTTCTACCCTCACTACCCATTCTCTGGACTTCTCAAGCTTGCCCATGGCCTGCTTCAGGATGCCCCTACTTCCAGCCTCTTCTCCCCGCTTCCATCTAACCCTCTCCAGCCAGCTGATCATCCTAATGCTCCACTTTCATCAGTCTGCTCCTTGCTCAAAAGCTATAGCTATCCATCAAATAGAGCTCAGACTCTAATATCCTGAGCAAGCCCTCAACACAGTCCCTGTACTATTTACTCCTTGTCTAGATTCCTTGTCTTTCTCTGAATATACTTTGTGCTTCCTTATGTGCATTCCCAAATGTGCCTTTTAAGATACTGCCCACCTGTCAAGGCCAGGCCTAGGTGCCACCTCTTCCATGCTACCTCCCTGATTGCCCCCGTTTAAAGTTTTTTCCTCTTCTGTACTCACAGGGTGCCAAGTTTGGAATACAACTCAAATGGCACATATCACATACTGTTTGGTGCTTGAGTTATCCACCTCGTGCATTGCATCCTTTTTGAGATTAGGGATCACTCTTATTCATTTTCATTTCCTTCTGAATGCCTTGTACAAGGCTTTCAGTAAAAGCTTGTTTTACAGATAAATGAATTACTGACATTTGCATAGCACTTTTACCATTTCCAAATACTTCCATTTGCCATATTTCTAAGAGGACATTGATTAAATATATTTTATGTACCACTAACAAAGAAAAAAATAACATTTAAACTATAATAAGCTATTAATTTTAAGACATATTCTAATTTCTAAAATGTTATTATGTGGAAAATGTAGATCCCAGAATCAATGCCGTACAGAATATTAAATCCAGTCGAGATGGATACAGGTCTCCAATTAGATATTTCTAAAACACCTAAATGTACTGAGCCTTAGGATCTCACAACAGCCAAATGTGAGACGCAAGGTGGGTAGTATTACATTTTACAGAGGAAAAACTTACAGTTCAGAGAGGCTATAATACTTATTCAGAGGAAAATAAAGATAAAAGACTCAAATCTTATGATTTGGACATAGCTGCCTTCTTAAAATAACCTATGGATATCAAAACCCTAAAGTTAGCTCTAGGTGTAATCATCAACACATACCTTTTCTTTCTTTTCAAATTATATGCACATCAGTTGGCCTTTCAATTTGTTTTTCCCAACTGTATTGTTTTGTCATGTTACCCCAGGAACATCTTGTTACTTGATATAACATAATGTGATGTGATGTGATATTTCATGCTGCTTAGCAAAAATTAGAATGATTGTTGGATACTTAGATTTTCTTGGGTAGTAATTAGCAGGCAGAATCTCTCTCACACACACCCATAGGAGTTTCTCAACCATCCATTAGCCTCAAAATAGTAGAAGGCTTTCCAAACTCAGCACTTCATTTAATTACTTCATCTGAATACTTCCTTTTGGATTTTAAGATGCACTCTCTGGAATATACAGTTAAGAGACAAGGCACTTTTTATTAGTAATTATAGATATTTGTTACACCTTAGAAAAAATTGGTATATGCAGATTTTGACTTATGTAGATATCAAGCTGATTTTCAAGAGCACGTACACTAAAAAATCCTTTCCTGTATATCTCTGGTTGTCTTTTCATTTTATTCAAATTGCTAGGCAAAAGAAGAAAAATGCAAGTGGAAGAGTCTCCCCAAATCAGCAGGAACTGGAATGTGGTCAAGTCTTGGCAGAGTCAGTTCAGCCTTTCATCTATCCAAGGGAGATGTGTTGAAATCCCCCACTGTTCTCAGGATTACTCAGTCCTTATTTGAGTAGCTTGTCAGTTTCTGGTCATTGCACTTTAGAAAAAGCAGCTGGAGAAAGGGAGAAGAGTCAGCCAAATGATACAAAATAAGATCTGTGCAAGAAAATTAAGAGAATGAGGTTGTTTAGCTTGGAGAAGAAAAAGTGAAGTTAATTTCTGTCTTCAGATACATAAGGGTTTTGTGTGTGCATGTGTGTGTGTGTGTGGAAAATAACAATTCTGCTATACTCTGTGACCACTGAACACAAAACGAGGTAACTGACTTCTATTTGTGTTGGACAAATTACATAGTGACAAAGTTCTAGAAGTGGTTCTCAAGGGATACCACCATGAAGTGTCCATCCTAAGACCTTTAGAATTCATTTGCCTGAAATGGTAGATAAGACCAAATTAGAAAATCTTTTAAGGTCCCTTCAGTACTATAATGAGTTAATTTCCTACTTTAAAGCTACCACAAGCAATTTTTAGGCTGCTATGACATGAATAAATTTGAAGCTAAGATGAAGTACCCCTCATGAGAACTTGACTGTAATTAAGATTACACAGTCCTCAAGTCAATAATAATAATAGTAGTAACAACGACAACAACAACAACTAGCCTTTCTGTCCTGTAGGCCATGTGTACGATTCATGCCACACATGTGATCCACATCACATCTTAAACGATTTGGGGGCACTTGGCCATTTCGAGAATGTTACTACTGAAAATATCCCCTTTCTTAATTGTATGATTGGTTTATCATACGATTTTTCAGTTTTTCCTATTGGCATATAAAAATTTTAATATCGCCCAATGGAAAAAAAACTTTCTTATGCCACACCCTCCTTTAGCTTCTACTCCACTTTACTACTTACTTTTACATGAAATGTCATGAACTTCTTGCCTGTAGGCATTACCTCTACTTCCTCATCTGACCCTATTACTCCACCAAAACTGTTCATATCAAAGCCCCCAATGACTTGCTGTCTCAACTTTCTCAGCTTCTCAACAACATTCAATGGTCAACTACTTCCTTCTCCCTAAAACCCGCCATTCTCTAGACCTGCAAGATAATACCTTCTCCTAGATTTTGTTCCTTCTTAGTCACCAATGTTGTCTTCTCTGTTTAGTGTCTGAATTGGTGTGCCCTGGGGCATAGTCCTGAACTTTATCTTTTTTCTCTCTGTATTTTCACTTGATATCTCATCTGCTCCCAAAACTTTATGGTACTGACTCCCCAATTTATATGTCTAGCCCTAATTTCTCCCCTGAATATCAGACTCATATTCAATGATGTACTTGTTGTATCCACTTGGGTGTTTGATAATCATTTCAAACTTAACATATCCAAAGCAGAACTTAGGCTTCCAGTTTTTTCACATATTAAGATCTGTCAAACAAGGAAACAAATCACCATGAGTGAAAATCAGCATAAGCAACAAATAATACATTGAATACCCCTTCCTCACTTTAGATATTTGAATTATCAGATTTTTTTAAAAAAATAATATCTTTATAAAAATTTTTAAGTTAAAGATAGTGTACAAAAATTAGCAAGCAATAATGGGCAACCAAAATTGCCACACATCCCTGAAAAAAAAAAAAAAAGGAACCTTTAGAAATGAAAAAAATTCATTGGTGAGCAAAAAGTTAGTGTATATGCTCATTTGTAATGGATGAATTCATGAACTGGAAAATAAAACTAAATTAGTTTCATACAATAAAGCACAAATAGACAAGGATATGGAAATATAAGGAAGAAAGTTTAGTAGTGTGGAGGGCAGAATAAGAAGTCCTAAAACAAAGGGAAAGAATATACAGGATGGGAGTGAGACAATGACAAATATGTGGCTGAAAATTTTCCAAATAAGAGGAGAAATATGGATCCACAGATATAGGAAGCAGTGTATACAAAGCAGACAAAAAATGTATACATAACCTTTTACAATGTGGTAAGACTGAAGATCTCTGAAAACACAGTTCTCTTAAAAGAAGCTATAGAGGAAACATAGATAATACACAATAAGGAACAGTTATTAGGCTAACAGTGGACTTCTCAATAGCAACAATTGAAACTTGGAAACTGAAATAATGTTTTCAAGATTCTGAGAGAAAATAATTTTCGATATAAAAGTGAATATTCAGCAAAAGTAACTTGCAAAAATGAGCTGTTTTCTTAAGAGGAAAATCTGAGAGAGTTTACCACCAGCAGATTTACACTGAAGGAACTTCAAAGGATATACTTAAGAAAGAAGGAAAGGGATAGCAAAGGAAAAGTTTGAGATATAGGAAGAAATGATAAGCAAAGAAATTGGTAACCATGTAGGTAAATCTAAACAAACATTGTTGGTTTAAAATAATAATGTCTAATATAGGGAAATATATAAAGTATAATACTGGGTAAAACTCTGTGTGTGAGGAGGGAGATAGTAGAGTCCTTTTATTGTTCTGAAGGATTTTATGATACTAATTTTAGATTTCAAGAATACTGAAAGAAATAGAAATAGTATATACCTTCCAACCAGGTTTTGAAATATCAAGCAAAGATAAAAACAATAGAACATAGAAAAAGCAGAACAAATAGAAAGCAAAAGTAACATTATAGAAACAAATACAAATATATTAGCAATCACAGTATATGTAAACTTTCTGGCTAAAAGATAGATATTGTAAAATTAAGATTTAAAAAAAATAGTAATTCAGCTATATGGCATTAGAAAAGACACCCTTAACATATAAGGCCAAATTAAAGGAATAGAAAGATATGTCCCAGCAAATACTAATCAAAAAGAAGGTAGAGCAGCTTTGTTGATATCAGTGAAAATAAACTTTAAGACAAAAAACATTATTAAGGATAGGAAGAGCACTATGTTTTGATAAAAGTTGTAATTCATTGGAAAAGTATAATATTTCTAGAATAGCCTCAAATTTTAAATATAAAAAACAAAAAGCTGATAAAATTATAGGGAAATTTTACATGTTTCTCTAAGTTATTGCTTAGTCAAGCAATAATTAACAAATAATTAGTAAAGATGTATAAAATTTAGGCAATACAATTAAATAGCTTGATTCATAGACATAAAGAACCTTGCACCAAAGTTTATAATACATGTATTCTTCACAAGGGAGATCTATAAAAATTGATCTCATACTAAGCCACAAAACATGTCTCACCAGATTTCCAAGAATCACTATAATAATGACCACATTCTTTGATCATAATACAATTAAATCAGAAGTCAGTAGTTCAAAGTTAACCCCCCAAAAATTTCCCTTGTATTTGGAAATTTAAAAACATTTCTAAATAACTCATTGATCAAAGATATCATAATGGAAATTTTTTAAATACTTAGAATTGAATGATAATGAAAATATTACATATCAAAACTTGTGGGATGCAGTGAAAGTTGTACTTAGAGGAAAATTTATAGCCTCAAGTGCTTTTACCAGAAAAGAAAAGAGTGAAAATTAATAAGTTAACTTTGAGAAGGTAGAAAAAGCCAAAGGAAGGAGAAAGGGGGGAAAGATGAATAAAGATGGTAACAGAAATTAATTAAATTGAAAATAAAAAGATTATATAGGGGCTCAAGAGAGCCAAAGTTAGTTCTTTAATGGGGTTCATAATACAGAGTTTTATGAAAAAGCAGATTGTAAATATTTTTGGCTCTGTGAACAATAGTCTCTCTCACTCATTTCTGCCATTGCATTTTGAAAGAAGCTATATGTAAATGAGTGGGTGTGGCTCTGCTCCAAAAATAATTATTTACAAAAACTGGTGGCACAGTTTTGGCCTTTGGATCATAATTTGCTGACCCACTGGACTAGAGGTAAGACTGATATACAAAAAATAATGAGAAAGTTTAGCAAAGTGGCTGGATATAAGATCAATATACAAAAGTTAGTTGCTTTTTCATACACCAGTAACAGAGAAAAGTAATTTTTAAATTATTATTTATAGTAAAAAATTTAAAGACCTAAGAATAAATCTTAACAAAATTTTTGCAAGACCTAAGGAAACTAAAATTTTATTGTTTAATCTGTCTCATTCTCAGACCAATGGTTTTCAAAATTTTGATTTTCAGACCCCTTTATACTCTTAAAAATTACTAAGAACCCCAAAAAGCCTTTCTTTGGGTTTTATCTGTCTACTCTCAGCTTATTAAAATTAAAACTGAACATTTAAAATATTATCTAATATAAAAAATAATAATAAACACACTGTATGTTAACATTAATATCTTTATGGAAAAAAAACTATATCTTTCAAGATAAAAAAATTAGTGAGACTGGCATTATTTTATATTTTTTCAAGTCTCTTTAATGTCTGGCATAATAGAAGACACTTGGATTCCAAAATCTGTTTTAGTATTCAATCTCTTGTGATACGTTGTTTTGGTTAAATTAGATGAAGAAAACTTAGCCTCAGATATGTAGTTGGGAAACAATGGAGAATTTTAATAGCCTTTTCCAATAATTGTGGATACACATCAAAATTTACAAATGGTAATTTCCTAAAAGTTAGTTGCAATGCAGAATATAAAACCATATCAATGAACTTTTCCTACTCCATTACATATATTTGTCTGCCTTGCATGTTGAAAGATTCTATTACAAAAGCATGAATTATTAAGGCTATGATTGTTATTTGGAAATTTTTTGGTTTTACTGAATCATAAACGTCTTCAAAATACAGTGTCCAAAAAAATCGCATGTTAAAATTACCACCAATCTTGCCAAGAAAGTTTTAAGATTTGGGAAGCTGTGAAGCTCATAGTAGCATATATACATTTTCCAAAAACCTGATTTTACAAGCTTGAACTTTAACATTGACAACAAATTCTGCTGGTTGTTTTCCTTAAAGGGACAGCTCACCTTTATCATTTTCAAGAAAGTTTCTGCCAGATACCTAAATCTGAATAACCATAGTTCTTCAGGCATTCTTTCGAGTAAAAATGATGTTCTATGAAAGTAGTTTGTTCAACTTGTAATTCATACAATCCCACAAATGTTTTTCCTTGAGAACAGTCATACTTCATCATGCAACAGAAGTACTTTATGCATAAGTGTCTCACAGAATGTTGAAATAACATGTACTCAGATGTTGAGATTTAATATAAATTTAATACAAATAATAATTCTTATTGCTGGATCAAGCTCATTTTTAATTGAAACTAGCATTTTATTTTACTGTGTTTGGTAGTGAAAAGCTAGTACAGTTTCATGCTGAGGCACCAGGAGTTTTACCCAGCATTACATTTGCACCATCAACGCAAATGTCAACCTGTGCAAAAGACAAATAGCATCTTAGTATTATTATGAAAATCGTATTGACTTCATTGACTTTCTGAAAGAGTCTTGGGATCCCCAGGGGTTCCACAGACTGTGCTGAGGTCAGTTGTCATAGACCTTTATGTGGCTCTTTCCTTTATGTCATTCAGATCTCAATTTAAATGTCATGACCTCAGAGAGAACTATCCTACATAATCCCCAGTGACTACCTTTCATATCACCCTATTTTGTTCTTTATCATAGCATTTATCACTATTTGATAATTTATTGTTTAGTTATGTGTTTATTACCTGTCTCCCTCAACTGGAATATAAGATCTAAGAGTGTAGGTACTTTGTCTGTGGTGTTTAATACAATAACTGTCTCCAAACCTAAAATAGTATTTGGCATCTAAGCACTCAGTAAATGTTTGTGAAATGATCGAATAAGGTTGAGATGGTGCACAGGGAGTTGGGTTCTCATCATTTCTCACTTAAATGCCCTCATAGCTGTAAATAACTATTTACTTTCACTCTAGATTCTGTGGATAATAACAGAAGGAACTTTTGAGTTCTTCATTTTACATGTATTAACTCAGTCCTCACAAGAACCCTGAAAGCTTGGTATTTACTCCTTTTTCCAGAAGAAGCATCTGAAGGTCAACAAGAACTATTCCAAATCTAAAGATCTGATAAACAGTAGAGCCAAAAATTGAATTCATATCTTTCAGATTCCTCCCAGGTGAAACAGTAATTCAATGGATACAACATTAAGACATACTCATAAGTATTTCTCAGACTGCCAAGTTTTCAAGAATTGGCTGCCAAATAATGAGGCAGTAGTCATTCAGAAAGTGTGTTTGTTACAGGGAATTTTTAAAATAATTAAAATTGAAACTCTGAAGTTACAACAAATGAGCAGCAGGTTTTCAAAATTAACTTCTTTGCACATTTTAGAAATGTTTACCTCAACCTTTAATTCCCAAGAAACCATTGTATTTCTTCAGTCTTTTGCCCCCAAAGTTCTTAGGGTCTTTTATAGAGACTGTAACAATGGCAAATGAGCCATGAAGGTTCGTGTTACATTCATACCATAGATCGCTCCTTTGCCCTGGTTCCTGGCTGGAACAAGTGCACAATAACATGTGATAATGTGCATGTCAGCATGAAGACTTAGTCCTGAACCCGATCTCAGCTATTATATCTTTACTTCATAGATTATACCACAGAGAAGCTATGACCAAATTTCTAGGGGTCACACAGGAGTCAGCAATAGAACATGGAATACAAAGCAAGCCTATTATCGTCTAGACAGATGCTCTGTTTGCTTCACCTTTTATGTGAAATCTTTAATACGAAGGAAAGATTTACCAAGAGACTTACTTACAAGGGAGCTTCTAGACTAGCCCATTAGACTCCAAGAGATAAAAGAGCTTTGACAATCAATTCCCTAGCATTGTGCTTGCTAGCCCTGAGATCTATAACTTTAAAAATAAAATGGAGTGCCAGTATTCTATCCAAGTCCTGTTTTTAAAATGTTCTAGTGAAAACTCAACTTACCTGCAGGGGTTAGTAATGTGACTATGGTAGGCACTGACAAAACCTTTCTTGTCCACTCATCTGAAAGTAAAAATGATGTTCGAATTCACCCTCAATTAGGATGTAAATACTCCTAGGAACAGCAGCAGAAGCTATTAGTCAGACACAACTTTCTGAAAACGAACTTAAACTCTAAAACCACAAAGGTGCTTGTCTTCACTAAGAAAACTGTACGGCGAGAATAGAGTGGAGAGAGGAAGTGATTTTGGAACCTAGGGTGCAAAGTAGGGAGTTCTGTCAGCAAAAGAGCATTGACACTCAGGAGACAGAGGGAGGCAAGGGGGATGATGACTCTGAAGAAAGACTTTGCTTGCCCCAGTCTTTCCTAGGGTGGACCATGGATGTACCACTGTAGTTCTAGCTAATGATGGATTCTCACCAGTGAGGAGAAGGGAACCTGCCAGCAGAGCACGAAACAGCTGTACTACTGGCCCTTCCCACTGCCCTAGCCCCAGTAACTTCTTCAGAGCACCTAGAGGATAATAATGTGTAGAAATAGCATGGCCAGTTGGTCATGCTCTGGGTTTGGCTTCTGCTAATGAGTTGCTTAGTCTTGAGGATATGGTTTAGCTTCATAATTCCCTTCATTCTTATAATTACGGTGTAAAAATCAGTCACATAATCACCCCTAAGCACAATAGGTGAAATATTTGCAAAGTGTATAAAGGGATATTCTAATATGTTGTTTTCTTGAGTTTTTTTAACCCATATTCCCTAAAGGGCTATCTAACTCTTGTTGTGCATATCCCTACTAGCAGCACAATGTGTGTAGCTTGCGAGATAAAATTGACAGTATGTCAACAAACCATTCTCAGACTACATGTGTCTCCCACTCCCACCACACACCCACCATGGAGAGTCACTCCTCTAGTGCATATCATATAAATTTCTTCTCTCCATGGAATGTACTTCTCTTGGGACTTTGATCCATTATAGAGTTAATCTGTTTTGTTTTTGTTTTTGTTCTGTCTTTAGTATCTGTTGATATCCCTGTCCAGGTTTAGGGAACCTAACTTCTGAAGGGGAAACACCAAGCTATAAGTATGTGGAGCTGTGCCCAACCTAGCAGTGTTCAGCTCATGGCATGGACCATCTCTCTCTAGAGACGCTAATGGTCAGGGTCATATTTTTGTGTTAATGTTGAAAAGCTTAGTTATGTGATACTTAAATTCTCTTGTTTCCCATTAATAATCATGCCTAAGCTAAATTCTGGACCTAGCTGGGGAGATTCTAATACCTCTAATCAGCTTGTTTCTTATTGCCCATTAAGTTGATCTTTTTCACAAAGGCCTATCTGTAGATCAATGGAGAAAACATCCTGAAGAGCCCATTCAATCTACTCTGCAGCAGCCTTAGTATATGTTAATATCACTCATAGGGCATTCAGAAAAGTCTGATGTTTTTTCTACACAGTTCCTCAGAAATTTGAAAATAGCTGCTCTATCTTCTTATTGGGAAGAGTTGTACCATATTCATCTTTGTGTACCTAGCACCAAGCTTCAGAGGGAAAATAGAGTTAGGGATCAACAAATATTAGTTGATGTTCCTCTTCCCCTTCTCTTACATAACTCCTGCTTTGTCATTTAGAATTCAGCTCAGGCATTGTTGCTGGGAAGGGCCCTGTGTGTGCTTGATAGCATGCTAAAATGCCTCTGCAACAGCCTTTTATGGCATGATATTAATTCGCCTGGTCACCCACTATATTATATGCTCCAAAGGCTTGTGTTTGTGACCCCATCACCTAGCAAAGTGGCTGGCATGTGGTAGACACTCACTGAACATTTCCCGGATACATAAATGACAGAATCTTTCCATCTTTCCAAAGTTCCATACAACTTTGATCTTCTTTGAGTGTTTTAATTTGTCTCTTTCAAGGTACCCAGAGATCAACACAGTGATTTATGTAGTTTGAGCAGCTAAGAGTAGACCTGGCTAGCTGGCAGTTAACAATAATTCTAGAACAAAACTTAATCTCTTGGGGATGTGGATAGGACACTTGAGAAGGCAAAAGGTAATAAGTCTTCGTTTTGAGTCTATTTCTATTTTAAGGATTACACAGAGATAGAAGGAATATCTGATCACAGTGGAGCAAGGGAGCAGATATGAGCGAAGTGCTGATGATTTTTAAATGAGAAAAGCCTGAAACACTATGGGAGTAAATAGAGATCAAAAAAGTCAATATAACCTGGAGCTTTTAAATGCCAATTTTTAATGCCTCATGATTAAAAATTTTTTAAAGAAATAGAGAAAACTCTGTGTACTTAGAAAGAAATATTAATTTTAGAAAGTACGCAAAAGAAATTTTTCATAATAGCCACCTCTTACAACATCATCTTTTTAGTCTTTTTTAGTGTGATTATATTCCTATGGGCCTGAGAAGCTATTCTTATTGAGTAATACAATATTTGAAGTAGCTAAAAGAACTTGGTGGACCCACTGACCTGATTTTGACTTCTGAGAAATACAGCTTAACTATCTCAAATTCTACAAAACTTATCTTGAGCTTATGGCAAACATTATTTTATCTTAGTTGTGGAAAGTTCCCTGCCTGTTACTTCAATAGAGACAACATGGTGTACATAAAGGTGTCTACAGGTATTGGATTTGTGATCTTTTCTCCCTTTTCTATCTTGAAACACATTGTGTACATCTGTTAATCTCTTTTCTTTCCGGAAGGATTTGCACTCATGGATTCCAGCCTGCACCACAAGCTACAGTAGAGCACTCTTCCAGAGTGGTGCTTAGTTTGTGAGCAGCCTGAAGAAGGTTGCCTTACCTTGTTCACATGCTGAGCAATAAAAACTTGCTCCAGAGAGTCCTTTGGTCCATTTGTCTCCAAATAATTTGGGATACAGGCTCTTCCAAGAGTCTAAGAAAAAAATCTGAATTGGCCACCTAGACAAAAAGAAAATTTCATTCTGTATACTCTCACCCCTCTATATATTATTTCTCTGTCCAATCTCTATAGAGTCAGATTATATGAACTTGTTAACATCTTCCTTCCTGCACATAAACTTGCTTATTCATTCATTCAGCCTACTTGAGTTTACTTCCTGAATGATCTCATCCAGCCCTGTGGCTTTTAAGTATCATCTCCATACTAATGACTCCAAAATTTCTATCTTCAGAATCAACCCTGCACTGAATCTCAAGTTATGTGTTCAGCTGCTTATATAATAGCTCCACGGGGCCGTCTAATAGGTTCCTCATACTTAGCACATCTAAAGCAACCCTTGTTCTCCCATCACCCCCAGATCTGATCCACCCTTGGGATTATCTATTTCAGTAAATGACACCTCCATTCATCTGGTCACTTAAACTGAAATCCTCGAAGCCATCCTTAAGACATTCTCTCACATTCCACATCCAGTCTATTAGCAAATTTTGTCAGCTCCATCTTCCAAATATATGCCAAATCCAGACACTTGTCACCACTTCTGTGCCCTCCCTAGTCTAGTCCATCATCATTGTTCACCTAGCTTGCTGTCAGTACCTCTCAGCATGCTTCCAGTCTGACCCCACAACACCCATTTTTGACAAAAAAATAATAATAATAATCTTTTAAAAATATTAGTCAAATTCTATCACTTACCTGCTGTGGCTTCCCACAGCACTTAGAATAAAAACCAGACTCCTGCCCTTAATGCAGGCCCTTCACTGTCTAGACTGCCTCTACTGCTTTGTCTGGCCACACCCTCCAGGTGCTCTGGTTTTTTGGTTAGCTTTTACCTGCCAGGAAGCCTCTTCTCCCAGATATCTACATAGTTTACTCCCTCACTTTGTTTAGAATCTGCTTAAATGAGACCTTCTATGACCATATGACACGATCTGAAACAGAACCTCCATTCTCATTTCTCATCCTTCGTTTCTTTTACCCTGCCTTATTTTTCCTTACAGCATATTTTATTATAGATCTGTTTGTGTATTGCCATCTCCCTCAATAAAAATGTAAGCTCCTTAACAACATACTGTATTTATTGCTGTATTTTCAGGCACCTAGAACAGTGCATGACATCACGTACTGTGCATATTAGGCAGAGTCAAATTTGTTTGAGCAAATGAAAACACTTATTGAGTAGCCATCTTCGTATCAGGAATTATGCTACAGGGAAAAGAGAAAAAAAAGGCTCATGGTTTCTGACCTTGGGCTACTTGCCCTGGGTGGCAGAGGCAGTTGCAAAAGCAATTTCATGGTAATGACAGGCTCAGGTACTGTTAAGTGCAAGCTAGAATCTCCCAACTGTTCCTGCAGGAGTCAAGAAAGTAACCAGAGGAACTGACATTTGAGATTATTCTTGAAGGATGAACAGTTGTTCACCAGAGTGTAAAGTGCACTTCAGGTATGGAAATAGTACAGACTACAGCATGGAACTGTGATAGGACAACGATCTTAAATGTGACCAACTTGTGAGAGACTTATATAAGTTTAGGTAGAGGAGCTATCAGGAAGCAAAATTCATTTGAGTCCTAGCCCCCAAACATTATTCTCCTTTGGAGTGTTCCCTGTCAGTAAATGACACCTTTATTCGTGTAATCGCTGACAATGGAATTCTCAGTCATCCTTAACTTTTTTCATTCTCTTACACCCCACATCTAATCCATCAGCAAATCCCATCATCTCTACTTCCCCAATACATGCCGAATCCAGCTTCTAGTCACCATCTCTTCAGTTTCCTCGCTAGTCCAGACTATCGTCAGTGCTTACCTAGACTCCTCCCTACTTCTCTTCTGATCCCACAGTGACCCATGTTCCACATAAAAACTAATATTGTCATTGTGAGCTGATTTTAAATTAGAACTGGAAGAGCAATTTAGGTCAGTATCAACTAAATGGATACCTATTAAAGATTATTGATGTATATGTTTTGAATATAAGGAATTATTTTCATGTCAAACGTGTATCCTCTTTATACTGATATGTCTTGTCTTTATGGTTCTGTGGTATTATAGTATGTGATTATATTCTTGCAGGGGTTTTTCCCTTAATAATAGAAGGACAGAGATCTCTTCATATTCATTTTCACAATACCCAGCAAAGCACCGCCGTGTGGTCAGTACACAATTAATGTCTGTGAAAGAATTATTCTTCGTGTTACAACAAATTACTGAGTTCCTTTAATGATCCCTACTGTCTTTTCAATGGGCAATTTCTAAAGTTTACTTTATATACAATTATTAGGTAAACATCTACTACCTAAGACCAACTAGAGCTAAGTAAGTATAGTCTTATTAGTATCCAGGATATGCAGCTAAAATAGTAGTCAGAAAAAATTCATGGCCTAAAATACTTATTTTGATAAATAAGAAAAAAAAAGAAATGAATTAAGCATCTAACTCCAAAAGTTAGAAAAAGAGCAATAAAGCAAAACTAAGAAAAACATCAGGAAGGAAATAATAAATTAAAAACAGAAAACCAGGAATTCGAAAACTGAAAAATTAATTAACAAATGCGAAAAGCATATTAGAAAAAAATGCAGGAAACTTTACCTAATTTGATCAATAAAACTAGAAGAAATAATGAAAATAAGATGAATATAAGGTATATTAAAAAGAATTCTTGTAGCTTTTTAAACTTTTCTGATTTCTTTTTACAAATAAATCTGAAAACCTAATCAAAATGCATAATTGTTTAAGAAAATATAATTTACCCACTCTGACTTCCAAAGAGGAGGAAAATCCATCTGAAAAACTACCACAGAAGAACATTAAAGTAAAATTCTAAATAAAAAAAATTAGCAAGCAGAGTCTAGCAACGTTTTCAAAAAGACAGAGAGTACCATGACCAATGAGGTTCATTCCAGGGGTGCAAAGATGATACGATACTACTGGTAAATCTATTAATATAGTTTACCATATTAATAGATCTTTGTATAAAACTCATTTGATCATCTACATAGATGCTGCAAAGTTATTGATGTAAGGCAACATCCATTTTTCACTTAAAAAACTACTTTATAAGATAGGAAGTGATGGGATACCTCCTTAACATATATTATAGAATATATGTACCTCACCCCAAATTGAGCATCATGCTTGATAATGAAACACTAGAAGCCATGTTATGTCAGAAAGAATAAAGGCAAGGGTGACCAGCGTTATAAATGTTCTTTAACATTGTTCTGAATGTACTAGCTGAGAAAGGAATTGAAAGCATAAAACTCAAAAGGAAGAGATTGAACTAATGTTTATAATTTGCAGATGATATGGTTATATTCTTGGACTGTATGCTTGTTTCTATGAATCAACTAGAAAATTGTTATGAACAATAACAAAATTCAGTAATTGGCTGAGTACCAATTTATTGTGTAAAAATGAACATTCTTCCTTATAGATAATCGACAGCGAGTTAGAAGATCTAGTGAAAGGAAAGATACTATGTACAATAGCAAAAAAGTAAAATTCAAATATAAATATATACATAAATACATAATGTGTATAAATACAGGTATTGAACTTCAAGAATCTGTAAGATAGAAATCTTTATTCATATAAATGAATGAAACTTTGTTAATTCCATGAGATACAGAGGGAAAAAATAAAATATGTGAATAAATGGAAAAGCAATCCATGTTCTTGGATAGAGAGTTGCAATCTCACAAATTTAATGTGATCCCAGTAAAAATAACAAAAGAATTGTTTGTAACCAAACAAGCAGATACTGAAGTTCCTGTGAAAAAATTTTTGATGAAGAATAATCAAGAATTAAAAAAATAAAACAATGAGAGACATTGGTCATTTAGACTGAAAATATATAACAAATATATGTTTGAATTAGGGCATTAATTAGATAAACAGGTCAATGGTACAATACGGAGTCCAGGAATAATTTCAAATACATTTGAAATTTTAATTTACATTTAAAAAGTCAGATCAGTGTAGTAAAACTGGATTGTTCAATAAATATTGCTAGGATGACTAATAGCTGTCTGGAAAGAATAAAATTTATTGATAGTTCAAATTAAAATTTTTAATTAAATTTATTGGGGTGACATTGGTTACTAAAATTATATAGATTTCAAGTATACAGTTCAATAATACATCAACTATATATTGCATTGTGTATTCACCACCCAAAGTCAAATCTCCTTCTGTCACCAAATATTTGACCCCCTTTACCCATAGTTCAAGATAAATTCTAAATGGACCAAAGATTTACATTAAAAAAAAAAAAAACTTAAAAGTATTAACAGAATCCAGGGGGAAATTGTTTATATCCATAAGTGGGGAAGACCTTTCAAAGTATGATACAAAATCCAGAAGCTATAAAAGAAAAGCCATAAAATGAATTCAAATATATGAAAATCAAAAAACTTTGAGGGGCAAACACCACCATAAACAAGGGCAAAAGACAACTGAAAAACCAGGAAAAATGTTTTGTAACTGGGTGATTTCCCTAACATTTAAAGAGCTTCTATAATACACTAAGGAAAAAGACCAACAATGCAATAGAAAAAAAATAGATTATTGACAGAGAATTTACAGAAAAGGAAATATAAGTAGCTGCTTAAAAACATATGAACTATATCCAGCTTAATTTATTAAAAAATTAATGTAAATTACAACTACAAGATGTTATTTTTACCTACCAAGAAGGCAGTTTTTTTTTTAAGTTTGAGAACACAATCTATTAGCAAGACTATGGATAAACACATACTCTTGTACATTGCTGGTAGGAGTTTAAATTGGTACACTCTAAATGGAGAACAATTTGGCAATATCAAAATTAACAAAAGCTTTTATCCTTTGATACAGCAATTAAGCTTTGAAGAAAATATATGGATGTGCAAAATTACAAGGTTCCACATTGCAATCTCATAATAACACAAGATTGACAACAACCCAAATGGCTATCCATAAAGAATTGATAATAATACATTATACTATGTTCTTGTAGTTGAATACTGTATAACTATAAAATAAGGATAAAGAAACTTTTACGTGTTGGCATGGGATGATCCCAAGAAGTATTTTTAAGAGAAAAGCAAGATGCATAATAGTAGTATAGTATGTTAAGTTTTGTGTAAAAAAGTGGAAAGATTTATCTATAAAAGTATATACCTTCACTTAGATAGGCATAAAATCCAGCTAGAAGGATACATAGGAAGCATTATTTACTCCCAGGATATGAAACTGTGGAACTGGGAAGCAGAGATGGGGAGATTTCATTGTATACCATTTGTACTTTTTGAAATTTGTACCAACCAAAACAAACAAAAAAATTTAATGCTATTTTTTTAATTGTCTTCAGAAGAAACCACTGTTACACTGAACAAAGGTGACTCTCACAAACATAATAAGCAAAAGAAGCCAGACACACCTAAAAAAAAAGATATAATATATTTTTTCATATGTTTAAAGGTCAGTGGAAACAAAATGAATCTATGGTGAAGGAAGTTAGAATGGCTATTATCTTGGTGGGGATAATGACTTGGAGACTTCTGGGTTGCCAGTAATATTCTTGATCTAGGTAGTGGTTGCATGGATGTGTTCATTTGTAGAAATTCATTGATCTGTACCCTTATGGTTGATAGACTTTTCAGCATGTAAATTTTGTTTCAGTCAAAAAGGGGAAAAAATATTTTTTACAGTTATTTTAGTTTTCTAGGGCTGCCATAAAAAAGTGCTACAAACTAGGTGACCTAAAACAACAGAAATTTAATGTCTCACAGTTCTGGTTGCTAGAAGTTCAAAATTAAGTGTCTTCAGGACCATGCTCCCTCTGAAACCTGTAGGGAAGCATCCTTCCTTGCTCTCCTGGCCTATGGTGGTGGCCATTAATCTTTGGCATTCTTTATTTTATAGATGCGTCACTCTAATCTCTGCCTTCATCTTCACATGGTGTTCTCACTGCATCTCTTCTGTCTTCACATGGAGTTCCTTTTATAAAAATACCAGTCACAGTGGATTAGGGGCCCACCCTACTCCAATATGACCTCGTCTTAACTAATACATCTGCAACAGCCCTATTTCCAAATAAGGTCACATTCTAAGGTACTAGAAGTTAGGACTTCACCATACCTTTTGGGGGTGGGGACAGAATCAATCCATAACAAGGGTTAATGGAGAATTTTTAAAAAGTCTTGGAGTTGCTATAGAAGAACATTTTAATCCCATTTTAGTGACTGATTTGTGCCATTGTTGAGCTCTTGCAGAGAGAAGTAACCCAATGCTGTGCCTACCAAGGGTGTCGTCATCTTGGCAATCATGCAGCTGCTGGGAAATAAGGGCCTAATCCACTGACTACCAACAATTAGGCTAAAGGAAAACAAACGAGGAGCTTTCTGGCTCCTCGTGATTTTCCAGATCTATAAAACTAGGGGTAGGTCTTTATAGGTTATGGCTTGATGCATTGTGACTGTTCACCTTCATCATAGAGCAGTAATGTTGGTCTGCAGACGGGCTTTTTAAAAAACCCTCGTTTTTCAGATTTACTTCAAGGAGCCTGCAGAGCCCTCATTTTTCACTGGGCATGGGTATGGGTTTTATTTTTCTGTCGAAGAGTCAGCAAGTTTCCAAATGAGTAACAGGCACAGGGTGTGGTGTGTGGCTTCCCTTTTGGTTGTGCATCCAAATTGCCCTTGAGCTATAATTAATCCCACAATTCTCACCACCATTGAAGTTATTTTTCTAATTTAATGAAATAATTATTTTGTTGTTACTGGCTTCCAGTGAATATTGCTTATTGTGGGTGCCCAATAATATTTTTTTTAACTGAAGGAAGGAAAACAGAACAACATTTAACCACTTAACTGTCATATGAGGTCTTTAATAGTTTCAAAATTCAACCATTCTAGGGCAGGCAAAATTAGTCTGTTAGAAAAACATTAGAGCAGTGGTTATCTTGGGTGGGCGGGGGGCATTCACTGGGATGGGGAATCTTTCTAGGGTGATGGTTATAGTTATAGCTTGATAAGGTTCAGATTACATAGATATAGATGTCTGTCCAAACCAAGTGAGTGTATACTTAGGACTTGTACATTTCATTGCATGTCAATTTAACCTCAAAAGAAAAAGCTGTAAACAAATCTTGAACTCTAGCAAATGATATGCTTGTTAAAATGTTCAGGGGAAAGCGTGCTGATGTCTGTAATATACTTTGATATGCATAGGAAGAAAAGATGGACTGACAGATGGATAGAATGATGGATATAGATGGAGAGATGTGTAATGAAATAAGCATAGTAAAATATTAATTATAGAATCTATATATGGGTATATAGGTGTTCACTGTAAAATTCTTTAAACTTTTCTATAAGTTTGAAATTTTTCATAATAAAATATTAGAAAAATTTGAAGTACAAAACCATATAGAGCCTTGCAGCTGTGGTACCAGTCTACTTGCCATTTTTATTTTTTGTCACAAGCTTGAATGTCCACTACTTAAAACAGAGAACAGTATGGCTTGTTAGGGGTCTCCTGGTGAATCCATCAACAAATTTATGGGAATATACAGGGATTCTGTTTTATTGCCCTACTGAAAGTAAGGCTCTGAAAAGGAAGTAGTTGAAAAAGGGGGAAGGACATTTACATTTCAGTGTGGCATCATACAATCTGATCATATGCCAGTCACCTACATGTGGCCCAGAAAGAAAGCTGATTAGGTCTCATTAAAAACAATGACTTATTTTATAATTGTGCTCACGATGCCAAGGAAACCTATTTTATTTTTACTTGAAGAAAGACATGAGGAGCTTTAGTTCTATGATGTTCTCTTAGAATTATTCTTCCTCTACGGCCCCCCTATCTTATACTTATCCCACTTTGGGAAATTAAATGTAAATAAAAAGGTTTAATTTTGGAATAAAAATTCTCTCCATGTGCTGACCCATCTCGCTCCTCCTCTTGTATTTTCTCTAATACAATATAGTTGAAGCCTGGGAGTCAGAAACATTTGGGTTCGCCCATTTCCGTTACTGAGTAGTTCTATAATCTTGAGTAAATCAGTGTCTTTGAGCCTAAATTTCCATATTTGTAAAAGGAAGAGATTTAATCAGATGATTTACAAGTACCTTCTCGTGCTAGAATGAAACTTTGGTTTTTTACCCTGTTTTCCTGTACCATCTTTTGGGGGCCAGCTGTAATGAAATCTTGAATCCAGACCCTGGCATACTCTAGAAGAAGGAACCCCCAGTCCCAACAAGACACGTGAAAGACTCTGCTAGCTCAGTTAAATAATGCTTAACATTTTAGTCCCAGTGAATTTTCCATCTGTTTCTGTATGTTAGTTGATCATGAAGTTAGTCAAGTTTCAAAGGCACTCAAGAGAGAAAAGCCACGATGTGTTACAGTGCATCTTTTCCAAAAATATCAAGAGCAGAGAGGAAAATGATTTTTCTATTTGCGGAACTGTATGTTTTGTTTACTTGGGCTTACCCCAGGTAAAGATTTCATTTAAATATTGATTATAGGAAGAGGTTATCTGTTGCTAGTCAGGTATTTTTCCCAAGGAATGAAAGCAGACAGAGTAAGTATTCCTAGCAGGATAAGTCTATTTTTACTCTCAGGGTATAATAGAACTTGAAGGCAAGAATAGTTTGTTGTGTCACAATATATAAACAACCCAGATATAAACGTTGAATCTCTTCATTTGCTATTTACTCACCTATATTGCCAAAGACAGAAACTCAGCTTCCATTATATGGGTCCCTTGGCATGTCTAATTACCTGAGGGGTAATTATATACAGATATACATATATGCATACAAATGTATATATGTGTGTCATGCCAGATATAAGTTATACGCCAAGTGTAGTTGTATCTATGTTATATCTTTTCTATAGATTATGTTTCTGTGTTATGTTTCTATGTTTGCATATTTCAGCATGTATACCTACATGTTTTCTTGCTTCGATCAGCTATAACCAAATATGAGTAGTAGGGCTACTTAACTAATGAAAGAAGCTAATTACCAAGGACTTGACTCTACTAATGTACTCAACTTGGAGATGTTTTAGGTGAGGAGAACATGGGCAAGCCATCTGATTTGGCCCATTATTATATTTTCAATTATCTTTGGTGCTCAAAGAGAGACATTAATATAACTGAGGATGACATAGCAAATTACTACAGTTCTCTAACCTTTTAAATTGCTAACACTGTTGTAATCTGTAATTATAGAAATCAGTGTGAGAATTGCAGCACTGCATAATTATCTTGCCTGATACTTTATTGCTGAATGAATTATTAATCAGAATCAGTCTTGTATAGTATTTGCAGCAACTCAGAAGAATAATGTATAATTAAATTTCATTATTCCTATTTTTGTGCTAATGTTTTATGATGTTGTAATTGATAATTAATTGGCCAAAAACTCAACACAATACTTGGGAGTTTCAGGTGGCTGCAAAATGTTCAGTGTGCTGAGTTCATTAACTAATGATCATTCTGTAAAGACCACAAAGTCTAGTCCAGTCTGTATGAGAAAGCTTTTGAAATTAGTGTATTAATCATAAAACCTTTCATGTTTTCTTAAAAGAACGTAATAACTGTGAGCAAATGCAAATAATTAAGAGGTCTTAATAGATTTCAAATCTGGTCAGTTTTAAATAATCAGATGTTGGATATGAGTATCAGGCTAATACAATAAATACGGTTGGTGTGCTTCTCTGTGTATCCATGCTAATTAAACATGTAACCACAGTTTCATAAAGAGAATAACAGTATTGTAGCCTGAAAAGCCATTTCTCTCTGCCTTTGATGAGCATAACCCAGATTGCAGAACATTTTTATAGACAAAGTCTGGTCTAATCTTCTTTTCCAATTGTCTGAAATACTAAATGGTTTTGCCCATCACAGATACGCAGAATTTAAAATCCAAAAGGATTATGAACTTTTCTTTAACTGGCATTCTAACTAAGAATCCTGATGTGAGTCTCTCGCAGTGTCCTTTGCAACCTAGGTAACCAGCCAAAGTTTACAATCCAAGAATGTCTTTCACTCAGCCTGAGTTCTGTTGAAAAGAAACATTGTTAGACATTTTATGTGAACTTCTGTGCCATTTTATTTGATTTTTTTTTCAAAAAGGTAATGCTTTTTTCTGGATTTCAAGTGTCTCCTTTAGAAACATATACTTTTTAAAAAAACAAAAACAAATGAACACTTATTTCTCTCTCCAAAGAATTTTGAAGGCACAGTGATAGAGAACTTTATAATACAGATACTATTTTTTAATCAATCCTTTTCTAAGCTGATCAGAAATCCATCCAGAGGAGATTGTTTCTGGGGATTATTGCAAATGCACCTCCACTTTCCCAGGATGATCATGAGTGGTTTTTTACACTGGTTGTATTGTCTCCAATGTCTTACAATTATAAATTCTAAATTATTAAAGAAGAGTTTGTTCTCAGACCACTATTGGTAGAACTAAGGCACATTTCTGTAGTATTTGAGGGAGAGTTACTCAGTGGCTTTTGTGATTGTCTGATTTTGGAACGAAGATGAGAAAACTTCCCCTTACCATCTTCTCTCAATCTCAAGCCCTCCAGAGCCACGAGTGGCCCCAGAGGTGCAGAGGCCCAGGCAATGGTCCTGCCAAGCTTGGTCATTCTCTGAAAACATTGTCCTGAGGATGAAGTTGGGGGTCCTGTGTGTTTGGAGGCCTAGGTGCTGCTAAAGGAAGGGCATGATTGGTCCTCTGTTCAGCAGTTTGAGAAGGGAGGCTGCGAGCTTAGGCGGATGGAGTCAGCCATATTTCAGAAGTGGAGCAAGGAGACTTTTACCAGGTTAGAAGAGCTCGATTAAACTTTGCAAGGACCCACACTATACAGAACCAATGGATAAAGAATATTTCTTACTGTTCATAAATAGCTGAGCCCAGAAAGCTTTGGAAATAAACCCACTTAAGTAAGACCTTTGCACTGAAAAACTCTACAGATGTTAACTTTTCTTTCACTGTGTCAGTTTAAGCTTTTCCTATAGCTTTTGTACTTTTCCGTTATCTTGCTTGTGTTATCTTAGAGGTCATTTTATTAGCTTTCTCTAACATTTGTGTTGCTCAGAATAGACTGAGTTTTCTATGGATAAATGGATATGCAAGGTGACCTGGCAGCTCAGAAAAGACAGGCAGCTCCAGAGAGTTTAGGAAGATGTGTGGAGAAGAGATTTGAAAGAGACCTCAGCAGAAACAAAAGTAACAAAGCAGGGAAGGAAGGTAGAATGCAAGCAGGAGTCTGGGCTTGGGGTTTAAGTAGGGTGGTCAAGAAGACCTTCCTGAGAAGGTAACGTCTGAGCAAAGACCTTAAGGAGGTCAGGGAGTGAGCCATCACACTTAAGTCTCAAAACAATCTCTGAGGAGGCAGGTTTTGTCTTCCTTTCACATATAAGGAGACAGAACTTAAGTAAGCTGTTCATGTCATCAAGCTCTAGGAAGCAGCAGGATGGACATTCCTGATTTGTAGAGCTGCCTTGGATCAGCTGCCATGGAGTTAAAATGCAGATTTCCAGCCCCACTCCAATCACCCTACATCCATGCGATTTGAGAACTGTCATTAATTCCAAGAGACAGGAAGGTGACTGGGAGAGTCTGAATTACGTGTGCAGGGATAAAGCAGGCAATTCCAACGTGGAAAAAAAAAAGACAAGTCATTGTAAATCTGGTAATAATAAGTGAATGGGAAAAGTTGGTATGGTTGAGGAAGAAGAGCTAATTTTATTGAACACTTACTATACGTTGAATGAGTGAATTAATGAACTAATGAACAAATAAACAGATGGAGTGTTTTAATCCTCACAACCCTGCCAAATAGGTGCTGTTTATCATACCGTTTTTGAATGAGTCAGAAAACTGAGACACAAAAAAGTTAAGTATCTTGCTGGAGATTTTGCAGTTTGTGAGTGGCATAGGCAGGATTCAAAGCTGGGCAGCCTGGCTTTAGAGCCTGTATTCTCAACCATTACACTACGCCGTCTCTGTAAACCATAATGTAAACCGTATTTAGTGAATGCCTATGACACTCTAGGAATTGTTCTAAGTACTTTGCGTATTTGTGCTTTAAATTGCTTACTCCTGATGACAACTGGATTAAAGATGAGCAAAGCTTACAGAGAGCTTATGGGGTTTGTCTGAGTGGACATAGCAGTCAGTATTTAGATGCCAACAGGCTGGCTCCAGAGCACAGCTTGTCACCACTACACCTTACTGCCTCTTATGATGAAAGAGGCAGTCTGTACAGAACTACAAATTCTGATTTTTATGAAACATATGCAAAGATAGCAAAGAGGAAAGCCTGTAACAAGAAGGTGGATTGTTCAAAGCATGCACTTTTAGCAAATAGAAGGGAATAGACTCTTTTAGGAAATGTTACTAGATGAGAAGCAATACAAGTCACTCATCTGCCAGGTGCCTTCTCTTGGTATGAAAGAGAAATATATCAGGGTTTAGTGCCCGTAAGAGTAGACATTCTTGATATAATGATGTGTAGAATTAGTCAAATGGTGGTGAAGATAATTCCTGATGCAAGCAGAGTACTTTAAACTTCTCAGAGAGCTCTCAGATCCATTGCCGTTTTTGACCTTCATGGTTATTGTATAATGTTGTAGAGGAAAGACTGCAATGGTGTCATGGCTGAAGTTGCCAGATCCCATGAATTGTCCCTTCATTTTCTCACAGGCCGTGGATGGAAATCAAGCAAATTGGCCTTTCCCTCAGTTTAAGCAGGAGAATCTGGCAAACAAAGATATACATCATTCTTAGCGTAGCCCACTTTTACTCAATATAAGAAATTCCCCATCTGTGCAGAACTACAGACTAATGTAATGTACAAAGATTTATCTTTTTTTTCATAATTATAGCTTTTATTTGTGGAGTGTTAACTGTAAAACAAAGACCATCATAAATGCCTATTTAATCTTCCCATAGCCCTTTTGCAGGTGGAAAGATCAAGGATTACAGACTCCAATTAATGTACTCAAAGCCCGTCAGCTAGGAAGTGGGAGAGCAGGGACTCAAACTGAGGCCCTTCTGTCTAGGAATAGAAGGAGAAGCAGGTACATTGTAGAGTCAAGAACAGCTGAGAAGTCTCTTCCTGACTGGTGCTTCCGGTGCTTCTCTGTGCTTCTCCAGTATCACCTGGCCTACGGGCTGGCACTTGTCAGAAACCCCTTCCTAACCATTTGCAAAGAGGGCATTTTCTCCCCCATGGCAGTGCAATTTTGACTTTTTACAATGAGTAAGTTGGAAAATAATCCTTTCTTTAATATACTTTGCATTATATGAAGCATATCCTGTGGCGTACAAATGGTATATGTGAGTGGCAGTATAGTATAGGCATATGATAGCATTTATATTTTAAACAGCATACTCAGTGTCAGGAAACATTTGTGTCCCTGTCTGTTGGTAACGATCATCATTACTCTGAGAGGCTGCCAAAGACAGGACAGGGACTTGGAAGGCTCCAAGCACATCCTCCTGCCCCACATCTCACTTCACTGACCTCCTGCCTTTTCCTCATTCTCCCAGGAGACCATTTCACATGTGTGTTAATATTCCAGCTCTGTTTGATCTCCTATATGGTGACAGATGGTCCAAGTGCTTTTATTACCTGGTATGGGATTTCACAAACTGCTGACCAATGGATTAGCTTTGTGGTTTTAATCACTTTTGAATAGAAAAACAGGAGTAAGGGTACCCAGGCTTCAGTGGAAATTCACAAATCTTTGCCAAATCATTTCCCGAAATGACCCTTGAGCTGGATAACTTCTCTGCCCCAATTAGGTGTTGCCTGCCTTGGGTGCTGAGTTTTGATTGTTCTAGTTACCAGATGAACCATCTTGCAATCTAAACTTCACCCATCCCAGCTTGCATCTCTGTAAGGAAGATAATTGAGAATAGAACCATGTTATCCAAAAGACCTTGATGTGTGAAAGAAGCAAGTTTCCTCTTATTAAAAACCTTTTCTGTGAGGGCTGTATTTCTGCCAAGCCTTGGTGACTCATTTCTGTTTTCTTTCCCACCTGTAAGCAGCGTGTCCTCTCAGGAAGCAGGGCAGACAGTGATAGAGATCACAAGGATGAACAGCCACATAACAAGGATATTCTCTATGTACAGGCAGACCTTTCTGCCAAAAGTGCCCCTGGAGGTCACCTCCCTGACAAGGAGTTAGGTTTGATAATCCAATCTTGAGCATCGTAATTCCTAGTCAGATGAATCTAACATTGGCAAGTTATTCATAGCAGCACCGATAATCAGTAACTAGCCCAGAAAGCATGCTAGCAACAATGGCATTGCTAATATTGTTTCTTGACTGTACACGGACACCCAAGCCCAGCATCATCACTGACCTTGTGGGTAAACTTCTGACAGTAATTTACACAATAAAGTCTTTTGAAGCTAATTTAAGGAGCAAAATTTTTAAGTATAATGCTTAGATGTTCTCTTCTTTCCTCCATTTTATCTCCCTTCTCCCTTCTTCCTTTTCTCCTACCCTCTTCCTCTTCTCCTGTCCCCCATCAGATCTGAAGTCCACTGATGGCTGAATTCAGGTTTTGACAGTAGGTTTGACAGTAATGCTAAAGTTGAGATTAGACTTGCAGTCTCCCCTTTTTTCTGCATTTGACTATCTGTTGTCTTTTCTTAGTGTATGATTCTCTGTTGTAAGTTTTGACTTGGTTCTTTTCTAAGACAGAATAATTTCTGTCAGGTTCTGGGAACTCCCCTCCCACCCGATGGAGAAGTTTTGGGGAGGGGATGTGCGCCCTGTGTTGAACTGTGCACTAGGTACGAATCTGCAGTGCCTTCTATTAAAATGTAAAATGATCCGTTGAGTCATCCTCCCTCTGGTTTGACTCAGATGCTTTATGGTGCAGTTCGCATGTCATTTCTCTGTAATGATTTCCCCATGGAGAAGGGTGTCTGATAGAATCCAGGCAGACTGAAGATTGCTCTGAGTCAAATGGATCTTTTATTCTTTTAGTATTAACCCTTATCTCTCAGTTTCCCGTCCTTGCATTTTCCCTGAAGGAACCTTAATGAAGTAAATAGGTTCCACCACCCTCATTTAGCCTACTAATCACTGTTCATAATTTCTTCTCACATTAGCAGCCTTAAGCTCTAGGGTAATATTTCTTTGGCTAGGAGGGGAGGGAAGGGGACACTGAGAAAGAATATTTCACACAGATGCCCTGATAAAGAAAAATGTAGAAAAGAAATGACTTTTCTCTGTCCTCTAACTCCTAATAGGCAAGAAGCAAATGCTAATAGGAAGCAGAGATTGATGTATGAGAAATGAATATAAATGGAGAACATAGATGCAAAGGAAGAGCACCAGAGACAAACTGGGAATGACAAGATAGAAAAGAAAACTTGCCACAGGTAGAAAAGGACCTTCCTCAGCAGAATAAATGGGGGCTTTGGCTACAATCTTAGCTGAGTGGTTACCACAAAAGAACCAAAAGCAAGCATCAAAATATATAAAAGAAAAGTAGGGTAGATGATCACATAGCTGCAGATTCAAATCTGCTAATCCCTAATTCCACACGTTCTCCATGCCTGCTCGCCTCCCTTCCCCACACCCATACCCCCGCTATCACACAATCTCCACCAGCAGTAATTATGTATCTTAGATGACTTGGCACAGAGTCCTTTTCACCCATTGATTTTAAAGCGTGTCATTCTTTCATCTACACTTTTAGATGACAATATGCATTATGTTACTGTTAAACCCAAGCCATAGCCTTCCCTCTGGCCCTCAAGCTGTGTAGTCTCGCCTGACATCACTGCGAGGAGACTCAGACAAGAGAAAGGATGGACACTGCACTTGACTCTGTAGCCACGTATCTAAGACAGCTTCTGCGATCCTGTCCTGCACACCAGATCACTACTTGGGGCAGTGGGGAGAGGGTATGGGGAGAGCAAAGTGTTGAACTATTGCTCAGTACTTACAGGCATCGTGTTCCACTGATATGAGAAAATTGGCCCTTGATCATCCTTCCTTTCAGTCAACTCCATTTATAAGGGGTAAAAGTTCAAACTATCATTGGGCAGCTCTTCCTGTCTTCTTCATTTGGCCCAAGTTATGTAATGGTATTTTTCCCTTCCAGCCAGCTGTGTTATTTTGAGCATCTCTAACTTTCTAAAAAAAAAACCTCCTCAAGAATTGCAGTTAGAAAAGCTCATGTTTCAAGGTTTTCCTAAAGTTTCTGTACTCTCATAGAACCATAGAAATAAGAACTAGAAATACCTTGCCAGGTCACCTAGTTCATTTCCTCATTTTATAGTTAAGGAAAGAGAAGTGCATTGAAGTGATTTGGCTTTCACAAGAAGGAAGGTGAAACAAGGAGTCTCTGAAAAGGGTTTTGCCCTGAAGCAAAAGTCTGGACCCAGATTTTTTACCACCTCCCAAAAGATTTTGTCCCCACATTCTGCCCATTTTTGCAGACTCTGATTTAAAATGTACAAATTGGAATCGTTTGCTTTGATTCGCTTTAAGGACCCTTCTGACCTTAAATTGTAGGCTGTAAGTCGTGGGCGTGTGTTTTCATTTAAATCTAAAGTCCACCCTAGGACCTTTGTAATTAGGTCACAGAACCCAAGACAGGGTAACTTGAGTTGTTAACATTTTCTTACAATTTTCATTTGGGGTTAGCTGGGGTTTTTTAATCATAAAATATAATATAGATATAGTAAAAGTATATGACAAATATGTAATTTAGCTCAGAGTGAACACACATCTACTTATCACCAGTGTCAAGAAATAGAATATTGTGACAACATCTGAGACCCCCTAGTGCCACTTTCCAATAGCAACTCTCTCCCCACAAATGGAACCTCTGAGTCTTTTCTTTATAGTTTTACCACCTATGTGTGTCCCTAGATCTTTAAGTTTTGCCTGTTTTTGAACTTGATATAAATGGAATTTGAGTGTGTTATTATTTTGTGTCTTGCTTCTCTAGGTCAGTGTTCAACATTAGGTTTGTGAGATTCATTCATGTTGTTGCATGTGGCTTGAATTTGAATATGAATATATGACTGTACCTCAGTGTATTTATTCATTCTGCTACGATGGACATTGCACATTATTTCCAGTTGGGAGTAAAACTGAACAATACTGTGAATACTCTTGTATAGAGTTCCTGTTACAGACATGCAGGAGTGTCTCTTGGGTATAACCTAGGAATGGAATTACTGGGTCATATCTATGCACATCTTCAGTTTTACTAGATAATGCCAAACTGTTTTCCAAAAAGGGTGAATCAGCCGTCAGTGTATGAGAGTCCCTGTTGCCTTACATCTTCACAAATACTTGATATTGTCAAACTTTCTAATGCTTTCCAGGTTGATAGATGTATACTGTATCTTTAATCCTTTATTACCTTTAGATTAATATATATAGTCTGCTGCCAATGTTCTACTATTTTTTTTTAGTTCAGCCTGTGTATCACACCCTGTCTCACCATACAGTTGTAACTATTTTGTTACTGGGTATTTTGGAAGTTTACATTATTTTTTTATTTTGGTCTGTTTAAAAGAATAAGTGAAACAACATCAACCCCAAAGAACTGGGCTTATGAGGATTGTCACTAATTTTTTAAAAATATTTTTCAACTGTGCAGTAAAAACCATTATCACAAATGATGTCAGTAAATTGAACTTCCTCCCAAAAGGTCAAGGAAAATGGAAGTTTAGAGTGAAGCATGAGAATCATTCTGAGCTATTAAGGATCTGATACAATTGCAAATGCTTCCTCCTAACAACAACCTTAAATTTCAGTTCCCTTGGCACTAACTAGTACACATGCAGATGGAGTGTTTGAGTAAATAAAGAACACAGAACGTTTTAGCTGCTCTATATCAGACCCTTACTTTAGCTGTCTAAAGCATGAGAGACATTAAGTAACAGGCACTGCACTTTTCCATTAGAAAATACTGAAATTGGATTGCTTTCCACTTTAAGTAAGAAGTTTAGGTCTTGATGGAATTGAAAAGTGTTTTCAATCCAAAAGTAATAAGATAGTAATTTTAATGGCACTGTGCACTTTAAAATTTATATAGACTTGATAACTTTCTTTTATAAAAACTAACCCTTACCATTTTGTAGTAAATAACTTTTTTTAAAAAGCATGCTTGATAAGGACAGAAATTTACTAAGCAATTACTTAATAATTTAGTGTTTGATTCATAGAAGTATTTACTTAATGTACTGTTTCTAGGGGAAATGTGGTTGGAATTTCAAGTGAAATAGTTTATAATTTGGTCTTTTTCATTACCTGCAAGGTATATTCATTTCTTTTCATTTGAAACATTCTAGACATGACAGGTTGTCTGAAAAACCTAATATTCTACTCTTTTGTGAATTGCAGCCTTTCAGCTTTCCCACTGTAGATTTTCTTTAGTTTTTTTGATTTATACTCTTCCCTTCAAAACTGTTAGATATTTTAATTTTTGAATATGACCCAATAATGAATGAAGAATGGATGAGTGAGTTAATAAGTGAGTTTGCCTTCATTAATACTATGTCTTAGACTGATAAAAGTTGTGGTCTGCATAGCTTTTCGAGGGGGTAAACATACTATGATAAGATAATAGTAATTTTACTGCTGAACCATATGATGATTGGGGTATATGTATATGTACATGTACAGCTGAGATTTTTGGCCTCCAAAAAGAAGAATGAGATCCAGCCAAAGCCCAAATCAGAACCTTTGGAAAGCTTCCTTACAGTATGATTTCAGTTAATGTCTACACACTTTAACACATTGTCTAGTGCTTAGCATAAAGACTGAATGTCAGACTCCTACATGCTATTCTGGGCTCTGTTACTCACTACGAAGTATCTCATTCTTAGATCTTCTAGATCCTGCAACAGATTTCAGGATTTGCTGCATTAGGGGTAAACTGCTGTTTAATTAATATTAGTAAGGCAAGGGAAAAAAAAGAAAACTTAATGGAACATAATGCAGTGATAGGAGAAACAGAATCCAGGTTGGCATTACTCAGTCAAAAACAAACTGGAGGAGTTCCCAGAAGAGCACCCATGATAATCAAAGGATGGGAAGGGCTGACTGATTTCTAAAAGAAGAAGAAGCAGTATGTCCCATTATGCATGAAGTGGGGCCAACAGGGAGGGGGATGATAAGATCCAATAGGAATATGAAGGCAAAGAGGAGTAGAGTGGTGCTGGCATGACATAAGGAAGGATTATCCAGGAATAATGCAATAAAATCAAGAATATCTTTAGACAGGTTAAAGTCTAGCAACAACTTCATGGGAATGGTAGATTTTAGATTATATAATTTGTGAACAGATCTGATATATTCTAAATGTCTTCTAAAACTCTCTGGGAGATTTAGCCCAAAAAGCAAACATCCATATTTGTATGACTATCATAATAGTCTGCTTCATCAGCTTGGGGTGCACATATTGCCACATCTCCTTTATTTTAACCAAACCTGCCCTATTGTCAGGATATGAAGTCTTTCCTTGAGAACCCACCACTCCCTCACCCTGTCTTAGACCCAGGAGGAGACCATCTTGCTTGTGAACTAGAATCTGAGAGTTCATCTACTGCCTTGGCTTCACCACTATTGATGACTGACTGCCTCTACCTGATGGGGTAGATCCTTGTCCGGTGCTGCTGTACCATCATCAGGCCCCTCAGTGGAACTCTACTCTGGGTTCCAAGGTGACATATTCTTTTAGTTTATACTCCCTTGCTCAGCCATGATTCCCAGAACAAACCTCTGGGCTAAGATAGCCAGGACTAGAGGAACTAATAGCATCAGCTCTATAAATTATGTTAAAATGTCCTCTTTTGTTTGGATTCTCCATTTCCTAAAGGTAATTTCACTTCAAAATACTTGTTCCTCTTGGTGTACTCAGGGATACCATGATTTATACAGACAGATCTTCCTAACTTGGAACCTATGGAATCCAGCGGTTGAAGTCTTAGTTCCTTCTCTCCCAGAAGGCTTTGGATTCCTCCTGTATATTGTCTCTTCCACTCCCTGTAACCAGCTCTGCAACATCAACGACAATAAAAGAGAGTACAAAATCAATCTTTATAAGGTCAAAGAAAGCTAGTTTCTTCTCTCAACTAAAATGACAATATCCCACTCCCTACAATAAACTTGGTGTTTCTTTTATAAACTCTTAGACTCATAGAATTGTAGATCTGTATGAACTTTGTTGGTCTTCTAGTCCATGCTTTTCATTTTACAAACATTGAAGCAGGTCCAGAAAAAGTTGGGTGATTTATTCAAAATCCAAAAAGTTAGTGCCAAAGCTGAACCAAAAGCCCAGGACCCTTAGTCCACCCCTCTTTCTGCTGAACCTCACTTTCATTTTTCTTTTGATTTTGTTTCATTTTATATTTCACTAAAGAACTTATGGCTTTGTATCCTCTTCTCTCTTTTTGGTGTGGGTGCATTAGTAAAGATTAGAAAAATGAGATGTCTCTTATAAGTATGACTCCTGCTTCTTATTATTAAGCACACCATTTATATTCTAGAACATTAATTATTGCACCCAAATGAGTGCTGCCTGCTAACAAAGTGTTAGCAAATTGAATTCAACAATGTGTAAAAAGGCAAATACATTATGATCAAGTGGAATTTATCCTAGAAATATGAAGTTGGCTAAATTCAAAAATCAATTACTATTATTCACCATACTAACACACTAAAAAGAAAGACTATATGATTACGTTAATAGATGCAGAAAAGTATTTGTCAAAATCCAGCATCTGTTTCTGATTTAAAAAAACAAAAAACCTCCCAAGAAACTTCCTCAACCCAATAGAGGCATCTATGATATACCTATAGCTACCATCATAACAGTGAAAGGCTGAATATGTTCCCCCTAACTTCAGAAACAAGACAAAGATATTTGCTCTTACCACTTCTAGTCAACATTGTACTAGAGGTTTTAGCCAATGCAGTAAGGCAAGGAAAAGAACTTGAAATCATCCATATTGGAAAGGAAGTAAAATGTCTCCATTTATACACAACATAATCTTCTATATAGAAAATCTATGGAATCTACTCAAAAAAAAAAAAGGTTATGAGAACTAATAAGCAAATTAGGCAAAGCTTCAGTATATAAGATAATACACAAAAATCATTTATATTTCTACATTCTAGTAATGAAAAATCAGAAATTGGAATAAAAAAACAAATCCATTTATAATTGCATTAAAATATTAATATACAGCTATAAATTTGACAAAAGATATGACATTGTTGTAGACAAAGGTATTTTAGATACAACACCAAAAGCATGATCCATAAAAGAAAAAATTGGTCAGTTGGACTTCATTACATGAAAACTTTCTGCTCTTTGAAAAACACTATCAAGAGAATGAAAAGATAAGTTAAGAGTTGGAGAAAATATTTGGAAATCACATACCTGATAAAGGACTTTTATTCAGAATATGTAGAGTTCTCAACACTCAATACAGGCATACCTCAGAGATTTTGTGGGCTCTGGTCCAGACCACTGCAATAAAGCGAGTCATAATCTTTTTGCTGGTGGAGGGTCTTGCCTTCACTTTGTAAAAAAAATGCAACATCTGCTAAGTGCAGTAAAATGAAGCACAATAAAACAAGGCATGCCTGTAATAAGAGGGGGGGAACAATACAAAATGGGCAAAGGATCTGAAATAGACATCTCTCCAAAGAATAAAAGTAGATGAATAAGTACATGAAAGATGCTTAATATCTTCAGTCATTAGAGAAAAGCAAATCAACATCACAAAGAGATACCAGAGTCTACCTATTAGAATGGACAAAAGTAGAATGACTGACCATACCAAGTGATGCTAAGGATGGGAAAGTACTGGAACTCTCATACACTGCTGTTGAAAATATGAAATGGTACAACCACTTCAGAAAACAGGAGCAATATTTTCAAAAGTTAGAGTTACACATAGCAAAGGATTCATCTATTCTACCCCTAGGTATTTACATAAGGGAAATGAAAGGATGTGTTCATACAAAGATTTATACACTAATCTCTAGCAGCTTTATTTGTAATAGCCAAATAAATGAATAAAAACTGTGCTATATATCCATATACTAAAACACAACTCAGCATAAAGGAACATACAATTGATGGAGGCAACGACATGGATCAATGGCAAAACAACTATGCTGAATGAAAGAAGCCAGATGCAAAAAGATAAAATTTGTATGATTCCATTTATATAAAATACAGGAAATGCCAACTAATGTATAGTATCAGAGCAGACCTGTGGTTTTAAGAGGTAAGAGAGAGAAAAGTGCAAGAGAAGAACTATTAAGGGTCAAAGAGATTTTTGGTGATGAAGGATATGTTCACTGTCTTGATTGTGATGATGGTTTCATAGTTGCATACATATGCCAGAATATATCCAGTTACACACTATAAATGTATGCAGTTTATTGTATGTTAAAGCTGTTAAAAAATAAATAAGCCAAAAGAAAGTGAAACTCACTATTGGAATTCATACTAGTAAGTAAATGTTACTAGAAAATTATGTTATGTAAATTAATTACAGACACTTTTTACAAATATGTCAGTGGATACTTTTTAAAGCAAAGAACCCTTTTGTAAAAGCAATCTTCATTATTGAATATATCTTTTTTATGACTCCTATTGTGATATGTTGTGTTTACTTAAGGAGGATGTACATCAGGTCTGCTGGGATAATGACAGCATAATCCCACTTCTTTTCAAGAGCTTTTCATGAGCAACAATAGCATTGTGTTGCTTGTGCTTTGTCTGGAAATGGCAGAAGGCAGTTGGAATAGCTGACGTTATCTACTCTTTAGTACACATACAGTTTAGTTCACTTCTTAAATTATGTATTGTGATTAGATATTTAATTTGCTCGTTATCCAAGCCAAATTTCAACTTAGGAACTTAAATGTATTTAAATCAAGAAAGCATTACAAATACTTCAAAATGATTCATTTCTTCTTAATAAACAGCTCAATTAATACTTGAAATGGGACTGTGTATATGTGAAAGTTCCTTTTTAGTCAGCCAGAAAAATAAAAACTACCAAGTTTTAAAGTTTGTATATGTTTTAAATGCTTTGGGTGTTCCATTAAAAGATCTGGCTTTGTTTCCATTGGGTAAAGGGACACAGTAAATGGGAAAGATAAAAGTCAGCCATAAAACACGACTTCCCAGATGTGTTTCCTGAGCTCATTGCGCTGAGTATGAATATGCTAATGAGCATTTCTGCTCCTTTCTGCCTGGCTCTTGGCAGTGAGACACGGGAACTGTGAAGTTTTTTCTCACCTTCTCTCTCTGACTCAAATAGCTATGGTGACCCAGCCTATCTTTCTTTCAGGGTGTGAACGGCATGTCTGTGGATGAGAAGCCTGACTCCCCCATGTATGTGTATGAGTCCACAGTCCACTGCACCAACATCCTCCTGGGTCTCAATGACCAGCGGAAAAAGGATATTCTTTGTGACGTGACTCTGATCGTGGAGAGAAAGGAGTTCCGGGCCCACCGGGCTGTGCTGGCTGCATGCAGTGAATACTTCTGGCAGGCGCTGGTCGGACAGACAAAAAATGACTTGGTGGTCAGCTTGCCTGAGGAGGTACAGTAGTTTGGTTTGTTTGTGTGTTTGCTAATGGAAGCTCGTTGACTTGTAGACAACTGGCTGGATAGGAGCTGCAAGGTGGACCCTGTACCACATTCCCACTCAGGGGCTGATGTCCAAATCACCCACTTGTTAGGTTTGTGGAATAGCCTATTTCTATTCGATTCATGTAAAGTCTCACAGGAACGAATCTGAACAGGGCATCTTTCTTTAAAGGAACTGAACCCCACCTATGGCTCACAGTCACCCATAGTTTCTAGTTCACTGACTCGTCAGGTTTTGAGTAGTTCAACCAAAGTTTGGTACAGTCCTAGATATGGGATCTGAATCACTGGGACTGTTGCTATGATTTTTCTGTTTCAAATGATTGAAGGAGCACTAGATTTCCCTTGAGAGTTAAAGAATGACAGTATTCGCAGCACCTTCCTTGCTTAGGGGAAGAAATAAAAGCAAGCAGTAATTTTTACAGTTAATATAGTAAGATTCTAAGAAGTGTAAACTTGCTTTTCTCACTATTGTTGAAAAAACCCTACTCAGGTTTCTTAATTACTTCAGTGAATCCAGTCATTTCTGTCCTTTGGAGACACTGGTAGCTGGACCTGTTCTTTCTGAAGGTGACATTTATTGGATGTTTTGAGCTGCAGGAATTCAAAGGATGGGCTTTATAATGACAAATCAACAGATTGTTCACCCTTGGAACTGTGTATACAGTTCCTCTTCTTCCATCATCCTGACTCCCCTTCATTTTCATGGTACTAAAGATAACTCTGAGTGGCCTTGGGTTTTGTGTTCTGGGCCAGACTTGTTCCCTGTGCACTGGCCCAGCGTGCCACACTAGGGCCACCAGCACGGGCTGTGCAGGCTGTGCCCTGCGCAACTCTCAGAGGTCAAGCTCACATTCTTAGTCTGTGCGAGTAGAGCCCCAAGTTGTGTGGTGATCCACTGAGCAGCTCTTCATGGCAACTCTAGGAAAAACCAAAGAGCCCATCATGCTGATGTGAGGTGCTAGTGAGTACAACTGGCATTAAACCCCAGGATCACAAACCCAAATGCCTCCAGAGGCCTGGCAAATAGTATAAATGAGTAAAGGGGGTATGTAAAAGATTGTAGGAAGTAGTGGGGCTGGCACCTGCTCCACAGAAAGGCATCCAAGTTCAACACACACAAAAAAAAAACAGACGAGCAAGACATGGACATCAGAGGGAGTCACTGAATCCAGTCCCTTGTTAAGTAATATCTGTTGCAACTCCTACAGGAGAGTGGCCAACTGGTAAAGTGAGGACTGCATATGCACTCAGCATTTACACAGTAAAATTGTTTTTATATACCCACATAGAAGGCTCCATTACTACTCTTCACACCACTCTCAAGCAGAGAACTAGAACGATCCCAATATTAGAAGTCAAAGGACAAACCAGTTGAAGACAATGTGATTGGGGCTGGGGTAGGAAGGGAAGCTGTGCACCAAGTAATGTGAGATGGCCAAAGAATGGCAGCTGTGGTGTGACCGGGTGGTTGGAGCTCGATTGTCCTTATCTGCATTAATGGGTGAATAGACATCATTTGGTAAAATGATAAATATGAAAGTTCTCAGCATGGTCTCTATCCTATAGTAGGCATTTGTCAAATGGGAAACCCTTTTTTTCTCTCTAGATGGGGAGCAAAAATGCCTTTTGAATTTACTCCATCTCTAGAATCCCTGGAAGTATTTGGAAAACTTAATTATCCAGAATGGTCTTGAGGAGGGGGTGAAGCTTGCAGTTAATGTATTACCTGTATTGTTTGAGAGCCACATCATTTATACATTTTTTACTTATTTTTTCTTAAATTGATTATATTAAAATATATTTCCAGATGAAGCCAGATTCAGTTTCCCTTCAGTGATTTGTTGACACCATCTTGAGACTCCCAGGACCATGTACCCTAGGCCCCAGCTGTCCCCAGTTAGTTCTGGAATGCTGACCTAGTCACTTGAACTCTACGAGCCCTAGTTCTTACCTGTAAAAACTCCTAAAATTCTGAAGTCCTTGAATTATTTACCATAATACAATACCAAAGAAGTAAAATTTAAAGGAAACCAGGATATAAATGCATATTGCATAACCTAAATTTTTCATAGATCAAATCCCTGATCATCGCTTATTTTCTTGGGACTGGGCCAAGAAAGTCACTCTTTAAAATAAGAAGCACACTGTATAGTTGACACACAAAAATCTGCTATTTGACCTTTTTGATTGTGTTCCAGTGAAGCGGGAATTTGCGTTGTATTTATGTTTTCTTCCTAGCCATGTAAAATGGTTGCTGTATCTAAATCATCTGCATTTTCAAACCATTAAAACATTCTGGTTTCTCTTGTACCTGAAGCCTTCAGACATAATTAGATACTTTTTTTCTTCCTGTAAAACATGCATTTCTATTGTCAGCTCTAATTATCTTGCTGATGGGGCGTACCAGCCAGTGCCAGTGGCATTTTCCTTTGTGGGTCTGTATTGTTTCTGAGGCCTCCTTCTAGAACCCCTCTCCTTCTGCTCAGAACACCCTCTTGTGGCCCCAGGTGCTGGGCATTGTTTTCCTCTCCTTGCTGTGTACACACTGAGGTGTCCTTGCAGGCTCTGTGGCCATTGTCCTGCTTAGCTCAGTGAATGACTTCATGGAATTTGAATTAAGTTGTAAATAAACAAAAATCCCAAACACTACCTTGGAAAGTATCCGCCTGGAACTAAATGGCATTCGTTTCATATGATGTCCTAAAAAGCATTTGATTAGCCCCTTGGAAATCTTTAAACCTCATCATAATTCCACCACTGAATTCAGATCAGCTTCTGGCCCTGTCCCAGTCTTATTCACACTTGGCTCACCTCTACATTCCCTGGCCAGACAGCCATTGTATTTCTCAGGGGCCAGCATGACTGAGTATGGGAGCTCCTCCTTGAACTATGAAACTTCCAGAAACAGACTGTCACCCCTTCTGCTCTCCTCTGTCATTTTAGGCCAAACCCCTGGCCTCCAGCTGCTGCCCAGGTGTGCAGTTCTACCCCAGACTTCTGCGTACTGATGAATAACACAATTACCAGCAAATCAGAGCCACTCACAGTGGCCACTTAACTGGAAGGGGGAGAGACAAAAATAGAGAGCTCCTTTTAGAAGCCTAGAAATAATAGAATTGTCTTGCTTTTCTGCCCTAAAGTGGAATGACGGTCCCCAGAATTTATATGACTTGAGTGTTGGCTTCCCATTGGAAAACAAACCCAGGAATGTGTGTCAGCTAATAGTAGGAGATATAAGGCATTATACTTAGTACTTTCGTTAAATAATGAAACAGATCATTTAATTTATAATTAGTAAGTACATCTTGTGTTAAGAGATGAATAGAATATGGTTGATGAGCCAAGCATTGCAAGGCCATTATCCTCCGATCATTAGTATTAATATTGGCTCAACGAATACATCCTTATAGTCACGGAAATCATTCAGGCTGGATGCTGACCATGCTGGAAGTGCATTACAGTCATGAAGTTCATTCACATGGTGTGTTGAGTACAGAAGGCAGGCATGGGGTGTGCTTCCTTGGAAGACATGGAGCCTACAATGGGTTTACGCATCAACCCCATTCTTCTGGGGCTGCTCGCTCCCTCCTAGAATGCTAGGAGAAGAGCAGCTGTTAAGAGGTTAAGAGGTTATTGCCAAAATCTATTATCAAAAAGTCAAAAGATAACAAGTGTTGGCAAGGATGTGGAGAAAAGGGAACCCTTATGCATTGTTGATGGGAATGTCAATTGGTACAGCCATTGTGGGAAACAGTATGGGGATTCCCCCAAAAATTAAAAATAGAACTACCATGTGATCCAGCAATCCCAATTCTGGGTATATACCTGAAAGAAATAAAATCACTACCTCGAAGAGATATCTGCACTCCCCTGTTCATTACAGCATTATTCATAATAGCCAAGATGTGGAAATAACCAAAGCGTCTATTGACAGATGACTGGATAAAGAAAATTTGGCATATATATATATATATGTATATATATATATATACACTTATTTATTTATATATGATGGAATATTATTCAGTCTTAAAAAAAAGAAGGAAATCCTGCTTTTTGAGACAACATGGGTAAACCTGGAGTGAAATAAATAAAATAAGCGAGACATAGAAAGACAAATATTGCATAATCTCACTTATATATGGCATCTAAAAAAAAGTTAAACTGATCTAACAGGGAGTACAATGGTTGGCACTAGAGGCTGGGGTTGGGGTGTAGGGCACAAGGGGAGATATTGATCAATGGGTACAAACTTTCAGTTATAAATTATATTAGGCTTTCAGAATAAGTTCTGGAAGCCTATCAATAATAATTACTATGGGAGGTGATAGAGATGTTAATTAGTTTGATTATGATAATCATTTCACAGTTTATGCATATATCAAAACATCATTGTATACCTTAAATACATATAATTTTTATTCGTCATAAATATTAAAAACTTGGGGGAAAAAGATTATTTCCAAGGCTCCACCACCTTGTTTCCCATCTCTTTTCACCCATGAGAGAAGGGGGAGGGTTCATGCAGAAAATAGCTGTAGGGTAGGTGTAAGTATGGCCCCTTTAAGTGAACCTTGTGCTTTCTTAGGTATAAATATATTTCAGACCTCTACTTACTCACTCTCTATCTTTATCTTTTGCTTACTCTCTATTTTTCACTTTCTTTCTCCCTCTCTCTCCCCCTGCCCTCAACATTTTAGGGCAGATCTTGGTTTTGTTCCATACTAAACAAAAAGGAAACTGACCCAGAAGGATTCTAAAGAAAAGGCATTCATTGTTAAGTCTTAACGACAGGGTGCAGTAAAAAAAATCTTCCTGCAGTAGTACTGCCAAGCATAGAGGCAAACAAGGAAATTGTGGAATCTTCTTGTCAGAAAATTTTTAGAGGATATGAAAGCTGTTAATGTCTCTAGGATGGCTTAGGTACAGTCTTTTAAAGAAGCAATAAGGCAGTCATGATTATGTTTGAACAACCTTTTCAGTATGTAAGAGTACTTAACCCTACAACACAGGATGCCAACAGCATTCTGAGCCTGAGTGTAATTGTGGGAGGTGAGATTTGGTGGGAAACAGTGGGTGAGGTCTTTGAGAAGTGGCATGACCAGGATAAAAAGAACAAAACACTCACCCTCCCCAGAGCACAGTGCCAGCCCTTTGGCCTCACCCATTCACCACCTAGACAAAACAATAAAGAAAATGTTGAGATCTAAAGAGCATCAGCCAGAAGGGACTGGGACAACTACAATCTGGACGTTGGCACTAACTGCATGTAAGGTCTTGAGCAAGCCAGTCAGCCTCTTTAGGCTTCTGTTCTCTCACTCATTTATTTATTCATTCAATAAATATTTATCAAGGTCCTGCTATGTACCAGAAGGTGTTGTTCTAGGTGCTGGGTGAACCTAGTGAACAAAACAGAGCTTACTTTCCAGTAGGGGAGGAGGAAGAGAGACAGAAAATAAATATAATGTATACTTTGTTAGAGGCCATTGCGGAAAATAAAACAGAAAGGGGTTAAAGAATGTCAGGGTACAGGTATTGCAACTTTAAATAGGGTGGTCAAGAAAGGCCTTTTGGGGAGGTGACTTTTGAGTAGAGACATGAAGGAGGTGAGGGAGCCAGCTATGCTGACATCTGCAGAAGAAGTGATCGAGGTGGAAGGTATAGCAAGGAAGAGGCCCTGAGGCTGGAGTGGGCTTGGCATGTTTGACACACGGGAGTGGAGTGAGCAAGGGGTAAAGTGGGACAGGACACATCAGAGGTAACAGGGCCAGGCTGTGTGCCATTTGGATACTGTACCTTTTCTTGGAATGAGCTTGGAGGCATTCAAAGGGTTTCACGGGAGAAGATCATTTTGACTGCTCTGTGAAAATGGATTGAAAGAGGGCAAGGGCAGAAGCACAGAAAACACTTAAGATGTCAACAATCCAGGTGTGACATGACGGCCTAGACCAGGGCGATAGCAGTAGAGTGGTGATCAGTGTCAGATTCTGGTGATATTTTGAAGGTATTATATTTTCTTATGTATTGGATATAGGATGAAAGAGAAAGAGAGGAGTTAAGGAGAGCTCCAAGGTTTGGGGCCTGAGCCATTGGGAAAGTGGAGTTGCTATTAATTGAGATTGGTGAAGACTGGGAGAAATATGTTTGAAGAAGTAGGGGATGGGGTAGAATCAGGAGTTCTATTTTGTACATATTAGTTTGAGATGCCTGTTAATTCTAAGTAGAGATGTCTAGTACACAGGAGTGTACATGGTTGGAATTCATGGGAATATACATGGTTGGAATCTAGCCTAGAAATGGAAGTTTTTAATACCAGAGTATAGGGGATATTGAAAGCCACAAGATAGGATACAATCACCAAGGAAATAACTGTAGGTAGAAAAAAAAAAGGTTCCAGGATTGAGCCTGGAGCTTCCAGAATTAAGAGGTCAGAGAAAGAAAGAAGAGCCCACAGGGTAGACCAAAAAGGAACAACTATTGATATAGAAGGAAGAACAAGAAGTGTAGTATGCTAGAAGCCAGGCAAAGAAAGTCTTTCAAGGAGGGAGAGTGATCAACCATGTCAAACACTGCTGATAACTCAACTCAGATGAAAACTGAACATTGGCTATTCAGCAATTTGGAAGCCATCAGTGAGCACTTCTGGGAAAGCACTAGGACAAAGACCAATTCAATTGTGTTCAAGAAAGAATGGGGAAAGAGGGATTTGAAAAAGCTGATATAGGCTGCATTTTAAAAGCCTTTTGAGTTAACAGGAGCAGAGAAGTGGTCTAGTAACTGGAGGGAAATGTTTGTTTTAAGTAGGAAGAAATTCCAGCATGTGTGCATTCTGTGGTAAAGATTATCATATCCAATTTTCCTCTTTTTGGGACACACAGGAAGACCAAATTTGTAGCCTTTGCTATGTGACTAGATCTAGCCAATGAAATGTGAGTAGAAGTCATGTGTCACTTCCGATCTGAGGCAGTTAAAAGTAGGTATGAGTTCTTCATGTTTTTTCCCATCCATTTAATTGATGTCAAAGAACTCCAAGGTGGTGGAATGGCAGCCCAGGTCCCTGAGTCACTTTTGGAGGAGAGCCATCTGACTCAAATCAGACTCTGACATGAATGAGAAATAAACTTTTATGTTAAGCCATTAAGATTTGGTGTTTATATGTTACCACAGCAGAGCCTAGCCCATGCTGACTAATACTTGGGCTGATGGGAAAGTTTCAAAAGAGAAAGAAAACTTGCTGATACAGGAGACGGAAGGCCAATTGCTAAACGAATGCCCTTGAGTACTTACTTGAGAGAGTACAGGATCTACTGACCAAGTGGGCAGTCTCAACTTAGCAAGGTACATCCTTATCTGAACATGATGGAGCTGGGCTGAATGATCTCTGAAGTTCTATCCTGTACTATGGGGTTTATGAATCTATGCTATACCTTGAACTTTTCTAGATCCCTGCCGGAGGGAGAGAAGAAATCCTGCTTGTCAGAAAAAGAGGGGAGATTGAGAGGTAGGGAAAGACCATAGAGATAGGAGGCAAACTACTCAGGAAAGAAAAGAACCTTACTACTTTACAAGAGGAGTGAACTCACTTCTCTTATCTTTGTGAATATTCTGACTTTTCAGAAAGAGTCTTAACAAGAGTTCACAGAGGATGACAGTTAAGTAACTATGAAACCACTGGGCTGTTTGATCACCTAGAACATAGGCATATTGTAGAAGATGCAGATCACTGCTCTAACCATTTCAGAAGGCTTTAAGATTTTGAAAAAATTATTTTACTTGTAATGACCTCAATATCAATATGAGTGTGCCTGGAGTAACTATACCAGTTACCAGCTTGACTCGCAGGGCTGTTTTTGAGATTAATGAAATGTGATATGTTAAACTTCTTGGAAGGATGGTACTATGTAAACGGTAGGTGTTATTATTCCCATAAAAGGAAAGCACAGTCTTGTCTGATGAAATGGCTCTTACCTCAGAATCCTCATTAAAAGCTGTGGTGCAATTTTCCAAGTTGCATTAGTGAGACTTGGCAGCAAATGAAAAAAAAAAAAAAAAAGCAAATAAATAATAAGTCAAAATATTCCAGGTAACTACTTGCTGGCAAGTAATAAGTTTTCAAGTTCTAGAATCTTGCTGATAATTTTGAAATGCCTAAAGGCAGAACTTATTTATAGTAATGCAAAGGTGACTTCCAGCCCTGAAATCTGGGCTTCAGTCTCACATGGGGGTACAATAAAGCAGAACCATGAAGAGGAGAGCTAATACTATTGTGATTTCATCTCTGAATACAACTCAAAGGTGCTGATACAGAGGGAGCGAAATCTGGTGTGAAAATAGCCACAACAGTAGCTAATTTTAAAACAGAAATGCATAAGCTGTTTCCAAACCTCTTACATTTTTTTAAATCCTAAGGCCAGTAAATCCTATTTAAAGAAACTTATGTAGAAATGTGTTTCTATTTTGGCATAGAGAAGGAGTTGAATAGACAAAAACTAAGACATATCTAAAAATTATTTTAAGTGACCTGATTTCAAAGCCATTTTTAAGGATTTCTTTCACTATACTTATTTTTCCCTGTGTAATATAAGATGATCACAATAATCAGCATTTTTAAGTGGATTTGTAATGAAGCCTTTGACAGTAAAGTTATTTCAATTAAGTTGTATATATTCATTCTAAACTTCTTCTCTGTATATGAATTAGATGTCCCTTACATATCCTTCCTTCTCCTATCATGAAGTCTCCTAACTATTTCAGCCAAAATTAATAACAGCTTTAAAGACAAAGTTCAGAGTTACAAAGTTCTTCACTTGATCAGTAATCATAACTATTATTTTATCATATTTAATCATAAAACCCAGGCCTTTAACAGGGTGCTTAATTAAACTTTTAATTCTTATAAGAAGTTATAGCACTTGGGAAGGTTTTAAAAAATTATTTCCACTTCCTATCCAGATTATGAAAAAAAAAGGTGTGATAGAGAGATATAATGGCCGTCAGCCAAGGGAATTGTAGGTCATGCCAACATGAGCTGGCAGCAAGCCATTGTCCAATTAGCAGGGCTTCATCATTGCAGAGTAATCACTCTTGAGTAGATGGTTGAGTCATTCATGATGTAGTGGTACTTCACTTGAGCCAGTACTTCTTAGAATGGGTTTCTTGTTCGCTGTTATTACCTGCCCTATTTTGCCAGTAAAAGTGCAGGACCATTTAGGCTGAAAGCCGAACGGAAGAGAAACATCGATTATGTATCTCATTTCTCTTTACTTCCTGAAAACTGAGATTGCAATTAAACAGTGAAAGCATGGTGTGTTTTTTAAATGAGTTACAAGAAAATACAGTTTCCACACCAAAATACTCAGAGTTGGAATCCACGAGTCGATTTTTATTCTGTCTTTTCTTTGGCAGCTTCAACACTTGGCACAAATTCGAAGATATCAGTACAGTTACCTAATAATCTTAATGGATTCACATTCCATTAAAAACTTGGAATGTCACCAGACTGCTTCAGGTTTCAGCTCTATTGTTGGGGTGTCGATGACATTTCTTGTGGATGTGCAGTTATACAAACAGACAGCTTTTGAAAGAGACCCTTCTTATGGTGAGAACACCTGGGATGTTGGTTGGACAAGCTGTAAACCAGGAAATTGATTCACGAATTTCTTAATAAAATGGATAATATCCAGACATTGGAATGGCGTGAGCTTGTCAGTAGAAAAGGCTGTTCTTAGAGGCACAAAGAAAGTAAAATCATTTGCACTAATCGGTTAATACCTTTATATTTATATTCTCGTTTGTTTTGGTTCTTAACCAAAGCGCACACTAGAAAAAGGGTTGGGTTGTTTTTGCTTTCAGAAGTGGAGCAATTAAATAATGGCAGTTTGGTTTCCTAATATTTCAGAAGTGTTCTTTTTCCTATTAACTTAGTACACATAGTAAAATTTATCACTTTGCCATAGACTCCTAAAATATGTTGACAGTCTCTCTAACTGACACTGGCACCAACTCCAGGCTAACTGGTGATTTAGGGAGCTTTACTATCTGAGATGGACTTCTGTGTGTAGCCTGGCAAAGGCTGTGTGTGAAAAGTTAATGCATTCAGCACCCTGGGTGGGATGGAGCCCGGCCTCCAACGTGAGCACATTTTTTGACTGACTGGCAACAAAGAGAAATACTAGCAGCTGTTCCCAAGCAAGCCAAAAGTTGTTCCGGGGGTGAAAAAAGAAATGCTGGAATTTAACCAACAAAAGATTCCCGCGTTTAGAAAAAAATCAAAGGAAGGATACAGAAGGTCACATTTAGGCCTCCAGCTTGTTGAAGTAACAACCATTTCATTTTATCTTCTGTTTTATAAAGGATAGTATTCAATGTCATTGCTACTCACTTTTTCCTGATTCTTTATTTCTAAGTCTTCGTTTTTGTTCTGTTGATTTATCTATTTAATTCTTCATATGCAAAACCAAATGATAGATTATTCTTCCTAAAAGTGGTTTATAGAGGCTATCGTTCATGGGGGGCAGCACCAGCAACCAGAAATGAGTGGAGTAGAGCAGGCCTGGAGAGCTGTGGCTTCACATTGGTACCGAGTCGTGTTGAGTGATGTGGGTTGGAATGGAATTATGCATGCAGGTCACTTCAAAGATCTGTCCAGAGAGACCTTCTGCAACATCACAACTCATCTATTTTTGTTTTTTTAGTTACAATTACCGAAGTGTGGGTAAAACAAGAAAGTTACTAAAAGTCGGAGAAAATATCTGCAAAAAGAATCCTCGAGGGAGGGCCTTGCCACGTAAAGGCAGGCACTATATAGCACACGAGAGACATTTTCATATCTGCACTGTCATCCTTCCTTCCCAATGAATATCTTGGACTGTATGTGAATATTTTTTCTGCCAAGCAGAGCTGTGAAGTCCAGGAATTGAATTGTGCCCTACAAATAGGAAAATGGGAAGATTTAAAAATATGAGACACCACAATTCGTGATAAGACCTTCATAGTTTGGGGAACTAAGCAGAATTATAAGGGGAGATATTTGAAGCATACCTTTTGTAGACATGGATATTTTGGGGAGGTGACTTAAATCCATCAGATTTACAAGATGTCCATGCAGAGAAATGCAATGACCTTTCAAAGTTCTGTTTAACCAAGTATCTCCATGCCTCCTGTTTGAGTCTGTTACAGTAGATGTTGAACAGGTGTTTTCATTCACTAACAGAAGAAATTGTATCCCAGCTGCATATGAGGAATTTCAGCTATATTAAAGCAGAATTTTATAACAATGCAAGATGCTAGACATTGGAGTAAGGTACAAAAAAATACAGAATTGCTTTCAGAGGAAGTGTGTGTGTGTGTGTGTGTGTGTGTGTGTGTGTGTGTGTGTGTGTGTTTATAACTCAAAAGGACAAGATAGCTTAAGTACAGTACCTCATAGAATCAGAGGAGCAGAACACATGACCCTTTCATAGGTGAATTCTTTCTGGGATTAACTTAGAAATATAAAACAAACCTATTTCCTTCTCAGAGCTTACAATATATTTGAAGAATCTCAAGACAAAACCATAGAAATCAAAGGTGAGCAATTCAAGAGAATTCATTGTGAACGGCTGTTGTGTTGGCTGTTGTTTGTGCTGCAAAGGTTCAGTTGGAGGAGAGGGCAGGATTTTCCTTCTATATCCTCCATGAAGTGCAGACCACCTAAAACTTGATTTATAGGACTTGATTTAGAGAACTAGTAGAGAAGACCCTCCAGGAGAGGACTGGTATGACAAAGTCCTAAAAAGAAGTATTCTCAGGGTATTGATTAGCACAAATGGTAGATTTAGGGAAATAATTCAAAATACGGTCGGATTACATGGGGTTTTACTATGAAAGAATAAAATTGATACAAAAGAATTTAGTCTAGTCAAGTAAACAATGGAAATACACTGAAACACTGTGAGCCAAGAAGTTATGTGCTGAAAAACAATTTAAGGAATATTTGGCTAGCAATGGAATGCTTGATGGATAGAACAACAAACTACTCCAGACAAAGGGCATAGCTAGGAGACATGCCCTGGTCCTAGCATGAGTGGAGGAAGGTGTGTGCTTAGATGAAGAACTGGAAGAATGATGGTTCCTTTCAGAGATCCTGATAATTGGGTGTGGGAACTTAAGTGGAGAAAGAGGCCATCAAGCCTTGATCTATATCTATAGCTCTTTATATATACCTAAGGCACTGAGAATGCAGAACTGAAGAAACACAGATGATGCACACCAGCACATAGGTGATGGCTGAAACCACTAGGAATTGATGATTCCTCTGAGAAAAGAGAAGAGATCAAAGAGCAGGGGCTGAGCTTGAGCTCCCACACTAAGACTCCCATTGCTGGTTCCTCTACAAAGAACCAAGGTTTACTCTGGATTGCTGGTTTTAAGTTTATCTCCATTTATTTGGGAAATATTTAAGCTCCAACAGTTTATCTGATTGAAGATATTTGCAGAGGTGCTTCCTAAATTACCATTTAAGGAGTAAACCTCCCAAGTGATACTATGAGCATCATCCCTTACTTAGCACACAGGTGGATATAGGGACCTGCAAGGAAGTGCTAAATTTCTAGAGGACAAAGCCCTTACCTCAAGGTTATTTGTAATCTGGTGCCACAGATTTTGAAATATTAGGAGTAGAGTCAGGCAATATATAAACTGTGTGTGTGTGTGTGTGTGTGTGTGTGTGTGTGTGAGAGAGAGAGAGTGTGTGTGTGTGTGTGAAGAGCCATAAAGACGTGTTATAAAGTGTTAACAGTGGTGACCTATGAATGATGGGAATGTGATGGATTTTATTTTGCTTCTCTGCATTTTTCAATTTCCTGCAGCATACATCATTACATTTCTCTAATAATAACGAGGTTATTTAAACAGTTCAGTGAATAAAAGGGAAAGAGGGAAGGAAGACCAAGTGAAGTATGGAGCATAATACTGGAAAAATAAAACTCTGTAGTATGGCTTTATGTGTGATTTTTCACAGGTTCTGTGGGCCTCATCAGTTCTCTTCCTATAAGTATCAGTGCTGCCCCATGCTTCCTTTTCCCCCATCCAGCTCAGGGCTGTCCATTCTCACTGAGAAAATAAAGTCCTTAACTTATGCTGAACCAACTTGTACTCACAGTCTCATTGGTTAAATGAAAATCAACCCAAAAAGCAATAAAAAGAATAGATTTTCTCTAGTTCCTTTTTTAAAAAACTTTAAGACCTTTTTCATATTTAAATTTACCTTGAACATTGAAACCTACAGATGCCATTGCCTTCCTCTGTGTTTTCTAGAGTTACATCTCTAGAAATTACTAGTGTTGTTTTCAGTAGCTGCGTCTTCAAGAAAGTGTCAGAATGTTCAGTAATAAGGACATGTTTTTATATTAATTAGATGATTAATGACATTTTTAAAAACCAACAGTAAAAAGACTGCTTCTATCCTCAAATGGGCTTTGTTAAAAGAGGACACCATAAATTCACCCTTGGATCCTGGAAAGCCTGGACTCGCACTGCTTTCCCTTCTCTCCACATTTCCCCTGTAGAGGCCGTGCACTGCGGGCCCTGCAGTAATGAGGTGATTTCCCTCCATCATCCCCAAAGTCGGGATGAAGACGACTGACACGTGTGTGGTTGAGATTTCAGAAGTGTGAGTCAAAATAGAAAGTGATGCTCTAACGGATCTGCACCTGTAAGGCTCACAGTGGTGTTTAAAACAATTTAATGCGAACTATAACCTAACCCTGTGGTAAGCAGAATGCTGATTCTTCCTTGTTTCCTCCTCAGGAGCCTCCAGAAATGTCTTTTTTGTTTTAAGAAGGTTTTTTAAGTGGTTTCTTTTTTTCTTAAATCAATCATTAGCTTGTTTCCATGGGAGACCTAAAGTATTTAACTCTTCTAATACCCACGTATTAGGCTTCTCAAATTACTGTAACAAAATACCACAGACTGGTAGCGTAAACAATAGAAATTTTCTTTTTCACAGTTCTGGAGGCTAGAAGTCCAAGATTAAGGTGCCGTCAAAGTTGATTTCTGATGAGGCCTCTCTTCCTGGCTTGTAGGCAGCTGCGTTCTCCCTGTGTCCTCACACGGCCTTTCTTCTGTGCATGAAGAGAGCGAGCACTACTGTCTCTTCCACTTCTTATAAGGACACCAGTTCTGTCAGATCAAGGCTTCTCCTTTATCATTTAACCTTAATTACCTCCGTATAGGCCCAGTCTCCAAATATATCACACTAGGGAATGGGCTTCAACATATGAATTTGGGGGAACATGATTTAGTTTATAACAGCCCACTAATAAATAATGGATTTGTACAAGTGCAAAGCAGCATGTGTGCAATATTACCACATATGTACAACCATGTACTATGCAGCCATAAAAAAGAAAGATCTTCCTGAACTAATGCAGAGTAATTTCCAGTATATATTTTAGAAGGCAAAAATAAGATACAGAAGAATACATGCACTATATATGATATGCTTCCTTTTGTACAAGAAACAAAGGAGAATAGGAATATATATTTACAATGTATAAATGTATATAATTTATAAGCATATACACACATTTGCAAATTTTGCAAAAAGAATTATAGAACAGATAAAAAATTATGAAAAAAGTAGAAAATGAATGAAATAAAGTAAAAGTATGGAATGGGAGTAACTGTGAATGTATCCTTTTTAATGTGGACTTTTGAACCATTTAAGTGTTTTACATAGTTAAGAAATTAAAATTTAATCGAAAAGCTGAAAAGCAGCAAACCTTAAAATTTCAAAATATTAGAAAAATTAATTCATTGTATATTAAATTAATTAAGTATGCAGAATAAAAGAATAAGTTAGATTAACTTTTGGACACAGTACTATGGCTAGACATCCTTTGTCAGGCATTCTTCAAGACAACTAGCCAGAATTTTTCAATAATGTCACCATCATGAAAGACGAAATGATTGGGAACTGTCCTAGATTAAAAGAAACTAAATTAGAACAAATGAAATAAGGATCCTTGATTGGCTCACAGATGGAAAAAAAATCTATAAAGGGCATCGTTGGAGCAATTTATAGAATCTAAATGTGTACTGCATATTAATTTATAATATTGTGTCAACATTACTTTTCTTGGGTAGGAAAATGGTATTTTGGTTATGTAAAATGTTCTTGTTTTCAAGAGAAACATGCTAAAGTATTTAGCAGTAAAATGTCATGATTTACTTTCACATGGTTCTGAAAAGAAATGTATGTGTGTGTGCACATGTGTAGATAGATATAAAAATAGCAAAGAGAGCACACAAATTTAGCAAACTTTAACAGTTGGTGAACCCAGATTAGATGTATATGGATGTGCATTTTTTTAATCTTTTCTTTGGATTGAAATTGTCAAAAGAGAAAAAAGTTGGGAAAACACATAATAGATTTGGATTGTCATAAAAGTACTCTGTTCATTCAAGATGGATTTACTGAGCACCTACTCTGTGCCAAGCCCTGTTCTAAGTGCTGGGGAGGTAGCAGTGGATAGGACAAAGTATGTTGAGGAGACCTTTGAGCTGAAACCAGAATGACTAGAAGAAGCCATTCATTCGTCCAGCAGATTTGCATTGAGCACCTACTATGTGTTCATATGTACATATATACATAAGTTGGTGATCAGTGTTACGGAGGAAAATAAAGCATCGAGGGGAATAGTTAATGAGGGACAGGAGTAGAAATTTTAGATATGATCATTCAGAAAGGGCACATTGAGCAGGTGACATACAAAGACCAGGGCTAGAGCTGGGGTTTGGGGAAGAGACAGATCATTTAGGGCTTGACGGGCCATTTAAATGACTTAGGCTTTTACTCAGTGAAATGGGAATCCTTTGGAGGGTTCTGAGTAGAATATAACCCAACTTATCTTTCTAGAATATGTTTTGCACGCTGGGTTGAGAATAGGGTACAAAATGACTAGGGCAAAATCAGAGATACCAGTTAAGCATCAACCAGAGTAATCCAAGTGAGAGGTAGTTTGTACAAGGGTAGAAGCAGGAAAAGAATGCAAAGGTTTGGATTTGGACTCTATTTTGAAAGAGAAGCTGCCAGGATTTCCTGCTAACTGATTAGAAGTGGGATATAAGGAAAGGAACAAATCCAAAATGACTGAGGTTTTTAGCTCAACGAACCAGAGGGATGTGGTTGCCATGGACTGAGGTAAGAAAGAACGACTGCCCAGAAGTGGGTCTGAGAGGGAACATGAGAGATTGGGTGAGTAGACATAAGATCAGTGGGTAGTTAGCAGCCAGGCAGAGGGAAAAGGCAAAAGCTTAAAAGTTCTGAGAACTTCTGAACAGTCTTGTGCAAGGATAATTAGGATGTTCTTGTATATATCTTTTCATAGAATTTTTTTTCATTTACAAATTAATCTAATAGTAAGTTGAGCTCCTATCTGCTCAGATGAAAAAGTTAACTCCCACTTTGCGCTGACTTCTGCCTCATGAGTCTAACTCCTATGTGGAGTTACTGTAGCAGGCCTCCCTTGTTCTGGGTGCTGGACGAAAGTTTCAGTGGGAAAGGAGGAATCTGTGCTGAAGATGTGGCCCTGTTCACAGTGACATGTGAGGCAGCATTGGTGGGAGTGGCCCTGCAAGGTTCAGCCAGAGTGTAACAGTGGTTCCCAGACATTTTTTGCCAATGACCCCTTTGACATGTGACTAAATTTCACAGACTGCCTTTCAGTTTTGAACCCAAATTTCCCTTCTTTCTATGCTCCACGCCTAAATCCATGAGAGACACACATTCTAAGCATAGTTCGTTCCTCAAGAGCAAGCTCTGGCAGCTTTGAGTCTATTCATTTACATTCCATTGCCCCTACTGCTCAACTCCAAGATTCCTGCAGAGGATGCTCTTAAAATAATGAGGCCTTATTTATTCAGATTCTTCCTCCCCCAGGAAGATGCTGAGAGCTTTTCATGAGAATTCTTAAAGAATTGCTGAGGTTCTGTGGACTTCAGAGAGTGTGCTTAACACGGGGACTCTCTCAGTAGACACTTATTGATAGAGATGATGGTCCTTAAATCCATTCTGCCGGGAAGACCTGCTCACTACAGCTGAAATACATCCTGCCAACTGCAGCCTAGCCTAAGAGAACATTCCCTTTCTGACCAACACCAGAAACGGAAGGAAGGTAGATTTACCTTCTCCCTTCTCCCTCTCTTTCTTCCCACCTCCCTGAGTTTATTTAAAAGCCATATGAGTGAAATAAGCCAGCCACAAAATCACAAATACAGTATGATTCTACTTATATGAGGAATCTAAAGTAGTCAAAGGCATAGAAACAAATAGAGCAGTGGTAACCAGGGGCTGGGGGTTAAAGGGAAAGGGGGAGTTGTTTTAATGGCAACAGAGCTTCAGATTTTCAAAGATGAAAATGTTCTGGATATCTACTTTCACAGCTGTGTGAATATACTTAACATCGAACTGTACACTTGAAAATGGATGAAATTGCAAATTTTACGTTACATGTCTTTTGCCACAATTTTTTAAAGCCACATTAACAGCATTACTCCCATGAAAGGAGAAATACATACATTCTAAAATGTGGAATGCCTTAGGATGTAGCAAAGAAACAGAGTTCATGGGGCAAGGCTTTTATGTTATAAGTGAAGATGTTTCTTCTTGTCCATTTCCCCATGCTATCCATCTCCCTGTGATTTTGCTGGATACACGTGTGTATTGTGTGTGTGCACACCAGCAATGTGTAGACATGTACAGTCTTCCATAAGTGATTATTAGCATCATTACATCACAAGAAAAAGGCTTCAAAATCACCTTTGAGTTACCTAGTACCTCCACTGGGCAGTCCTCTGCTAGGTTTAATATCAAAGCAGCAATCTAACTCAGCTCTACTTGGGAGCAAATTTCTATTCCAGCTCCTACTGTTACTTAATGAAAAAACAGTTGTCTTTTGGTCCAAAAGTTCCTGAAATTCAGCCTCTTTTGTGTTTCATACACGCTTGGTCCCCTTTTCTAAGTAGTTATTGCATTGTATATAATTCCCTGGGCCCTGTGGAGTCTGGCCTCCATTGTTTCCTCACTCTATTAGATTATTTTTGGATCTTAAGATTCACTTCAATCATTTTTGGAAATAAAATGTATAATATATTTGTAATTTTAACTTTGAGTTAAAAAATACTTCTGAAAGAGCATGATGGTCTTAGCATTCAAGGCTTTCTTTCTTGCTCCACCTTACAGAACTGGAGGGGCAGCTTTTGCACCATCGTGGCCATCTGTGATCAGAGGTCAGTATCAAGAAAAGGTCCATCCAATGCCAACTCCACAACATGAGGCCCTGTTTCCATTGTTCGCCTCAACTTTGCGTCTAGAGTTTGAGTTAAAATCATTGGAAGAACTATCCAAAAAATTTCAACCCAGAGTCAGGTCCTAACCGTCAGCACAGGAATGTGTCTAAAACAGCTAGAACTGTGACCACCAGGAACCTGGGTGCTCCCATCATTGCACAAGCATCTCCTTTGTCTTTTCTCAGGTTGCTGATACAGAACTATGCTCTCTCCTAAATTCTGACCATTCTTGGTAAATTATAGATATTATTGACTATTCACTGTGAGTAAATCACAGTACTTGTTGTCATGTTTTAGAGTATTCCTTTTACCCTCATCTCACTTCATTGCCTCATGTCTTCCATCTCTTCTACTTGTAGTCATATTTTCTGGTTTCTTTTTCACTCATTAGCAAAGATTTTGAATTATCTGGTTCAGTTCTAAAACATGTCCAAGAGATTATTAAGGAGGAAAGGTTTTGAGCTATTTTCTTCTGCATTTTAAGTTGTACAGAATGACAGGGTGTGTACAACTTTTATACTGTTCTTAAATGGATGCTATTAATTGTCAAGTCTAAGAAAATACAAGATGAGGCACTCAAACAAAACTGTAGGTCTGCATGACTGGCTATACTTGCTCCCCTGATAGGTCTAAATAGAAAGGGCTTACTTGTCCAGCAAGGGAAAATCATGCCTGGAAATAATGCCTGTATAAATGCCTTGAAACTCAGACTGCCAAGTCTGCATTTGTTTAATTTCAGGGTTCTGCAACTGCACAGTTGAATTTTTGTTGAATAGGTATGATGGCCTTTGGAAACTTCCATACGTAGGAAATCACTGACTCCTTTTTTTTCCCTCCATACTGCCTTCCATTACATCCTATCAAGGCTCCCTGTGTTCTCTGCAAATTGTTCATGACCTCAGCAGACTGATTGGAGTAGGCCAGCATTCCAAACAAAAGTAGCTTGAAGGATATGTCATTCATAGACCTATAGGAGACTTGGGGAAGTTAAGAAAGCTCTGTTTGTTTTGCCAACTCACAAGTCCATATATTTTGCCAGTGGTACCCAGAGTAAATGAAATTACTATCAACCTGGTCTTTCTTTCTTGTCAATTTTTGTATAAAGTGTTTGAGAAATACTAAAAACCATAACTCTTCTCATTTATTATGGTAGGAATTTAGGAGTGTCAAGAACTGAAGGTTAAAAAAACAAGGCATATTAGAAGTCATCTAGACCAATCTAGAATCTTTTTACAGTAATAACATAAGTAGCTCTCCAGCCTCTGCTGGAACACTTCCAGCAACGGGGAGCTCACCACCACTCTAGAGCCCCTCCCTTTTGTGCAGTTGCGATTGCCAGAAAATCCGTTCTCATTTTTAGTAAAAATCTACCTCCCTCAATTTTTATTGTGAGATTGTTTATGCCCACGAAATAGAAGAGAACAGATTTTATCTCATTTTTTCATAATAGCCCATTAGCTCTCTGAAGAGGATGATTTTTTTGTTTGTTAATTTATTTTGTTTCTTAGATTCCACATATAAGTAAAAACATATGGTATTTGTCTTTGTCTGACTTATTTCACTTAGTATAATACCCTCTAGATTTATCTGTGTTGTCACAGATGTTAAGATTTCATTCTTTTTATGGTTGAGTAATAGTCCATTGTATATATGTACCACATCTTCTTTATCCAGTTGTCTATTGATGGGTACTTAGGTTGCTTCCATATCCTAGATATTATAAATAATGGTAAATAATGCTGCAGTGAACAAAAGGGTGCATATATTTTTCAAATTAGTGTTTTGGGTTTTTTTAGGTAAATACCCAAAACTGGAATTGTTGGGACATAAGGTAGTTCTATTCTTAAATTTTTGAGGAACCACCATACTATTTTCCATTGTGTCTGTACCAATTTGTAATTGCACCAACAGTGCACAAGGGTTTCTTTATTTCCACATCCCTGTCAGCACTTGTTGTTCGTGAAGACAACTTTTGCATGAGTCCCATAAGTCTACCTTTCTTGGGGTTTAACATCTCTGGTTCCATATACCCGCTGAGACATAGATTCTATGCTCATGATCCTTGTTTGTCAGACCTGCTCTTAACCTACAGCACCAGGACTAAATACAAGAGTCTCAACGTGATCTGAACACTAAAGAGTAGAGCAAGGATATGACCTCATCTCTACATTATGCATCTTTTGATGTAGCCCAGGATTGTGTTAAATTTCCTGGCAACTGTGTCACAGTACTGACTCACCTCATAAAGCCAACACACTCTCATCCTGTCCTTACAAAGTTGACTTTTTAAATTTTAGTATAGAATTTGACATCTATTTTTCTTAAATTGCATCCTTATACATTTACCTCATAATATCAGCCTGCGGAAATCATTTAGGATCTTTATTCCGTCTCCTGGAGTATCTTACCAGCTTGCCATCCAGCTCTTTTCCAAGTTAGAGATAGAAGTTAAACATGACAGAGTAGACAACAGAAATCTGGGTCTCATCACCAGACACTTTTTGTCAAGTTGAAGTTGACATTAATACTTCACCCTGCTGCTGATTGCTTAATTTTACTATCTTCCAGACCCCATTTTTTCATATTATTCAAAGAGCAACCTAAGAGATGTCACCAGGCTTACTGAAATCCTGGGATGCTATTTCCAATGCATTCTCTGAGCAGTAATCCCATCAAAACCACAAATGAAGTTATTTTGGCATGACTTGTTCCTAATGAAGCTTGGATCATCTGCCACCTTCCTGTCTAGATTCTTAGTAGGTGTGATGGTTTGTTTGCCAAGCCTAGAAAGATCAAGTGTACAGCTCATATGGAAGTGCTGTTCAAAGACTTAGTTCTTCTACTCACTGAGAGCATCAAAACTTTCAGAGAGCAAATGAAAACATTTCAAAGGGCTACATGCACATCTGGATTGAGTGACAAGGACAATGTCAAGGGGAAAAAATTCTCCATTATGCGTGTACATTATAAAAATGAAAAGAAAACCAAAAAAAATAAGTCACTACAATTCTTGGGAAAATGGCTGATAAGACTGAGATATGACTTAAAAACAGAAGTGGAAGTTGGATATTAGAAAAAAAAACTTTGAGGCCCTGAAGCCCACCGTGCTACAAATCTCTGTTAGAAAGCAAGTTGAACAGAAAGATAGTTGGAGGCTACTCATCCAGACAAGGCTAGGAATTGAGGGAGGAGATTCCTTATGAGAAACACACCTAAAATGGTTCCTTACTATGGTATGGGCTTGTAAATCTCACAGAATGAAACACAGATTAAAAGCACACACCAAAAAGAGCCATCGTCACAAAGCTCCCCCAGTGCATGCCCAGACACTAAGAGCCCCTCCCTCTGCATGCAGGGGGCTGATTTCAGTTCACCGACAACACCAATGTCCCTTACCTCATCTTTCTGTTTTCCTGTTTTAGTCGTTCTCAGCTACTAGGTTTCTGAGAGTCCTGCTTTAACAGGACTTGGGCATGTGGGCATCAGCCCGGTGGCCCTCGCCCCTCTAGCCCCTTCACTGTTTTCATAGAGCCGTATGTCAGATTTCTCAGGCTCCTTCTTTCCAGCACCATAAATGATTGAATCCTTAAAAATGCTGCTGTGGAGTTATTTTTGGCTCTCCTTTTTCCAGCTCTGGTGACTGCCTGCTCATCGACAACCATTAACAGCTGTTAGAAGGGGCTTTCAATTGCGTGCCTTCTTGCTGAAGTGCTGTAACAACCAGTTTCTAAGAGCTAAGCTATGTTGTAGAGGTGAGAAAAATGGCAGAAGAGTTATATAAAATCCCCTTCATTAGGGGAGTCAGGATTTTCTCTCTTTTTTTCAGGAAAACTAAGCTTCTGACCGAAGCTATAGAGGTACTGCCCAGCTGAGTCCCCGTGGAGGCTAATTCAGATGACCTCGTTTGTTGGCACCAGAGATGGCCCTGCATCATTCTCAGGGACACGATCAAGGGGTGCCAGATATCTCTGCATCCTTGATATGAGAATTTTAGAATCCCACTCTCAATGAGCGGCTGCCACTTCACTGCATCTGAAGTTCTGAACTAGATAAAGAGGAAATGGCCTGTCACCACAGGGGCTGGAAGCTGCCACCAGGGCCCCCTGAGGCCACCTGTAAACCTGGACCCCATCAGCCTCTCCAGGAGCCCATTGCTGCCAGCGAGGCTCCCAGGTGGCCTCCTTCTCAGTTGTTATTTTCCTACAAAGGATTCAGAACTACATTAGACTTTTGGAAAATTGCGTGCTCCCTGTAAACATTAATACATTAATTCTCACTAGCCCCAGAAAAGATAATAACATGATTGCTGATCAATAATTAATACTTCACGTCTGCTGACACTCTACCACCTTTTACTACTTCACTCTTTAGAATACCCACCTGCCACCACAGGGGAGTAACACACAGTTCTACCCCATGTTTCAGCCTAGGAAATCTCAGAGGCCATGTCCAAACACCTCCACCCTAGCACTTAGCTGGAATAACTGCTCAGGCTCCTAATCCCACTAAAATATTCATTTAGAGTACACATGGAAGTGAAATGATTCCAAGTGGTATGTGAAGAAATTTTTTTTAAATCATTTATTTTAATATGTATTACAAAAAGTGTAACCTGAGGCTTCACAGATAATATTGCTTAGGATAAGTTCTTTTTAAGCTAAGTTATTCAAAGAAGAAAGCAAGTTGCGTATGAGAAAATATTTTAAATTGTGACCATCAGTCACAAGTGTCAAGAGTTTGGGAAACACTCTATAATTCAGTACTTTTTCTATCCACTAGTCCTGTCTGTCTTGTACAGTTTCTACCCAAAGAAAGCCACAGTGGCATATTAACTGAGAATACAGGTTCACGCCTATTTTCCTAAGTTATGTGTAAAATATAGGAACAGACTTTTTGCTTTAAGTACATTTAGATGAAAACACTTCTTGTGCGTTTTTCTTTCACTCCTCTATTTTTGGTTATCTAATTTGTGTATTTCTTCCCAAATACCCCAGCTCTCCTGCTTGGATCTCTAAGTGTCTAGACCACTGCCCCCTGTTTCTCTAGTCCTCCTTATGGAGAGGACAGGGACTGTCGCTCTCCCTGACAGCTGTTTTGTGTTGCAGAATTTCTTCAGGACTAACTTAGATGATTTAAGCTTCTACCTCAGATCTCTGTAACCACACTTCTGCCCCTCTCCTTCCTTCCCATGTTCTAACTCGGTGAAGTTCTAAAGAAGGCCTATTTGTTTGGCTGGTAGGGACATCCCTATAATTCAAATGTTCTTCCAAAGAATAGATGTTGAGGGCAATGGGTTTGATATTAGCAACCCCGTTTTCTGTTGCTAAAGTGTAGGACAGGGAGAGGACATGGCAGGAGACGAGGCAGGACAGGTCAGTCGAACCCTGTTTATAAAGAGCATTGAATGCCATGCTGAGGAGTTTGTGTTTTAATCTGCAGGAAGCAGGAAGATAAAATGATTGTCATTCAGGACATGAATTCAGACAGCAATACAAAGGAGAATTTAGGGAGAAAGAGACAACGGTCAGGTTTCTGCAATGGCCTAAGGAAAAAGTAATAAAGCCACAGAATAAGGCACATTTGTTAGAAAAGAAAGAGGTGGATGATTTTTAAAGCCTGAAGAAAAACAAAAAAGACCTAAAATTGTATCATAACTTTCAGTTGTACATTCATTAACTTATTTGCTTATTACCTATTTTTTCCTCTAGATCGGGGTTTTCCAGCAGCATTGTCTATGATGATGGAAATGTTCTTCTGCATTGTCTGATATGGTGGCCACTAGCCACATGTAGCTATTACGCACTTAAAATATGGTTAGTATGACTGAGGAACTGAAGTTTTAATTGTATTTAATTTTAATTAGTTTAAATGTAAATAGCCGTATATGACTAGTAACCACCATATTGGACAGTGTAGGACTAGAATATGAGTTCTAAGCATCATACTGGCCTTATTTCCATTTGTCCATAGAGCCCAGCACAGTGGGCTGCTTTGTGTTTTTCACAAACAAACTTTCTTATTTTTTTTTTGTTTTCACATTTTTATGGGGAGCCACAGGGGAGGGGGTGGTGGAGCTGCTCACAGTTTCTTCAGTTACTCCAGGCTTGGGTCCTGGCATCCTGGGGTTGGCTGGAAGCATCGGACATGTTCCCATCATCTCGGACAGGCACTGGGTAGTTGCTGAGTGTGACCTGGCTGATCATGGCAGCATACTAGGTGTAGGGGCTGAGAGGGACAGAATTTTATAGAGGCCCCCGATGGTGAAGGAAGTTCCTTGGCCCAGGAGTTCTTGAAGAAGGCGGCGAGTCTCCCGACCATCTTGGTCTCAGCAGTGACAAACTTCTTTATGGAAAATTTTGGCCCCCACTTATAGAAGAAGGAGGAGGATAGAGATTTCCCATACACATTTAGGATATCTCCCAAATGTTTAAACGTAAGCTCCCCACATATGAAGGTGGAGGAATGTCAGACCAAGGACGGGGGAAAGGTGAAAGTCGGCTTTATGGTTGAAAAATCCAAGGATAGTGTCTGCTCTATGGCCCCTGCCTCTTGGTCTTCATTTCTGGCTCTTATGATGCACGGCACCCATGCTTCTTTCTTATAATATGTAAAGGTAATAATCAAAATGGAAAAATATATTTTAGGAAGAATGAGAAAAAGAAAACATATTAAAGCCCCTTTGTTAGAATAACTGTAGCAATATGGGAGCAATCATACACGATCTGTGAGTCGCTCAGGACTCAAGCCTTGTGATCTTGGGCAAGTTGCTTAAGCTCTCCAAACCCCAGTTTCATAGAAAATGAGAATAAGAACCATAACACTTCACTTACCAAATTGTTGAGAGGAAGAAATGATATAATAGGAAATTTCATGTTTTATGATCTATAAAGTTCCATTCAAATGTTTCTTATAATTCACACACACTGGAATGTATCTGAATGGATGTCTGAAAGGCACAGTTATATTAAAATACAATTCTATTATGCGCCTTTCATAAAAAGAAAAATAATAAGTCCTCAAATTCTGGATACCTCCATCTAAAACAGAACCTAAATGATCCCAAAAGACTTTTATCTCTCTTAACATTAAAAAAAAAAAAAAAAAAAAAAAAAAAAAAAAAAAAACTCTGGACAAGCTAATACCACAACCTCCTTCTAGTGGCTTGTTATGATTCAATAGTGCTTGTAGCCAGGAAGTTCTTTATGCCTTTCCATCTTCTCTCTGCCCTTTCAGATTCAGTGGCTACCTCCCCCTCTCCATTTGCACAAGATCACTTCCCACTTGCCACTGCAGCCTTTCATACTCTTCTCTTATTTTCCTCACTCTGTACTTTGATCACCTGCCTCTGGCCCACTGTCATAGCAATAAATTTAGACTCTTTTCTCCATAAACTGACCTCCCCGAACTCACAACTATTGCAGCACCTGTAGCCTTCTATTAAGAAACATCTCCAGCTATCTGAGTCCCACAGAAGCACCACTTTCCCTCCTGCTCACCCTTGTTTGCCTGTCTTCACTCCCCATGATTATAGCAAAGTTGGTTATTATCTCACTTATATTCACCATCCACAGACATAGAGCTCTGTATAACCCTATCAAATAATATCACATTGACTTAGGTGTATCAAATCACATGCTTTCTGTAGGTAACAACTACCTACAAGAAAGGCATGAAGCTTGGCCTGTGTGTTAGGTTCTCATGCTGTGCCCCAGATCCAGAATTTTTACAGGGAATCCTGTCAAAAATAGTTAAGTTGCCACTAGAATTATTTTCTCATAGAACGGAACCCCATTTCTTTTAGACTTTCTTAAATATGCCTCCTTTCCGATCTTTTTGTCATTTTATTGCTCAGAATTTAGTATGCTTATCAAAATAAGGGGTCAAAACTATAAACAATTCACATAAATGCTCATCATTTTAGGGAACCTGAACATTAGTTTTCAGGTTTCACCATCGTATTCCCCAAAATTCTACCTCACTGAGAACATGTTCTCTTTCTAACCATATTTAAAGACAGGAATCATTATAAATCTTATTGGCTTTCATCATATATAAGCATAAATAAATAATTATCTTCTATTTTGTATTTGGGTTATATCTTTTTCTTCCCAAAATATTAACATCTCATTAAGCATAATCAGAATTTATATCATTTGTCATCTTTAAACTTTAAATCTAATTCAAACACCTCTTTTTGGTTAGCACATAAAGAATAAGGTCACTCTATCCCCAGTCATTGATAAAAATGCTGAAAATTAATGGGCTGACAGCCAGTCAATAGTATGACACCTGACTGTATTGATAACAAAAGGATAAAAATGGTAAATATGCTAAAATTATACAAAAGATAAACAGAATGAAAATAAGATATTTTAAAATCCTATAATATTAAGAGATAAATGTTTTACGGACCTCACAAGAAAGAAAAAGCAGCAGTACAAGTCAAAGACCCCACACCTTCCAGTGAAGGTCAGCAGGGTTCTGCAGGTGCACTCTTAGGTGATTAATACACATACACCCAAGATATGGATTCTCAGGCAGGTGTCCTCAGGGTCGAAAAGCAGTAAAGAAAAAACACACCTGACCTTTCTCCCTCTGGAGGGTGTCCGCTCAGATTTGGTACCTGGTAGTGAGGGTTAGCACCGGTGGTCTAGCTATGTTCTCCGATCTGCCATCTGCCATCATAAACAGCTTAACCTGATAATTATAATCTTCATAAAAGATCAACTTATAAAGCACTTTTATATACAGTATTGCATGTGGCCAAACACAGTCCTATGTTCATACATAAGACCAGGTGTGCTTTTCACTTTTCATTTTACAAAGGCTGGTGTGAGGCAGGAATTCTCCCTGAAACAGATTTTGTTTTCATATGCAAATTGCATGACTGTAAGAAGAATCTTCACTTCATGTTTGCAGTACTTGAAACATTTCCACGTCTCATGCGTTGGTCCATGCAAATGCAGGTTATACTTTTGGTGGCCCAGTGTCTTAAGGAACAAAGGCTAGGATTAACAGGTTGGATAAATTACATTCCAAAATTTGTTAAGGAATTTGTTGTTTGAACCTAGAGTGTATTTTTTTCCTGGAAACAGATTATGAATAGTGGTTAATTCCCTAAATCATCTCCCAAATCTCATATCTGTATCACCTTTTATTGTTTTAAATTTATTCATTGAACAGATATTTATCATCATGAGAAGAGAGAAGGAAATTAATTCCATGGTCTAGGAATAAGTGAAGGACTATGAAAGTACAAAGGAAGAGTAGATAATTCTAATGAGAGAAGACCTCATGGAAGAGAGGAGGTATGGGTAGGATTTTAATAGATGAGAAAAGGCAATTTTGAGTTTCATGTCCCTCCATTATATGCCCGCAGCACCTTCTCTATATTTCTGTCATAGCAGCTTTTGCATTGTATTGTAATTGAATTATTTCTTGTCTGTCTCCTCATTTGGACAGTTAGATCTTTGTGCCAGATTTCTGAGTGGTTTTGGTGGAGATGTTGTTTTTAATCTGGAAATAGACCATCCAGAACAATGCCAACGTGGTAGTCATTTGGTTAATGTTTGTCCAATAAAGGGTATACTTTAGAAAAGTTATGGATGCAGGAATGTTTAGCGTGTATTAGATGAGAATGAGAGAAAGGTTTGGAACCAAATCATTGAGGGTCAGAGGCCTAAATGCCAGCAAAAATGATATCATTGGATTCTAGTTTTGATGTACTTTTTCAGCCACACCTAACTACTTACTATTTGTGTTATTTTTTTTATGAAAAAATTCTTTGGAGTTCCATCTTTTCAAGGATGCACAAACTTCATCCAGGGAGAGATGGAGATCTTAGGGCAGCAGTCATTTGTCTTTGTAGACTGACATCAATGAACCAATGGATCTGCCTCCACCAACCACGCTAGGAGTTCACAACTGGCGAACAAAGGGCAGGTGCTCCCAGGGGCCTTTCTGGGGACTTGCCTGCTGTTCACCTTTAAGTACAGCTTATTTATTTAAGTAGGGGCTGTTTATAAGTCAGGGACAGCATGTGCTTTATAAAAATGCTTTCAGTGTCTGATTCTTTTTATTTCCACCACTTGCACAAACATACGTGAAAATTTTCGCTTATCTTTTCTTTGCATTATCAAATTATTTCTCTCCCACCTCCCTTTGAAAGTCTTGAGTTAATGTTTTTACGTTTATTTTGCATTTTTCTAAGCTAAGACAACCAGGCAAGTAAATTTAGGTTGGAGTGGTACTCACCTCAGCTGATGGCAAACAACCTTGAATGAGGGCCTGGGCAGCCTTCTCTGGCTAACTGCAGAGTTGGCTCTCTAAGCTTCAGTTTCACTACTATAATTATGAGCAAGAAGCCTATAGTTAATTATAATGCATGAATGGGAGAGATTCCTGGACTTATTTACATTCATTACTTGCTGGTAGTTTCTCTAGTTGAGGTCTCCATCCTTGCTTTTACATAGCTTTTCACATGTTTCTGCAGTCGGTGTGTGAATTTTTATGATCTGTTGCATGTTATTCATGCAGTTTCCTGCCCTGTAATGGTATCAGTTTTCCAGACGCAGAGGAATACAGACTAAAACCCAGGAGCCTGCATTAACATAAAATGTCCCAGTTCTGTCAGTTTGATTAATTTGTCTCTTTGTCTCCACTCTATATGATAAGTGCTATTAATGGTTGCAACACTTCATATGTCAAAGTCTTTCTTCCTAATGACTTGAAAATGTGGTTTATTTCCCCCTTTTTGTATTATTTTTCTCATTTAGCATTCCACTCAAGTATAGATTTATGCCATGCTCTTTCATTATCTTACTGGTTGCAGCACTGGAGTGATTACATATGGTGTAGAGTATGCGTAAAGATGTGATCCCAGGGGCAGCAGCTGCTGATGCAAGCTGAAAATAGATCCAGCGTACGCTCAGCACTTTTCCCAGAGGCCTTTTATTTATTAGTAACAGTCTTGGTACAGGACAGCTTGGATCCTCATTTAGCAAGATGACTTTTTGCCTTTCTGAACACGGCAGTGACTTTGCTCTATTTACTGACACTGCTGTGTAATTTTTTTTAACCACCTTGTATCCCAGCAATGACTTAACCTAACAGCAATTGTAATATAATCTCAATATATAATGAACTCAAGAAACGACAGGCTCCGTTTGAAGTAATGGAGCTTGACAGATCTAAGGTTTAAATTAAATAATCCTATTTGTAAGACAGCATTTGTACATGGTACGCTGCTTTAAAATGAATTCCTGTTCTTCTCTAGAGCTTCTTACACAATTTTTAGTATTCTTCCTTTCAGAAGGACTTTTTTTTCTGAAAATAAATGCATTGTCAAGCCAATGGCTCTTTCACAAAGAAAGAATAAAATGAAATTTTTTTTGCGCATTTCAATCACTGAACTGGAACCAGCATCATTAATGATTTTAGATGGGTAGTTATTAACCCAAGCTGGCAAATCCAGATAGCTCAGCACAGAGCTATTTCTATCAGCACAGAACATCTGTGATATAAATATAATAGTGGAATTTAGGATTAATATAATAGCTAACCTTCTGCTCATGTTTTAGGCTCAAATTGATATTTTTTTCACAAATTTTCAGTGTCCTAATAATGAATGTGTGTATTTTCTGAATAAATCTAAGGATTTTGTACTGTCGTTCTTCTTGTCAAGAGGTGTACTTTAAACAGGATAAGGAGCAAGTTCACTGTACATATTGGCAGAGGCATCAAGATAGTAATTCCTCACTGCATGATAAAACTTTCCAGATTGCAAAAATGAAAAAATAATAACATTAAGGGTTTATAGACGAATGACAATGTGAGGAAACCTTGAAGAAAGATGAATTTATAAGTAGAGAGTGGACTCCTTTCTGATGAAGTAGTAAATAAAAGAAACAAGTCAATATTTTGCTTTTTGCTACTTTGTCTGATTTTACCTGCTTCAGAATCAAGCAGCCATCAGAGAAGAAGGGCAATTCCCTCCTTAAGTTGGCTTTGCCCTGAGCTAGTTTCATGGCTTCTTCTGTTTGGTAACAGAGATTTTATTAATTCTGTGACCAAATGAAAGTTATTTGGGGTTAGACACACGATTTCCTCCTGGGTTAGGTTAAAAATTAAAACAGTGATTCATGATAAAGAAGTCAAGTGTATTGTTTCATTTTAGTGGGGATATGACCCATAATGTTGAAAGAGCAGTAACTTAAACCATCCCCAAAATAAGCAAACCAAGGAGTGCTTCAGCTGTGTAGAGGAGGAACCCCCTATCCCTGCCCATGTGTACGACTGCGTAAGCAAGCGTAAGACTATGGCATTTTATCAGCTGTGTTCATTGTGGTTCACATGTTCTTTCCAGTTTGTTTGGGACTTTAGACTGCTAATAGCCCGGACTGCTATAATGAGAGGAGCAGCCAGCCCTTACCCTGCCTTATAAAGATGACCTTGATAGGAATAGGCTGATGTGCCTGCTTTCTCACTCTTTTTATTTTGTCTTCCTTTCTTTCCTTCCTGCCCTCCTTCCCACTTGCACATACAAAAAGCACCCAAGCTGCTTTTCTAGGCTCATCCCTAATTCCCTCTGTTGTGACACAGTAATGTTATAGCCAATTTCATTCTCCATCTAGTGGCCTCAGAACAGTGGGTGATCTGCTTGCTGTAGGAGAAGTGATACTCTGGCATGACAAGATGAATTAAGGATGGGGTTTAAGTATTAACTCTTAATTTCCTAGCTCTCATGGTTCTAAAATGAAATTCAGTGTTGTTATAACCGGGAGAATAAGGATTTATGTGTATGTGTGTCTGTTGCTGAAACTGTGTTTGATCAATTGAATTGACCTTGTTTTTCTGGTGAAATACATTGACTGTATTATGAAAGAAGCAACCTAAATGAAGAAAAACATTTCATGTATCTTATCAAATATTTCACTGGGACCTCTGAAAGCTGATATTCCCTTCTGCCGCCAGACCCGAAATGAGACAAAAGCACTTCACTGTTTGTAAGTAGGACTTTGTTTTACTCTGAAACTTTTTCATTTCCAAGGTGTCTTATAAGAGTTATCTCAGTTTGAGCTAAGCTTCCCAATAAATGATGTAAAGTCTGAAAGGAGGCTCTCAGAGTCAATTATTTAGCAAGTGGTTTGTAAACCAAAGACTAAAGAAATGCATTACCAGATAGGGATCACACAGAGAAAGAAGGAAGGAACTAACTTTATTGAGCATCTATTATGTGTCAAGTAAATATGAAAGTAATTTGAGCAAAATAACAAAGATTTTAGTATCGGGGGAACAAAAGAAGATCGACTTGCCGAGTTCTTTTTTTTTTTTAGTGGAACAGTATGTTTTATAGAAATGTTTGAATGGGAGAGAGAAAGAGAAAAGACAAGAGGAGTAGGAGGATTGAAATTGTTAAAGTCTATCTATATAGGTAATAATAAGGCGGAAGAATTTCTGCCACTAGGACAGAACTAACTCTGTTGAGTTTAATACCAAGATAGTTGTTAGCAAGTAGAAAAAAAAAAAGTATTATTTATTTTTGTTCCTGTGTTCCATTAGCAATTTCTCCCTCTTCAAATTCTTTTGAAAATAGAGAAGTCTGCATCTGAAGCTTCACTTGGCCCTCATTCTAAGGTCTGCCTCACCCAGAAATCATCATGGGAAAGCCCAAAATCAATGGAATTTTTTCAGTGGATAACTTAAGCCAATTTTGAGTCTGATTTAAAATTCACTGTATAAATTCATCCTGGCTTGCTTCAGCTATGAGTGTACTCTCCTTTCTATTGCTGACTCTTTCAGTAAAACATACATCCACTCCACTTTCCACACTTCAGATTTCAAGTGGAAGAGAGCTATTTGAAGGCCTGTTCTCAAAACTGACTTCTTGGACCTTGTAGAACTTTCTTTAAAAGCTCCCATGAGAATAGATATGTATGTGCTTACTGCTTGAAAATGATCTTTGATCCAAGAAATTTATAGCATTTGTATTTATGGGCATGCAGTTATGCACTGAGCTTGTTGTCAGCAAGCTGGAGCCCATGTCTCTCTCGTTTTGGTTATACCCTGTTCTAAAAAGATACATATAGTTCATCAAGTTAAGATTTATTAGCAAGGCCAGCAGGTGATAATGGGACAGTCATTTTTATATATCAGTTTTGACTTGGTACCCTTAATTGGCAGCAAGGAGAAATATTAAAAGATCTTGCTAACGCAGCATGATGTATGGGAAGTGAGAACGTCAGGGGAGTTTTTTTCTTCCGTGTTATATTGGGAATCATAAAACCTTGGTCTTAAAAATCATCCAACCCAGCACTAAGGAAAAGGGCTATATTTTACCTTTTGTATATACCTTGTGTCTAATACAGTGATGGTATTGATACAAAATAACCTTTATTGTGTGTTCACTATGTGCCAGGCACTGTTTAACTCATTGATACTATAAGGTTGCTGCTATTATCTCTATTTGCCAAATGAGGAAAATGAGGCAAGAGTTTCCTTAATATGCTCAAAGCAAAGCACCTAAATCAAGGAGCCTGAGTAGCCTGATTTCAGAGCTCATGTTTTTAACCTCTTTGTCTCAGGGATGACAATGTAACATTCATTAAACATGCAAATGTCTGTGTTTTTAACAGGTGGCAAAATAAGGCCCAGGGTCACAAACCAGTCAGCAATAGATTTGAGGACAGCGAATATCTCCAGCTCTCATTCGAGGTCTATGTATGCCACACAAAGTCACCATGAATTTAGCATTAGAAATTTGCCTTTACACAAGAAATAATGAAAAAGATGCTGAAAAAGTTGAAATATAAAATGATAGAAAAGAGAAAATATCTGAACTAAATATTCATCTTTTTTCTTTACTTTACCCTTTGATGACTCCTCAATTCATGTCACTTGTTCACATAAAAACCTTAATATCTAGGTCACTTTTACTTACATAAGGACCTGCCTTTGTCTGAGGCTGTTTTGAGCCGCTGAAGGTATAAGTCACGTCTAAGAAACCAACTAATGATTTTATAGAAACCCAGTATAGTAGGCAGAATAATGGCCTCCCAAAGATGTCCACATCCTAATCCCCCAAAAACCTGAAATATGTTACCTTACATGGCAAAAGGAACTTTGCCTGTGTGATTAAGTTAAGGATTTTGAGATGAGAGATTATCCTGGATTATCTAGTTAGGTCCAGTGTAATCACAAGAGTTCTTATAAGATGGAGGCAGAAAGGTCAGAGTCAGAAAGTCCACTTTGAAGTTGTGAGTTCACTCAACTGATGATGGAAGAAGCTTTTAAGGGCCCAAGTAGACACCCTGGCCACAGAACTTGTCAGTTTTTCCATATTTATCATCAGAATCAATGAATAGGCCTCTGCCTTTTCCCCATCCCTGATTATAGCTATTTTCAACAAGTCATCTCATATTAAACTGGTTTACCTTCCATTCATCTTTAATTTTACAAAAAGGACTCCTCACATTTGGTAAGAACTTTCACCTCTTTCTTACTGCCAGACCAGAATGAATTATTGGGCAACTTTGCTGTTTTTAAAAATCCCACATCATGCAGTGGCTAAGACGACTCACTGGCATCAATAGTTGTCTTCTCCTCAAGAAAGCTCTAGACTATAGAATCCTGAGCCACATCCTCCTCAGTAATTTATGACTCTGAATCCTAAGATACCTTGGTCACTTCTGTGAACCTTTACATAATTCATATTGTAACAGTCACACCGTAAAATGCCCCAAATGGCTTCCAACTGGAACCTTATTTTCACCACTGTGGTATCCAGGTTATAGCTTTAGGTAATTAGTTAGAAGCAATGCAACCTTTTTCATTGTTCTCAATCTTGAGTTGGTTTGTGTTCTCACACATCACCAATTCTTTCTCCTAATGGCCTCTCCAGTCTGTCTACATCTTTCTTCCACCACCATTGCCTGTGTTCAGGCCACAGTTGATGCTTTCCTGAACTTCTATAATCAGCATGACCTCTGCTCAGCTTATTCCCCAAATGCAGCCAGAGTAATTTCCCCAATATTTTCCTACTTGATAGACTCCATTGGCTCTCCTTTGCTGGCCGGCCTCCTCAGTGTGCATAAAATGGCCTTCCGGGCCTTCCCCCTGCTCACCTCTCCAGCATCATCTGTGGTCATCTCAGCACCACATCCCACTGTGTGCAAGGTTCGCTCATGTGTCTTTACACATTCCTTTTCTTCAACATGCAACACCAGTTCCCATCCAACACCTGGCTAATCGTCACTCAGGCTTCAGCTTATACATGACTTCCTCAGAGTTAGACACCCTTCTGTCAGCACCTGTATTCCCTGCCCCTGTAAATTACAGCTCTTATCATGCCATGTTGCAATTACCTGTTGACTTGTCTCTGTCCATTGGCCTAGAACCATTCAGATAGTCACCCTTTCTTCCTTATTCATTGTTTTCTCCCAGCTCCTCCCATACCTATGACTCTGTGGAACCATGGGATGGGGTCACTATGCAATTGTTACAGGAATAAAGTGATCTGCACCCTACATTGCAGAGGTGGGCACCAGAAACATTCCATATAGCGAATACCCTGTGGGGGAGAATGCCTGGTCTCACCACCTTGTACTCAGTGACATAAACTCCTCAGCTTACAAACCTAATTCATCTAAGCACTATGCATAACTGGCATCTGCTGGTCTCTACATGAGACTGTACACTTGCCATTTTCACACATTTGCTCCCATGTCACTGTGTGATGAAGGTGAACTAAAATGACTAGAGGAAGTAGCTAGCTATAAAGTGTTACTAATCGCTGACAGATTTAGCAGTTCATAAAGTTATGTTATCATCCAGGACAAACTAATAACAAATAAAATGGCCTCGTAGATCGGCATTCAATATAATAGGCTAAAATTTTATTCTTCGTGATGAACAAACAACAGATTCCAAATTCCATTATTTCCCCTGAAAAGTATACCATTCAGATTCCACTATATTTTTCAAGGCAGTTTGCTTCTCTTGCCTTGCTGGCTTTCTATGACTTTCCCTGTGACCCAGATATATAAACATCTTGTGTTCTTGTGCTCCCTCTCCTGGTCTTTTCTGTCCTTCAGCAAGACCATGTTCCTGGAATTGTGTCCCCCTCCCACCCACCCCCACCCCAGGTGGGGGCCTGGCATGCGAACAAAGAAACCAGCCAGCGCTGCAGGGCTCTCTGTAAGATCCATAGGGGACCAGAACCAGATTCGCTTCTTCCTTGTTTGCCATCCAGCTTGACGAAGTGAAAAAGGGCCATACTGACAAGGAAAAGAAATGGGCTTGGCATCCTTTTTGAGGAATGAAATGCTCTCCAGAAAAAGAAGAGAAAAAAAAAACCATTATAATAAAAAGCACTCGATGGTACATTTTTTAAAATATGCCTCCCCGGAGATATACAGATTCATGCAGGATGTGCCCTATCAGTTAACAGTGCTAATTACCTAATTATATGGTCAGGTGCAATAAAAAACCCTTTGACATTCTGTTCCTTCCAAATGCCAGATAAAGTGTTCTGGTGTCTGCTCTGTGACCAGGGTGAGGAGCACACCGGATTCTCCTGCCACCAACAGAAAGAATGTAGAATGGTCTTCGCAGCTGGCCAAGTTAGTGCTTGGCTTCAGGGCACAAGGCAGTCAGTGCAAGGCCCCATCAAAGAGCTGGCCCGACAGCCTGCCCTTGAGAGGGAAACCAGACTTCGAGTGGCCTCCTTGGCCCCCAGCTTCCCCTGGAGCGACCTTTGAATTCTAAGGCTGTCCACCTTCTTTCTCTTGTTGTGGTTGCTTCTTAGACATTTCGTGATTTTACCTGTTTACCCTGTATTCTTTTTATTCCCATTTGATTTTCTGAAATATTTTCCTTGTTAACTATGTCATTTTTCCTACTTTGGTGTAAAAGATTTTGATTTTGCTTTTTCTCAATCTGATCTAAAAGGGTTCCTCAGCCCCCAGATGTAAAGTTCTGTTATTCTCACTTAGCAGGCTGTGAAAGAACAAGTTTTGCTTACTCATTGAACTCTTTCAACCTTCATTTTCAAATCAGCCTTCCATCTTGTTCCCTCATTCCTGCAGCTCCTATAGCGATGGTATATGTGTTCTCTCCTGAAGCCCTGTCTGTTTTTCTCTGGTTTTCTGTGTACTGTCAACCATAGCAATCCCTTTTATGAGATATGGTTGAAGTTTCATTTAGTTGGGGTGGAGGGCAGTGGTTTCTCTCAGGTAGGAATGGGTGTTAAATCCTAAGTGCTTATGGAATATCCTCTCCCAGAAAGCCATGAGGCTGTTTTGGCAGGATGACAGCAAATATTTGGAGGGCAAAGGTTGACCCGCATGGGTTTTGTGCCCTCCTGTCTTTTGGCGGGCTCCCCTTCAACCTTAGTGCTGTTGGACAACCCATAGTCTCCTTCCTTCACCTTCTGTTGTATCGGGAGTTTCAGCAACACACAGTTTAGCATTTAATTATTCTCTGACTGTGGATAATAATACATTCTTAGTTCCTCCAGGGTAAAACTATATTTTTTGGTTCTTTCAACTTCACCTCAGCACCTAACATAGCAAATGCTCAAGTAAATATTTTTGGATTGAGTATTTAGTAGTATCTTGTTATACAAGATACCAGTATGTACACCAAAAGATTCATGGTCCCAGCAGTTTTCTGTGATCTAATTTCCTATCATTTAACCTTTTCTTAATATTATAGCATCTGATTGACATGAAAATGTGACTTTTTAATTCTTTTGAAACGTGTAATGTTAATTGCCTTCTAAAAAAAAACTAACTCTTATTCACAATGCAGATATTTAACTAATTTATTAGAATACATGTGAAAGTATAGGACTTGGTTCTTGACTTTCAGGAATTTCTAATCAAGGCAGGCATAACATTCAGATAACAATGCAAAACAGCACTCATATGATTAGTGCCAAGACCCTTGACCTATCAGCAGTAGCTGTTGTCCGGCGGGTAGAGGCCTTCAGTTTAATTGCCACCTTTTTTGCGAGAGTTTCCCCTGGCCATTGTATTCCATATTAATGGACACCCTCTTTCCTCTCCTCCACACATGTTACAGGTACGGTTGGAATTGGTAAAGCAAAGCAAAGATTGCATCCAGGCAGTGAGCACAGCTTGAGCAAATGCTAAAAGGCAGGAGTAAGGCTGGCAGTCTGGCTCAAGAGGATAACTGGAGATGAGACTGAAAAGAAGTCAATTTGGGGAAATCGGGGAAGTCAGAAAGAAGAGAATTAAGTTTGCTCTCTAAAGCAGGACATTGCTGCTTGAAACATGGTCATGTCAGGAACATTCCCACAAAGGCTTTCCAGGCTTCTTGTGACTGATGATCCCGAAAGATTGTGTAGGAGAGAGGAAAGACGGGAACAACAGAGAGGAGAGGTTGTGAGCAGAAAAATGATAGTTTTCCTTTTTGCTTTGAGTCTCAGTATTTTTACTGCAATGGTGACTCTACCTAGAGAGTCTTAAGCCCTGGCTTCCTAAGTTTGTTAAAGAAAGAAATGACGATGACATCCAGACACTAGCTGGCTTAGCTGAGGTTTTCAAAGCTACGGCCGTTCTGGAAAGCTACTGGTAATCAGCTATGGATGAGTTCTGCGGATCCTCCCTTCCATGAGCCAGATATTTCCTGCTATAATAATGCAAGGAAACTGGAGGGCTTGTTTTCCGTTAGAGTGAGTTACATTTCTGATTTCCAACTTCAGAAACGAAGATTCCATCAAAATACTGGAACACCCTGGGTATTGTCGGTGCCTTAACTAGCATCTTATAGGTATGCTCAGAAATAGTTTGATTCACTCAAAACAAGAACACCTGGTGTTCTTGATATTTGGTATTTGTCAAAAACAAAAAGGCTTTTTTCAGGATATTTGGATATCTTTATAGTAGAAAAGGTGTTTTCTTTGATAGGGGCCGTAAGGAAAGAAGTTTTCTGTAACAAAATTCCAAGCCATATTTGAAATAGACAGCACAGCACAGCCTCCTAAGGTACATTCTGGATGCGCCTGTAACTTATTTTCTTTTCTCACCGTCTTCTGAGTTAGCATAAAAAGTGTGTTTCAGCCCCACAGAACTAGACACAACCAACCAATCACTGTTGGAAATTTCTGCCTCACCTGCTTCAGCAGCAGTGCTGCCAGAGATGACACCATTGTCAAAAACAAGGCCCTGCCTTCATGCCCCAGCAAAGCCTTGCTCCCAGTCTCCATTAATGTCAAGCCTGGAGCTCTCAGTCCCCATCGGCAAGCCTGGAGCCCTAGTGTCCCAGGAAAGGCTATGGAAGGCTGCGGAAGTCTGCAGGGCAAGAGCCCAAGAGATCTAGACAAAAACAGCAGCCATGTCCATGCTGATGAATAGAATCAGCTCTCTCTTCATTCCCTCCCTTGATGACAGAAAAGATTAGAACTCAAGGGGAGGGAAGGGGAAGTGGCTGAGTGACAAACCAGAAGCGTGGGTATCCTGTCCTAACGATTTCTGCAGCCCCGATTGCTGCAGAGACGTACGTTCGGTCTGCTAGTCCTACAGCTCCAGGGCAGCCATCGTCCAGTTCACGTATAAGGGTACTGTGTGGATGGCCGCTGTGTAAATCCTCACAGAGCACAGATGGTGCCTGCATTTTATCACCATTAACTCTTCCCCATTGGCAGAGCCCACTGTGGAAACAGGAGAAGGGAGGAGAATCAGAAGTGTATGGTCCCTTTGACAAAAAGTCTTGTTTCCGTATATGTGTTTTCCCCAACTTACTGTACAGCGTGGGGTAACCCAGTCAGTGTTTCTCAGCTTTTGTTATGTGGTGGTTAGGAGAAGACTGTGATGAAGGAAACTAAAAACTATAGAAATACAATTATTGCTGTTCTACAAACCATGCCTGTAAGGCAAAATCTTTAGCTTTGTTCCTTCTGCAAGCCACAGTAACACCCACTTCCACTGCAAAGGAAAGCACTCTGCTGGAGATGATACACACCATTTTAGAATTTTTAATGTTTGTGTCTCAAAAGCCCTGCAAGTGTATTATCTACTTTTCCTCTTTATTCCTCTTTTGCAAATGAAAGGGGAAAATTGCAGCAGAGTTTCCCAAGTTGTCAGAGTCAGATTACCTTCCCCACTAAAGACCAGTGGAGGCCTGGGGTCCTCATGGCTACTGGAGTATTAGTGGAGCAAACCCACTTGCTTCCAGAAGTCAAGAGGAAAATAACATTTTCCATGAGAGATGTGTGATCTCTCAGTTCCTCAGTTTTGATTTCAGACAGAAAATATTTTTTTCTCTTCAGACAGACTCTTGAAGAGAAAAAAATCTCTAACTGGGCATGACAGATGTCTTCAAATATGTGATGGATTGTCATGTGAAAGAAGGATCCAAATTGTCTGCTTGCCCCTGTGGGCATTACTAGGGTTAGTTCAATTCAGTTCCACTAATAGTTATTGAGAACCTCCAGTGCACAAGCAACATGCTTTGAACTGAATGAGGAGATGAGGGAGATGAATATCCTGCTAAACACGTGCCACTGATTATTGCAGAAGCAAGCTGGTTTGACATTTACGTGAAAGTGTGAAGCATTTGGTGAGTCATTGGATAAACCAAGGAGAAGGGGAAGACAGAGCAATACTTCTAGTCTCCAGTGTCTGTCCATCAATGGATGATGAAGCAGGAGCAATTAAAAAATTAAATTGGATGGAGATTATTGCCAGAATGATAAATAGAATTTCTTAGGTAAGCCAGGCAACCCAATGAGCAAAAGGACATCACATTGAAATACTGCTGTAAGAAGGAATTCCGTATTCAAGTGAAAATGTAACCACTGGGAAGAAAAGCAGAACAGCACTGTATATCTAGAAGCTCTGTAAGCAAGTCCAGAAGCAGGGGCCCTCAGAAGAGTACTAGGAGAAGATAAGAAAAACAGCATGATGTTGTTGTAGGAGCTCATTGGGGTTATATAATGAGAGCAATTATGGTTCTGTGTTCCTATTACCATTTACAAAATTAGAGCAAAGGAGAGACATAAGGCAGAACTTCAGCAATTCAAATAGCTACCAGAATTCTCTTCAACTAATAGAATTCCTATTCCCATTTACAAAATTAGAGCAAAGGAGAGAGATAAGGCAGAACTTCAGCTATTCTAATAGTTACCAGAATTCTCTTCAACTAATAGAGTGGTTACTGATTTGCCTTATTGGCAGTTTCACCTTTAAGAAGGTAGAGAATTCAATGATAGAATTGCTATTTTGGTCTTAATAATGGTGACTAACTAAAAAGAGATGACAAGAATGCACATGAGAGAATCCTTAGCATTGAAAAAGAAAATGATAGTCAGAAAGATTCTTCATAGCCCAAAATATGTCAAGATCTTCTGTGTGTGTGTGTGTGTGTATGTGTGTGTGCGATTAAAGAAAAAAACAACATGAAATGTACCACCTTAACCATTTTTAAGTGTGCTGTACTAATGTCCATCAAACATTCATCTTAATTAAAAATATTCACATTATTATGAAACAGATCTGCAGAACTCTTGTCATCCTACAAATCTGAAACTCTATACCCATTAAACAACTCCCTCTTTCTCCCTGTCCCCAGCCCCTGGTAACCCCATTCCACTTCTTGTATCTAAGAATTTGACTACTTTAGATGCTTCATACAAATGACATCATATAGTCTTTGTTTTTTTGTGACTGACTTATTTCACTTTAGCATAATGGTCTCAAGATTTATCCATGATATAGCAAGTGATGGGATTTCTTTCCTTTTAAGGCCATACAATAATCTACTCTATTTCTCTACCACATTTTGTTTATCCCTTCATCCTTGGTTGGATATGTGGGTTGCTTCCACCTCTTGGCTATTGTGAGCAGTGCTGCTATGAACATGAGTATGCAAATATCTCTTCCAGACCCTGCTTTGATTCTTTTGTATATAAACCCAAAAATGGGATTGCTGGATCATATGGTAATTCGATTTTTAATTTTTTGAAGAACGTCCATACTGTTTATTCATAGCAGTCTCACCGTTTTCACAATCCTACCAACAAGTCACAAGGCTTCTAATTTTTCCACATCCTCGCCAACATTTGTAATTTTCTGTTTTTTTTTTTATTGTTGTTGTTTTGTTTTTTGATAGTAGCCATCTTAATGTATTTCAGGTGATATCTCATTGTGGTTTTGATTTGCATTTCTCTGATAATTATTAATGTTGAGCATTTTTTTCATATGCTTGTCAGCTATTTTATACCTTCTTTGGAGAAATATCTATTCAAATCCTTTGCCTATTTTTTAATCAGGTTATTTGATTTTTTTGTTGAGTTATATAGGAGTTCTTTATATTTTGGGGGTATTAACCCCTTGTCAGATAAATGGTTTGCAAATATTTTTTCTCATTCCATAAGTTGCCTTTTCACTTGTTGACTCCTTTGATGCACAAAAATTCTTAAGTCTCATATAGTCCCATTTGTCTATTTTTGCATTTGTTGCCTGTGCTTTTGGTGTCACATCCAAGAAATTATTGCCAAGTCCAGTCTTCTGAAGGTTTTTCCTTGTTTTCTTCTAAGAGTTCTATAGTTTTGGATTCAAGACTTTTTGAAAGTAAATTTTTAATAAGAGAAAAGTAGAAATTACACATATACAAGGAAAGATGGTTTGGGAGGGATTGAAATGCCCCCAAACAAAGCTCAGATGAGGACCTTTTTTCAGCAAAGGAGGGTAATTGTGCCCACAGTTCTTTGTTTAGTTCAGTTTTTTTTTTTTAATGGTTGAAAAACATGAACAACTGTGGGAAGCTGTATGAAACCATAAAAACAGTATCAAAAAATCTCAAGGCCAAAATGAGTGAAGACCTTTCTGTTTGGAGTACAAAGACAAGGAAACCAACAACTGCTCTTTGGGGTAGACTCTTTGGCATCGATGAAGGCAAAAAGCCCAGAATGACCTCTCTGTTGCGTGTCAAGGAAAATGTTCGTTAGAGGGAATAGTGAGAAAAATTTATAGAGAAAAATGGAAACCCCAGGTAGATGAACAATAAGAAAACATCTAAGCTTTCAGTCTGAGGTAAAGCCCCTAACTATAGAAAAAAAATTAGATATGATTATGGTACAATTTGTTACAGTCAAAATCTCTGAGTATTTATGGAGCCCAGGAAAGCATCAGGAGTGCAGATCAGAAAATGACATCATAGTTTTTAAAATCAAGGAAGAAAGTGGGTCTTAACAAATGTGACTGAAGAGCAATTTGTATAATAGGAACTATTTCTGAATATCTAGACAAGTATACACTCTTAGGTCAAAAAATCATTCTTGCAAGGTTGAGATGGACACAAGCTTATCAGTAGCACATGCTGGGTTAGGGGGAAGCTCAGAGATGTTAATTAACGGTACCATAAGTAGTGAGTGACAATGAAATAAATCTTAGCTTTCCTAGAAAATAGGATCTGAACTGAGGGAGATGATAGTTCTGTCCTCTATAGCAATGACTGGAGCATCTACTCAGTCAAGATACCCTGCTAGGGACAGTCAAACTCAAGATGATTCAGAGGTGGGCACAGGAGTTCATAACTGGTTAGATTTCAGGGCTGAGAATTTTGGCTTGATTTGAGGAAGAATTAGAAGGCTCTGATAGGGGACTGAACTTCTCATCGCTAGGAACCTTTAAAATGTTTTGTGTTTCTGTTGAAAATCAAGTGATTGATGGTTTTTTTGAAAAGAATAGGACTAGGAGATGAAATCAAACCTTGACTCAAGAAAATTCTGGTCTAGGAAGATCACTGGTTTCCTGGATGCAGACAGGGTCATTTAAAATGGAAATTAGGTAAATTTTAAAATCTTCTTTTTAAAAATAACTTTCTGTTGGAGGTGGTTTTTCAAATGAAACTATGAACCTAGATGCAGGTTTTACTACTTTGTTACCAGTGAGTGGGATGCTTTTCACTTTCATTTTACACTGAGAAATGTAAAAAGTTACTACTACCTTAGACCTATTTTAGGATCTACACTTATACTGAAATTGGCTTTTTAAAAATAATTCCATGAAGTTCATTATATAATCTTTCAGAAGGGAGATTTTCTGTTTTCATTGCATGCTTTTAGAATAAATATGAATACAGTACCTTATATTTGTGTCATATATAACTTTTGCCCATCACTTACCTGGGAAATATTACCATCTATACCTGAATGAGAAAATAATTAAGGCCACGGATGAAGGAAGTAAGTGAAGGGATAAAATCACCCAGTTTAAATGGAGGTTCCACAGGGTCAAGGTGTTGCTAATTCCCAGGAAAGACAATGAATGTTTGCTTCTCCTTCTCTGTTCTTATCAACGCTGAGACAACCAAAGAAATACCTAACGAGAACTTTCAGTTGTTATATAGCCCCCATGATAATTCTGAGCTGAGTGACACAGATAGGGGACGCATGATGTTCCCCCTAAACATCAGCTTTATCAGGCTACTTCTTTAATTTAGAATAAAGCTTTGGTGCCACATGCTCCTCAGGAGAAAGGCATTTCTGCAATTGATGTCTTCCAGATTCTAAGCACCTATGCTGAGCTGATCCTGCTAATTTATCAAATTCCTGTGTGGTAAAAAGGCTTCCTAGGATTTACAGTTTCACTGGGCGATAGAGAGACTTAGCAATTATCTTCATTCTTCATGAGAAGTCTGGGCACTGAATCTGAATGATGTGAATAACAAGGGGACCAAGTGCGAGATTTACCCTTCTTTATACTCAGGGGAGTACCACTTCCAGTTGGCTAGACTCCTTTGGATAGAGCTATATAAAACTGAAGGTTTTAGTGTAATACAACTTACAATAATGTGTTTCCATATGAAATGCCATTTCTTTTCTGGTTCACTGCAGAGAGACAGCAGCCAATAAAAAAGCATGAGAGTTGAACTCTGCAGTCAGAAGACTTGAATTAAGCCTTTACTGACTAGTCATGTGACTGGGAAAATCCCTTTACCTTTCTGGGCTTTCTGGGCTTCACCTTTTTTGGCTCCCTTGTTTGTAAAATGGATGAGGATTGAGTCAGGGAAACAGAAACCATGCCAGGTGTTTCAAACAGAGGGGATATAAAACAGGGAATTGGTTACACAGTTTTGAAAAACTGGAAGAACAGAAAGAGAAAAGAGAATTAACCCAGTGATTAATGCCTGCAGGAAGCAGCAACCACTGCTAGGGCAGGAGGGGATAAAAGGGACCTATGCCTGTGGAGGAGACCACCCCTTCCAGACACTCCAGCAGGAAATTGGGGTGCAGCCAGTTCCAAAACAACACCACTAGAGAAGGAAAGAAAAAGAGAAGGAAACGGAAGCACAGCTTCTCCTTTCCTCCCACCTCTGTTCTCCCAACAGTACCCCCTATTGGCAGGATCCAATAATGAGTCAACCAGCAAAGGAGCCTGGGAAACAGTTTATAAATTCCCAGCCTCGGCATTACAAAAGGGGACAGAAGAAGAATTGGCATGAAGCGAAGTAAATAAATAACATATGAGTTTATAATGTCAGACCAAAATTAAATGATAGAAGTTAAAGTTAGTAGTTGGTCAGAGGTATTTAGATTTTCCTGTTTGCATTAAAGTAATGCTACTTTGGTAAATGAACAGAGATGGGTGGGTGGGTAGATGGATGGACGAGTGGATGGATAGATGGATGAATTGATTTGGTTCTTATCTGAACAATTTCTGAATAATTTTTGTTAAAGTTTTTTTAATTAAAAAAGTTTGTATTTAGTTCATGATTTAGGAAAAACTACAAGTTGTATGTTCTGCTAACCCTTGTGACAGGAGAAATTATAGTGAAAATGTGCGTTATTTTAAGGTCCTTCCTCCAGAATTCCCAGGAATTAATTTCAGGAAGTCTGGGATCATGCCTTTCAATCATGGGAACTCAAGTCAGGTTTTTGTTCACTTAACCTACCTGATTTTATGTTTTTAACCAAACAGAAAGTGTGTCAGTGGGCCAACCATGCACTTCCATTCAGGATATCCATGATCCTGCCAGTCACCACTGACTTCCTCTGCTGATCCCAGTAGTCATGCCAGCTAGCTTTCGGAGGAGTTTAACTCAAATGGAGTTCCACTATTCAACCTATACCCTAGGATGCTATCACCCCCATTGAAATCAGGGAGCACGTTTCAAGTGTGTATGTATGTGTGTGTGTGTGTGTGTATGTGTGTGTATTAAAAGGGTAGAATCCAAGGACATGCAACATGTACAATTGCATAGGGCTCTGTACTCAGAAGGACCCTGTACTTGTCATCATCTTGAAATTCTTAATCTCTGAACAAGAGGCCCACATTTTCACTTTGCACTGAGCCCCACAAATCATGTAACCAGTCCCCATGTTGGGGCAGAGGAGGGCACTTGTGAACAGAGGCCCAGGAAAGGCCTCACTGAGAAGAGCCTTCTCACTTCGGAAGAACCCGAAAGAGATGAGGGAGTGAGCTATGCTCTTCTTTGACTTATCTGATGAACTTCAACTCAGCCTTCAGCAGGGAAGAGGTCACCTCCTCTAGGAAGGCTTACACTAATGCTTTAGCAATTACTGCCCTCAGCTTGGTTCTCCCTTAGCACCCTACAAATACCTGTTACATACTCAGGTTACATTGTAGATATTTGTATTGAACACCTGTCTCCCTGGTAACCCTCTTAGCAACTTGAAGAAAGAAACTACACTTTATTCATCTTTGTAATAACAGCAGTAGTGATAGTTGTTACTCAATGCCAGACCCTGTTCCAAAGGTTTTACTACAAGGCAGGCATTGTTGTTATCCCTGTCTTATAGTTGCAGAAACTGAAGCACAGAAAAGTTAAGTAACCAGTTTAAGTTACACAACTGGTACATAGTAGGTCTGGGATTTGAATCCAAGAAAGATGGATACACAGTGCCCGGTACCTGATTGGTAAATGACTGAATGAATAAAAGAGAAATAATAAGTAACTAAAAGATCAGATAGAGAATCTCGGGGCAGATTTACACATAAGAGAGGGACTTTATGTTATGGCAGTACACCAAAATTCGAGCCTGCACAGGAGAGAAAATACATTTAACTTTATGCTTTTAAGCCATATTCACTAACACAGATAATGATTTTCTTTAGCCAAAAAAAAAAAAAACCACCATATGAAATTATATACTTATATGAATAAATCAGCTTGAATGTCAATTTAGTTTTTGTGTTGTTACTTTAGGAAAGGAAACAAGATTGTTTTCTCTTGCTCTATCTTTAACTAAAAATGTGAAAATGACCAGAATATTTGTTAAAATAGTGAAGTTAATTTAACAGATACGTCCTGAATGTAGTATGCTTGCATAGCATGCTGCTTTGTAGAGAAAAGTGTGATAATATGGATATTAATTATAGAAAATTCAGTTTAGAAGTGACGGCTCATTGCTAAATCAGTCTTCATCCTGCCGAATGGGATGCAATACAGTGTAGGGGGTGGGAAGGAAAAGTTGTCACCGATGTGTTCTGTATTTGGTAAGTGCCTTCTTATAAGAAAGTCAGCCCAGAGGGATGTCAGTGGCCTTAGTGTTTTAAAACCTCCATCAGCATAGCTTTGTTTCTTTCATCTTCCCAGCTCCCACAGTGTATAAGAGATCTGGCTTCATCGGAGAAGTGTATGTGGTGTTGCTGAGGGTTAAAGGTTCCATGTTTTGTAGGGATGTAATTAAGGGACTTTGAGAAGTATGCCACCCCTCTCCCAGGGAGCAGTCACCAGATCTCCTGATTTGTCTGGCCAGCCTTCTGCAGATGGGCTCAATGCTACAACCATGTGTACATGCTGCTAGAACCAACAGAAGAGATCTTAATCACGTGGCTTAAGTAGGGAATTCTGTTCCAAGTCTCATAAAAATTTCCAAACCCTCTTTTCAGTACACTCCTGAAGACCAACTGTTTGATCTCTGTAACAATCCAGAAAGACAAAACTGTTAGCAGTTCCCTATCATAAGCTCTGTCCAGCAGCAAACTGGGCACCTGCTGAGAGTGAACACCCCAGCTCTGCCAGCAGCACTCAAATGTGTCCTCTGCCAGTTGAAGTTTCACCAGTTTCATCTTCCTTTCGTCAGCAGTGTGGAGATGATACATCAGAACTCAAAGGAATATACGGTTAAGGGTCATAGTTTCAGTGGGTCAGATTTTCAACACGTTAACACCATAGTGCATGAGTTTGGTAGTCCAACCTGATTTCTTTCAGGCCTGAAACTTGAAGGTCATAGCCACTTGCCTTGTATGTACCGACTCCTGGGTGAGGTCATTGCCTCCTTGGGAGCAACCCGAGAGCAAGGGGGTTGTTAACTTCTGACCTCTCCCAGGTCTTGGCCCCACATGGCACACTGCATTCTGCCCCCAGTGTGTGATCCAGTGTCATATAGAGCACAGTGTGTATCACACATTATCGAACCAGGTACGGTATATACTTAAGCATGATTAAAAAAATACTGTTCGAAATGATCTGTCCAAAATAATTCATTCAAAATAAAAGACTGTTACCCCAGGTTGTCACTAATACTGTCTTTTGCATTTGGTTATCATACCTTTAGGCCATTCCTGGCTAGTGAGTTTTAGCCTAGATATGTCTGCTTCCCTTAGAGCAGTGGAACACAGTTCCATTAACATCAGTGAAATAAAACTGGTGTGCTATTTCTAGTCACTTCATTCCACTTTAACTTTATGATTATTACCTTTTAAATAACATTTTTATGGGTCATTAGTTTCATGTGAGATCTTCCACCTCCCATCCCCTCTTATTTTTTCCCATTATCAGAGCCTTACTTGTTAAAAACAGAAAGTAAATAACAATGCAGACTGTGGTCCTAGGTTCATAAACATGGAGCTTCATGTTGGTACCTGGATATTTGCGTTGTGAGTGCAATTAGTGAGTTTAATGATTCCTAAAAATGGAAAGACAGTGCAATCTACTCACAATGGAGCTTTTACATAGAAAAACCATTACGTAGAAAGCCTCTGCCTGTTTTCACACTGGCTTTCAGGTATGATTGGGCACCTGCTTTTTGTTTTCTATTAAAACTGGCCTGAAGTGCACCAGAGGTCGGTTCCCAGGTGGGACACCTGTGGTAGTTCAGAAGTTACCCACTGTATCAAAGCAGCCTTTGACCCAGAGCAGACATAGACAGGGGAATTCACTGCACTCCAGGTGTCCTGCTCACGAGCGTTCAAGGGATCCCCATGGACCTCAGCAGTTTCCTCTTCTCCTGAACTCATCTAGATTTTTCAGTTGACAATTAATTGTATAATCTTGTGAGAACCCTTTTACATTTGCCTTACACTGTGACTTAATAATTAACTCATCATTGTGTATACCTCTTCTACAAAGCTGATTTGTAGGTTTCTGGAGCATAGGGCTGAGTCTTATACTTATTTGTTCCTCATAGCCCTGAGATTGGAATCCCAGCTCTGCGGGTGAATACCTTCACCTCTTTTCTTCTCAGGTTCCTTGTCTACAAAGTAAATCACTCATGCCCGCCTTGCAGGGCATTATGAGAGCCAGCTAGGACAGTGCTGGGCTCCAGGAGGTACTCGGTGAGTGATAACTCTGACTTAACTAGACAGAGCCCTGAACACAGACGCTGAGCAAAATTTAGCAGAATTAAATATGACAAAGCAGAATTAAATTCATTTCGGGGAAGAGCTAGTTATAGACTCTTAAAATTTCATGGTGAGGACACCATTTCCTCTGCCCTTGGACTTGAATGACAGTTTACACAGGATTGTTCCCGTTTTCATTCATGACTCTTTCATGACCATCTGATGATCATTTCAAGGCTCATCTTGTCTCCAAAGCCCAAAAGGATCAGTAGTTTGGTTTGGGATTTGCAGACTGTGCTCCTTGGCATCCTCAGTCCAACTCAGATGTTGAAACATCAGCCCCTCCCTGGATAGAGAAGCTTTTTCTAGCTCCTTGCAGCCATGTGGCAAGTGGTGACACCCAGGACTGATCCAGTGATTCCCATTGGTGTTTCCAGCTTATTGAAGAATTTTCTTCAAAAGGAGCCATACTGGGGAACAGTAGTGGGGCCTACTGAGAATAAGAACATCAAAATAAAAAAGAAATGGTGATAAATATAGGAGGATGAAGAGGACTGAATAGAAAACATAAATAGAATTGAGATGAGTTTCCTCAATTTCTTGTATAGTGAGCACATCTGCCAAAACTTGAAATGGGTATTATCCACTCAGCAACTGACAGCTTGCCGAGGAGTAGGGCATAAGATGCTTACTTATGGAGATGTCACCTCTGCCTTGATTCCGCCATTCCTGTTTGTGGTAGAGCCATGCTACAGGGAAGAAATGGGTCATGTGACAGTCTCATTGCCTTCTTTGGTTACTTATAAATATGTACTTCCTTGCTTTGCACTCCTTTTTAAAGGTTCCTGGGAGAAATGTTCTGAGGACAGATATAGTAAGTACTACATTTGCTGAATCTGTTATGATGTCTGCTTAGTAAGACAAAAGTGTAGGTTAGATGAGCTCCTTTTTAATACTGGTGCTAGGGGACAGGACAAATGCCTGCCTTGGATCAGTTGATTGATTTGGATATATTGGTTTACATGATGCCTTGCTCTAAAAGTAATTTGAGACAATACTCACCAAACACTGTGCTGTCACCTTCTGTACACTATAGCTGTATGTTCTTAGAGGTACAGTTAGATTTAAGGCACATTCAGTAATATACAAGTTTTTCTTGGGTGTTTATCATGTTAGAGATCCTAGTTAGATGCAGTGTTACAAACAGAAATGAAACAATCCCTGATCTGAAGAATCTTGCTGTCTTATGGTAGAAAAAGACCCAATTCAGTATAATAAAAGTGAGATGACAGTGATTGCCCCTGTAGAATTATAATGTGGGTCTAGCATTCATGGTTTTTGTTGTATTTATTACAGCTAAATATCTTGGGAGTCATTAACTGGCAGAATTTTTTATTTGGAATTTTACTTAAAGTACTTTAAAATTCTTATTAAAATCCTATTTAGTTCTGCATCTAAGAAACTTCCCTTACCAGAAGGAATGCAGCGATATATTAAATCATTACTGCCCTGGAGAATCTAGGACATTTCCTCAATCTGGCTATGGGCTGAGAGAACAGTATCATTCGTCCTCTCTAGGAGGTTCAGAGAGGGCTCCCAGAAGAGTTGATGTCTGAGTTGAATCGTGAACAGCGGATATAAACCCTCACGAGAATTTTGGCTTGGTGTGCTGCCGTGAATTTAGTACACATGGAAGTCAGCTACAAAGCTTGCCAGTTCATCTAGCTCTGCACTTACTCCCCTAGCAGATATTTTTTAATCACTTGTACAGCAAGGACCTCATGAGTGCTGCTTTCACCTGGTTTGTACACACAATTTGTAGAGCTGCCTCTCCTTTCTATGGGGTCAGCAGTGCTTGCAAAAACCTAAAGGATGCACGGTTTTGCATAGAGGGTAAGGAGGCCTGCTCTGAACACCAGCACATTTAGTCCACTTCCATTGAAAAAAAAAATTGGCCTTAGGCAATGTATTTCTAATTGTCTAAGTTATTCTGTGTGTGCGTGTGTGTGCATGCATGCACACATACACATAAGCTGTGCATAAATAGCACATTTTCAATCTATGTAAAATATGATGGATGAGCAGCACATGACAGTAGCCTTAGCCTCTGAAGATTTATCAGGAAAGAAGGCAGCAGCATGGCAAAGCTGCTGCTTATAATTAGGGAAGGACTAGCCCATGTCCTGTGCCACTCAGCATCTTCAGCCATTTGAATGCCGGCCAGTTTGTTTAGCTTTGTAACCCCCATTCTTTATGGGCTAGGAGTTAGTTTCTTGTTGAGAACACTGCGTTGGATTGTCATCATCTCTGATATCATTGTAAGATCAGATTTGACATGATGACTGAGAAGTCCCAACTAGAAACCGTGATGAATGAGTGAACCAAGAGTTCCTTTTAATGTGTCTTTTTAACTTTGTAAATGAGGAAAAACTGTTTTGAAACCCTATGGACTTTGCAGTTTTAACAGGGACCTATTGGCAGTTTTGCGGTTGACAAGGAAACTATAATGCCTCCTTTGGCTCAAAGGAACTGCAAGAAGTGTCACAGCACTCTTTCTGTAGAATGGCTAGCAACAGGACTGATTGGAAGGGAAATTAATAGGCTTCCCATTGTTACTGTGCATTTTTGCCAGGATATTTCATTAGTGTAAACACTGAACCCGTTGTCATCTTGTTTAGCCACTTGACCCTGGTGATTTTCAATTCTGTGTGTGGTGATGAAATAGAGCAGTGGTATGCACGAGACAGGCACTAATTATTGGAAGGAGAATCATTGCTGACCCAGTACGAGATTAACTGCTCCTTTGCAGTCTTTATTCTGGGACATTAGCGCTGTCTGGCTATTTTGCTTCAGTTGAGGGATTCGGGACAATAGCCATGCGGATGGTAACGTCGGCGATTTCCCTGTTTGTTTTGCAGGTCACGGCCAGGGGCTTTGGGCCGCTGTTACAGTTTGCCTACACGGCTAAGCTGCTACTCAGCAGAGAAAACATCCGCGAGGTTATCCGCTGTGCCGAGTTCCTGCGCATGCACAACCTGGAGGACTCCTGCTTCAGCTTCCTGCAGACCCAGCTCCTGAACAGCGACGATGGCCTGTTGGTGTGCCGGAAGGATACGGCGTGCGCGCGTCCACACGAGGACCGTGAGAACTCCGCGGGAGAGGAGGAGGACGAAGAGGAGGAGACCATGGATTCAGAGACGGCCAAGATAGCTTGCCCCAGGGACCAGATGCTTCCAGACCCCAACAGCTTTGAGACCACCTCCATCCCAGTAGCAGAGAAGGAGGACGCTTTGCTGCCCGAGTCTGACGGTCCGACGGACACCAAGGAGAGCTCCGAAAAGGACGCGTTAATGCAGTACCCCCGATACAAGAAATACCAGCTTGCATGTACCAAGAATGTCTATAATGCATCATCACACAGTACCTCAGGTTTTGCAAGCACATTCAGTGAAGATAACTCTGGCAATAGCCTCAAGCCGGGGCTTGCCATGGGGCAGATTAAAAGTGAGCCGCCCAGTGAAGAGAACGAGGAAGAGAGCATCACGCTCTGCCTGTCCGGAGATGAGCCGGACATCAAGGACAGAGCCGGGGATTTCGAGATGGACCGCCAACAGCCCAGCCCCGCCCCCGCCCCCGCCCCCGCCCCCGCCCCCGCAGCCGGGGCCGCCTGCCTGGAGCGATCCAGGATCGTGTCCTCACCTTCCTGCTTAAGGTCTCTATTCAGCATAACAAAAAGTGCGGAGCTGTCTGGCTTGCCCAGTACATCTCAGCAGCACTTTGCCAGGAGTTCTGCGTGCCCTTTTGACAAGGGCATCACTCAGGGTGACCTTAAAACTGACTATGCCCCTTTCACGGGGAATTATGGACAGGCCCACATGGGCCAGAAGGACACGTCCAACTTCACGATGGGGTCGCCCCTCAAGGGGCCTGGGATGGAGGCTCTCTGTAAACAAGAAGGAGAGCTGGACCGGAGAAGTGTGATCTTCTCCTCCAGCGCTTGTGACCAAGTGAGCACTTCGGTGCACTCGTATTCTGGGGTAAGCAGTTTGGACAAAGACCTCGCTGAGCCGGTGCCAAAGGGTCTGTGGGTGGGGGCAGGCCAGTCTCTCCCCAGCTCACAGGCCTACTCGCACGGTGGGCTGATGGCTGACCACTTGCCAGGAAGGATGCGGCCCAACACTAGCTGCCCGGTGCCAATCAAGGTCTGCCCTCGCTCTCCCCCCTTGGAGACCAGGACCAGGACTTCCAGCTCATGCTCCTCCTATTCCTACGCAGAGGATGGGAGTGGGGGCTCACCCTGCAGCCTCCCTCTCTGTGAGTTCTCCTCCTCGCCCTGTTCCCAGGGAGCCAGATTCCTTGCCACAGAACATCAGGAACCAGGCCTGATGGGAGATGGAATGTACAACCAAGTCCGACCCCAAATTAAATGTGAGCAGTCTTACGGAACCAACTCCAGCGACGAATCCGGATCATTCTCGGAAGCAGACAGTGAGTCGTGTCCTGTGCAGGACAGGGGCCAGGAGGTAGGGAACCCACATAAATTCAAGCATGTGATCTACTCTCTCAGTCCTTTATCTGGACTCTCCCTGCCCCCCTCCACCACTCCCAAATTGCTCTTAAGTGCCAACATTAAAGGTTACAGTAAAGGGACTGCCTCCCCATCCATGGAGGCAGTATATTTCACGGTGATTCCAAATTAACCACTTTCATCCTAGAAGGCACTTGAAATTTGATCTAGATTTCAGTACTCAACAAGCAGAGGCAACTGCTTAGTGAAAAAAGTAAGTCTAATGCATGAAGGCATGCTCAGGTACTTCAAACCTCCTCTGCTCCTCCCTTTCTCCTAGGCCATCTGCTTTGAAACGATGCTGTACTTATCACCTTTATCCTTGCTCCTCACCCCTTCAGTATGAAAGGAACTAGGGAATGAATCACTTTCCAAATTGATTGGAACTAGATAGACAGGTGCTTTCCTAGCACCATTTAAGTTTTCCTTGTCAACGGAAGACCCTGGGGTTATGATACAGGTGATGGACAACTCACCATTCATCCTGGTCCCAGGGTCACTGCAGAAGCCTCCCAGTCAGTCACACGTAACTGTGTAATGTGTCATCTCCTGAGTTCCTCACAAATTGTGAGAAGTTATTTTGGGGAATAGTGGGGTTGATTAGCAGTTTCTGTCTACCTGTAGGCAAAATGCTTTATAGATAAAAATTCTCAAAGTTTCCATCCATGTCTGACCAATTCTGGGAGAGGGAACAGGTGCAATACCAGCCACATCATCAGCAAGATTCATGTGCCTAAGGAGAAAAAAGAATAGACTCCCGTATGTTCCCCTTCCCCCCATAACCTGAGCGGCCCTGGGAAAGTACGAGGGAGTCTCTGTCACAATCTGGCATTGCCTTAGTGATTGACAAGGAACCAACCTGAGACTGCCACCTGCTTCAGGAGCTGGAGCGAGTGAACCGAGTGAGAAATCCCTCCTCAGAGCTGCTTATCTGAAAAACACAGGAGGAAACAAACCAAGCATAGTCCTCATTAGGCCGGTGCCCTCAGTACCCGTCTGCACTCCCTGGATACAGCCTCTAGTAAAGCAGGGATGTTAACCCAACCAGACAGCAGAAATGCCACACGGGGTGAGGTGGCTTTTCACAGAGCCACGTGCAGTTTATTAGCCCCTGCAAAATTGGCGAGAAGCACATGAGGTTTAGTTCGGGCGTGTTTTGAAAGTAGATTCCATAGCTCTCTGTGCCAACTGCAGAAATGCCCTGTGTCACTTCCTTGTTCTGCCAGCTAGCCTCCTCTTCTGTTACTGCCTGGCAAAAACAGAGAAAGACAGGATTTAATTTAGTTGAAAAAAATTATAAAGAAAATTTGAATGAGAACTAATCCTACTCATACACCATATCCCCTCAGGTTTGGGATGGAGACTTATGCCCAGTGTCCCAAGGCAGAGGCACATCTGTGTCTCTAACCGGAAAGGCTTGAGGTTTTGTGATGTGTTCTCTCTTTCTTTACTCATTTATTTTTCTCCAGGCACAACTTTTTTGAGGTTTTCTTTTTTTCCCCTGAAACTGTTCATAAGTGTCTCTGATGCAAAAGACCATAATGATTTATCTTGCCAAGGATTGGTGTCATGAAAAATGGACAAAATGCCCCCAAATTTGTGAGGGGTTTTGTCTCTCCCTTAAGAAATAAGCTAAAGGGATCGTGTTTTGATGACATTCACACATGTTCAAGGAACTGTTCATTTCAGTTAAATCTCCTTTTGTCCCTCTAACATCCCAAAAGAGAGTTAAAGTCACTTCTTGGAACTAAATGCCACCAACAAGAGCACACAATTTTTTCTGTGTTTGGGCCATATCATTCGTCTGCCTCAGAACTTTTCAATTCTACATGAATCAATTAAAAGGGAGGACTCATTTAACCTATAAAATAGTTGTGAACAGGATTAGTCTCCCACTGAAAATACCACTGCTTAAAAAAAAACTTACATTTTTACTTTTTAAAAACATGTTTGTTTGTTTGTTTTTTACATTTCTAAACAGTGAAAGAAGTGACATTTACCAAGCTCTACACCATTTCAGAGATCACACTTTAGCCCCTCTCAGTAGTACATTTTGGACAGGATTGTTAGAGTAAAGCTAAGGTTTTTCCCAGTTTGACATTTTAGTTTTCCTAGAGTAGATGTGATTAGGTTTTCCAAGAACTGTCTCAGGGACTCGGCATGGCTTCTCTTTGAGTTAATAACTTGCTTTCAAGTGTTACTTTGACCCTGGTGGAAGTGTGTCCCCAGGAATAATGTTGATGGCAAATTCTTCACAATGTGACTCATAACTCATTTTCTTGATGCTGAATGAGCCAACTTCCACTGGGCTGATTCTGCTTCAGTCTGCTCTTGTATAAGGTCCAGGTGACTTCTCTTCCAAGTGAACTCCAGGGAGACACCAGAGTCAAAAACCAAAAACAGGAGTTCTCACCTCCAGCCAGCCATCTATCCAATACTTCAGACCAACAGGTCCAGGCTCTGTCCCAATCTCTCTTCTTCCACCTCTGTAAGGAGCCAAAATATTAGATCAAAAGAAATGTTAGCAAATCTTGTATTCTGTAGATATTCTAGTTCTACTCTGTTAACTCTCGCATCTCATCAACATTGACCTCTTTCATCCTCTTTTAACTATTCCCAAGCCTTCAGGAAAACTTAAATTAGCACAACATTGTCCTTTATCAACAATCAGCTTTTTAAAATTATTTTCTTTTTTTAAATAATCAAACAGCATACTCAGCCCCTAACATACCAAATTTAACAGGCTTTCTCTGCCTACAACAATATACAAACACATGTTCGCCTTTCTAGAGGGTTGGTGTATTTTAATGGTATTTTCTACATAATTACTCAGCAGCTTGCTTTTTTCACACAGCTGTCTACTGTGGACATGCCTCTAGGTCAGTCACATACAGCTAATGCGTTTGCATTGATGGTTCAGTGGTAGAATTCTCACATATAGCTAATGCATGCTTCTTTAATATCCATGGGGCCAAAAAAATCACAATTTTTTCAGCTATCATCTATCAATGGCCATTCTAAGTTTTTCCCAACTTTTTCTTATAAACATTGCTACAATAAACAGTTTTGTGAACATATTTAGTAGTGGTGCTTTTATTTTTGTGGGTTAGAGTTCTGTAAGTGGGTTAAAGGTTATGCTGATGTGTTAAATACTACCTACTTACTTTCCCAAAAGGCTGTAGCAATTCACATACCCTTCAGCACCTGATGAGTGCCCATTTTCTCCTGCTTTTGCCAGTGCTAGCTGTTACCAGTCCTTTTAATTTTTGCCAATCTGATGGGCAAAAAATGATGACTACTAATGAGGTTGACTTCTTCGCCCATTTTTCCTTTGTGTTGTTTGTCTTTAAATCAGTTTATAAGATTCTTAATCCTTGATACAGTAATATTAACGCTTTCTGACAAATGTTTCTTATATGTTCTCCTGGTCTGCTTTTTTATTTATGATATCTTTTTCAGTATAGAAATTTTTAGTTTTTTTTAATCAAGTTATCAATCTTTCTTTATGACTTCTGAGTTTGCTATATTACTCAAAAAGTCAGTTTAGAATTTTTTTTCTTACTTCCAATAATGAAAAAATGAACAGGCCACATGAAGTGAAAAAAGTAACAAAACAGTGTGCATAATAAGATCCTAGTCTGCTTCAGAATGGGAGGCAAAGTTGGAGAGAAGGAATATAGGGAAAGTTTCATTTCTGTGTATTTATATAATGTTTGAATTATATACGTGTATATCACAAAGGTTCATTTTTTTAATTGAGATCAAATTCACATACCATAAAATTCACTCTGTTAAAGTGAACAAATCAGCATTTTTTAATGACTTACAAAGTTGTATAACCATCACCACTCTCTTAATTCTAAGACATTTTCATCACTCCTGAAAGAAACACCATATCCTTTAGCAGTCACTCCTCACTGCCCTCCCCTCAACTCCAGGAAACCACTAATGTACTTTCTGTCCCTGTAGATTTGCCTATTCTGGACATTTCATATCAATGAAATCTTACACTTTTTGTGACTTTTTGTGTCTGGCTTCTTTCACTGAGCGTAATGTTTTCAAGGTTTATTTCTGCCATTGATCCCACCGGGTATGTCATGTATCAGTGCTTCATTCCTTTTTATTGCTGAATAATAGTCCACTGTGTGGATCTACCACACTTTGTTGATTCATTCATCAGTTGAGGTACATTTAGGTTGTTTACGCTTTTCGGCTATGATTGGTAATGCTGCTGTGAGCATTGTGTACAAGTTTTTGTAGACATGTGTTTTCAATTCTCCTTGTTCCATACCTAGGAGTAGACTTGCTGAATCCTTTGATAACTCTGTTTAACCTTTTGAGGAACTATCAGACTATCTTCTAAGGTAACTGCACCAGCTTACATTTTTATCAACAATATGTGAGGGATCCAGTTGTTCCACATCCTCCCCAATACTTGTTTTATCCATCTTTTTTTATTATAGCCATTCTAGTTTTTGTGAAGCAGTACCTTGTTTTGGTTTACAGACTCATTTTTAAAATTCGAAAATTATAGAAAAGTCAGAAACATTTTCCAAGTAGTAAGCTTCTTAGTGATACAGTTTTGTACCTAACTGATTGTGGATTTTAGTAAAGAAGCAATAGAAAGACAGTTTATTTGTACAACCGAAAGTACTGATTAATTGAACTTGCTTTACTAACATGTTTCATGTCCAGAAAGACAAAAGTGAGTAAGAGTATGTGTTTCTGTATGTGTATGGGAACAGGGAGAAATAAGGTCCCAGGTCAAACACTGAAAAATAATAGCATAGAAGAGCCGTGTCTGACTTTAACTCTCTCACCCAGATGCCGACTTCCAGACATATGTTGCATGTAAAATTTTCACAGTTGTTTTTGTGGTTTGTTGAATCAGGCGTCTTTTCTAAAATGTCTGTAATTGCTCTACTTAATAAAAAGGAAACCTTGCTGAGCAGCATAGAAGTCAGCCCTATTTCTAATTAAAACAATGTTTTCATATTATCTAGAAAGACATTCTTAGCATCTGGACTTCCAGAGCATACCGTATGTCTGGAAGACGAAGCCATGAGATGAAGCATAATAGGGCAAATAAACAGACATAATAAAAATACTTTACAGATATGAGACTATTAGACTTTTCAAAACACTTTCTCTGTCTATCCTCCAATTTTACTCTTCATAGCAATCCTGTAAGCTAAGCAGGGCAGGTAGTATCTCCCTCTGACTCACAGACCCTCAGAGAACTTCAGGACAGAGAGAAGGAAAAAAGTGCCCCAAATCGTACAGCTAATAAATTGCAGTGTCACACCTAAATCCCAGGTGTCCTGCATTTGTTCCGGAAACAACCGTGAGAATCAAGGGTAAAAGGACAGTTGTGAAGGAGACATTTCTTAGTCTGGGAGGGGAGATGTTGTTATTGGCTTCTGCCCAGCACTGAGCTGGTCCCCATGCCAGTAGCACTGGACTCATCATCCTCTGGGCATTTTGCTTCCTCCCCTGACAACTCATAAAGATCCCAGGGTCTTGTAAGAGTGTAGGTGTTAGAGGCTTTGGAGAGCTGACTGCATCATTAGGGCCTCAGGCTACTGTCGGTAGGTTCAACTCCTGTGGCTTCTCCTCAACATCTGGTAGTGGAACCAAGAAAAGAGATAGGAATGAAGATTCACACACCAGCTTATGCTGGGATTGCTAGAGGAAGTAGATACTTGTTTTCGGCTTTTTCTGCAACATTTGCACCTCCACCCTGCTTCTCCAATAGCCTCCAGCCAACCAGCCAGAAACATCAGGCAAGCCAGATGTGTTAAGAAGCACTGTGAGGTGACTGATCTGATTACAACCCAGTGAAAATATTCAGAGGAAGCAAAGATCACAGGGAAGTCCACCAGATGAAAAGAATCTTTGGGACGGGGGACATCTTTTTCACCTTTTTTTGTCTCATATTTGAATTTTCTGCAAGAAGTTATATTTCTCGTATAATTTTTAAAACATTTTCGCTTAACTGGGAGAGAGAGGTATTTTTGGCTGCAGAACCTGCGTAGTTGTTGGCAGGAAAGAGAAGTGGAGCAGCTGATTTGTGTTTGGTAAGAAAAAGGAGCTGGCACCCTGGGGTCCGGCCGCTGGCACCCCATGATTAGGCCCTCAAGGAGAAATGTTTACGTTTCACACTCCAGATGTCACAACATTCTCCCACCGTTTGCCAGCCTCTGGGGCCAGAGGTCCTGAGGCATACTGCAAGGCCACTTATTTCACTGACTGCTCAAGAGCTGAGGTCCCTAGAGGGTCTAGCCCTCCCGCGGTCACCACTTAGCCAGCCAGTGCAAGTACCAGACTGAAAAAGTCCTCCGTCCTGTTCTTGCTGTTGTCCTGAGAGGGAAGAGTGAACAACCTGCTGAGTCTGGGTAGAATCAACAGGAGCGGATTATGCAGGTTGTGGCACTGGCTGGCTCATGGTGCCATGGTGCCATTTGGTCCTTGGCTTGCTGATGCAGTGGCTGCCCTTGACTCTCAGAGTCTCTACTGAGGTCCAAAGCCCAGCAGCCCCTTTGCTGCTGCCCTGTGCCTGAAGAGAAATCAGCGCCCTTGACCCCATGGACCCTGCCCCTTCTATGCAGCCTGCTAAGCCTTAGTGCTGAGCCTCCTATGCGTGTGGTGGGCTGAATATAGCTGCAGGCTGACTCTTCAGCCAGGGCATGGTGGTAGTTGGCAGGATCTTCACCTTGTTGGGTTGGGTGTTTTGCACTATTTATGAGGGTCCTGTGAATGAAAACCAACCAAACTGCTGCTGAGAAGTAGAATCCCGGAAGAATAAGTGTGTGGAGAAACAATAAGATGTAAAGCCTTATTGGGCCTATTTCAGTTGTTAAGAATTCACCAGAACAAAGGGAGAAGGGCCTCAACCTTCTCGACGTGTTTTAACTTTCCAAGGCCAAGTGGCATTAGCTGACTTTGGAGCCCCATTTGAAGAGCGTTGGGGTACCTGCAAGCCTAAGAATGTAATCTTCTCCCAGCTCCATAAGGGGTATGTGTCTGCTCTTTATCTCCAGGGATGACGCCCAGCTTACTCCTCTAAAAATAACAAACAGCTGTGGTGAAGTTACCACTGTGCCTTTCCAAAAACACTGCTGGGACTTGGTAGCCAGTGGAAGTTCTCCCTGCTAGGGGTAACAGAGCTTTCTCAAAAGAAATAAGAGAGGTTGGATTTTGGTTTTAGGGTGTTTTTTCACATGGAAGAAAGTCTGTAGCTGACTATTATTTTTTCCTTTGACCTCTTTAAAAAGCAGCTGGAGTTGCAACAGCTCTGCTGAAATTTTATATGGACATTTGCTTGAAGGACTTTGAAAATAGCATTGTTGATTTTTCTTCTTTCTTGTCAGCCTCTATCCTGTTTCCCTAGTGTTTTACATTCACTGTCTGAACACTATTAAATACTGTAACCCTTGGTATAGGAGGCCTTTCGACTTTCCCTGTGGCCTGAACCATGGGTATATATTCTTTCTGAAAATAAGTAAACATAATTAAGAGCAGATGCAGAATTGCTTTGTTGTCAGCAGAAGGGGAGACTCCACAGGCCCAGAAGTGCCACAACCTCTGCTGTTGTGAAAACAAGGCTTCTGCCTGGTGTGGAAACATCCGTGTCCCCAACAGACAGACCTCTGTGTTATTTAGGTACCATCCAGGAACTGAGTGTCTGTTATCCAAAGGTTATAACAGGAAAATCAAACATTCTTTCATATCATTATAAGCCCTGTGCAAACACAGCCCCATGAACAAAGCCCTTTCCTGGGCCCATAACAGGGAACTGTTTGTCCTGGCCGCCCATCTTTAGCAGTCAGAGCAGAGCTGAGCTGAGAGTGGTATTATGTGTGTCGCTGTGATTTTGTTCTCTTGGCCAACATTTTACAGGTGTCATGGGACAGCGTTCACCATGTGAAAGCTGAATCAGAGCACCCATTGGGAAACAAATGCCATATCCAGCAATCTCAGAGCTATGAAGCAACCTGACAAAGCAATCGCATCTAGCCATAGAAAAGCCAAAGGATCATTTAGTGTGATTGCCTTTGTGTATGGGGATTAAGTAGTCACAAATGCCCGCATCTGATGCAACCAAAGAAAAAGCCTGAGCTCAGTATAAAATATCTTCATCTCCCTTCCCTGAACAATACTGCAGCTTCTGAATGTTAACAGGGGCTTGGTTTCTTCACCCAAAAGTATTATGATTAATTAAACCTAAACCCACTCTTCTGTTTTCCTGGCCTCTCAGGTTCATTTGAGTCCATTTGTTCAGTCTTCTAGAGCTGTGCTGTCCAGTACAGCAGCCACACACCACATGGCTATTGAGCCTTAGAATTGTGGCTGTGTGAATTGTGATGAGTAATGAGTGTAAAACATGCCTCAGATTTTGAAAATTTAGTACCAAAAAGTAAAATATCTCAATAACTTTTACTTTTAATTACTTGTTGAAAATATTTCAGATCTATTGGATTCAATTAAATATATTATCGAAATTAATTTTATCTGTTTTCACTTCATTCTTTTCATCAGTGGTTACTAGAAAACGTAGAATCACAGATGCGCTCGTGTTGTTTGCATTGGACAGCACTGGGCTAGTGCTTGCAGGAAGTGTAGGTTTACAGTGCCATCTGCTGGTCGGTCTCAGGCAGACGCTAATGTAAGCAAGAATGAAGCACTCTGAGCTAGGAAACACCTTGACCCTTGGCCAAGCAACAGTCAACCTTCCTTTTTCAGGAGCTTCCAAAACAGAACCAGGACTGAACTCTGAAGTCTCTGCATCATGAGTAAATGTCTTGGAGAGGGTAGTGGCAAACTGCTGAAAGGCGCAGGCCTGTGTTCCCCACCTACTGGGTGCTGAGGAGGTCCTAGAGAAGAGTGGTCCTTTTCTTAAGAAATACTTCAAACCACCACAGGGTTATAAGCAAGCACTTCACAGAATACAAGGAGGACACAGATCCATCCCTCAATAAACTAGTTTCCTCTCTTTGGATAACGTTGATGTGCCTTGATTTGTCAAGAGTTTGAAATAGGAATCTTGCTGATAATCGTATCTGCATCAGTTATGTATCGCTGCATAACAAATCACCCCCAAACATCGTGGCCTAAAACAAGAATAATTATTCAACATCTCCCACCGTTTCGTGGGTCAGGAATTTAGGAGTAGCCCATCAAGCACGTCTGGCTCAGAATATTTCATGAGATTGCAGTCAGATGCTGGTTGGGGCTTCAGTCATCTGAAGTTTTGTGCTTGGAAAATCCACATCCAGGTTGGCTCATTGAAATGACTGGCAAGGTGATTCTGGTTAGTGGCTGGAGGCCTCAGTTCTTCTCCGCAAGGGCCTCTCCACCAGGCTGCTTGAGTGCCCTTGAGGCATGGCAGCTGGCTTCCTCAAGAAAGAACAACCTAAGAGGTCTAAGAGGAAGCTGTAACACCTCTGATGAACTAGGCTCCAAATCACACACTGTTATTCCCACTGCACTGTATTGGTCGAGAGATGGGAACGTGCATCTCACCTCTTGGTAGAGGAAGGTCAGCATCATGCCGTGAAAGAAAATGTGAAATGGGATGGCCATTGTATTTTTGGAGAATACAATCTGCCAAAGTACCTAACACTTGTGGAGCACTGTGCAGTTAACAGTCATGCCCCATTCTGCAGATGAGGAAATCAAGAGAAGTAAACTAACTAATTTGAGGTCTCACATCCCATGATAGAAAGGACAAAAGCCCAGGTCTCACTCCTCGCCCACGCTAGTATAACCTGTCCAAGTCATCTCGCTGTGTCTCCCTGTGCTGTGGCCATTAAGAATCATGCCGATCATTCCATCTTCCCAGCATCTTCCAGGTGTGCGGTGCTCTCTTCATCCAAGTGTTGTAGATACTTCCTCAGATGATATCTGTCTGTAAAATAGTATCTTACTGAGTTGAGGTTAAGTGGAAGTAGGTTTTAACTAACCAGAGAGCCCTTCTTATAAAAGTGCTGCAGCAGTGAAAAAGTGCGCAATTTCCAGTATTCTCTATGCTGCTTGCTTCTAAAATCTAAAGAATGATAATCACAGTATAATTTATCTGTTCACGTTCTGTTTGATTAATTGAATATTGCATCTTATTTATATTTGAAACAGGAAAGAATTGTAGCTTGTTTTCGGTAGTATCTGTATTATTTGGTCACTTAAAAAAGGAGGTTTTACCATTTTTTGATGTTCTACCTTTCAAAATTAAAACTGAAATCCAGCTACCATAATCATCATCTATTATTCTTGGTTTCAGGTCAAACTTCCCTTTCCTGTAGATCAAATCACAGACCTTCCGAGGAACGATTTCCAGATGATGATCAAGATGCACAAGCTAACCTCAGAACAGTTGGAGTATATCCACGACGTCCGACGGCGCAGCAAGAACCGCATCGCAGCCCAGCGCTGCCGTAAGAGGAAGCTGGACTGTATTCAGAATTTAGAATGTGAAATCCGCAAACTGGTGAGTCGACCCGTCCATCCGTTGCTGTTGGCAACCGGGAGTAACGAAGACTGAGGCAAAGTTACAATAGTGAAGGCTGGTAGAAAGAAGGATCACCATTTAGGAAAGTTTGGGTTTGCTTTTGAACAAGTTTCTCAAGAAGAAGAATAGCTTTATTTCCGCAGTGTGTGTTTCTGTGCAGATGTGTAATCATGTGTCGATATTTTATGTCCTTCAGCTGTATGTGTAAAGGTCGTTCTTTTTTATTTTCCATTCTACATGTACTAACCCTTCTCCTTGATAAGCGACCTTAAGCTACAGGAAGTAAATCCAGGTGGCCTCTGGCTCCTTACTGTAGCTTTGAAGGCAACCAGCACATCCTCATCCAGCTTGACCTGTCTGCTGGCCAGATGCTGGAAACTCAGCTCAGGTGCCATGTCTGTGTCAGGGAAGAAGAAGGAGATCACATAAAGTAGTTATGATCAAAGTTTGGGTCCTCAGACTACATACAGCAATCCTTTGTTTCCTGGCAAACCACCATCCTGATGAGAACCTAGGAGCAAGATAAGACGTTTGAAAAGTATGAGTAAATATTACATGTAATCAAAATAGTTCTGGACCTCAGGGTGTTTTTTAAGTTTAATTTAATTAACACCCACCAAGCAGGGAAGATCTGCTCATGTTCAGTGGCTCCATCACCTACAGAATAAAACCTGAGCCCCTTAGCAAAACATACTATGCTCTCCATGATTCAGTCTGTAGCTACCCTCCAGCATCACCTTCCACTCCCTCCTGAGAACTAATAACATCAAACTGTCTGCACTTCCCTCCCTCGTCCCCACGCCTGCCAGTCTCCTGCTGTTTATACCTCTGGGCTTGGGCCTCCTCCAGCTGTCTCCCCTCTACCTTGGACATTCCTTGACTATTTCCTTCTCTAACTACATCTTTTGTTCGTTAAGAGTCAGGTTACTATCACCTCTCCAGCAAGGTCCTTTCCTGAGTCCCTGGTGCGCCTGAACACCTGCCCCTGAAACCCTGGTCTGACCTCTGTCTTCATGCGTATCACATTAGCCTTGCATTGTTCGTGTCGGTGTCTGTCTCCCCAGCCCCTGGCCCTAGCGTGCAGGCTCCTCACAAGGACAATGTCTCAGTCACTTCTGAATCTCTAGTGCAGACCCACTAAAGCCTCACGGGACATGTCTGTTGCCCTAAAATTTATTGGAAATTGTGACTGGGTCGTGGGATTATGAATTCCTTCTTTCTTTCAAATTTCTCTTTAACGTTGTTTTAACAACAACAAAAATTTTTAAATTTGAACTGTGTGAGGAAGCACGACACTGCTGCTGGTGAGTGTGGGTCTTCTGAAAATCTCCTGAGCTGAGGCAGGAAACCAGGCCAGGCTGAGCCCACCAGTGCACATCGTCAAGGCCTTAGGCACACGTCTGCGGGAATCCCAGCCCTCCACTCCTCTTCGGGTAGCAGAATAACCCTAATCGCTCATATTTGAGAAGTGCCTGATTTGAATAATTAGCATTCTTCTTCATGTAACTTTGTGATACTAAACAAATCACAAAGTCTAAGCCACGCACCAGGCAGATATCTAAAGCACTTTGTTAATGTTATTCAGTTGGAAAACCAAGGGGCCATCTCCTAGTTCTCCCCCTACTTTTTTGGAAACCACTTCAAGAATATACTGCGTTTCACTGCTGAATGAGTTTCACATGGACATCTGTGACTTAGAGCTTCGTGCTTTTAACTGAGGTCTTGATTTATGCTGCTTTCCTGCAGTGAGCTGAAACACTGTCACACGCAGCATTTCATTTTCTTCCTCCTAGAAAGTGGCCTGGGACATTTTGCAGATCAATAGATGTGGAGGGGTTTGGTGGCTCGGCCAAGATGATGTGGCAGAATGAGGACTGAGATTCTCCTCCTGGGGCTGGGCAGTTTGCCTCTTACCTTTCAGACTTCCAGGTTATAGCAAAGGAGGTCCAGTTCACACAGCCCAGATGTGTTTTGTTTCTTATCTTCCACCCTCTAGCTAGGATGTTGCACCCACTCGCCTGACTCTGGCAGGCCGGGGCAGGCTGATCCCACCCTGCAAGTCCCAGGCAAGCACACACTCCCCACTCCCACGCTGTCTCCAGCACGCCACTCAGCTTTTGCAAAACTTGCATAATGTATTTCTCTCAAGTTGCACTTGTACATCTGTTTATTTTTCATTTTTAAAACATGTTTTCTTGAAAAATTTATAAATATTTTAGCAGGTGCCCTTTCCCCGCGTAAATCTCTGTCTCTGACACACACACCCACACTGCCTGCCAGATTGCATTTATGTTACGGCACATGTAGCTCTCATGTAAGAGACCCCATGTCGGATGTTTGCTTCTCTCTCTCCCTCTCTCTCTCCCTCTCTCTCTCTCTCTCCCCCTCCTCATTTTCTCTTCTATCCTTTCCTCACCCCTCCTGCCCACCCTGGCAAAATGTTGGTGAGGACTCATTTCACGCTGCTTCAGATCTGCAGTTTCTTCATCTATTTCACTGTGTGCCTCTTGGAGCCTCCTCATCTTCTCTCCTCGCACAAATAGATATAGTAAAACCTTTATTTATTATTATTTATGCCTACAGCACCTGGTCTTCCTAGGTGGTCTCCCATCCAAGTACTAACCAGGCCCGACCCTGTTTAGCTTCCGAGATCAGACATCGGGCTTGATCAGGGTGGCATGGCCATAGACCAGGGACCATGGATCCACTGGGGTGTGAACCCAGGACCTTCTACATATAAAGCAGACGTACTTACTGCTACACTATGGAACCACGTCCAGTTATAGTAAAACCTTAATGCTGGTGGCTAAATTCACCTTTCTGAGGCGGTGATGGATTTTAGTAACACAAGAGCTTATGTGGGATTTTCTTGAAGGAAAACATCTCAGAACCTTGGGCCAGCATGCTAGGGCTTGGTCTCCACACCTCTGTCTGTCCTTCCAGTGTCCATGGAGAGTTGGTGCTCGAGCCTCACTGTACAGTCCCCAACTGAGAGCCTACTAATGTTGGATTGAGCCACATGAAACTGCCAATGACCAAATATTTTTTTTAATTTTCATTGTTTTTTAAAATAGACTTTTTAAGAGAAGTTTTATGTTCACAGCAAAATTGAATGGAAAATACAGAGTTCCCATACACTTCCTGTCCCTGCACATTCCCAGCCCCCCTCCATCATGAACATCCCCCACCGGGGGGGGGGGAGCATTTGTTATCATTAGCGAACCTATAATTAACACATCATAATTGCCTGAAGTTCACAGTTTACATTAGGGCTCACTCTTGGTGTCGTACACTCTGTAGGTTCGGACAAATGCGTGAATGACGTGTATCCACCATGACGGTATCACAGAGGAGTTCACTGCCTGAAAGTCTTCTGTGCTTCACCTTTTCATCCCTCTTCCTTCTCCCCACAACAACTCCCTGGCAACCACTGATCTTTTTACTCTCTCCATAGTTTCGCCTTTTTCCAGACTGTCATGTAGCCGGAATTGGTCAATTATTTTTGACCTTCAAAAATGTCGATCTAATACTTCGGAAGAGATTTTCAACTACTGGGTTTGGGACTGAAAGTTGTCCAGTTGATTCTCTGCAAACCCCAAGTTCTAAGAAACTGGACCCTTGACTCCCTGCAGTTTTCTGGTTGGTGGTGGTTCTACTGTTCACCCAGCCAGGCCACTGAGAGGGCAGCAGAGCTGCTACAGGGAAGGTGTCGGGGTCAGTGGCTGCTCAGAGAGGAGATTTGGCCGAACTATGTGTCCAGGCTCCTTGGATATACATTTTTTAAGTTTCTAGATCTTGGCCTAGTGATTCCTGACTATAATGTAGTATGCAAAAACAAAAGTTGGAAAACCCCCAGAAACAAGGGCTTGAGTCCTTCCGTTCAGCCTTGATCAGGCTTCTCTTGTTTCTCTGATGTCCAGGTATGTGAGAAAGAGAAGCTGTTGTCAGAGAGGAATCAGCTGAAAGCATGCATGGGGGAACTGCTGGACAACTTCTCCTGCCTTTCCCAGGAAGTCTGCCGAGACATCCAGAGCCCCGAGCAGATCCAGGCCCTGCATCGGTACTGCCCTGTCCTCAGACCCATGGGTCTCCCCACAGCCTCCAGTATTAACCCTGCGCCCTTAGGCGTAGAGCAGAACCTTGCCGCCCCGCAGTGTGCAGTGGGGGAAAATGTGTCCTGCTGCTTGGAGCAGGGTGCAGCTCCCCCCGGGCCTCCCTGGACCCCCAGCAACGCCTCAGAGAATTGTACTTCTGCTAGGAGGCTGGAAGGCACTGACCCAGGAAACTTCTCAGATAGAGGGCCTCCTCTTGAACCCAGGAGCCAAACGGTGACGGTGGACTTCTGCCAGGAAATGACTGATAAGTGTACAACTGACGAACAGCCCAGGAAAGACTACACCTAGTGACTCGGCCTGCCTCCCAGTCCTCACACCTCTCCCACCGAGGTGTTCTTCGGTCGCCCGTGGCGCAGTTCATCTGTTGTCTGGAAGAACCGAGAAGAAATTTGGTGCACACTACAGAGGTCTTAGCAGCAATACTGTTTCTAAGTATTCCCTCCGCTCTTCAAGCAGGAGTGATCTAGTTACCTTCGCAATGGTGCTACCCCTTGCCCTGGCAAGGAAAGACAGCAGTGGCGACACTGTTTGTCTGTGGGTTAATTTCAATCTTAACAGGGATAGACTATAACACCTCTAGGACCCAACCACGGATTTTTTTCTCAGTGGCCCATGTCACAAACCCTATCTCAGGAATTTCTTCTGAATGTTCAATTTTTTTCATTGAAGACAGCTTCTATACACATCAAAGTTTTATAGCTAGACTGTACATACTATATATAATATATATATAAAATATATATATCTCCATATGCAAAAGTCCTGCATGCCTCAGTTTTCTCATTCTAAAACTGGAAACTTCATTTCTCATTTACAAACAGGTTCCAACATTCCTCTTCTTTTGTCTCTGATGTTAGAGCTAGTTTGAGAACTGTTAACATGGTCATTTTTCTTGCTTCACAGTTCAACTTCGATTTGTACTTATTTATGGACAGAATTCAATGTTGGAAGCTTTTTTTAAGGTTTTATTTTGGAAGATCTTTTTTTGTTTGATTTGGTTTTGGCACTATCAGATGGTGTCATTTGCGTATTGTGGGTTTGTATGTTTGTTTCTTGCAGATACTGTACAGTGATGGTCAACTTTGCCACTTGCACTGAGTTTTGGGTCAAACCTATTTTCTTAAATGAAGTTGTAACTTCAGTGTAACTCAAGTATACTGTATATTCTTTGCTTTTAGTTAAAAAGTAAAACATTTTAGCTAATTAAAAACCACTCAGGTGATAATTATGTAGGAAAAACAATCTTGCCAAATAATGAATTCATCCTAGGATGACAATAATCTGCTTGAATATTTTTATATTTCACCTCCTCCCCACCTTTCCCTAAGCAAAGCTGAAATGCAGATAGAGAGTTCAGAGTTGATGGTGGATGTTCAGATTCCTAAGTGGGGAGAGAGTTTGGGCATCTCACTCAAAAGTGCATCAAAGCAGTAGGAATCCATGACTTTATACCAGAACTCAGCAGGCATTGGCTCCTAGAAATCAAGTTAGAACTGCTTTCTCACCCAGGGGTAAGTCCCATTCATTTCCACACTTCATCAGGCCTCACTTGCTCCTGGACGTGTAGTGCAGTAAGACCTTCTCCTTTGAAGGATTCAGCTGACCAGCCACCCCAACTTCCCTGCCCAGGACAGACCTCCCAGGAGATCTCACCTGAGGGGACCTGAACCACAGCCCCAGGCTCCTGCCTATAACCGGCTGTCCTGGGTTTAATGCAACTCACCCAGTCGGAGAGAGCAGGGCAGATGTGAGCCTGAGGTCTGTCCCTGACGCAGGCGAAAGCATTTCTTTCTCCCTTCCTTCTCCAAATTCTTTGAGTTGAATTCTGAGGCTTTCTGCCAGCCAGTTTCTTGTCCAGTGCAGATTTCATTTTGAGGCTTTGGACATGAGATGGCCAGGAGCCTTCCCTACCCCCACCCCCACCACACACACACACACCTATCCTCACCTGATGATAATTTTCTTTTGCTGCAAAACTGGTTGGCTTGCAACCCATAGAGAGCAGCTTCCCTTGGCTCTGGGGGCCTGTTGGCCCCTGGCCATGTTTACAAGAAGGTATGCGGAGATCCTACAGCCAGCCTCAGAGGAGGAGGAATCAGCTCCCTCCCTCCCTCCAGCGGGCCCTCCAGCCTGGCTGTGGGAAGAGTCCCTAAGGGTTTGATGTGGGGATGGGGTGGTGGGCAGTGGGGACTAGATGGTTGACTTTGTTTCTTTATTTGTGCCATTGTTTGGACAATATTAAAGCTGCATGTAAAAGGGGGAATTAGTATATGATGTAGGCGAAAAGTGAAATCATAGTAACATATGTTTTAGTATTATTAACTTTTTTCTGTACAAATATTAGCGCTAAATGTTTAAATATGTATGAATGCCCGAAATTTGTTGGTTCATGCGGTAGGGTTAAAAAGAAAAAAAAAGGCTTTTCTTTTAAGCTAGTTCCACTTTTAAAACCTGCCTCTGGGTTTTCAGTTTTTTCTCATATGTGTGTATGTGTGTGTGCTTGTCTTGAGACAGATTTTTGATAAAGCTCTGTGTTGGAGCTACCATACTTATTACGGTTGGAACTTCTTGGCCTAGTAGACCGGTTCTGTGCTTCACCATGAGTTTCGCCTTTGTGCAAAACTGGTGATAGCTCGAATTTAAGCTCAGTGTGACTCACATGATCCATCACAGGTATGTGTTATGGTGGAGTCAGCCAACAGTATTTTGTTTTTTAACTCTCTTATTGCCTTTTTTAAGTGACCTCCTCCTCTTTAAAAAAAATAAAAAAAATAAAAAAAGGAATGTTTTCTGCTTGTATCATAACCAGGCCCACAACAACTTGGTGTGATTTACCCTGGTGACAACTCATGTGCAACTGGCAGTCTTGGCCACATTCCGTCCATCTCCATTTCTGGGCGGGGAGAGGGTCTCTTTCTCTCCACCCTAACTCAGTCCACATCCTCCTCCTGCCAACCCCCACTTCACTTTTATTCCCTTCCCCCTTTATTAACCCGACCCCTACCATGGGAACCGGTTAAAAACACTGCTTGAAAAACTGTCTTTTGATGTCTTAGAGATTTTTAACAAGTTGTTGAAACTTTGTTCACTATCCACCGTGAACAGCGACTGGCTTTGTACAGTGTGACTTGTCTGTGTCTGTTACCACTCTAAAACATGTGTTTGTGAAAATTATTTCTGGTTTGATTCAAAGGGAGGACTAGCTGGGGACCAGAATCCAAATTGCTGCAAGTGGAATTTTAAAAACCAGCCTGTCTCTTTTTCCTGGGATCCCTTAGTGAAGCCCTGTCATTTATGAAAAGGAAAAGCAAGTTAACAGCAACGAATAGTGTTTGCACAGCATGGTGAAATTTAGTTGTGGTTTTTGGGGGTCTTTCTTACAAAAATAAAAGACCCTCCAGCCACAGACCGTTCAGGAGGATCCCAGCAATGGCCATGTTGGGTTTCGAAATATCTGGGGCAGGCATGGCTTGTTGGGGCAGGGACAGCGTTGGTGGCCCTAGTTAACATCTGCCTGAACCTAGTCCTCCCCTTGGACCTACTTTTGTTCTACTTGTGTCTCCAGACGACCTTACTTCATTCAGGTTGGTCAGGCTTTGGGCAGGTGAGTGCTTTGGTGTATGTGTTTGTTTCTCTGCGTTATCTGGGGGTGCCTTGAATTATCTAACTTCATTACGTACTGATTCTGGAACAAAACAGTTGGGGAAAAAAAAAAAGAGCTGGCAAAGTTACTAGGCCATCCTGCTACTTCCCTTCCTGGTTCCCTAACAATGACTCAGGCGTCAGAGGTGATGCTGCAGTAGAAAATGTTACTTTGTTTATTGTACGAGTAATTTATTAAGTGTCTTTCTAAAAGTATGCTGCTTTTAAGATGACTATGATTTTGGATTTAATCCTTGTATTGCTTTCCTAAGGAAGTAAAAAAAAAAAAGAAAAAGAAAAGAAAACAGGTTAGTGATTAGTATGCCAACTGCCACTTCTTCAGAAGAAGGGCAGGTAGCAGCTAGAGGACTTGCATGAGAGGACCGCTAAAAGTCATGTGGGCACAATGAACTTGGACTTTTGCTCGTGAGGAAAAGCCTGCAAAGCTCTTTCAAACCCCCTTTTTGGCTAGCTAGTCGATACATTATACCCTTAATAAATGACTTTAAGCTGCTCTATTATTGCTTACAGTTTTGCAAGAGTCACATCTAGAAGGGAGCAAGAATCAAGTTTTGTCCTCAAATCACTGTTAATAGAGTAAGGAACTTTTTTTTTTTTTTAAAGAATAAAGTTTTTCACTGGATCACAAGTTGGTATTTCTTCCCAGAATTGAGGATTTTGTTGTCGGTTCAGTTTTTTGGCAAGTCAGTCCACAGTGCAATGCCCTGTGTGGAGTCAGTATACGTGCAGGAAGTCTGTGTGCATGGAGGCATTCTGTGTTCACGCTGTATGTTTTTAATGCTGCCCGAGCCATCTCACGACCCAAGCATCAAAGACTGATGCTGCAGAATAGAATATATTTGTACACAAATAGTGTGTGCAAATATTATTTGTACATGGAAAAGACCCTATTGTGGCAGACTTGGGATAAATTATTCAACTGACAGTGCAGAAACATTTCTTGCAAAGAAAAGTAAGTGTATAGTATTTTCCTACACTCCACCCTGGGAGATAGTATTTATATCAAATGAATATCAGTGTATTTTAATTGTAATATGAAAATGATGCTGCCATTTGTGAAGAATATCCACTTGGTTGCAGAGGCCCACTTTGTAGCTTTATTTAATGTTGTGGTGTGGTGTACACATTTCACTATTAAGCAGCAGCTAAACAAATCAGACTTTCATTTCCATTCCAGTTTATTGACCTCAGATAAAACGGTGGCCCTCCTTAGAAGCAGAAGTGCACCAAGACCATTCATTTCAGGCAGACTCACATTCAGTGCCAAATGCTCCCATGAGGGTGATCAGATGTGTATCAGGAAGGAGCAAAGGGCCTTGGACAGAAAAAGCTTTTTGTACAGATTGATGCTAAGTCTTCTACCAAAACATGTCTGGAGGCAGAGGGGTGACCTCTGCTTGAGTCCTAATGATGCATTTTGCATGTGTGAATGCTGGGGTGTCCATTCACCCTCTGACATAAAGGACCTGCCACGTCTAGTGAGTGATCAGGAAGATTCCAGATGCATTCGGGGGCTTTCGAGTGCTGGTTAAGACACAGTAAGCCATTTGAGGCAAGCACCACCCTTGCTTGTGAGGCCAAAAGGGCCTCTGACAATTTGTTCCAGAACCAGTCTGATGCAAGTGCACCTCTAATATATGCCTTACAAACTCCAGAGGCCATATTCAAAACAGGGTCTTCTCAGTGTATGCAAGGGGCTGCAGCCCCTCTTCTCTTTTTCCCCAGGTCGAACAATACGGACAGTTTTCACACATATCTACCTGTATAACCCTCTGTACCTCTCATAACTGGTCAACGACTGTAACAGGTTACATCAGGTGTTTTTCTACATACTTTTTACACAAATTCTATGCGATTAATGTAACTTAATTCAATGCATCATTTTATTGTACTAGTTCTTAGGCTTGTCTTTTTTTTCTAAGTGATTGTGGTTTCTCTTGTGGTTTTTATTGTAAAGATAAAATGGCTGTTGATGCTTATTCTCTGTAACTAAGGATTTTTACCTTTTTGGGGAAAAAAGGCATTGCTATGAACTAATGAATTGAAACTTCATTTACTCATTGTAAATACACTATTGTGCAAAAAAAAAATTTTTTCACTCAGTTGAATTGCTAGTGTTAACTGAATTTTGTCTAGACACCATTTCTGTTGATGAAATAAAGACATATCATTATGCGTTATAAACTGAGTTGCTCAGCCTCTGATCCTGTGTTGTAGGTTACAGAGCTGGAGGCCTTAGGAAGTCTTTTCTCCAGAGAAGTTTGGACCCTTGCCTGCTACCTGACTAATCTGATTAGAAATCTGAAAAATGTGATAATGCTATTATGGTTCCTCAATTCTGAATTTAAAAATCCCTAGTGCCTACCAGAGTGGATGAAAGGCATGAAACCCAATTTCTTGGTTTAGATATGATACTGTAGCCTATGAAAAACATCACCATTGTGGGGAGCTGGGGAAAAGGTAATATTTCTTACAATGGCACAGTTATCTCAAAATAATAGGTTTAATTTCAAGCAAAAAGCCAAGTGAAAATAAACAAAGGGAAAACAGAGTTAAACAAATACCAAGATATCACAAAGGGCAGGGCAAGGAATTTAGAATTGTAGTTAGGGAATAAGTACAGTTGATCCAAGAAAGTATATTTGATAATGTAGTCTTAGATTTTGACACAAAAGGAAAACTAGATATTGAATGGTGGGCAGGCCAGATGACATAGCACTGGACTCAGGAGCGGTCTGGCTGAGCTGACGGTGGGCTGTAAATAATGAATTCACACTGTGTTTGGAGAATACATTGCTGCCCAGGTCTAAGCTTCAAGAAGCACATGGCCACACCCCATCCACTAGATTGGAAATCTGAAATTAAAAATTACTGAATTACCCTCCCTTGGCAAGTCTCCCAGGGAACCCTACTGAGTCACGAGGGGGCTTCCAGAGAATGTATAATAGGATTTTCAAATGTGTGCTGTTCTAAAAATATCACAGTTCTAACATTTTAGGTGTGAGAGGTAAAATACAGTCCTTTGCCTGAAGACATTCAATCCATTCTGGGAAAGATGGATGGGTCATAGACCCAAAATTTTCTGTAGGAAAACCTGGTCATTTAGAACTAACTGTCATTTGCACTCTCTACCCTAACTTTTGTGCCTGTGGCAGGAATGGCAGTCATGGCTGGAGAGAGAATAAAGCTCTTATATCTTGTGGAAGGGAAGCATGCAAACACCATCCAGCCTCAAATCAGAAGCAACTATTTACTTTCCAACTTTGTATACCTTCGGAGTGATTTGTATCTACTTCTAGGGCTAGGGTACAAAAATTCTCAGATTGGCTACCTGTACACCAGTCCCTGCCAGCAGTCTGTTCTGTGTATTTGGAAATAACTGAGGTATTGTTTTCTCCAACCCACCATCCTGTCCCCTCAATGAGAGTGCATTCGCAAGATTGTACTTGATATTTAACACCAGTTTGTAACAGTACCTAGAGTGAGATGTTTCCAATTCTCCCTCCTGAGCACCTTTGCCCCTCTGTACAAATGAACATGATACTTCCTGGCATCTAAAAATCAAGGCCCAGAGAGATGGAGCAAACTGCATACCCTACGTCCCATTATGCAAGTGTCTTTCCTTTCATTTGACTCAAGAGCATGATACCTTCTGTCCCCATCCCTGGCTCCTGAAGATCCCAACATACATCTGTCACTGGCCTGCTTGGTCAATCAGAAAGAGGCATCACTGGTTCTCCATGGCCAGCTATTACTCCTTCCCCTTGAAGACAAGTACACCCCTGAGGCAGTGACCTCATCCTAAAGCAATGGATGGAAACGTTGAGATATGCCAACATTTACTGGAAGCATTACATTTTACAATGGGCCCATTTAACTTTTTTTTTAACCTCTGTGCTGGGCAGTTGATGACCTATAAAGTTTTTTGAGAGTAAATAAAAATTAAATTATAAAAAAAATTTTTAACACTTCTATAAAGGTTCCTGGAAGAGTCTCTCACAATAAACCTATTGACAAGATATGCCAGAACACCAGTGAATAAGGAATAAAGACTGGAGAATTGGAAGTGATGGGTAATGTACTGTCTTTGGCCTCTATACATAAACATACATTCATTCAACCAACACTGCTACATGCTGGGTAAGATTTAAAATGCACGGACCTTATCCTTAAAGCTTTCATAGGCCAGTTGGGCAGATGGATGTACGAATAAATTATTGCCCAGGGGCTGCTGATTGTTATGGACGAGAGAGACAGCAGATCTTCCTGGAAGGAGCGTGGGCCTTGGAGCAGCTAGACCTGAGTTTGAATTCCAGCTGCACAGCAGGCATTTCAGCTGTGTGATCTTTGGCTATGAGGTGAGTTACTTATTCTCTTTGAGCCTTCTCTGATCTATAAAATGAGAATAAACAATAACTTTGCACCGTTTGACAAGGTATAGATAATGTGTCTTAAGTGCCTGGAATACGGTATGCCCCTTAAAAATGGCCTTTAAAAAAAACCATTTGGGCTTGGCCTCAGTGTCATTTTCATCCACCTGGTCTCCACTGGCTCTTCTACCAACTCACTGTGGAACAGATCACACCTCTTCACATCACACCTCATTTCTACCTCTGCAAATTGACTAAGGAGCCATTTAGGCTAGAAGCACAGCAGTCCCATCTAATGCCAGGGTCCCTTCTGCAACATCCCAGGCAGTTATCCAGTGTATTAGGGTTCTACAGATAGAAAGAACGAATAGGAGATGTATGTATGTGTGTGTGTGTGTGTATACATTATACATATACATTATACATATACATAAATATATACATATATATATATATGTAATTATAAGGAATGATTCACACAATTATAGAGACTGAGAAATCCCACAATCTACCTTTTACAAGCTGGAGACCCAGAAAAGCTGGTAGTAATGTTCAGAGAACTATAGAGACAATGATGGAAATCCTAGGCCAAGGGCAAGAGGCTGTTCCAGCTCAGAGGAGCTCACCTCGGATGGCCAGAAGGTGCTTCCTAGAAATAAATTGCATCTAATATGCACCTCTTTTTCAAAAAATGAAAATTATTTATCAAATAAAAAAATAGTACTTGTTACTACAATTACAGAGGTAATAGGAAAAATGGAATGGAGTGGAGGGTTGGCTGAGAAAGAGATGCTGGAACTCCCTGCATAAGAAATGAGTCCCCAGAAGGCAGGCTTGCAGTGGGGTGGAGGGTGTCCAGCTGCCTACCGCTCTGTGGGCAAGGACAGGAAGGAGATAAGGCTGCAAGCAGCTGTTAAGGTGCATGAGGTAGGGAACAAGGTCAGAGTGGGAGGCAACACATGAAGGCTTTGTGTGCCAGGCTAAGGAGTTGTATTTTTTTCTCACAGGACACAGATGATGCAGAGCTTTGTGACACTGGACCAAATTGAGTCTCCTAATAACTTAAAGCCTTTATTATAGGGTGTGGGCCAGGGTTAGGAGACAGTCTGGCCATGGGATGGAGGATGGAGGAGCTAAGTGGTTCTTGCATGAGAATTGAGTCCACCTTTATTGCTCTCAAAACTCAGAAAGTACCAACCAGCTAACCAGCCTCACAGACTGGCTAAGTAGTGTACATTACACAGCCATCTGTGTTTCTGTGCTCTACAAACAGCATAAAGTGCTTTTTGATGCACCTTTCCTGATGGCTCAGAACCACTGGGAGGGCAGGGAGGCTGAGGAAGAGATGCCTGCTTCAGTCACTCCCCTGGAAATCCAGAATGAGATCCCACCAGGCCCACAGTCATGGCAACACCACTAACTCCGCAGGATCCCAACAGAAGGATAAAGTAAAATCATGCAATGTGAGTGTTTGCCAGTATTGTAATCAATATTTTATGTCATGGCATTTATGAACAAAAATCCAGCTGGCTCATCCCTGAGAAATGAACTGATGTGAGAAAAAGAACATAAAGTTTCTCATCAACCTCTTCTTTACAAACAGGAAGCTCCTGCCCTGCCCTGGACCCATGTTCAAGGGTTCAAACTGCTGCTGCCACCACAGCAGAATGAGGTGCTCTCTCAGCCACCCGTCCCACTGGGCTGCTGGGTGAGGGAAGGGAAGCCAGATCCCAATCCTTTTCCCCTTGGGTGGGGAAAGCAGCTCTTACCCCTAGATTTTCTCCAGTGATGCCCACTTTGTCCCTGCCTGATCTCTGCTTGAGCCTCAGACCTGCCTCAGGCAGTGAGAACAGGTGGAGCAGAGAGGCTGACCCCACCGCATCAGGGAAGGGCCTCCTGTGTAGGGCGAGCCCAGCTAGGAGCACCCTGTACACACCCATTGCCTGGCGAGTGTCTCTGTGGAGGGACAAGGTACAACTTTTTTCCTGTAGATGCCGCTGCTCCTGCGTCCGTTTTTCTGGCCCCAGATATGCATTATTTTTTCATAATAGATGAAAGTTCTAGAAGCATGTTCTGAAAGAGATAGGAAATAAAACAAAATGGCTTGTAAAAGTCAGTCCTGCCTACCCACCAGGGACTCTATGTATGTCACAAATACCAAAGGTTCAATCAAAACGTGATGTGGAAGACAATTTGCCCTATGTTGCTCCAGAGACAAGCACCCCTTTAAGAGGTTTTGTTGCCTGACGAAGTTACTGTGACATAGCTGAATCCCACCTGTCATCACCTTCTCCTTCTCCAGCTGTTGTTTTGTCCAAAATCCAGGTCTCAAACTAAAAAGCCAACCTTTTCCTAAGGCTCATCTTTGCTCCCTCTACAATTAGACAGATTTTTGACATTGTATAATGGGGAAGGAGAAACCGATACAAATGTGGAATGTTCCATTTTATAATGAACTACCTTTGATCCTAAAAATATGCTAAACTTAGCTGCCTTGTGCAGGAAGAGCAAGAAGCAGCGATGGGGTATAGGAGAAGGAGCTTGGTTTGAATCAGACAGGCTTGAATCAGACAGCTCGTTCACTCATCCAATAAATATTACTTTTTATCCCTGCTATGTCCCAAAGCAGTTTACAGTCTGTATAGTAAAAGTGAATGATCATAATCCTCTGTTCACTGCACTAATTTGTAATGAAAGATCCCTCTGCAAGAAGCCATATGTGTCAGCCATAGTGCTCTGGAGTTGACGCTATAGCCTCAATCCCAGAGTCTTCCCAGCATTCAGGGAGTGAAGTGCCCTGTCAACTCTGTAAGAGGCTTGGGAAAAGGTGACCATAAGCTTTATGGCCAAAGGCATTATTTATAATTCCTAGAAACATAAAAACAGGGAAGAAAGAAGAATATGAAAAAAGAAAGAGCCTATTACCTTCATCTTCTCTCCAGGCTCCTGAGCATGGCTGACCTCTCCCAAAAGATAATCAGAAGGATTAAGAAAATATGCCTCAACTAAACATTGCTCTCTTTCTCAATTCTGTGTCAATACAAAGGCTCTTCTCACATGGAAGGAAGTACAAGAAAGAGAGCATGTGAAAACTGTCTTAACTGACTTCCTAAATGCAGACAGGAAGCAGGAGCCCCTAGCAAGGTTACTCTAAAACAGTGGTTCTCAGCCCTGACTGCACATTACAATCACCACGGGGGGTTTAAAAATACTGATCCTGCATCTCACCCCCAGAGATGCTGGTTTAATTGGAACTGGATGGGTCCTGAGCATGAAGATTTTTTTAAAGCTCCCAGATGACTCTAACTGTAGCTGGAGTTGAGAATCCTGCTGTGGTCTGGCATGGGGTCCCAAGCACCCATACATTGATCCTAAATATAGTCTCCTTGTAGACAGCTGGTCACTGATAAGAAATGAGTATCAGTCTGAAAGAAGCATTTTAGGAAGAACCTAGGGAATGATTCCTACTCAAGGTATGGCTTCGGTGCAGTAACAAAATATCTCCAAACGCATAGGAGATATGAAACTGGGGAAGAGGGATTCAATCATTATTAACACGAAGAATGAAACAAAGGAAAAAGCTGTTAGAAGCAGTGGGTAAAGTAAGTGTCCTTTTTTTTTTTTTTCCGAGAACTGAGAAAAATCTACAATAAATATCCTTTATTTCTTACAATGACCAGGGAATGTTATTCCACAGTGGCTTTTCAGAGAATAGAATTAAAATCAATACAATATTGATTTTAGTCTTTGTGAAATATATCCCCAAATATTTGTATATGACTTTTAAATGCCAGAGCTATTAAAACAATAGAGCACACTCTCTTTTCCTAGTGAGACAAGGGCAACTCAAGGTTACAGATAATCCTTCCTCTGATCCATTTGTCACACTGTGACAGAAAGAGCTTTCTTAAGTACAATTCTGATCCAATCACCCGTCTGCTATACATTGTCTCTGAGTTTTCCATCACCTCTCTTCAAGATCTCCATGCTCCCTTCTCTAGACTTCCCTCTCTCCACAGCCTTCCTACTACTCTGTGCTTCAGTAATACATAGCTTGCCAGATAGCCCCACTGTGTCACACCTCTCTGCCTTTGTCTGCAATGCTCCCTCTAGTGGGATGGCCTTCTTCCATTTACCCCACTCCTCCCAGGTCTGGAAAACACAGCACACCTTCAAAGACTCAGTTCAATAGTCACTTCAATTATGAAGCTTTTAGAAGATGTGGTACATATATCCAATGGAAAAGAATGAATATAGCCATAGAAAAGAATGAAATTTTATCATTTGCAACAACATGGATGAACCTAGAGGGTGTTATGCTAAGTTAAATAAGTCAGACAGAGAAAGACAAATACCATATGATTTCACTTTTATGTAGAATCTAAAAAACCAAGCAAACAAATAGAAACAAACTCATAGACACAGGGAACAAATGATGGTTGCCAGATGGGAGGGGGTTGGGAGGCTGGGTGAAAAAGGCGAAGGGATTAAGAAATATGAATTGGCAATTACTGAACAGTCACAGGGATGTGAAGTACAGCACAGAGAATATAGTTGATAATACTGTAATAACTATGTATGGTGTCAGATAGGTACTACACTTATTCGGGAGGATCATTTCATAAGTTTTATAAATGTCAAACCACTACACTGTGCACCTAAAACTACTATAATATTAAATCTCAACTATAATTGAAAATTTTAAAAAAAACTATGAAACTTTTCCTGACCCATCCATAAACAAGTGACCACTCCCTCCTTTGCCCACCCACCACCTCTAACACGGCAGCTTCTCCTTGATCACATTTACATGTTTACCTAACTGTCCCATCTAGATTCTGAGCCCTTTGATGGCAAAGATGGTATTTCACCCATTTATATATCCAGCACTTACAAGACAGATTGATATAAAGTAAGTTTTCAATAAGTTTATCTTATGAGTTAAATTTAACTGAATGTATTAAATGAATTAATTTAACTCTCCACAAGTTAACCTCCCTCTCCTTCTCTCCCTCTCTCAATGCAGATCTATACACATCAAGAAGGAGGAAAGAGAAGGCTAAGAAGTAGCCAGAGTGGTACACCTCTTGTGATAGTTCCATAGTCAGTCAGTCTGTCTTTACTTACCATTGATGTTCTGTGCTCAGTAGCTGAAGGCAGAAGTGTGGGGCTGTTTTCCTGGTGCAGAATGTCCAAGCTAGAGCTGCCTCGAGAATTGGAGCTTCCTGAGTCACTGCACAGCTGTCCCTTTTCAGACAGCAGTCTGGATAGAAAGCTGGCCTTGCGACTGCCCGAGCAAGATCTGTCTGTCCAGACCCCACTCTCTCTCATGCTGCCATCGCTGTCTCTGCAGTGATTGTGCAAATCTGTAAGAGGCTCCTCTGAGGGTTGCAGGTCATGGGACTGCTCCCAGGTTCCTATTGCATAGGCTGGACAGTGCCTGGGAGCCGTCGTTTCACCTAGCCAGGACTGAGACATTGTATTTTGTAGTCCAAAGGAGGAATGGTCTGGCTGCTGTCCCGGGTGCTGAATTCTAGCACAGCCATGCTGGGGACATGGGCTATGAACATGGAGCTGTCCGCCGTGCTGATCCTTCCCAGCCCAGTCTTTTCTACTACAGCAAGGGTCTACCTCAAGTTGCCTGGGCTGCGGGATTTGCCACAAGGTTTTAGACTTTGGCACATTGACTCTGATGACTTGCTGTTGACTGTTGGCTTGAAGCACAGGGATTCTTTCAGGCAAGGAGGAGCAAATCATACACTGCTGGAGCACTGAATATTTTTTCAAATGGAATGGGGAGCCCCTTTCATCCTCAATGCCCTCCTTGCTCGGATTCTCATAGAGTGCCCTCATGATTTTCCTAATTCCCAGATGAAATATTTCTAATACATTAAGGAACAAAGAAATGGCTGCAATGCTGTGCATAAAGAGCATGAAAATGGTCTTCTCTGTGGGCCTGGATACAAAGCAATCCACTGAATTGGGGCATGGAGGTTGAGTGCACTTGTAGAAGGGCTGCATTCGAAACCCATAGAGAATATATTGGCCTATTATAAACCCTACTTCCAGCACAGACCTTGTCAAAATATGTAAGACATAAGTACGCAGCAGACATCCTTTCAAAGGGACTTTATGGATCCTCTTCTGCTCCTCTAACCCCCTCAGTTCCCTATCTATCCTTTGTTGCTCTTCCAATTCAAGCCCTGGCTTCTCTCTGTGATCTTTAAGGTGTGACTTTTTCTTCTGCCTCTCCTTTTCAAAGGCTCTGAGTCTATAAAGGGCATGGCCCATATACACCAGAGAGGGAGAAGACACGAAGATGATCTGTAAAACCCAAAACCTGATTAAAGAGATAGGGAAAGCATCATCATAACAGATATTGTTGCAACCTGGCTGTTGAGTGTTGCAGGCAAATGCTGATTGTTCATCATCCCAGACATCTTCAGCAGCTGCACCAAGTACCAGCATTCGGAAAATGAAGAGGATTGTCAGCCAGATTTTCCCCACTATGGTTGAGTGGGAGTGAACTTCCTCTAGAATGCTGCTCAATAAGTTCCAATCCCCCATGGCAGGAGACTAATGTCTGAAATATAAAGAGAACATTGAGGTTAATAGCATGTATGGATGTAATATTTAAAGAGACACAGGTTCATTGATACGGTGGGTTCTTTTTTCATGTGAGTAAAACTGTGAAAGACTTTCTAGCCCTAATATTTATGTTCCATGCTTGATAAAACAAAACTAAATGGCAAAAGTGAAGATGTCTGGAAAGCATTTGCATTTAGAGAACAACCACTGAAAAGGTACAATCTAGAGATAAACATTTAAACATTTGTGAATTATCATTGAATAGGTAGATGAGATCGCTCAAGGACAAGAAGGAAAAGTGAGTCAAAGAGAGATATCTGAGAAATAGCACAGGAAAAAATTTCTACAAATGAAAATGAGAAATGGCCAAAGAGAGCAAGGGGGAAAACATGAGGGTGGTATCACTGAAACCAAAGCAAGACAGAGTTTCAAGGAGAGAACAGTTGACAATGACAAATACACATACACATACCACTATTTAAATAAATTAATGGTGGGATACACCACATTCAGGGGTTCAAAAATTCAATGCTATTTGTAAAGATGCCAATTCTCCCCAAATCAATTGATCCATAGATTCAATGTGAGATTAAAATAAAATCCTATATATGTATGCATATGTATATGAGATGTATATGTATGTGACTATATGAGCACGAAGGAAAAAGAGCAGAAAGACAAACATTAGGAAGTTAATATAGGTTACTGGAGTCTGTAGGAGGTAATGAGGTTGGAGAGGGAGTCTGGAGGGGGAGGAGAGAGGCAAAAAGAAAAAGGAAATGGAAAAAAGACTTTTTCTAAGAAAGCACGACTGTATATGCATACATATTTATAAACAATTTTTTAAGTAAAATTTAAAAGTAGATATTCCTAGAATTTTAATGGGGTATTAATGAGACTTATATTTTACTCTATGTACTTGTGAATTGTTTAAAATTAAAACATTAAGAATGTAATCATGTATAGTACTTGCAAATAAAAAAATTGATTTAAAAATTTTGGACTTATACCTCATTAACTGAAGTAATAATTTACTAAGTTCTAGCCTCTCTTTAAAAGTTTAGGTCCTTTCCCACATTCATTCATTTAAAAATTTCTGGCCATTATTCTTTATTAAAAAATACTACCTTTTGCACTTAAAAAAATCTAGAGCTTCTGTTTTACATAAAAACACTGAGATGAGAAAGCTAACTCATATCATTACCTTATTCTTTACTTGACAATCCTAAACTATTCAATGCTACTATCTACTTAAAAGTTAGAAATTACTACTTTTAAATAGCAAATAAAACTAGGCCAACATGAAAAACAGAAATACAATCATACACGTACTTGCATGCAAGAACAAGATCCTTTAAACAAATATCCTTGTTTCCTAAAAATAACTACTTTTTACCATTAAATGACTACAGGTCCCAGGAACAGTCTTGAATTTTCTTTTATGATCGAATATTAATTTAGCATTTCCTATGTAAAAAGCTGGTGCATCTTTCCTGAATTTTGTTTCAGATCTTATTTTTCTATCCTCACAGGGGTTTCTTATACTTCTCATAAACAAGAAAATCCCCATCTTTTTCACTTACCTTATAGGTGGATGAACAAATAATGACTGAGCTCAAAGAACTTTAATGTTGGACCATGTGTGGCTAATTAGTGGAACAACTGCCACTGGTTGCAGATATAAAAGCTCTGATCAGCTGGCTATGGGGCCCAATTCAGAATAAGCACAGTAATTTTGATCAATGGAATCTAACCTAGTCCTCTCTCAAGGTCAAAATGTCCTTCGGCGCTTTGCTATTCTCTTGTAATACTTTTTTCTAGTTGACATCATGCTGGAGCCCCTCCTGTTGCATCATATTTAGAAATTAAAAGTGAAACAAATGAGAATTTTCCTTTTTTCCTTTGTGAATAATTACAGTAATTTGAGTTTGGGTGCATTTCTTCTAGTCGATTGATTGCTCTGGGAATTGATGTCACAGATGGGTCATGTCCAATTTTATCAACAGCTGCCTGGGGTGAGTCTCCCTTATCAGATGTAAACAAATAATGTTGGAGTGACAATCAAACTCAAAGTCTTCTTGTAAATTATGCTCTGGTAAAAGAAACATGTCAAAAAGAGATTAAGCATTTTTAGACCACTGAGAGGGGGCTGCGCCTGTCTGTAAATTATGTATTCTAGCAATATTCTATAAGGCTGAAACAAACAGCTCAGGAAAATTTTTTTCTTTTTCAGTAGAGAATCTGAAAGTCTTAGAAAGAAAGCTATGTCAGATTACTGTAAAGTATTTAAGTTCCAGAGAGGCCAAATGACTCGCCCAATGCAGATAATGATCACATCTCCTAACTCTCAGTATTGCACCATCTTACATTAGTCACATCTCAAGTAATATATTGTCATCTTAGAGGAGTTAACAGCAAGGGTGTCACTAGAACCCAAAGATGGCTTCAAGTCACAGCTCCTATACACATTTCTAAGCCTGCTCTTTTCCATAAAAAAATATAGTAAGCATGTAAAATTATTGATAGTTCCTAAGTATCATGTGCCTATTTTATTTTCAGGTATTTAAATTTTTTAAAAAGGATGATAATAAAAGGTAAATAGGTGAGGAGGTTAAATTTCCACCACCCTGGCACACTAGCTTCAAGTACAAATTGACTGTCAGAATTAACTGGAGGTGAAAACACATGTAGTAATATGTGTATTTGTATAGTATTGGGTACACTGTCCAAGAAAGCCCTTGACATTCAGTTCTAAAATTCATGTGAAGAATAATGAATTTAATACCTTTAATGCATTTTACCAGTCAAAACATTAAAATCAAGCATTGATGCATAGACTAACTCAGGAGGAAACACAAGAAACTAGCCATCCCAAGGGCTAGCTGCTTCAAAGGAAGGTAACTGGATACCTAGGGAAGAGGTAGGAAGGATACTTTTACACTGAATCCTCTGAACAGTGAATGCATTACCTACTCAAGAAAATGAATGTTTAGACTAGAAAGTAAAAATAAACACAATCGTTTATCTGATGTGTTTTTTTAATCTACAGATAAACCAATCCAATCACTTCACTCTTCAAGACTTAGCAAGCAGGTTAATACCTTTAAGACAGAAGCACCAAGTGGGTGACTATTCCATAACTTCACCTTCAGTAACAATCTGAAATGCCCTGATGAGGTAATACTGGTACTGCACTGCTGCTGGGAAGGGGGAAGAGCCTTATCTTATTTCATCCCCAAGCAACCCAAAGGCTCAGCAGGAATTAGTGCACTAAAGCAGTGATCCCCAACCTTTTTGGCAACACAGACCAGTGCTCCTATGAGAATCTAATGCCTGATGATCTGAGGTGGAGCTGAGGCGGTGCTGCTAGTGCAGGGGAGTGACTGCAAATACAGATGAAGCTGCTCACCTCCTGCTGTGCAGCCCAGTTCCAAACAGGCCAGGGACCAGAGGTTGGAGACCCCTACTAAAGGATGAGAACCACTGCCACCGAGAGCAAGTTTTTTTCAAAGCCCCTACTTTCACTCTCACCAAAAGTTATGCTGGCTCTATGGAGTCACTGGCAGACTCAAGACACACTCAGAGAAACAGAAGGGAACAGAGAGGTTACAGAGAATCAATGACCCAAGACAGAAAGGCAAAAGATAAAGATGCACATGGGTGAAAGGTCTACTAGCTACTGACTTTGTGCTAGTCAATGGTACCAGTATTTACCACATCGCTTCATTCACATCTGGTGATATAAACCCTATGGGCAGAAGGGTTTGTTGGTTTTCTATAAGGCAGCTGTAAATCATTTAGGATTGTGAAAGCCAATATAATATTAAATGAAGAGGAAGTATATGTAATAGAGGGTAGCGACAGCAGAAGAAGAAAGCTCATTTGTGTCAAGTCCCTCATCTCATCTGCCAATGAGACTCAAAGGGACCTACAATGAGAAAATAAGGATTCCAAGGACAAACTGTGAGAAATTATGGGAATTGGGTTAACCCATCAGGTCCCTAGCAGAAAATTTGGCATTCCTTGGATAGAAAATCTTAATAGGCCCCAAAATAGACACATCAATTATAGAAAAACAGAACTGCAAAATAAAAGGTCAAGATGAGTGATCTTCAAATATTTTAGTTGCAGAACCGTAATTCAAGCAATCATTTTAGGAATTCCAATTTATAAAACAGATAAAAACAGTCACTCTGGTTGAAGCCAGCCAGGGTGGAACACCTTACCTTCCGTGCTTTCCTGCTTCCCCCAATCCAAACACTTGACTGAGGAATCCAGTTCAAAACCTTGATGTAGAGTAATCCCTCCAGTTACAAATAAGGAAAAGCCCAAAGACTGTGAATTTCCCCAAAATACACCAAGAAAACATTTAAAGTAGCAATTACAGGTTAAGGTTCAATAGGTGACCCACTAACATTTGTCCTTAACAGAGGGTTTTATGCTTTTACATCACATACGCTTTGCTTCACTGAGGAAATGAATTTGACAAATGAAGACTCCTTAAAGATCTTTTATACTTTAATCCTATGTGAGTCAATAAAATGTATTTGACTTCATTATCAAAGCATTTCTGAGAAAATGGAGGCACTTATTTCATAAATCACCTCTTAAAATCTTGCTAGCAAGGATTTGAAATTTCTTAATAATATTCATCTTTGAATTCTATCACCATTTACTTTCTAGGTGCTTTTTTAAAACGCGGTTCCAAGGAGCATGATATTAAATTCCACCTTCCACTTGTAAAAACATTCTACTACAATCCCAACCTCATAGATTTAATGTGTGAAATGAGTTGATTATCTCATATTAAGGACACGCATTGCTTAGTAAACAGTACTTCTCTCTCCACCTTCAACCAGTCTCCTCCCCCAGTCCCAGGACATGTGTTCACTGAAATAATTTAAGCTATTACTTTGGCTTTCAGTGATACCCTTATGAATTTATTTTAGTTATGTTTGCATATGTATGAAATGATGTATACAAAGTGATTCATTATAGTATTGCTTGTATTTGCAAAAGACAGGAAACACCAGGATGTCCCTCAATAGGGAACTAGTTAGATAACTATAATACATTCACACAGTGGTATATTTTCAGTTGTAAAAAAGAATAAAAATAGTATTAATATGGAACATTTTCCAGCATATAAAATGAAAACAGCAAGATTTACAACTCTAAATGACACGTTACATTTTGTGTAAGAAAAGGAGAGAAATAAGAGCACATTTATTTGAATAAAGAAATATTAAAAATACACATATTAAATTAATGAGACTACCCTAACAGGGTGGACAAAGGGAGGGATAACAGCAAGACTCATGATACATTTTATATCTTCTTGTTTTTAAACCATGTTATATATTACAGGCCTTCCTCAGCTCTTCTCTGCCTGGGCATCCTTCAAGGACCAGATCATATAGCACTTCCTCTGTGATGCCCCAACTCTTTGCTTATAACATTAATATATCACTTCTCACAATTAGTTGGGAGCTTATCTCTCCAGGAAGCTGAACTCCTTCAAAGGAAGAATGATTCACCTTCTTATCACTAGCTCCTATCACAATGTCGACACTGAAGTACCTCAATGTGTATTTAATTTTTAAAATATACCTCAAGTGCACTGGATCAAATTAATCATAATCCTTGGCTTATCCACACTGCCATTATTCATCCATGCATAGATTTTTAAAAAATTTATTCTTTAATAATATAGTGAACATCCATGAATCCACACCAAACCTGAGAAATAGAACTCTAAATTGTTTTTCTACATGCTTCTTCTTTATCCCTTCTCTTTGCCTTCCTGAACCTGTGTTTATCATCCCTTTGTGTTTATATGTATCCATCCCATATGTATGCTCTAACAATATGTTTAGTTTTAGCTGCTTTTAGGCCTTATAAAAAGGGTACTACTTCAACAAATGGTGCTGGAAAAACTAGACACCCACATGAGAAAAAAATGAATCTAGACATAGACCTTACATCTTTTGCAAAAATTAACTCAAAATAGATCACAGACAATACACCTTTTATCATCCTGAGGGTTACATCAGTTTTCCTGTTCTCTGCTATAATTTGGCCAGAGGACTAGGTGTTCTTAACCCAGAGCACCCTACTGAGCCACATTATGTTGATTGGATCTGATAAGAAGTAGAAAGCACTGCACATGCTTCAGTAATAAGACACACTAGCCACGAGGTAGGATATAAACCCAAGAAAAATTCAGGGGTCTGTCACCTCAGTGAAGTTTTGAGATCCATCCCTTCCAAAGTGAAAGATAAGCAGTAATTTTAGGATGCAGTGCAAAAGCAGAGCAAGCTCTCAACAAACAGATGAGAGTCAAAGAGACTATAGCTAAGAAACATGTTGCATGAAGTCTCTGGCAAGCCTCAGTGAAAGAATCATTGTGCAGACCTCCAATGTTTTGAAGCAAAACTATGGCCCTGTTAGAAACTGAATGCCTGACCATGGGCCTGACCAACCCACCCAAACATAAGGTTGAGCACAAAAAGCAGTATTCACCAGTAAGAGGAAATGTTTTATTTAAAACATCAGGTCTGGAAGATACAGTTGCATGGATAGCTCAGACTCCTTTAACTCATAATACTGTACCTGTTTCTCTTTCCACCTACAGCCTCATGTGGACATTCTTATAACCAGTTAACTAAGAGAAAAAAGATTTGGGCCTGGTTTCTAGATGTTTCTGCATGATATGCTAGCACAAGCTAGTAGACTGCTGCAATATTACAACCCCAATCAGGAGACAATAAAGGGAAATTCTCCCCAAAGGAATGGGGGAGCGGTTGGTGGAGGGGGTTGGCATGGGGGTGGTAGAAATTTTAATCAGATAGATAACTAGATGGCTAGAAATAATTCTCTTCACTTGGAGAGATGGACAAAGTAGAATCTATTCAAAGACAGTGGTTAAAAGTTTGGCTGGATGGTTAGACTTAGAAAGAACATAATTAGAAATATGACAAAGTTTAGGGGGAAAGTAATGTGAATGTACTTCTAAGATTAGACATAAGAGTGAAGATATTTGTGTTCCATGTGAATGTTCACCAAAGACATTTATTGCAAAAGATCTCAATAACAAGATGGATAAGATAGTACACTTTGGAGATGTCAGTCTGTTTCCTTCCCTTGTAAATCTAGTGTGAGCTTAATGAAGCCCATGTACAAAATGGCCATATGGCAAGAAAGTAAGCTTCATATGGGCTCCACAACATGGACTTCCCCTCACCACTGCTGATCTGGGTATCTGTTGTGTAAGAAGGCTTAACCTATCAATCACAAAGTTAAAGTTGAGTCCAAATATGGACCAGCCAATTACTTAGAGGCAGGTTTATTATATCAAACTAACTGTATCCATGGAGGTAGAGGCAATTTGTTCTCACTGGGAGAGATACATTTTCCAAGAATGGCCTTATGGGATACCTACTCACCATTGTGTCATTCCACACATTTTCTATTCTTGAAACTAATTTCATAGTAAAAGAAATTCAGCAATGGGCATATGCCCATGTCTTTCACAATCTCACCACATACCTCTTACAGAGAATAGAAAAAAAGGAGAATATTTCCTTTTACGAAGCCAGGATAATAACTTGGATACCAAAACCTGACGAGACGTTGTTAAAAAGAATTTTTTTAAGTCAATCTCACTCTGAAAAAGAAAAAGTTGCAGAATATCTTAAACAAAATATTAGCAAACCAAATCTAACATTCTACATTAAAGTTAGGTTTATTCTGAGATTACAAAGTTTAATATTTTAAAAATCAATGTGATCTACCTACCACATTTACAAAATAAAGGAAAAAATATTGATAAAAATAAACTCATAATTTTTTTCAAAAGCTCTTAGAAAACTAAGAATAGAATGAAACTTCCTTAATCTGATAACGAGTATCCATTTTTTAAAAATTTTACAGGAAACATCATGATGATAAAATACTGTTTTCTCTATGAGATCAATAAGAAGACAATAATGTTCACTTATCAATTCTAATCATTATTTGCACTGTCTTAACCAATGCAAAAAAAGTAAAGTTTAAAGATTACAAAAAAAAAACCCCAAAACTATGATTTTATACCGTAAATTCAAAAGAATCTACAGATAAATTTTTAGTGCATATGACAGTTCAGCAAGTTACTAAATATACAAGTATATTTCTGTATACTAAACAGAAAATGAAATCATTTATTATACAAATACTATTAAATGCCTAAGATAAATCTAACGAAAAATATGCAAGAATTACACACATACACACAACACACATCATTAAACAAATTATTTTAAATAAGTGGTGGGACATGCTATGCTCAGGGATTGAAAAATTCAACTTTAGAAAGATCAGTTCTCCCCAAATTAATTGATCCATAGATTCAATGTGAGCTCCATCAAAAACCATATAAATGTTTTCTGTGGAATTTGATGATTCTAAAGTGTAAAAATGCAAAGGGCCAAATATACCTATTAACAGTGGAGAAAAAAACAAAGTGACAGGACTTGTCTACCAGATATAAGACTTATTATATAGTTATAGTAATTAAGAGAATGATAATATGGGTCCAAGATTAGACCAAAAGGTCAATAAACAGAACACAGATTCCAGAAAGAAACCTATGCATATATGAGCACTGGATTTGTTGGCAAGGTGGCACTGAAAAGCAGTGGGGTAGAAACAGTCTTTACAACAAATGAGACTTGGTCAAACTGGACGTTTTTTATAAACTGAATTTAAATTTGCCCCCTACCTCACATCCTACCAAAAGAAAAAAAAATTACTACTGAATTGTAGATGCAGATAATAACATAAGAAAATAGCTTCATCATCTTGGAGTTGGGAAAGGTATCTTCAACAGTATTTATGAAAGCTTCACATATGTGTACCACTCCCAGGTATATATTCAACAAAAATATATCCATATGTAGAGCAAAAAATGTAGAATGTTCAGATCAGCACTATTTAAATCCCAAACTAGAAACAACCTAAATGGATGAAACATAATAAAATGCAAACATAATGTTGAGCAAAAGAAGTTAGAGTATGTATGATTTGAAACTTCAAAACCAGACAAAATCAACCTATTGACAATGTCAGCAATCATGGTTAGCTTTAGGAGGATTATAACTAAGAAGAGAAATGGGGGTAGGAGGCTCTCTGGAGACCTGACAAAATTCTCCTTCTAGACCAGGATGGTGTTATACAAGTGCTCACTTTATGAAAATTTACTTAACTATTTCTTTTGTGCACTTTTCTGAGTGCCATACTTCACTTTTAAAAGTTAGACATTTTTATATCTATACCATCTTAATAAGACAAAAACTTTAACATTCTTAAGGTCCCTTGACCTCCATCATGTTGGCATTGTCTAAAATTAATTCTGGTTTATGAATATACTTTTAAAAATTTTCCCCCATACATACTTTATCAAGGTATGTGACCACTCTTACCTCCTAGCTCTTGTAGTATCTCCTGAATTTATGTATTTTCTCCAAAAATGTTTATGATGTGGATCTTTTAGTGAACTCGATGTTTTCATTAAAGCCTCATATTTGAATAACAATTTAAATGGATGTAAAATTTTAGGTCCAATACTTAAATATTTTCTTAAAGCCGGTATTGCTCTTGAAAAGACTGAGGTCAATGTGATTCTTGGTCCTTTATCCAATGATTTACTGTCTAAAAGCTTTTAGATTTTTCTTATCTTTGATAGTCACATTTCATTATGTGTCTAGACTTCTTTCTTTTTTGGCACTCTATGGCCCTTTCAATCTTTAAACTTTTTCTTCTTTTGGACTTCTTCTGTTACCTGAATGTTGGCACATCTTGTGTCCTTCATCTCACTTAAATCTCCATTCATATTTTCTATTTATTATCCGTTTTTTTTTTGCTTCTAGGAGTTTCTCAATCTGATTTTCCAACTCATTCATTCATTCTTTGGCTGTATCCACTGTATTTTTACTCCATTTTGTTTTTTATTTAAAAAAATTTTTTTTAATCTATCTACTTGGCTTATTATTTTTTATTCTTATATTACCAAAATCTTCCCTTTTTCCTTTCAAAGTTTGTTGGCTTTATTTTAGATTCTGATGGTCTTATGCAACCCAGTTTATTGTTTTCCTCTGAATCAGTGGCACCTCTTAGTTATCACTTTACTTAGGCTTATAAACTTATTGACCTGGTAGTATGGGCTCTTTGGAGTGATAGTATGTACTGGGAAGAACTGAGGCCCAGCCCTCTAGCTATGTTGGGGGTTCAAAGGGAAGGAAAAAGATAAGCAATATGGTGAACACCCTTAGCACTATAAAAACAACAGTGAATTATTTCAGTTTGTTATCTACCTAGCAGTCTTTAAGATAAGGACTTCTCCTTCATTCACCCTACAAGAATGTCAATTTCCTAAGGTACTTTCTAGAGTCTCAGGCCTAGATTACAACCCACTGGTCCTATGATTCTGGAGTGGGGAAAGTGAACAAATAATGTGCACGCTAGTCAATTCTTACCTGGTTTTCCTCAAATCTTCACCCAAAAGGGTTTTTGCACTGCCCTGATTTTATCTGTGAGGACACCTGCATCAGAAGTCTGATTCACTGTACTAGCATCTGCTGTGAGAAAGCAGGCAAAGGCAACTGGTTTTCTCTAATCTACTCAGACATTCATCCAGTCACACTCACACCAAGAACCGCCCCACCCCCCGCCCCAGCCGTCCCGAGAGTTTTATCTTTTTTTTCCCTTTTAATTATTATCTAAACACACTAAAAAAAATCTAATCGAAATATAATAGAACTTTACATGGCTTTATTTATACATTAACTGGTATCGAAAGCAAACTTTGTACAAAAAGTTTTATACAGATAAAAAAAAAATCCTTGGCTAGGCAAAGCCATTTATGTGTGTGTATACTCACAAACACACACAAAATATTTTACATCATTTTAAGTATACATATTTACAGATACACTATTTAAATTACTTTACAATTTACCAAAATGAGAAAAGGTGATTAGAAAAGCAAATAAAAATGGATGAAAACTAAATAATGGTTAAGTTTAAAATGCTACAAAACTATTTTTAAAAATCTAGAAAAGAAAGTCATTTCTTTGAAATATCAAAACTAAGGTTTCGATACTATAGATACTATATCCTTGTTGCTTTTATCTTAGTGACAAATTCTAATCTGTTTAAAAATAAGTATCTTGACCGATAACAGGTAAGCAAATCAGACTGATGACTGGGAACAAGCTGAACATGCCGACAAGATTACAGAGTCAGCAAATAACAACAAATGGAGATAATTATCTAGTAATCAAATATGTCATAAAATTGCCCTCTACTTCCCCATTTAAAACATGAGGAATTCCAAGCTTCTGTGCAGTATGCAATATCAATTAAGATTCCAAGGAATTCAGCAACTTATCTGTAATGTAAGAAAATGCCAAAGTTATGATTCTATATTTCTGACCATTTCATAAAGTGTTGCTCTTTTAAATGAGTTCTATTTAGATAATATTGATCTTAAAGAACTAGCTTTTTACAAAATCAGTTTGGTAACTTTGTCATTATACTCTAATTTTGAAAAGAATTTAATGAGACTATAGTACTTGGGGGAAAAAAATCAGTTGAGACAATCCAGGAATGAAATAACCCATTAATCGTGCTACCATGAAAGCAAATCTCAAGTGTCAAATCCAATAAAAGATTTTAGAATTATAATGACATCTGGAAATTCCAAACTAATAAGCATCACTTCCAGATACAAGTTAATTCTTCCATGAATGTAAATTATCTTCACAAGAGAATGGAAGTCATATTTTAAGATAACATTCAGGTAAAACAAAAAACTCAGTTTAATTTCTTAAAGGCAGTGAAAATTTTAAAGCTCAGTAAATCTGAAAAATAAGGCCATTTTTGCCTTAAATTATTTTTTTAAAGTTCTTTAGGATAAGCTTTTCCTTCAAATTCCCCATTATAATTTTATCTTCACAGTAAACTACCTTCTTAAGATCTCATTAGCAAACTCATTGCTTTGAGAGGCTACTGATTTTAAGTTTCTAAAGAGTAATTTACATTGGATCTAGAAACAGATTTATAACTCAAATATATTGAGAATCCTTCACACTGAGGTCTATGGCCAAATATGGTTTCTATTCATATTTAATTTAATTTGAACTTAATTTAAAAATGAATGTTTTGTATTTAAATAAGTATAGCTACAAATCAACTGAAAAATAATGATTATCTTAAATATGTTTATAATTTTTCTTATGTAAAGTCCAAAATATTTAAGCAACTGGTTCAGGTCTTACAGAAAAATACTGCTGATTAACACTGCCTTAATAAACCCGCACAAAAATGGCTTAAAGAAACTCAGGAAACATGTCTGTGACCATTATTAATAAATTGACATGGTAAATTGTCATCTATTCAGATGACAATGGATTTCATGTTTTTGAATGTATGTCTTCTATTTTAAAGCATTTTTGTATTCCTAATTAAAAATGAGAAAATAATTTAAATTTAATGTGAAAATATAAAATTACAGTGACTGCACAGATTTCACTGCCTGTGAAACATACTGCCATTCAAGAACGTTTTCTTTTTCATATGTAAAAAAATTTTGTATTAATCATCAAGTGGATTTCCCCCCACCTTAGACTCATCAGCAATCAGAAGGCTGAGGAGAAATGCCATGCTGATCTGAACTGTAGCAGGCTTCACTCTGAGCACGTCCTGTAGATGAGGTGACCTGAGAAGCCTGCACGATCAATCATCCTCCAACCTGTGACTGAAGCAGGAACTCAACTGGATGTTTCTCACCCACTACTCACATCTTCATGACTAACAGGCCATTAACTGCATAGTTACAGTGTCAACATTTACTAGTCTCCTGTAGTGTAACCATTAACTACCTGCATTTTGACTTTTCAAAGAGCTTCAATAGCTGCTGGAATCTTTCTGAGACCTGAAAAAATAAAAACGAGTGTTAATTATAAATATTTCAATAGCTTTTTTTTTAATCTTTGATATTTTCACAAGACATCTAAAGAAAGTTACCGTTAATAAAGATATGTTTGAAAAAATGAAACAGCTTCATACTAAAGGTGATTGCTAGTTCAAATCTTAAATATTACACACGTTCTTAAACAAGCAAACATCACACAATCCCTTGAAATCAAATAAGTAAATAGTGAGACAACAGGAAAAAAAATTAGGATTGTTCTTCCACAATCACCACGTTTTTAGCAGTCCTACATGAAAAGCCATACTTTTAAAGAAGGTGGCTAATAAAAATCTACTTAAACATATTAAAAATTAAATCTAAGTATTTATAGTAGTAACACCTGAGAAACTATAGAGATATTAAAATTGGATACCTGAGATGGATTTTTATTCAACTTGGCAGCTAAATAAGAAAATGTTTTCACTGATGGCCCTCTTTTCTGACACTCCAATAAAATTTCCCGGTCATCATTTCTAAAGGGGAAAAAAGTTATTTAGCTTTTGTAGATTAGAGCAGAAGGTTAACAAAAATTCCACTGACTTGTTCTCCACCAGTAGGTGATATTTTTATTAAAATCCTTAGAAAAAAGAAAGTCTGTATACCAAAAACATGAACAATGGTTATGAATGAAGAATAACATTATCTTTGAGCTTGTATGTATTTCTAAGATTTTCTAAAATATACTAATTTATTATTCTGACAAAATTAAAGATTTTTTTAAAATTCTACCATTAATAAGCTCAATACTTTAAAAATTAGGGCCCAAACATGATCAGAATAAGAAAAAAAAAAAAAGTAAAACAGAATCCAAATCTTCTCATTCCCAGGCATTTGCTTTTTCTACATGGTCAGAACCAGTGTGTGTTATGACAAGCTCTGAGATTTTATTATGCCATTTGTTAAGTTACCTGAAATGAAGGCATAGAGGACTGTGGTATTAAACAAAACTGATGACCAATTTCAAAAAAATTCAGCTTCCTTCATTATACCTCAAGTCTGCAGATCATGGCTCATAACTGTGGTTACTTTTACGTCTGAAACGGGATCTTTAAATCTGATTTCTTAAAAAGTTCACATAAAAGTCAAAAGTACAACGTGTTTATAAATTTTTTTAAAACTTAATTTAGGGAAAAACTCAAATTATAAACACATTTTTTGCCCTATTTCACCACCTGTCATTCCTATTTTCTAAAATGTGCTTATACCAGTTCTTTACGAATGAAAGAATTCTTTTTAATTAAAAAAGTGAAGTTAAAACACAATGAAAAGTTTTATCCATGGTGCTAATGCACATCCCTGCTTAAGAGCCACTGCTCTAGATTGTTCTACAATACAGCTAGACTGCATCCTAGAATGTAACTTCCACCAACTTTGGCTACTTTTGAAGTTAAGTCACCACTTTCCTTATTTTAGGGTGGGATAAAACTACATGACAGAAGAGATTACTAGCCTCTCAACATTCTGTGCTTTAAATGTCTCACAAAACCCTTACCTTGTCCATGAAACTATAATTTCTCCCTTCTTTTTAATAACATTCTTTGCAGAAAGGCTTATAGGAGAAGTGCCAGATGCTGCTGATGGGTCCTTAATCCCCGGGCTTGCTTTTAATGATGAGGGATCTTTAGTCACTGAAAGGACCTTTTTCTTACTGGCTTTCCTTCGGTAAGCTTCACCATTCTCAACAGAATTTGGGGTAATTTTCTTGGTCTTTTCCTTACTGTTTAAGTCTGTTTCCTTTCTCTGTTTTTTCTGAGAAGAATGATTTAGATCGGAAAGGTTTTTTCTCTTTTTGTGAACATTATCCAAAGCCTCAGGCAACTCTAAACTGTCAGAATTTGATGCTGGCTCCGATTTTAAATCTTCCTTTTTTATTTCACATGAACTTGGAGATTCTGAGGTCAAATCAATATAAGCTTCCTCCACAATGCACTTCAAAGGCTTCTTTGACACTTGCACCTGTTCTTCCTTACAGTTATCTTCAGCTACATATAACACTGGACACTCCAAGTGTTCAACAGCTAAAGCAGGACAATTATCTTCATTTTTACTCTCACTTGAAAGGTCTTGTGTCAAATCAATAAAAGCATCTACAGTATCAGGCTGCACACTGTCTAATACTGGAGCATTTTGTTCCAAATTGCTTCTGGAACATCCCAACTGATCAATATTTAAAACTGCTACTTCTATGAATTCCAAGTTTTTGGTTTCAGTGACTGGATCTTTTGTGAGATCTACATATGCGTTTGGAAGATGACTCTCCACAGAATGTGGAATTTCTTCCATGGGAGGCAATCCTTCAATGCTTTCAGGCACTTTTGGTTCCCATACTTGATTTAATTTGAAGCACTGATCAGCCACTTCATTACTGTGACCCACTTTACCTGATGCATCTTTAAGAAATTCATATATATCAGGAACCTGTGTTTGTATCATACAGTCCTGTTCTTCATGAGGTGATTTACTGCTGTCAACATTTTCACTGGAATGTTTCAATTCCTCCACAGATTTAAGAACCGTGTTCTGACATAAAACATATTTCTTCTCTTCTGCTTCATCAGCTTCCTTTGCCACTATGGGCAAAGATGTCAATGACTCGCCAGCCTCTGTATTCTGTATGAGACTAGTGGTGGTAGATGGTGCTGCATGCCGTATTTTCACAATGAAATGATCGTTGGACTTTTCCATTATGACAGCATGCATGGGTAGATTAGGGTGGTACTGAAATCCTGGAGTAACAGACCGGCTTGTCCATGATGAAGAACAACTGGATTTACTGCTTGAATTATCAGACTCCAGAGCTAAATGAATGTCTTGTTCAGATGCATCTTCTTCCTCAAGTAAGGCATCTTCACTAAAATGGGCACTAATAACTTCTTCAGGAGTTGCACTAGACAAAACTTCAGGCTTTAAGAAACTTAGATGACCATCTGACTTCAGAGGTGATGGTACTGTTAAAGACACTGCTAGGTCCTCAAGAAGTATGGAAGAAATACAGGGTTTGCTCTTTTCTGAATTACATACATTATCTTTATTTAAAGCTATGTTAGTAGACACTTCAAACATACAACTTTCATCCAACACATCAGGATGAACTGGTAATGAAAGCCCTGAAGACAAAGATGGACCTTTTTCAGATGATAATAATGACCAATTATCATCACTAATCATTTTAGGACATGGAGAAACTACCCCTGAAACTAGCTCTTCCGTTGTGCAAGCTGGTATAGATTCACACTTAAGACTCTCTAGCAGCTGTTTCTCTGGAGTCTTTAACTCCCATTCACTTTTTTCATGACAGTTAACACTGTTGTCCAAAAGATCAGAACCTTGCAACAAACTTTTAAATATTTCACCCATCTGTGCATCACTCACTAAATTAAAAGTAAGGCTAGATGCTTGCTGCTCAGTAAGAATCTCGAAACAGCGTTCTGGCTTCATAGCTGCATGCTGGGATATCTGGGCATCCTCGCTGGTGCTGCCTTCCATTTTTCCTGGCTTTGGGGTGCTTGGACAGTTTAGTTCCAAGGAGTGCTCTTCAGATTGAGAGTTCTTAATATTACCAAGGCAAGTATTAGAATTTTTAATGTCATGCTTTACTGTGTTAATATTAGAGTTATTTTGGTCTTGACGTTTTTCCTCAGATTTTTTACATCCGAGTGAGGTCCTAAAGTAAATAGAATCTTCTGATTTGAGGGATTTCTCTTTCAGCATTTCTTTGCTGGAATTGTCCACATTCCCCTTGTGACAATTTGAAGGTTGTTTTTTCCCTTTATTTATCTTTTCAAGTTTTCCTTCATCACTGTCACTGCCAAAGTTTGTGAAATCACAAAACTTTATTAAGGTTTTCTTAAGCTTTGCAAACAAATAATCAAGTTGTTCCTCTACAAATTTCCATGTCTTTTTTTTCATATCTGGTAGTTGCTGTTCAAATAAACGATCCACTATGCCATTCTTTTTAACTTGCTTAAGTTTGGATTCTATAACATCACAGAGATTCTTCTGTAAAGTAGTCACTGACTTAGAGATTTTAGATAGGTCAAGGTGTTTAATTAGTGATGTAAAACTCAAAATTGCTGACTCAATAATTCTATGAAATTGTTTTAAAGGAAATTTTACCTTGAATTTCATATAATTTTTTCTTACATGCTTTCTTATCATTCGTAACATGTGCATAACCTCTCGTACAGAAGAGGGTACAGCAATAATTGGAACTATTTTTTCCAGGCTTGAGGTGCTCATTGTCTTATCTTTCTTCTCTGTTTCTGAAGATTTGCTAGATTCACTTTGTTTTTTATTCCATTTCCTTTTGGTCTGCTGCATTTTTATAGAAGATGTCTTCCTATTGTCTTTATCTAAATGCACAGTACTTTTCCTACTTCCTGGGCTAGGCTTTGTTATTTGCACTTCAGCAGAAGCTCTTGGTTTGGCACTTTTTTCAAAACTTTTTTGTGATTTAGAGTTTTCACTGTCACTTATAATTTCTCCTTCTTCCAATTCATCTAAAGATGAATTCTTCTGGGAATCTGATTCTGTAAATTTGTCAGTTTTGCAAACTGGCTTTTGATTTTCCTTGTTAAGATCAGATTGAATCTTGGAGGTAAAATGAGCTGAATTTAGTAGAAACACATCTGTGGAAGAGAAAAATATATTATAAGCACATGATCAATGAGTCAGTCATTTGACATTTCTAATGTAATTTCTAATGACTAAATATAACAAGAAATTAAATATTGAGGCATTTCATTACTTTTATACTTTTTAAAAAGTAGAATGTTAACATCTAATACTATTCATGTCATTGGTCTTTACGGTTCTCTGTTCTCAGGTGTCTGACAACAGTGATAATGTAGAGTTTGGTCATCTGGATAACCATCAACCATTTAGGTATCTTTACTTCAGGTTAGCAGCATCACCTACTCTATGCCATATGATGATGGCTTTTGAACAACAAAAATATATCTGCAAGCAAGTAAAGAGTACTTGAAATAACCTGCACTACCACTTTTTTTGTTAAATAAGAATTACCTAAATTTAGACTAAAGGCTCAAGGAACATTTCTAGTTAACCATGGGAGTCTGAATGTTATCAAAAAAGAAAAAGCACTTTCATCTTGCTTATGTATTTTATAGTCTCACAAAAAAGAAAGTTATAAAAGATAATATAAACTATTACCTTTATGACTGTTATATAATGAAACTTGAGATGGGCTTTCTAGTCTAACAACTTTTGTTACAGGTCTCACAGGACTATTCAGAGGACTGATGATTTCTGGAATAGGTCTCAGGTGATTAAGGTCGATGCTTAGAACCGAGTTCTCATCATGATATTCTGAGTTTGCTTCACCAATTTCTATTCTGTGGTCCATTAACTCAGTCGGCTGAAGTGAAGATTCTAGAGTTTCTTTAGATAAGCAAGGCTCCAAATGACAAGACTTACTTTCAACCAGTGGTGTACCTACAAGGGAAGGCTCAAATTCTGGATTACCATCTTCTGGCAAAATGCCAGCTTCTTCAACTGAAGGCTGCAAAATGCTTTCATTGGATTTGACCACTTCTGTTGGAAAAGACTCCTTTGTTTCTCTATCCTCAGAAACAGAAGAATTTAAACCATCATTTCTTTTGGTATCCAATTCCAACCCAAAGTTCTGAGAAACATTTGTTTGTAATATGTCCATTATCATAGGAACTGCTGTCCTTGGACCATTGTTTTGCTCTTTTTCTGTTGATGGAAACAAAGACTCTGTTTGTTCCATTTCTACAGGTGCTGAGGAAGTCTCTGCACTACAAATGGGCATGTCATAATGAATAGTATTAACAACAGATTTAACTAATAAACTATTTTCTTCTTCCAGTTTCCTTTCTGGAATACTGGTCTTGGTAGGTTCAGGTGCTGCTGTTACAAGAGAATCCTTTGGCTCTAATAACTTTGATTTGGTATCCTCTGTGATGTGTTTACTCATAGAAGGAGCACTCGTCACTGTTTTATCCTGCACCAAGCACTCCAAGTCACATATGCCACTGGATTTGGGAGCACTGGTTATTTTATGATGATTATCCTGAGAAACAGGCTGCTTTTTAGCAGGAGAAAGAGTTAAGTTCAATTTTTCCATAAAACTCAACTTTAAGTCTTTGTTTTTTGTTTCATTTGGACCACTTTCAGCTTTAATTGCAAGGTCTTTATTATCTGTACCTTCAGAAACATCATTACTGGAGACTTCACCTTTATCATTTTTTTGCTCATTCTGTCTCTTTAAATTAGTGACGATTTGCTTGGTTTCTCTGTTAGTCTTCTGCAAATGTTCTGTAGGTGTTCTTTTTTCATGTCTTATATACCTGTTTTCTTCTTTGCTTTCTCGTTCTCTTTTCCTCTTATCTTCAGTTCTATGCCTTTCTGTTTCTAAAGATGTATTTTCCCGTTGGTGCAAAGCATCAACTTCTTTGGAGTCAATGTGTTTTTGAGTTCTGCTGGTTGAAAGAGAGGATGAACATCCTCCTTGAAAACAATGATTACTTATACCCCTGTCTCTTTTACAGTCTTCTCTTCCTCTTCTCTCTTCTGGATGGTATTTACTTGAAGTATGAGATTTTGTTATTTCATTCTTGGAATGAGGAAGAAATGCTCGTTCACATCTTCTCCAATGATCTTGGTCTTTTACTACTGATTTAGGTTTCTGATCAACTTTTCTTTCTTCTTTTTCTTGTGATTTTAGTTCTTTTCTATTTATACTTTGTGATCTTTCACTTTGCCTTTCTAGTTTTTTGTCACTTTGAAATTCTACTCGAGTGTGTGACCTCTCTCTAAAAGTCTCTTTCTCCCAAAAAGAGCGAATACGTTCATTTTTATAATCCAAATCTGTGTTACTTTTAAACTTTGAATTTTTGTTTTCAGCCTTTGATTCACCTTTACCGTATTTCTCAGGACGTCCTTGTGGCCTCTGACTAGCCTCTATGTTCCTCAGTTCACCATCACCACAGCTACTATTTAAGTCTTTTCGTATTCTATCAGCTCCTCTACTATATTGACTATATCCAGAGTCTTTTTTCCCTCTTCTATTATCCTCATTCAAGCTACCCTCACCAACCTGATAATGGGAACGTGACCAAATGCCATTAGTGCAGTGTTTTTCAACAGATGCAGGCAAATGTGAAGAGCTCTTCTTTTCTGAATGTGATTTTACTTCCTTTTCAAGGTTTGGCAGTGAAGGGCTATGATGTCCATCTTTAGAAACATCACTTTTCGCTCTGTGATCAGTCTTTGCACAATCGTTCAAATGGGGAGATCTGGATTTAAGATCTTTTGTTTTAACTATATCTGATGTCCTTGCAATTTTATGATTATTTCGAAAATGTGGAAACTCAGACAATCTATTAAGAAAAAGAAATTAACAACAAAATACCAAAGTTATTGCTTTTTAATAATCCAAATTTTATTTTCTTATTTTTATTTTTTTTACACCTACAGCACCTGTTATTCCTAGGTGGTCTCCCATCCAAGTACTAACCAGGCCCGACTCTGCTTAGCTTCCGAGATCAGACAGGATCGGGCACACTCAGGGTGGCATGGGTGTAGACTAATAATCCAAATTTTAATCACATGTGATACACTTAAAAATTGGGGGCCCACATACTGGAAAAACTAATTTTACTTTGCATAAAGGCATGAGTGGTAAGGATTTACCAGCTTCCCACTAAATAGGTCAGTTTTCATTTCTTTTTTCAAACAAAATCTGGAGGACCTCTCAGTTCTATCCCAGCACTTGCCAATGTCTTCCAGACTTCCTTCACAACAGGAAAAGAACTCCCAACCTAACTACAAATTCACTTCTTTTAGAACAAGTGACATTATTTTCTTGCTCTCACTCACTCTAGCCCAACTGAAATCAGAAGGTAAAGTGAAACTCTGCAGGACAACAGAGACGATCAGAATAGAATTCTATGTAGTTCTCTATCCAAGTTTTGTTTCACATAAAATAGAGTTGTGATTCTCTCCTAAATGAATGGTAAGCATTTATTGCTTTTTAAAAAATGCCTAAGTCTTAAAGTTTTACATTAGTGTTTCAGTAAACTAGCAGTTTTCCTACAAATGAAATGTATATAGCTCATTATAGCTTTTCATAATAAGTCCATCTTCCCGAGCTTCTATAACTTCCTGAATTTCCATAAATCTATTCCTAATCAGTACTAAATGTGGAGAATATCAAAACTTAAAAGATTCAGGAATAAGGGGGAGATTTTTATGAAAAAAAAAAAAAAAGAGGACATAGAAGATATATAACCTAAGGCAAATTGTAGACCTTACATGGATCTTATTTGGATGAACTGTATCCCCTAAAACTTCATTTGTTGAAGTCTTAACCCCCAGTACCTTCAAATGTGACCTCATTTTGAGACACGGTCTTTACAGAGGTAATCGAGTTAAAATGAAGTCATTGGGGTGAGGCCCTTAATCCAGTATGGCTAGTGTCCTTGTAAAAAAAGGAAATTTGACGAAGACATATATAGAAGAAAGACAATATAAAGAGACACAGGAAGAAGGCAACCATCTACAAGCTAAGGAGAGAGGCATTCTTGATATTTCAGTAATTTGGTGGAGGCCTAGAAGAACCCATAACATACACAACACCCACTCAGAAGCAGAGTACCAGAGTAAGATCCCAGTGTATTAGAAAACTAAATATATTCAGGGTATTATGTGGCAATATGCTATTTAATAATCACATATATATATATATCATTATGATAACATACCATTAGTCATGTACTCATAGTAAAACCTTACATATTTAATAATGCATGAGTTTCATATCTTTCCACTCAAAAGTTAAAAATATTCCACATATTGAAACCCACATAATTTATAAACAGATCCACACCCCTCATTTATACCTTTGGTGAAGATTACTTATTTCTTCATCTTTGCGGTTTATTTCCATTCTGGCAGTTTTGATAAGTGCTGAAATATTCTTCTTAAGAGACTGGTTTTCATTTTTTAAGCTGAAATTCTAAACATCATGAAATACATTTAATAAATTACATCCCTACAGTATTATTAAACTTCTATTTATAATAGCTAATGATTACTGAATGCTAAATACATACCAGGCATTACATATTTGGTCTTATATAATTCTCAAGAAAGTCTTATGAGAAATACTATTATGCTCATTGTACAGATAGGGAAGCCGAGCTTCAGCGAAGATAACTGGCACCAGGGAAAGGTTATTTAAAGTGAAACTACTCAAAACAGGGATCAAAATGAAAAATACACAAATAAGAAGAAAACAGTTCTCCTTGGGTCATTATCTTGAAAACTGAAAATACAAATTATCAAAATTTTGTTATATTTAACAACTTAGTTGTTAACATGCAACAATGTACTAATTCTCAGGTGAACAAAGAAAGAATCAAGGATTGACTGGTTCTTTGGGTAAAAAGGAAAAGAAAAACAGCTTTATCAAAAAATAAAAATCTGAACAAGACATGACATTCTTGATTTTTGCAGCATGACCACAACAAAAGTAACTAGCAATAATTCTGAAGGCATCACAATTTTCCGCCAACAATCACCCTAAATTTTTGCTCATCAAACCATTCTCTTTCAAACCACTGAATATCTCTATGAACTTTCTATTATTTAACTGTTAACTAATCTAACAGATCTTCTATGTCAATGTCATATGACAAAGCCAGCAGCTTTCCTATATCAATTTTATAGTAAATTATGCATGTTTTCTCAGATTTGCTTTTAAACTACCAACATTTTAGTATTTTAATTTTTAACAAAATTTTTATTAAATTCTGATTTTAAAAGTTAATAAGACAAAAATAATATGCTCATTACAATGGTACCTGTGTCTGTATTTCTTTAAATTTTTTCATCAGCTCTTTCATTTGTAGCTGACATTTTCCATATTTTACTTGTAACTGTAAGATATAAAAAGATTAAGCATCATTCTAAATTATTTGCTTAGCTTACATAATATTTCAAAGTATTTAAAATTTTGCAACTCAACCTACTAAAAAGGGTAGATGAGGTATACTTATGCTAACAAGTATTTAGTAAGATCACTGGTGTTTGAAGTTGGCTCTACCAATAATATATATTTTTTTAGTTTCACATTCAATCTCCAAACCTTAATATTCAAACAAGGTAGAAAGAAATTTACCTGACTTAAGTCTTGGGATATTTCATAACAATATAAATCATAAAAAGATAAAATGTTATACCACATGGATTGCCTGTTGAGTTTTTATACATTTAGACACTTAAATTTAATAAAGAAAAATTATAACTAAATTTACAAAAGCATTCAGGAAACATTGTTCTAAAAAGCAGATCTGAAGGCAGAAACTGACATAATTCTTTTAGTCTGAGAGCTACTTTCTAAACACAGAATGTTTATTTAATAGTAAATGGATGTCTGCACTTCGGGAGCTGCAACAGAGTAAAACAACTGTCCTTAATACATCTGGCAACCCATACATCATTATATGTTGCCTCCTTTGCAGTTCCTTCTTCAGTAAGAATTTCTTCATATAAATCCAAACAATTTCTGGATGGTACACAGGATTTGGAAGGACTGTCTAAAATAAACAAACAAAAAACCCTTACATTAAAATATGTATTTCCAGATTCAATGTGATACTATCAAAATTCCAATGTCATTTTTCACAGATTACAGCAAACAATCCTAAAATTTGTATGCAACCACGAAGACCGCAAATATCTAAAGCAACCCCAGACAGAAGATCAAAGCTGGAGGTATCACAATTCCTGATTTCGAACTATAATACAAAGCTATAGTAATCAAAACTATATGTATTGGTATAAAAGCAGATACACAGATCATTGGGACAAAACAGAGAGCCCGGAAAAAAACCCACACACATATGGACAACAAATTTATGACAAAGGAGCAAGAATATACAACAGGGAAAGAATAGTTTCTTCAAGAAATGGCGGCCATATGAAAAAGAATGAAACTGGACCCCTATCTTATATCATGCACAAAAATCAACTCAAAATGGATTAAAGACTTGAATAAAAGACCTGAAACCATAAAACTCCTAGGAAAACAACGCAGGAGGTAAGCTCCTGGACATTGGTCTTAGCAATGATTTCCTGGATTTGAACACCAAAAGCAAAGACAACAAAAGCAAAAATAAATAAGTGAGACTACATCAAGTTAAAAATCTTCTTCACAGCAAAGGCAACCATCAACAAAGTGAAAAGGCAACCTATAGAATGGGAGAAAATATCTGCAAATTATATACCTGATAAGGAGTTTAATATCCAAAATGTATAATGAACTCACACAACTCAACAGCAAAAACAGAACGAAACAAAAAAACCTGATTGAAAAATGGGCAGAGGAACTGAAAAGACATTTTTCCAAAGGCAAACAAATGACCAAAAGGTAAATGAAAAGATGTCCAACATCAGAGAAATATAAATCAAAACCGTGAGATACTACCTCAGACCTACTGCAACAGTCATCATTAAAAAGATGAGATGATAAGATAATGAGAGTATAGAGAAAAGGGAACCCTTGTACACTACTGTTGGGAATGAAAACTGGTACAATTACTATGGAAAAGAAAAAATTAAAAACAGAACTACCATATGATCCAGCAATCCCAGTTCTGGGTATATATTAAAGGAAATGAAAGCAGGAGCTCAAAGAGATATCTGCACTCCAATGTTCACTGTGGCATTATTCACAATAGCCAAGACACGGAAACAACCTGTGTCTATCAACAGATGAACGAATAAAGATGTGTGTGTATATGTACACACCCACACCACAATGGAATATTATTCAGTCATGAGAAAGGACATTCTGCCATTTGTGATAATATGGATGGACCCTGAGGGCATTATGGTAAGTGAAATAAGTCAAAGACACATACTGTATGATATTACTTATGTGTGGAATCTAAAAAAGGCAAATGCATAGAAACAGAGACCAGAACGGTGAATATCAGGGGCTAAAGGTGGGGGAAAAGAGGAGATGTTGATCAAAGTATGAACTTCTAGCTACAAGATGAATAAGTCTGGTAAGTTAATGTATAGCAGTGATTATAGTTAATAATACTGTATCACATAATTGAAAGTTGCTAAGAGAATAGACCTTAAATGTTCTCGCCACAAAAACAAGATGGAATTATGTATTGTGATGCAGGCATTAGATAACTCTATGGTGGTCATTATTATGAAATATATATGTATATTACCTCAACAGATTGTACACCTTAAACTCTTACAATGTTATATGTCAATTGTATCTCAATAAAGGGTGGGGCAAGTAATGTTAAGCTTTTGCATATTTTATCTATCGCAACTTGATGGCCTATCCATTTCTATCTCCTGAATTTAACCATATCTATACTGATTTCACAGATAAGAGTTGGAAAACTAATTAACCTAAAATGCTTGTATCAACAAATCAGGTCTGATGATGATATCTGTTCAAGCTCTGAGAGATCTGATGATGGAAAAGGTTTCTAATTTGGATAGGTCATGAGACTCTGCATATCACACTCCTACTGATACATTTGAAAATATTTATAGTAACTACCTTTTTCAAAAGTTCCAGTATTATGTAACCTGTGATGTATAACCTGAGTATGAATAGTAATATACTTAGAGACAAGACCACCAGTTACATTTCAAAGGTCCAAAATATTTGTGCACAAGGTCCAATTAAATCTGACACCTAGATGAATAACAAACCTAAGTGCTAATTTGTTTTAATGATCAAGCTTTAGGCAAGAAAATAATTACCTAAGTGTAATCACTTCAAAAAATAGGCAGGTGGTTCAGGATCTATGAGTTATTCTAAAAATTAGTAACAACAAAATAAACACTTCCAACAGACTGACCAAACAAAACTATTTTATTATAGAATTTACATACCAGAAACAGCACTGTCCAACCCAGCATATATGTCCAAAGAACCTTCATCATTATTTTTAAGAGGAGAAGCTGCAAGAAAATTAAAGACTAGTTAAAACTGACTTATTACATTTAGTGAAATTTTCCCATTCCTGCTGTAAAGGGCCAGGAAAAGAGACTTTATTATTCTTAAACCCAAAAAAGATAATTATTTAGAAGTTTTATAAAGCCTTATAAACAGGATGATCTTAGCAAACAGATTGATGACTCTTATTACCTCAGATTTAGATTTAAAAGCTTACTTTCAAAACATACTAGTGAGAAGTCTCCAATTCCAAAAAACAGCAGAGTAGTGTCTATTAAACTAATCCTCCTGCAAACAACAACTATAAACCCGAAACATTAAAAATTATCTGCAGTCAAATGCTCTACCACTAGACTTACTATGGTGATCACTTTGCAATATATACAAATATCAAATCATTACGGTGTATACCTCAAACTTATAGTTTTATGTAAATTATGCCTCAAAAAAAAAATCTACCTGAAGAACTAGAGAGCAACCCAAAGCAGGAAACAACTAGAGGGGAAACAACATCTGAAAGAAGAAAACAGCACTGTGTCAGTTCCCCATCCCCCTTTTATTACAATTTTGTTGTGGAAGGATAGGCCCTACACCTAGTCAGAGCCGCACTGGGCAGTGAAAAATCAGATGGAAACCTCTAGTCCTAATAGCTTGAAGAACTAGAGAAAAAACTTTGGGAGTGATAATGGCAACTAGAAAGTAAGAGAGGAAATCCAGAGAGCAACAGAGGGGATTCCCCAAATTGTGTCCAAATCTCTGAGTGACCCCTATACAACACTGGTAAAAGTTAGAACTCCAAAAAATCCAGCTTAAGTTAAAAAATCTGAACAGAGATTTCAGCTGCTATCCATCACAAAGAAAACAGAAGTTTAAGTTCAGCCAAGTTAAATACATGCTAAAATTTAAAACAGCAACAATCTTCAGAAGAGTTTAACAGAATTCCAATGTCTCTATAACACAGCATTTTACAATATACAAAATTACTGCATAGGAAATCTTGGCAGAGAAAAAGAAACAAAAGAACCAAATGAAAATCCTAAAACTGAAAACTAAAATGTCTAATGTAAAAAAACTGACTAAGTGTACTTGACAGAAGAGTCAGTGAACTTGTAGATCAATAAAAACTACCCAAGTTGAAGAACAGAGAGAAAACAATTTAAAAGAAAAAAAAAGTCTTAGTAACCTACAGGACAATATCAAAAGTTTTCACATACTATACACCAGGATTATCAGGAGAGAGTGGGGAAGAAAATGATAACTGGAAGGATACTAGAAGGATGAGAAATGGTAATTTAGTAAATATAATTCTCTTAATTTCTTTTAATTCCTCTTAATTTCCTTAAGCTACATAGAACAATTTAAAATAAAAATTACAACATTGTATTGTCGGGTTTGTGACATTGTTAACATAAGGAGATGGATGGAGGTTAAATGCAACTATACATACAAGACTGTATCTTTACATGAAAAAGTGTAAGATACTAGTGAGTAGAACGCAAAATGTTAAAGATGTATATTGCAAATCCTTGAGCAACTACTAAAAATAATGCAGTGGTACAGCTAAAAGGCTAATAATATAAATTAGAATGGAATTCTAAAATATATTCAAATAATATTTAAAAGCAGCAAGAAAATCAAAAAGAAAAAATGAAATGAACTAAAATATTAAAATAATAGATATAAATTCGATCAAATAATAAAGGACATTACTGGGTTAACTGACAAATTGAAATAAAAATGGCAGATTAAGTGTTGTCTCAGTGTTAAATTTACTGAAATTGATATTATACTGTTATTATGTAAGAAAATTAACTTTTTCTTACAAAATATACACTGGAGTATGTGGAATAAAGGACCATAATATATGCAACTTACTCTCAAATGGGTCAGGAAAAAAATTGTGTGTGAGTATGTGTGTGTATTTAAAAGAAGAGTACGTACACAATGATAAAGCCACTGGAATAAAATATTAACAAGTGGTAAATGTGGAAAATAGGTAAAGGATTCTTTGTATATTCTTATTCTTAAAACTTTTCTGTAAGTTTAAAATTATTTCCAAATACAGTAAAACGCAATTATGAAAATATTATAGGAATAAAATTTTTCTTAAAATCATGTGAAGTAGTAAGAAGTAAAATGCAACATAAAATATACACTGTGGCTATAACTATCAAAAAATGTATGTATGTAGACAGGAAGTTGGGAGAAAGTAATACGTATAAATGAAAACAGCTATTCCCAGCAAATGAGATTAACGATGCAATTTTGTTCTTCAAAATAAAAAAAGTTGCAGAAATTAATAAAAGTTAACTTTATGAATCTAGGTGAAAAGTAAATGTGTTCGTTATATTAACTTTCAATTTTTCTGTTGGTTTAAAAGATTTCAAAGGAAAAATATCATAAGAGAAATACACAGCAGCATAACGACTTGAAACTACATCAGCAAAAATAATTAAATAATACCAAAAAGCAAATAATTATTACCCAGAGTGGTTATGTTGGCCATATTTTATGTGAATCCTTCCATATCTATAAATATTTTTTAAAAATATGTATTTAAGCAAAAATGAAATTCTACTAGATATGTTTTACAACTGCCCTTCTCATTCTATAGCATAGGAAGCATAATTCTTGTCAATAAATATCCATTTATAATCTTGAAAAGTTTAATGAGTTTGTCATAGCATAATTACAATTAAGACAAAAGTGAGTAAATGTTACAGCAAAATTTGAAAGTTTATTTTCTACATATTATTTAAAATATCACTATGAGCTTATTTTACTATGAGGTCTTGGTTATCTTTTTCAAACTAATCATCCATTATAACTTTCGATTTTCTCTTAAAAAACAATAAACAAGCACCACTGTATTTACTGGAAGTATTCATTTCAAGAGTAACAAATACCTTTCTTATATTTTTTGGATATGACAATAAAGAACATTATAATTTACACTGGCAAAGTTGATAATTTCATTACATTCAAGAGGCTTGAAAGCATACAATAACATTCACATTTACTAGACCCTTTCTATTTGCCAGGCACTTCATTGTATTAATTCATTTATGTGAAAGAAGAAAAAGTTGATAATGACAGTGTATTCAAGAAGAATAAGTAAACAATTTTGTAATTAAATAAACTGAGAAAGACAATTAAAATGAGCTCTTACCAGAAAAGGCATCAAATAAACTTGTTCCATCACCATTGTCATCATCTGCTGCCATGATCCTATTTCCTCTTGATAGTTGCCATCTAAAGTATTAAACATAAAGATTTTCCACTGTTAAAAATCAACCTCACAATTCAAAGAGTAAACCTAGCTTTAAGTTAAAGTGCAACTTTCAAATTTGGATACACTGAATAAGTTCATTCTATCATGATTACAAAAAAAAAAAAAAAAAAAAAACCTAACATTTTCCAAAAGCTAAAACTATAAAACAAAAATCTTAAATCTGCTGATATGTTTAAGCATTGTCACAAGGTAAATGATGCTAATTTTATAAAATAGATGAAAACACAAATTAGCATTTATACTAAAATAAGCCAACTATCATACCAAATAAATACAATTATATGCTGAGTTCTGTGAATCCTCTTAGCAAATCATCAAAACTGGGGGTGGTCTTAGGGACTCCAGACATATGTATACTTCACCAATAAGATATTAAGATAGGCAAACAGTAAAGAGTTTGATACTATTTTAAGTTGATAAGGTGTGGGAAAGCAGGTTCTCTCATACATCACTGAAGTGTATATTGGTATAAGCTCTACGGAGGCAATATGGTAATAGTTATTAAAATTTTAAATGCAAATACTCTTTAACCCAACAATTTTATATCTAGTAATTTGTTCTATAGATATACAAGCACGTGGTTACAAAAATGTATGTACAGAAATATTCAATGCAGTGCTGTTTGTAGTGGCAAGACAGGAAACAAAGTCAGAATAAAAAACAGTAAAAAAATAAAATTGACTTATCTGACATGCACTAACATCTGACATTCTCCATTCTGCCAGTTAAACTTGATTACCACCAACTGAGACATATGCTTACCAACTGCCAGGTGCACTTAATACCAAATCGAATTATGCTTTTTTCCTTATTTTTCTAAGTAATAGTATGATGAAAGATTAGATTACCAAAAGGGAGTTATTTTCCAGTGAAAACGAAGCTGACTGCTTTGGAAAAACTCAAAGGTGAGTAGCAAGACATACAACTGTTTGCCAAATCAAGTGAGGGTGAGATAACCCAAAACACCCAAAGAGAAAATCTAGTCTATACTCAGATTGATTCGCAAGTATCTTAGTTCTTAGTCCATTTTAATGAAAAAAGTGCTAGAAATCATAAACAATGACTTATGAGTGTGGCTCATGCAAGACAGAGTCAGAACTCTAACTACCGGATTCACACTCAAAGAAAACATCATGGTTGTCCATAGGAGATAAAATTTACGTTACTCTCTTAACTAAAATTAAAGTATATAACTTTCTTCATTCCTCACATTCCCCATTCCAACATTTTTTCCAATTAGTTGATTTAATTAACTGTTATAATATAGCCTGTATGATAATTACAAAAGGTACAAATGGCATAAACACATCTAGCAAATATCATGACTGACTCTAGGTAAGGCAAGAACTCAACTGATGGAGCAGAAATTCACAGGTTTCTAATAGTAATAATCGACTACCAGTTGTAAGCTGTCATAAAGAGGGGAGAGCATCAGTCAGTGGGCTTTTTACAGAATGGAGATCAGTTAATCTAATGATCTGGTTATACAGAGGTCAAATATATCCAAATTTTCATTGCATATTATTTCATACAGTTTTAGTTTTTACTACTGGCAGATATTTAAAAAAAAGATTCTACTTGCTCTAATAAGTTAAAACTGGGAAAAAATACAAGAGAGCTGACAAATCCTGGATCTTTTGTTCTTTATCTGTCTTAAATGTTTCTCTAATTGTTCCTAGGACAATGTCTCTACTCCTTAATCTCTAGGCCCCCCACCAGTGAAGCTGGTTTTTTTTTTTTTTAATTACTTATAAATTTAAAGAAAAATGACTGTTCATTTCTTAATCACATCATATGTTGCATTAAGAGTTCTTCAAAATTATTTCTGAGAATAGCATATATAATACTATAAAGAAGTCATAAACAATGGTTGTTATACAGGTCGTTTCTCACTATGTACACATAAAAAGTTAAAGGAACTGAGACAATTATAATGCTTCTCTATTCTAAATCCACTCTGCTGTGATAATGGAGGTGGACATTCAAAAGCGTTCTCCTTTGCTAACTGGCATAATGTTAAGCCTTGTGAGTAGAGAGTGTGCTGGAGGGACACTGGAAAAGGTTTCTCTTCCTAGTTTCAGTGTGCCTGGCTAGCTAGGCTCCTGCAGAGCAAGCTTTTCTTCAGCATTCTGTTCCTGCAGCAGATGCAGTTTCTCCAACACTAGGTTCCTGCAGGGCACAATTTTTCCACATGCCTGCCTCCTGTAAGTGAAGTTGCAATGGGCACAGCAGGACATAGCTTTCTCCTGCTAGGCTCAGGGAGAGGGCAGCTTCTCCAAATCTTAGATATCACAGCACTTGACAGCCAGTAGCATCCAGGAGCTTCCCTACACACCTCCTCTGCTAGATTCAGAGCAGTGTCACCAGCAAGGTACTTAGCTACCTCTAGCCCAGCCATACTCTTTCCAATGAAGAAGTAGTTCTTTGGATGATCTATCTCAACCCTAGAAGTAGTGGCTACTCCCTTTATCTGCTATTCCTATATTTTTTAGAGTTATCTTTAACACCTACTAACCAATTTCCAGTTACTCCCTCTGTTAATAATTCTTTATACTAAGCTTTCTCTTTTCAAATTACTGTGTGGTTTTTCTGCCCTGATTGCACTCTGTCTGATGCAGGTAAACAGTCACAACAAAGATTTTAACAAATTTCTCTGCTGTTCAACAGTTAAAGAAATTTAAAGATATAGCTCTGAACACAAAATTGAAAGGCTTAATCTGATGACTTTATATCCCTGCAAGCAACAATTAAGAGAACTTATTTTACTTTCAAGCATTTATAAAAATTGATTAAATATCATGACAATGCAAGTTTCAATATCACAGAAGTGCTTTTATCAAGACCAATAAAATTCAAAGTTAACAATGCACTTTCAAGTTTCCCAATTCATTTAGAAATTTATAAACATAGGTCAAAGAATAAATATTAATGGAAACTGGGAAACATACAGAACTAAGTAACAATGAATAGACCACATAACAAAACTTATGAAATACAACTGAAATAATCTTTTTAGAAGAAAAGTTATAGCATTAAATAAATATATAGGAAAAGAAGATATAATATTAATGAGGTCATCATCCAACTCAAGAAGTTAGAAAAAGGTCCAAATTTTATTCTATAACTAAAAAAATAAAGTTAGAAAAAGAACTAAGTAAACCTAAAGAAACACATAAAGAACAAATTAATAAAAAGAAACAAACACTATAAAGATGAATAAAAATAAATGCTGGTGCTTTAAAAGACAAATAGTCATATGCCTGGCAAAACTAATCAAGAATGAAGACACAAACATTAGAAATAAAAAAGGAGTGACAATTTCACATACGGTAGAGATTAAGTTACTAACAAAGCTCAAGAAAAAGAACAGTTTTTTAGAAAAATGTTAACTGGCCAAAACTGACTTAAGAAGAAATTGAAAACATGGACATATATAGGATGACTAAATAACGACATAGTAGTGATTCTACTCATAAAGAAACTAAACCCAGACAGTTTTACAGGTGAATTCTATCATATCTTCAAAGAACAAATAAAACATATATTCCAAACAAAATGGGGGTGGGGGTGGAGGATTAAGATACAGATAATTTTATGTGGTTAGTACAGTCTAGACATCAATACTGGGCAAAGATAAAATAGGAAAATTACAACTCAGGAACACTAGAAGTCAATCTTTCTTATGAACACAGAAATAGCTTTAAAAAAATTAGCCAGTTGCACCCAGCAAGACATTTAACAAAAACAAAAATACACTACAAAGTGAGGTCTATCCCCAAAAGATAAGGATGGTATAACTAAAAAAATCAATCAGTATAAAATAAGCACTGTTCTCTAGTTGATGAAGTTGTTTCCCAGTGGATATGGGTTAACAGGTCTGCTACTGTCATACATGTGTATTGGAATTGAACAAATTAAGTAAATGGATAGCAAATGGTGGGAGCCAGGTTTCTCACTATTGAAGTGAGAAATTACAGAAAAGCAAGAGAACAGACTAGAATGATCCCTGTAGTACTGGATTAGAGTTGAAGACATCAGTGAAAACTCACATTTAATATACAGATGATTAGATACAGAAATATTTATAGGTGCATGTATACATATATGGCTTAGCAGACACACATATATTTCTTTGTTCTATCAATTGAGAGAGCCTAAAAAACAAAATCCCAGTATCAATAAGCACATCTAGTATCCACATCTTGTCTTCTTCTAATACTACTCTCCCTTAAAATGGACCGAGGTTCCTTGAAGAAATGGCTGATTCTAAGACATGGACAGGAAATACACAAGATGATGTGAAGCATCTTTATAGTGCAAGAAAGTAAGGAAGTGTCAAAAGAAAAATTGATGGAGGTATGTTAATGAAGCACTGGAACTAAGTGAAAGAGCTCTCAATAGCCAAAGTTGGAACAATTTGAGGAAGAAATTAAAGTAGTAACGGATTATGACACATATAAAAATATATATATCATTCCACAGAGGTAAGTAAATTAGCAAATGCAGAAAAGATAATTCTAAATAAATTATGTAGATACTCCACTCTAAAGCAGGCAAGGCATAATTTCCCACTCCTCAAATGTGAGCGGTGCATAGTGACTTCATTCCAAAGAAGAGTATGGAATGGGGAAAAATGGATAACTATGATAAAGAAAGCTGACAAACACTACTTCAGTCAGATGATCAAGTTTATATCAACAGCCATAAATTATGTTGACAGTATATATTCCTGATATGTAAGGAAAATGGCACTTTACCCATGATCGTCCCCAAAACCCTCAGTCTATTCATGAGATAAACATCACAAAATGTAATAGAAGGGTATCCCTACATTTTGACGAACTCTTCAAAACAGTCAAGGACATCAAAAACAAGGATCTGAGAAAATGTCACAGTCGAGAGGAGCCTAAGACATGACAACTAATTGTAACACAGTGTTCTGGAACAGAAAAAGGATGAACATTAGGTAAAACTGAAGGAAATTTGAATAAACTATGGATTTTAGTTAATAATAATGTATCAATGTTGGTTCATTAATTATTAAAAATGTATCATACTAATGTAACATTAACAACAGAAAACTGGGGGGGGGGTCTGTAGGGGTGATAAACAGGAATTCTCTGTACTTCTCAATTTTTCTGTAAACCTAAAACTTCTAACAAATATAGCCTATTAATAAAAAATAATTAGTATATTTCATCAAATTAGATTACAGAAGAAAAAATATGATCATTTCAAAATCAGCATATGATAAAATTTAACACTTTTAACAAACTTGGAATTTATGAAAGTTTAAGAAGGGACCTTACTTAAACTGATAAAGTATATATTTCTACTAAAAATACCTTTACATTGAACATCATAGATGATTATAAAATAGAAGCATCTCCTTTGAAAGTCAAGCATACTTCTATTTGAAAAAAGTAAGACATGAAATGAGATAGAACTGGAATAGAAATAAAGCTGACATTATTCACACTATGATCATCTTGTAGAAAATCTACAAATTATTAGAATAAGAGTTTCTCGAAGTCAATAAAAATAAGATTAATACACAAAAAGCAATAGCTTTCCTATGTGCCAGCAAACAGTTTTAAAACATAACTGACAAAAAGATATTATTTATAACAACAAAACCATAAGGTACATAGAAATTGTATAAGATGTGCAAGACCTTTATGGAGAAAATTATAAAAGATCTACATCAGGGGTCTAAAATCTTTTCTTCTTAAAAGGCCAGAAAGTATTTTATACTTGCAGGCCATCTGGTCTGTCACAACCACTTAACTCTGCCACTGTACCCTGAAAACTACCACAGACAACATGTAAACAAATATGTGTGGCTGTATTCCAATAAAAGTTTATTTATAAAAATAGGCAGTTTACTTCTGATCTAAATAAATGATAAAATATCTCAATCATATAAAGGAAAACTCAATATCAAAGTTGGCAATTCTCCTCAACTTTATAAACTCAATGTAATTCCAGTCAACTTTAACATGCTGACCATAAAATTAAAATTAAAGTGTAAAGGCCTTGGAGATTCAGGACATTTTTTATTTTGATTGGGAGGAAGTAAACTGTTTACTGAAGTATAACACAAATACAGAAAATAGTAAAATTTTAAGTATACAGTCCTGTGATTTTTCACAAACTGAATATATCCATGTAACTACCACTCAGATCAAGAAACAGATGATTACCAATCCCCTAAGTTACTCCTCTTGTCCCTCGTAGCTCTAAGTTACTCCTCTTGCCCCTCGTAGCCCTAAGTTACTCCTCTTGCCCCTCGTATCCCTTTCCAAATGTTGTTAATGTGAAAAATAAAAGCATATATATATTACTGATGACTTGCTTTGCAGAGGAAGCATTTGCATATCAATAGAGGAGTGGGAGATAGTGGAGATGTGTTAATTTCAAATGAGGACATCATCAACTTCGGAGAAAAGGCATATATGGAGGGAGAACTCTAAAACAGTCTACTTGGAATGGGTCTCAGGTAAAACAGGACTGGGAAATAAGACTCGAATCTCCTTCAAGTCAAACAGAAGATACTAAATGTCAGACCAAGGAATCTGGTCTTGAACTTTCAAAAGATAGGAAAGGTTTCTAAGTTAGAAACATCGGTATTAAAAAAATGAAATAGAAAGATTAATGTGTGGAATGAACTAGAAAGACAAAAGTATAGGAAAAGAAACTGGGAAGAAGGCTACTGAGTCCACATGATAAGACTTAACCTAAGATGGAGACAGTGGGAAGGAAAAGAATGTTTATAAGGAATAATGGAAGTAAATAGGGGTAAATGCTGAATATGGGAAATATAAACAACAATCTCCTGCCTCAATTTACTCTCAAGCCACAGCTTCCATTATCTTTGATTCTTTCCTTATCTCCATACCCACTTTCAAACAGTCAAAATTCTTAATGATTTTATTCTTGAGCCTCTCAAATTTAATGTCTCCTTTCCAGTCACAGTCATTGTTCCAGTTTTAGATATAATTGTTTCTCACATAAGTTAATATAAAAGTCTCCTAAGCTGGTTTTCACACTATCAATATCTTTATCCTCTTACCATTTTCCATACTGGAACTCAAATTAATCCTTTTAATGTCTGGCCTATGTTTTACTCCCAGGTCAGAAACATTCAAGAGCTAACCAAAACAACATTATCAAGATTCCCTAGCACAGACTCCAAGGCCTTGTCCAGAAATATCTATCACTACTTTTCCTACTATCTCACAATGCTCCCCTCACCTTCCCCATTCAACTACGTGATTGATTCTGTACCATAGTACATGTTTCTATTATGCAAGTTAGTACATACATTATTGAGAAATAGAAAAATGATGTCAGTATAATGCAGAAATTATGTTGGTTCAGACAGAGTTCTTCCCAGGATGTTAAAGTTTTCTATCATTAATTAAATGTACCATTAATTAAATGTAGCAAGCCCTGAAGGAATCTAGTCCTGCATCAGTTTCCTCAATCTTTTTTTTTTTTTTGCGGGGGGGGGGGGGGCGGTTAGGGACCCCAAATACAGGCAATAAGCCAGAGCCATTCGGTTTGCCATCACAATATTTCACATAAAACCTGTAACTGCCTCTATATCAACAACCTCTGACATTTCTGTCCCTCCATTCTTGTCTATACAAATTAACAGCCTCAAACTTTAATTCCATTTTCCATCAAGTAATTTCATCTTTTTTCTTGAGGAAGACCTGTATTCACTGATATTTACTTATTAGGAATTTAACATGTCTTCTTAACTGTGCCAATATTTTAATGAAAATTGTCACTGTTCCTGTTGGTGCATGTATGGATAGATTTTGAATATTTTGCCTATTTTTCCCATAAATCCTGTTTTAGTGAGTTGCAGAATTGAAGGTTTTTCAAGAATGCATTTAACATTAAAGCAGAAATGTCTGTACATGCAGTTCCTTAAATATTCCATGTACTTCAACTCCCAAAACCTTGTTCATTCTGTTTCCTTATCTGGACTGCTCATCCCCTTCCCAAATCCAGTTACCATAAAAGAGAAGACACTTTCTACAGACATAATGACTCACTATTTCCTAATTCTACTGACATTCTAAACCCGTTATTATTGCATTTAGCAACCTCAATTGCAATCTTTTATTTTTTGAAGTTGTTCTCATACTTTAGCATGCAACAGAAACACCTGGAAAAGTTAAAACACAAGATGGATGGGCCCTGTGCCCAAAATTTAATTCCATAGATTTGGGGTGAGACTTGAGAATTTGTATTTCAAAAACAGTTTCCAGGTCATGCTGCTGGTCTAAGGACCACACTTGGAGAACTATTATTTCAATAGACCAGTGTTGTCCGAAAGAACTCTATACAACGATAAAAATGTGCTATGTATGAGCTGTCTAATATGGTTAACTACTATCCGTATGTGGCTATTGGGTACATGAAATATGCATAGCATGACTGAGTATATTAGTTTCCTATTGCTGTTCTAACAAATTATCACAAACTTACTGATTTAAACAACACAAATTCATTACCACAAAAACCTCACAGGATTTCTCAGAGCTGTGGCTATTAGAATTTCAGTAATACCCACCTAACTCTAAATACTACTGGGCACTTATAAAGATGTATCAAAATACTTTCTCCTAAGAAAATGTACTCCTGGACATCAATATCTTATTTTCTATAAATGCAAAGCAAAATTTATCTCTGTGCTAAGCACTTCCCAAGCAAACACAAGGGGATAGGAAATAAAGAACAAGCACTGCCACAAAAAAGTAGGGGTACCAGCTCAGATTTAGACTCCTCTGCTGCTCCCTCAGAGCACAAGAAAATTAGAAAATTTAGTTTATACCAAAATATAAATCAAAAGTCTAGCAATAAGATGCTAAAGTTAATAAACACATTCCTGTAAGTCCAACCTCACCAAGTCCAAAACCAAAAATGATCATCTTTCCATCAACATGTCACCTCCTGACACCTCTACTTCTTTGAATACCACTAGCATTCCCTTATAGCCTACTGGTACTATGCAATGTTTCTCCCATGTACCCTCACCCCTGCCATTTGAATTTGTTTCTATAGATCCTACTATAGCTATCTAATTATCTCCTCTCTCCAAAATACATGCTACATACAATTGTTGGGTTACGTCTAAAGCAATCCTGCTCATATCACTTCCTACTCAAACTTTCCATTACTTCCCAATATTTACTAAAGCCCATACTTCTTACATGATCTATACTGGCACCTACTTTTCCAGCTCTATCATGTACTATCCCAAGGTTTCCACAATACCAAGGTTCAGTGAAACTGGGTTCCTATCTGCAAACACAATTCCTGACACCATCTCCCCACATCTACCCATGAACTCACAAGCAGTCTCGGTGTGAATACCCAGATTAGAATGTGAAAAATACGGTTTTTAGCAAACTCAGGTGATATATACACAATTAAGATACTTGGACTTCATTCAGTAGGGAATGGGGGAACCACTGAGGTTTTTAAAGCAGGGGAATATCATGATCAAATCTGCATTTCAGAAATTTAACTCTAGTAAGAAGAGTATAGAAAATATTAGTGGCAAAGGAGCTAGAAAAGACAATTAAAAATGTATTGGAGACAATGAAAGGTGTCTAAGTTGTCAGTAGTGGAAATAAAGGGAAGAAGCAGATCAGAGAGATTTCTGTGGCAGAATCAAAAAGATTTAATGAAATGTATATTCAAATGTCCACTCTTGACCCCTTTAAAACCACAGCCAGAGTGCAAACTGTAATTGAAAATGTAAACTGATCATACTCCCTCCTCTGCTTAAAATTCTCAAGTGCTTTCTGATTTTAGGTTAAAAAACAAATTTTGTCACAATTCTGCTTACAGAGCCCTAAGCGACCTGACCTTTGCCCATCCCTCCAGTGTTAGTCTGCCTCATTCTCTCCCATTCCCTAGCAGTCTTTACTCTAATCATATTGCCCTTCTTTAAGCTCCTTGAACATGTTGTTTGTTCCCTCCTACCACAGGGCCTCTCCAGAGAGTGCTCTTTCCTTGATCTCCACCTTCAGTTAACTCATCTTTGATATTCCTGCTTAAGTAATGTTTGAGCCTTCCCTAGCTACCCTCTCTCTCCCATAGGTCAGGCCCCATGCTATATATTCTTAGGCTGCTGTGTCCTTTCTCTTTATGACCTCTTTTCAGTTTATGAATACATTTTTGTGGTATTCCTGGAGAAATGTCCATCTCACCCACTGGACTGCAAGCTCCATGAAGACCAGGACCAGCTCTGTTCTGTTCACCACTGTATCCCCAGCTTTGCACAGGGCCTGGCAGGTTGGTAGTAATAAAAAAATTGTTGAATTAATAAAATTCCCAATTTATTAAATGACAACTCTGAGGTTTCTAGCTCTAATAACAAGGTAGTCATGCTTTTAAATGAAATGGAGAACCAAAGAAGGCATCTTGAACTATCTGTAGGACATCCAGGCGAATATGTCTAAGAGACAGCTGCAAACTACAGAGTATTTAGCACAGAAAACAAGACATAACTGGTATATTACTCTCCTGAAATCACGAAGGCCAGTGACTTTCCTGGAAAGAAAGAGAGGAGAAATAGGAGGATTATGTATCAAAATCTCCTGGGAAGAGGAGCTTTTGCACACTTGTTCTCATTTTCCTCTAACTGAGGCTCTCAATATATAATGAGAGTTGCTACTTATAGGAATGTTGCACCTATGAAAAGTGTAGAGGCAAAATTTTAAATGCTGAGAAACACTATGAGGAAAGAAAAGTTGCAAGCTCATACATAATCTTTTCAGGAACGATCCCAATAAATTCAGACGTGAAGATGAAGCAAATGAGAAGGATCACCCAGCTTTTTGTGATAGGACAACATCTTAAAAAGACAGTCTAAAGGAAGTTTTCTTTTTTAAAAAAATTGAGAGAATGAAAAACAAGAAAAAGCCAGGGAAGAAGGAAGGTGTAGTTTCAGGCTCATGGGAAAGGTCAGATCTAATACAGCAAGTTCCCTGAAGACTATATAAGGGAGAAATAACAACAAACATTATGTATACTGAACACTGTATGCCAGACACCGACCTAAATATTCTAAATACATTAAATTACTTTAAATCCTCCCACAAGTCCTATGAGGTATACTGCTCTTCTCTTTCCCGTTTTACAGATAAGGAAACAGATAAGTGACTAAGAAACTTGTCCCAAGGTAAAACAGCCGGCAAGTGGCAGATCTGGGATTGGATCCCAGGCTCTGTCTCCAAAACCATATGACACTATCAAAAATGTGCATTAGATGTTGAAAGGGGGCCATCTCATTGTAAAATAGCAAGAAATGCTAGGAAAAGATAATTGGGATGAAGATCTCTGCCTCATTCCCAAGAGAGCTGAGTGAGATAAAGGAGGCCAAAGGTTTGGAACTGGAGCTGTGGAGAATGGAAAACATCAAAAAAGAATCTGAGAAAGACCAGGTAAGAATGAGAGTCAAAGCCAACTTGATCCCTTAAGTAGAAATCCTGAGATTCTGTGAATTCTACATTAATATCTGAGGTAAGACCTACTTTGTCACGGTTCTTGGCGCTGTGGAGGTCAAGAAACTTCTCTGGGTTTAACAGCCTCGAAAACAACCAACATCAATGATCACCTGACACTCAAAACACCCATTCCTGCAAAGAATCTCATCCGAAAGCCTTTGAGAGTACATTCCAAGACGAGATTGGTTTGGGGGGGAGGGGCGGAAGGAGCAGTCGAAAGGGCAATTCCCACATGCGTTCGCCTCCAGCCTGGACCCTCTGGAGGGACCACACAGGGACATGAGTGCCAGCCCACAAGCTGCAACTGAGGGCGGCGGGAACGCAGCTACCAGCGGGCCCCGGATATCAGGAGCGCCCCGCCCACCGCCTCCGCAGCTCATTTCGACTCCCTGGTTCTTCGGACACCGCAGGCCTCCGCTCGGGGTACTACCTCGCCATGCAGCCTCTTTCCCAGCAGCTTTGCGCGAACCGGACCCCCAAAGCAACTTACCCAACCTGCCTGGCCCAAGACAGCCTAGGCTCCTTTCAGTACAGCGAGGTCTCCCAGGCATCTCCGCCAATGCCAAAGCGCAATCAGGGCGCGGAGGTGGGACTGAGCACCCACGACCAATCAAATCAGACGCAAAGCACGTCCTGGCGTACATAACTAGTTCCCGCCTTCGGGAAGAGGGAAAAAACCACACGGTTGGCGCCAAACTCCGGTAGTCTTCGGGGTAAGCAGAGGGGCGGGGCCAGGGCTGACGGAGTAGGAGACGGACCGGGGCTTCACCACGGAAGGGGTGGGACTTCAGCCAAGGTAGGGGCAGTGTCTGGGAGAAGCTCTTAATGAAAGGGATAGTAAGCTGTGAGAAGGCCTCATTTATTTAGTCCTTTTCCATAAATTCTATTATCAGCCACTTGCTAGACATTGTACTGGGCGCTGTCTCAATAACGATGAATAAGCACTGTTCTTTGCCCTCAGACACTTTCCTGGATGATAGAGGAACAACTTATCCCAGAGTGTTGGGAGCCTAGAGGAAGGGATACTAGTCCAGTGGGATGGGAGGGAGAGGAGAGGTTTTTAGAGGGTAGAATACCCGAATAGTCTTATAGAACCTGCAGAAACCAGAGGTGTGGGTAGGGTCTAGATTCTGGAAATGAGGCCTGCGCCATTGGCTGGTGAGGAAGTAAAACAAAGCCAACTTCCCTTTACTTCATCCGGGGACCTTGAACTTGATCCCTAGCCGTTTCCTCTAGTTTGTCCGTTTTAACAACTTGGAACTGTCATATCATTATTAAATATTTTTAAATTTTGAAAAGGCCCCCATTTGGGAGAGTATGGTCTGGGAAAGCACTGGCTTCCTAGATTCTTCCCCAACCAGCTTCTCTTCTGAGAAGTTGATCATACAGACAGGCATTCCAGGCAGTGGAGACTGGGACAGAGTAGAGAGCTGCAACCACAAGGCATTCATTGTTGCTGGAGCATAAAGTGCGAGGTGAGGCAGGAGAGGGGAAGCAGTGATCAGACCATGAAAGGGCTTGTGTATGTCGAAGATCTTGGAATTTACTTTTAAATGATGAGGCATGGGGGAACCACTGAAGGATTTTAAGCTTGAGGTTGTCATAATCTGATTTGCATTATTAAGGTCCTTTGGCCTTGAGAAGGTTTTGAGGTGCTTTTGTAGCCATCTGGGCTAGAGAAAATGAGGATCTGAAAGAAATAGTAGGTAAGGGAGAGGATAAATTTTCAAATATTTAGAAGATAAAATAGGCAAAACTTACCAATTGATTAAATATTGGCTTTCAGCATGAATGCTTGATGATAGCGTTAATAAAAAATATTTATTGAGAACATAGCATATATACCTCAAAAATCAATAAAGGTTTTCCCAAAAATTATCTTTCAGAAAAGAGTTACCTTATTATTGAAGTCCTTACAAAGTTTTTCATTTTATTGGAACTCTCTTAAATATTTTACATTGACTAGAAAGTAGTGATTAGTTTAAAAATATTCTCTTCAAAGGACCTCAGTCAGTGCCTATTTGGGACACTTAGAGAAGTCAACTTAAGTAATTGATATTTTTTTAAAGGAAACAAATGTAACACAGTTAATTTTTTATGGAGTCTGAACTGACAATTGCAAATATTGGTTAAAGCAATTCCTGAAGATGTCTACATACTTATATTAGGTAACCAACCTATAGTGTTAAGGGGAAAAGAATACAGTGCAGTATACATGGCATGTGAACCTTTGTGTTAGACTGGGGAAAAGAATGTACATATATTTGCTTGTATTTGCATAAGAAACACTTGAAGGGTAAATTAGAACCTAATAAAAAAGGCTAACTTACAGGGGAAGAAGACTGGAGAGAATAAAAAGGGAAGGAGACTTCTTTCAGTATGCCTTTTTAAAAAAAAAAAAAAAACTTTTAAGTATTTTCATATGCATGGCTTTTTCTTTTTCAATAACGGCTTTATTGAGATATAATTCACATACCATATATTTCACCTATTTAAACTATTGTTTGCCTTTTTTATAATCTTTTACTTTTGAACCATGGAAGTGTTTCATATATTCAAAGATTGAATTAAATCGGAAAGAAAAAATGCTAAATGGAAAATATGTTGAAATAAATAAAAATAACTGTGTAAACAAGAGAAATATAACTATTCAGGCAAAATAATTATTTCAAATGACATTTGAACATAGTGATCTGACTATACATCATTAGTAGGGTATAGTCTAAGGACTAAAAGAACAGCAAAGAAATCTTATGCTTTATGCAGTAGTTTTATTGGTAGTATTAGTATTATGATCTTGAAACTATTTTAGGTTTGTGGTAGGATAAAAAAATATAATATGGTAATATTTTAAGACCAAGATACTTAATGAAAGAGAAAAGAGATCCAAACATAAAATCAAAAAAGTTAAGGGGAAATCCTATACTATTATGTGTAAGTTGGAAATATCAGCATGACCTCATGATTTTAAAAATACATATTTCTTATTTCTGTTGGATGCTTCCAATATATCATTAATACCCCAAATATATTAATATTAATTGGGATATATTAATACCCCAATATATCATTAATACACCAAAAACCCAGACCATGTTTCCTAAATACTGTACTATTTCCCACTAAAATGGAGATCTGCTGGGGCTCTCCCTTGTCCCAACAGGTCAAATCCTAAGGGTAGAGAGCAGGATGAAGTCAGAAGGAGACTATATTTAATGGAGCAAGTGTAAAACGTTCAGTACTCTGAATGTGCGTACTAGTGGATAAGGTTAACAGTTCTAGTGATAGCATTATATATCATTTTTTAAAATTATTTTCTCAAATAATTTAGATGAAAGTGCCCTGGAAAATCCTGTTAGAAATCACAAAAAGTATATCTAGTTGTGGTAGATAAAGAGGAGTTGCAAATTCTTTGCTACTCCTTCATTGAGAAGTGGAGTCTAATTTCCAGCCCCTTGAATCTGGGCTGACTTTGATGACTTGCTTGACCATAGAATGTAAGCTGAGTGATGTTTTTGGACTGATAAGACTAGGACATAAGAATCCTTGCAGTTTCTACCTTGGATTCCTCTTTCTCTCTCTCCCTCTCTCTCCCTCTCTCTCTCTCTCTCTGCCTCAAGATGTCATGTAAGCATTCCACCTTACACTCCTACCTGAGCCTAGCCTTCCAGCCATCCCTGCCAAGTGAAGCCATCTTGAACCCTTCAGATCAGCTCATCCATTAGCTCAATACTACTGAATACTCTCAGTCAACACTTCATGGAGCAGAATTGCCACCTGAGCCCTACCCAAATTCTTGACCCTCCTAAATTATAAAAATATTATAAAATGGTTGGTGTTTTAAGTCATATGTTTTAAGGTAGTCACACAGCATTAGATAATTGAAACAGTAGTGGTAATTAGACCAAACAAAATAATGTAGAGTTTTATTAAAATTGTTACATAAAATGTGATAATGAAAAGCAGAAGAGGAAAACCACGTTTGATGAACTTAAATTAATAATCACTCCCATTTACAGACTAAATTTAATTAAATTCTCTTCAATATTTTAAACTCCATTTATAAATTAAATAATTTTGATCTATCTTTAAATACTTTAAATACTGGTAGAACAAATGTAAAAAACCCTGACAAGTAAAGTATTCCTAAGTACCTTAACATATAGTAAATCTCAAGTTCTAATATTTTTGACTAGTCAACTTCCCTTACTTTTCAATTTAAAATTAAAGTCTATGAATACATACAAAAACCAATGAACCTATCTGCATTTCAAAATAACACGTTCACCTAAAGTAGAAAAAAAACGCTAATCCAAGGAACTTTGGAAAACAGTACTTTGACTATGTATTTTCAGTCTAAAACAAAAACAAAAAAAATTTATTTTAACTTGCAAACAAATCTTAATCTCTAATAAACTTGTTCGTAATGGTATGAATGTAGCAACTCCAAAATTATATTGTATATATTGTAAAATCAAGAAATAAATATATTGATTATTGTGGGAGTCAGGGTTCTCACCATGGGGAAAGGATGATTCAAATATGGAATGAAGGCAAGGTAGAATCCTGTGGTTTTTTATTAGATTAGAGGTATCAGTATAAACTTATGATTTGAACACATATGTCTGTAAATGTGTACATACATGTATTTTACTTATATATATTCACATTTCCTAGCTCTGTTCTGTGAAAGGGTCTAGAAGCTATGATACTCCAATAATAATGAACACTTGTAGTATCCAAATCTTTGGTCTCTAAATACTATTCCTTATTAAAAGAAACTCCTTAGAGATATGGAAGATCCAGGACTGAGACAGGAAAGTAGAAAAGATGATCTTGGATAACTGTTGTACCAGAAAGTAAAGAATCTTAAAAATACGCTGGAGACAAGCCCAAGGGCAAATGCTTGTAGATGAGCCTGGAAATGGAACCCTCTGAAGTTTTTTTGCAAAAAATTATGAATAGATCAGTTTTTCTGGGGGAAAAGTCCCTAGCTTTCAACCAGGGGAAGAGATTTATAATTCATCTATCGGACAAAAGATTATGTTCAGAATATTCAAAAACAAAACAAAACCAAATAAGCCACACTCACACAACAAAAAGACAACCCATTTTTTAAATGGAGCAAAAGAAAACTTCACAAAAAATATCCCTATGAATATTAAATACTTGAAAATAATTCTTGTTCATCAGAGAAATACAAATTCAAACCATGAGATACCTCTGCAAATCTACCAGAGTGACTAAAATTAAAAGTCTGAAAATAATAAGTGTTAGAAAAGATATGGGGTAACTGAAAACCACACTTTTCTGTTATCAGCCATACACAAGATAATATATACTATCTGATTTAATTTATATGAAATTCAAGACCAGGCAAAACTAATCAATGGCCACATTGATAATATTAAAAGATAAAGTGAGGGATATTAAAAATCAATTTGAATCGAGCAGAATCCAATGGAGCAGATAAAATGGAGCTTTGAGGAGGTGTAAAAAATAAAGACTTATAGGCAGAAGGGAGCAGGAACAAGGAAGTTATACTAGGCAGAAAATCAAATTGGTTATTGCAAGGTTACTTTCCTTTAGAGGATGGCAGTTCTCTCAGAAAGATTACCTAACTAGTGCTGATCAGGCAATTCGTGATTGACTGATTTAAGATTCCATTTCTGGGAGAGCCAAACTGTAATCAAGTCTTGGTTTGGTGACTTGGGGATTACCAAAGTGGCTCCACTTTGGGTTTGTTGTCTTGTTTTTAATAATAATAAAGGAGGGTATTGGTTAAAGAAGTTGAACTTTGAGAAAGGCATGGCTGCTAATATGTCATGGAAATTCTCCTAGATATTTTGAAAGAACAGATGATAGGCGAAGCCAATTTCTGTGTGAAGGGAATGGAGTTTCGTTGAAAGAAACAAAGATTCACCTGATGGAGCATCTTCTCTCCCAGCAGGACATAGAGGAGAGTAATTGAGAGATAGCAGAGGAAAGTTAGCAACAAGGATCTCCATGAAGGGCTTAGCCTATTTTTCTTCTTCCCCTGGAGAAATAGTGTGTAACTCCTTTGAATTTTCTCTAAACTGTTAATAAAATGTTATATCATTTTTGGACCTCAGCTTACATCTCACCTTCTCCAGAAGTTTTTCCTATCTCCTAGGTTGAGTTGGCAGCCTCCCTATTTGTATTCTCATACAAACTCCCTATTACAGCCCTTTGTGATGATATCCCTTCATGAGACTGAGAATCCTTTAAGGACAAGGCCCCCGTCCATCATCTTCACATTCCCAGGACCTAGCAGTGTGTCTGGCAAAGTATTAAATATACACTTGTTGATTGAATAAAATGGCATTGTTAAAGTTAGGAGCAGTTGTGGAACTAGGAAATGTTGAGAAAGGAGAATTTTTTTGGCATTTACATTTATGGACATTTACTATTCACTATGAATAACAAAAAGGTTATAGTATGTACTGAATAGTCTAACTGCAAATAAGAGGCAGTTAATGTTTAAGTAAGGAACTGGTAATTTAGTAAGTAGTTTTACTCAAAATAATGGTAGTGGTTTGGTTTCCTTCTAATTTTCTTTTTACTGCTTGTTTTATGTATGAAATCACAGTTATTGGGAAAAATATAATTAAAAACAAAATCCCCTTCCAACCTAGAAAATCTCTCCACAAAGGTAGAAAACCATTATTGAATAAGCATTAAAACAGAATGTGATGCATATCACAATCCCCTTAAGAGACTGCAGACAGCTCACCCTTTTATATGGTGTTAAAAAATAAACTGAGGTGTATTAAAAATTTTAAGAGTTATTTGAGCAAAAATTGATTCCAATTGGGTAGCGCTAGACCAGAAGTGGTTAGGGGCATTCCAAGAACAGGAGACAGGGGAAAGACTTATATAAAGAAAGTGTGGAAGCAAAGAAAGGAAATTATTTGATTGGCTATAGCTTAAAGCATAGTTGGGTGTTAGTGATTGTCCTTAGCGTTTTGATTTCTTAACCTTCAAGCATTTATAGGCTTAGGTTTTGGTTTGCTTAGGAAGGCCGCCAAGGCATTAGAATCATCTCAGTCTAATGGGCTCTTTAATTAATTTAACAATAGCCAAGTGGATATAACCATTATATTAAGTTTTGCAATTTGGAGTTAGGTGACAAGTTAGGCCCATCTCCTCTGCAGAAGTTGGACAGTTGGGCATTATCTTCTTTGATGACAATTTCTTTCCAAAGAGATGGCTCCCAGGTCCTGGAGGAAAAATTTCTGAGTTATGAAACTGGCAAGAGACTTATTTAAAAATATTTATATACATTTGAAAATGAGAGAAAGAAATACCAAAAAGGGAGAAATACTGAAAAGGGGGAAAAGAGTTTCTTCCCTTATTAACAAGAACTGTCCTTTTAATTTGTATTTGATCTACAGTTTATAAGTAGTTAAAGACATCAGATGGTGCATCAGTTTCTAAAAAATATGTATTTCTATAATTTTCCCAAATGATTTGAGTAAATTGCTTCTCGTTTTCTCAGTCATCTAAATACCTGGAAGGATTGAACATTTATTAAATGCCTATCACGTATGAGACCTAGTATGTTAGTGCTGTGTGAGATACAAGTATGAATAAGGTACTTCCTGTGTTCTAGGAGTTTTTTTTTTTAACTGTGGGAGACAGACACAGAATCAGAACTTCCAGAGAAAACCCAAGGCCTAAGAAGGTTAAGTCACTTAACTTAGGTCACACAACTAGTATGCTTTTCCCATTAACATTTTTCTTTCTGTATTAAATCTCTCATTTTCTAGATACCATGTCTTCCTCTTTCTTGGTTTACACACTCATACAGAGGAGCACCTCTTTCAACAGATTCCTGAGTAAAGGTGTGTAGGGAGGAAAAATAATTTTCCCTCTACCCTTCCAATTTCTTGGCTGAGATCCCTGTAATAAAAGATTAACAAGAGAAAAACAAGTATATTAACATGCATACTTCATATATACATAGGAGATATGCAGGAAAGAAATGAATAATTCTCCATGTTTGGATCATTTCATCTGTTGTTCTAAGTCCTAAGGGAACCCTCTCAATCTTCTTGGAATTTTTAAAATATTACTTATTTGGAAATGTTTTCTGCCCCACATTCACAGTTCACTTGTTCTGGAAGTTCTGCACTTCAGTTTGGGTTCCCTCAGAAGCAAACATTCAAACCCTAGAAAAAATTCAAATACATTTTTAAAAGGTTGGATCATAGTACCCTTATACACTTGCTGTTGATCTGCCCATGTCAGTACAAAAATATCTACCCTCTTAAAGAACTTTTTAGAGATATAATTTACACGAAGCGCACAAATCTTATTTATTTTTATCTGCCAGAGTAACCACTACTCAGAAAAAGATAATGAAATATTTCCATCATCCTAGGTTTCCTCAGGCCCCTTGGCAGTCAGTTCTCCCAAAGGCAACCATTAGCCTAACTTTATCATTATTTTGGCTTATTTTGGGGCTTCACATAAGCACACTTATAATTTTATGTACTCTTCTACTCCACTCTTTTTAACGACTTCAGAATATTCTAAAGGTGTATATCATACTTTATTTAAATATTCACCAACTGAACACCTACTTGTAGTATTTATGTTAAGAAATGAATCTCGGAAGCTAAGCAGGGTCGGGCCTGGTTAGTACTTGGATAGGAGACTACCTAGGAAGACCAGGTGCTGTAGGCAGAAAAAATTAAAAAATAAGGGATTGTAAGATGACAAGGTCCTTGCAATCTGTGAGGTCAACCAAGGGTTGCCTCACCTAAAAAATTTAAAAAAAAAAAGAAAAGAAAGAAATGATGCAAGGGTCATACTAGCCATACACTTGTGTACCAACTTCCATAGACTAGAGGTCTAGAATTGCTGGGTCCAGGATGTACGAATCCGATTCTTTCATATCTGGTTTTTTTGCGTGTTAAGCCCGAGGGAGGCACAGTAGGCTGAAAATTACACACCTCTAAGGGCTGCCTCAGTTCTCCCTTGGTAAAATCTTCTGTCTCGTCTAGTCGCGCGTAGTCTCCGAGCCTCCCATGACTGCGGGAACTGGACCCAACTCCAATACTCAACTTTTGCTTCTATTCGCCTGCACCAACTGGTGCAAAAACGACTCGGCGCTTGCGCTGCCGAGGGGGCGGGGCCGTGGCCGTAGTGTCGCGGACTGATGACGCAAAGCTCCGCGTGCTCCCCCACGTGTGCTGCCGTTCTCCCGGTACTTGCGGAGCTGCGCCCGCCACTCTTCCTGGGGGGGCGTAGTTGGTGGCATCTCCGACTCCGGAACCTCAGCTGCTACGGAGCTCTGAGCGTGAAGCAAGGAGCGTTGCTGGCCGCCGGGGGCAGAGGATCAGCGGTCATGGAGCACCTTTTGCTGGAGGTAGCGGCCACGCCGCTGCGGTTAATTGCTGCCAAGAGCGAGAAGAGCCGCAGCGAGCTGGGCAGGTTCTTAGCCAAGCAGGTAAGAACCGGAGCGCGAGGGAAAATGCTCCGCGGACCCGGCCGCCCTCTTCGCGCGTGTCTCGCGGCCCTGCGCAGTACGCGCTGCTTTAAGGGGAGAGAGGTGTCTTGTTACTCTGGCCCCCTCCTCAGGGCTGGCCCATGACAGAGACGTCCGCGCGTGTTTGAAGAGGTTGAAAAGAGCCTTTTGTTTTTTATTTTGGGGAACCTTCCCTTCTCCACTGACTTACCCTCTTGCAGCGCTCTGGCCCCGTCTGGTAGACGTGACTTTCGGAAATATATGTAGTTTGTTTTTATGTAATTGAGGTGGCTTGTCAGCACTTTTGCCATGTGTTTTACTTAAGTGTCCTGGGTCTAGCCACCCCTGTTCGTTTGGGTGAATGTTTTTCTTTTTGCCCCGTCCCTTCACGGCGCATTGACAAGTATTGATTGCTTTCCTGCTGTGCCTAAGGCACAGTGTGGTTCCGTGAGGTGACAAATCCGTTATGGTCTCTGCCTCCAGGGAATTTAACACCTATTTTTGAAGATAGTTCATAAAACAACGGAAAGACCCAAGACAGTGTTAACTGCATGGTACTAACCATTAGAATTATGAGGTGAATTAGAGGTTTCTAAGAAATGAGGTTTGGCCTTTTAAGAGCCTTCTCTCGTTGCTTTCCCCCACCCCTCGTCTGAGTTTAAGACTCTTATCACACGTTTTTTCACTTTGCATTTTAATTTCATATTTTATGCTTCACCACCCCCAGCATCTGTGAGCTGCTTCAGAATAGATTTTATTTTTTCTTTCTCCAATAATAATTGGAATAAGTGTCTAGAACTTAGTCACAAATGCATTGTCTAACATTGCTTAAGATGTAACAGGTGGTATTTTGGGTCTGGAGGTACAGGGAACTAACATGAAGAGCCTTATCTCTTGGTGACAAAATATTGAACATATGAAGCAAAGAGGAAGGAGGAGTGGAAAATATCCTTGGGGTTTCTGGCCTTTGAGCCCTCAGTGAAGGGAATCACTCACTACACAGATAGGGAGGTCTACAAAGAAAACTAATTTTAGTGGGCTCGAGTAAGGAAAGAGAATCAGCTGAGCTTGAGATAGGCTCCTGAATTATGTATTGTTGCTAGAGTTATTTTTCAGTAAATGAGCTTTAGAATTTAGAGCAGAGGTTCTGAATCTAGGGATCATGGACCAGCAACAAGGGGTTTATGATTCCACACCATTGTAAATGGATGCAAAATTGGTGTTTATGTATTGGAAAGTAGGGTAGGGAAATGGTTTGTAGCCTTTATTAGATAAGGTTTTAGAGAATCTGACATACTGTAATGTGAGGATCACTCATGTAGATTCTGAGACATATAGTAATGCTACTGGACTCGTAAACTACTAGAAAGTTCATTCGAATTCAGGCGATGGGGACCTCTTTGCTTCTTCATTTTCTTTGTCTCAGTTTATTAAATTCTATCCTATCTCAGAGATGTCTTTCAGTTCCTTCCTATTTTCAGTAATAATTTCAAGCCTTTCAGAGAAGAGTTGATTGCATTGCTATTTTATTTTCCTCCAATTTTTGGAAACACTGATTTTTATTGGAAAGTAAAGATTTTTGAAATATCGATTCTCATTTGAGTTTGGGATCTGAATTAAGAATTTTTTAGAATTGTGCTTCCTTCTATGTTCTTTATCTCAGCTGGTGACCCCACCTTCTCTATCCAGTTATTTATTATAGCAGTAGTTTCCAGCCTTTATGGCACCAGGGACTGGTGCTCCTATGAGAGTCTCATGCCTGATGATTTGAGGTGGAGCCGAGGCGGCGGAGCTCTGGGGAGCAGCTGCAAATACCAAAGAAGCTTTACTGGCTTGCCTGCCGCTCACCTCCTACTGTGTGACCTGGTTCAGGGTCCTCAACTCTTTTTACTTTTTTTCCTTCACATATAGCCAAGTCCTCCTGATTTTACTTTCTCAGTATTGAATTTATTCCTTCCTTTTCATTTCTACTACCACTAACCCACAATTCTGACTCTAATTCCAGTGTGTGGTTTTTCCAACACACCAAGCAGTGCTCGGACATCAGCTGTATGTCCTACAATTTAACTCACTTCTGACTCTTTCTAGCATCAGATCCTGCAGGTTAAGGGCTCAGTCCTGCAAGACTGCCCTTTCAGTCCAGCTTCAGATGTTGATCACAAGACTTGGTTGTCACCTGTGCTTCTGATTGCCTGTGGGTTGGAGGTCTCAACTGCCCCCTCCTTAGGATTGATTAAGTTGCCAGAGCAGCTCACAGAACTCAGAGAAACATTTTACTTACTAAATCACTGGTTTATTATAAAAAAAAAAAATGTATAATTCAGGAACTGCCAGTTGGAGGAGATGCACAGGGCAAGGTATGTAGGAAGGGGTTTGGAGCTTCCATGTTCTTTGTGCCTCTCTCTTCACCTCTCCACGTGCCCACCAACCTAGAAGTTCTCTGAACCATGTCTTTAGGATTTTATGGAGGCTTTGTTACATAGGCATGGTTGAGTAAATCTTAGGCTGTTGGTAATTTAACTCAGTCTAATTCACCTCATTAACATAACAAGACACTGTCATTTATTGATTCCATCACAGGAAATTCCAAGGGTTTTAGGAGCTCTGTGCATGAGATGGGGTGAAACACCAAATATAAATCACAATATTACACATCCTTATTTTCTGGAACTGAAGTATAGCCAAAAATCCATTCTCTTTTACTTAATTGCTTTTGAGGCCTTTGGGGAGAAGTTACTTAAGTCTCCTATTTCTCAATTTCTTGATGTATTGCACATGGTAGCTGCTAAATAGTTACAGAGAATAGTTAAAAGCAGGAACTCTGGAACCAGATTCTGTGACATTGATTCCTGGTTCTGCTCCTAGCTTTGTGACCTTAATTCTTTTTTTATTCTTCAGTTTTCTTATCTGTAAAACGGGGATAATATTACTTACTTTATAGATTGCTGTGAGGATTAGATGCCTGCAGTATAGTAAGTGCTATAAAAGTGGTCGCTATTGTTATTGCTATATTGTTGTGAGATCTAGATATAATGCATGTGAGAAGCTTAAAACCTACCTGGCACATAGTAACTAATTGGTACATGTGAGCTATCATAATACATTTTAAAAACAGCTTTATTGTGATATAACTCATGTACCATGTAATTCATCTATTTACGTGTATAATTACATGGTTTTTGCTGTGTTCACAGGTATGTGCAGTTGTCACTATAGTCCATTTAGAACATTTTTATTACTTCAAAAGGAAGCTCCCACACCTTTTAGTTATCATCCTGCATTATTGTGCTCTCCTCCTCCCCCAGGCAACCACTAACTTACTTTTTTCCTTTATAGATTCCCTATTCTGATTATTTAGTATATTTATCATTAATAAAATAAATCTGAATCTTTCACCATTTTGCATTAAAGTTCCCTATTGTCTCCCAAATCAAAATCAAAATCCAAGCTTTCTAATATGGCATATGTGCTGTTTTATTTTTTATTTTTTATTTTTTTCTGTCTACCTTATTTCCATTTTGTTTGAAGTGTTGTTGTTGTTGTTTAGTTTTTTTTAAATCCAGCTCAGTTGTTTTCAACTAGGGGCAATTTTGAAGACATTTTTAGTTGTCACAACTGGTGGTGGGAGTGCTACTTTCTCTAGTGCATAGAGGCAAAAGGATGCTAAACATCTTAATACATAGAATAGCCCCAACAAGAAATGTCAGTAGTACAAAATTAAGGAAAACTCTAAATATGTGTATAACTCTAATAACTATCAAAATACAAAATCAAAAATTGTCAGAAAAGGAAAAATTGGCAAATTCATACCTATAATTGGAGACTTTAACACACTGTCTTCAGTAATTGATAAAACAAATATAAAAAAATCAGTAAGGATATAGAGGATCTGAACACCACTATCAACAAATCTGACCTAGTTAACATTTATGTGCCCAAGAACTGCAGAATACAAGTTCTGAACATCTGGAACATTCACCAAGGTAGATCATATCTGTGCTGGGTCGTTAAACAAGTCTTAGCAAATTTAGGAGAATCGAAATTATGCAAGTTATATTTAATGGCCCCAGTGGCATTAACTTGGGGGGGGGGGAAGCCCAAAAGATATTGGAAAAATCTCTAAATGTTAGAAATTAAATAACATAATTAAAAAACTGATGGTTAAAGAAGAAATCACTGGGAGAATCAGAAAATATTTTGAACTGAATGATAATTTAAGCAATTTGTGAGATGAAGCTAAAACAGCATTTAGAAGGAAATTTATAACATTAAATTCTTATATTAGGAAATTGTACTAATTTTTAAGCTTTTGTTTAAGAAATTAGAAAAAGAAGAGTAAATTAAACCCCAAAGGGAGAACATAAAGAGCGGAAATTAATGAAATAGAAAATGGAGCAATCCAGTGAAACCAGAAGTTGATTCTTTGAAAAGACCGATCAAGAACAAAAGGGAAAAATTCAAAGTGGTAGGATTGAAAGAAGGCCACCATTATAGATTCTAAAAAGAATAAAAAGATAAGTGACTAATATGAACAATTTTATGCCAATAAATTAGACAATTTAGAAGAAAGGAACATTTGAAGAATACAAAATACCAAAGTCCACTCAAGAAATAGACGAAAACAAGGTAGAAATAGAACAAAAGCAAGCTAGAAATAGAACAAAACTTCCTCAGGCTGATACAGAGCACCTACAAAAACCTAGCTAGCATCATAGTTAATATGTGAACAGTCCAATTTAAACATGTGTAAAAGATTTGAAAAAACTCATCACAAAAGAAGATAAATGAATGGCCATTAAACACTTGAAAAAATTCCAGACATCTTTGGTCATTAGAGAAATGCAAATAAAAGCAAATATCATTTCACCTCTACTAGAATGGCTAAAATTAAGACTGACAATAATTTGTTTTGAAGATATGTAGCAACTACAACTCTCAGACATTGCTAGTGGGGTGTAAACTGGTACAACTACTGTAGAAAACAGTTTTTATTTTATTTTTTATTAAAATTATTGGGGTGACTAATAAAATCATATAAGTTTCAAATGTACAATTCAACAATTTGTCTTTCATATATTGCATTTGTGTGTTCGCCACTCAAAGTTAGATTTCCTTCTGTCATCATATATTTGACCCCTTTTTATCCCTACCTCCTCTCCCCCTTGCTTAGTGGTAACCACTAATCCACTGTCTGTGTCCATGAGTCTCTTTTTGTCTTGTTTGTTGCTTTCAGTTTTATATTCCACATATGAGTGAAATCATATGGTTCTCAACTTTTTCTCTTATTTTGCTTAGCATGATAATCTTAAGATCCATCCATGTCTCAAATGGCAGTATTTCATCTTATGGCTGAGTAACATTCCATTGCATCTATATACCACATCTTCTTTATCCAATTATCTATCAAAGGACACTTCGGTTGTTTCCATGTCTTGGCCACTTGAATAATGCTGCTGTGAACATTGGGGTACCCATATCTGTATGGATAAATGTTTTCAAGTTTTTTGGGAAAAGTCCCAGAAGAGGGATTGCTGTGTTATATGGAAATTCTATTCTTAGTTTTTCAAGGAACCTCCGTACTGTTTTTAATAGTGGATGTACCAATTTACATTCCCACCAGCAGTGTATCAGGGTTCCTTTTTCCCTGCAACCTCTCCAACAGTTGTTATTACTTGTCCTGTTGATGACAGCCATTTAACAGGTATGAGGAGGTATCTCATTGTAGTTTTGATTTGTATTTCCCTAATAGTGAAGTTGATCATCTTTTCATATGTCTGTTGGCCATTCGTATGTCCTCTAGGGGAAAGTGTCCATTTAGGTCCTCTGCCCATTTTTTAATTTGATTGTTTGTTTTTTTATTGTTGAGTTGTATGAGTTCTTTGTATATTTTGGATATTAGGCCCTTATTGGAGGCATCGTTTGTAAATATTTTCTCCCATTCAGATGGTTGCCCCTTTGTCTCATTGGTTTCTTTTGGTGTGCAGAAGCTTTTTAGTTTGATATAGTCCTACTAATTTATTTTTGCTTTTACTTTTCTTGGCTTTGAGGTCAAATTCTGAAATCCTCTCTAAATCCAAGGTTCATGAGTTTTTTACCTATGTTTTCTCCTATGCAATTTATTGTTTCTGGTCTTATATTCAGGTCTTTAATCCATTTTGTGTTAATTTTGGTGTATAACGACAGATAGCAGTTTAGTTTTATTCTTTTGCATATGGGTTTCCAATTTTCCCAATACCATTTATTAAAGAGACTTCCCTCCATTATATGTTATGGCTCCTTTGTCGAAAATTATTTGCCCATATATATGGGGGTTTATTTCTGGACTCTCAGTTCTGTTCCATTGGTCTGTGTCTGTTTTCTGCCAATACCATGCTATTTTGATTATTGTTGCTTTGTAGTATATTTTGAAGTCAAACAGAGTGATACCTCCAGCCTTGGTTCCCCCACCCCCCGCCCCCAAGGATTGCTTTGGCTATTTGAGGTCTTTTGTACTTCCATTCAAATCTGATGATTTGTTCTATTTAAAAAATGCTTATGGGATTTTGATGCATTAAAGAGGTTTTTTTTAAAAAAAAAAAAAATCGAACAATTTTTAAAAAAATGTTTAAATTAAAATTTATTATCAAGTGAATCATACAGTTACCCTAGGACCCAGCATTTTACACTTAGATAATGAAGAAGATTAAGAGTGATGAATACATGTTCTTAAGTCTCTTGTACATAAATGTTCGTAGCAGTAGGTTTATTGATGATAGCTGGAAGCAGTGAAAATATCCATCATTGTGTAAATGAATAAACAAATTGGTGTATTCATTCAGTGAAAAACTAGTCGGTAATGAAATGGAATAAGTTACTGAAGCATACAACTACATGAATGATTATCAAAAGCATTGTACTGAGCAGAAGAAGCCAGACAGAAAAGAGTACATACTGTAAGATTTAATTTATATAAAGTTCTAGAATAGGCAGATCTACTCTGGTTATCATATCAAATCGTTGGTTGCCTAGGGTAAGGGGTTGATTGCAAAGGAACATTAGGGAACTTTGAGTTTGATACTTTAATTGGGGTAGTGGGTAGTGGTTACATGGTGTGTACATATGTAAAAACTCATCCAAATATAAATGGGCATATTTCATTGTATGTAAGTTATATCTCAATAAAGTTGACTTTTAAAAAGTTAAATATTTCCTCTAAAAACAATTTTCTAGATTACCTTTTGAAGAAAAAGTCCATTAAAAAATGTTGTCTTTGGAGGTTTTACCCTAGCCTACAAGCGCCCCTTTATATCACATGTCTAGAACATTTATTTTGTGGATGATGTGTGTTTTTCCTTCACAACGTAACCACTTACTAAATTACTTTTATTTTTTATATTTAAAAAGATACCTCTAGAGGGCTTAATTATAGGCACATTCAGCAGTTGAAAATTCATGCCCCTGTGTATCATGACTAAATCTGTTAAATTTTCTTGCCTCCATTTTTGTGAAATCCTTTGGGTGGTGCCCTATAAACAGCAGAACTAATATTGATAGAAATTGCTTCAAGATAACATCCTTCCCCTATCAGTGCTTTATTCAGAATTAGGTGTTTTTGTGAGAGAATGCCCTATAATTTGGGAAACTTTGTAAGAGCTCTGGTGTAAGGTGGCCTCTTTTCAGAGTGATTACTTTGGGAAAAATGTTATATTTTTGCATATGTTATTTAGATTGTGTTCAAGCTGCACTCTTATACATAACTATTTAGTGTGAAACTCCTTAGGCTAAATTTGTAACATTGGATGTGCTGGGTCAGAGAAGAGGGTATGCTCCTTAGAGAATTTAAACCTGCTGTCATATTGTCCGGCAGCAGGGGTTATACAGACTTGCATATAACACTAGCAGTATGAGACCTTTTACACTTCAGTTTTCCCTGTTATGCTTATGGACAGCCTGAGCCTAAGCACTAGAATTTTGTGATCTCTTTCATCTTGCATATCAAATTTTAGTTGTCTACTTTGCATCTCTTTTGTTTATTCGAGGTTGAACCTTTTATAGGGATATATCCTCACTCATTTCCAGGAATGGATTTATCTCCTTTCCTCAAGAGAGTTGGCAGTTTTGCATACTTACTGCAGTTTTTTATTTTGTTTTATTTTTCATTTAATTCCTATATTTTCCTTCAAGAGCAAAGGAGCTGGGGGAAACACTGGATTCTCTGGAGAATGTTGAGGTCCCGAAACATACATTATTTTTCAGAGAAGCTGTGTAGCGTTTTACATGGAATCGAGGTATCAGTCTACCTCAAACCCCAGTGACTGACACTTATTTGCAACAGCCTTTACATTAAGTTAACTCTAATCCTCTATCGCAAACCCCCCCCTTTTTTTTTTTAATAAAACACTATGTTTTATAAGATAAACTCACTTGTGAAGTTTGGAAATGGAATATTTTGATTCTAAGACAGAGCTCTTTGCTCTTCAGCAGTGCAACAAATATTACTTACATGGGTCTTTTACTTGGCTTTCTCTCAGGTGTGGACACCTCAAGATCGCCAGTGTATCCTGAGTACCTTAGCACAGTTACTTCTGGATAAGGACTATACTGTGCTGGTTGGTCGCCAGCTGCGTCCTATCTTGTTGGATTTGCTGGAAAGGAACGCTGAAGCCATTAAAGCGGGAGGCCAAGTAAACCACGATCTGCATGAACGGCTGTGTGTGTCAATGAGCAAACTCATCAGTAATCATCCTGATGTCCTCCCGTGAGTAACAGTTTTATTCTTCACTTTTCTCCTTGAGGTAATAGAACCTGCTCTCTCCTGGGAAGTAAAGAGGTGTCTAAGCTGAGAAGAATGGAAGAAGGGAAATACAGAAAAGAAAGAGATAAGTGGTTCTCTTTTATAAAAATAATCACAGCAGAAGCCATTTATCTAGCTCAGTTCAGTGACCATTTACTAGGTTTTTTAAGTCTTGCCATCAAGACAGGTGTGGAAAAATGGCCAAGATATGTCCCCTGTCCTCAAGGATTATGTCATCTGTCAAGACATACATATAAGGCAGATTTATATGAGTTTTAGCTGAGGCTCTAACAGCATCCACTTCAGATGGATCACATTTGTTGCTGGAGTAGCTAAAGGGGGTGGTTTGGAAGAGCTCTAGTATCCTTTTTAGCTTTCTATAAGTCTGTCCAAATCGGTATGGTAAGAAGTTGTGTTAGCCAGATTCTAATGTATTTCTGTTTTGACCCTCTCTGTTTCTAGCCTGGGCCAGTTCACCCTTCAGGCAACCTGGTGATTCCCCTGTTTCTCGGAGGTCACCATATTGATGGTGAACTCAGTGCAAATACAAGATCTGCATAACACACTACAGCCCAGAACTCTTGGGCACAAACAAGTCTCCTGCCTCAGGCTCTGAATTAGCTGGGGCTACAGACATGTGCCAATCTACCTGCTTTCTCTTTTAAATTGATAGTAAAATATGGTTTGTATGAAATAGCCAAAAGAGGCAGGAAAATGAGTGTCAGGGGTTTTTAATTGAGAATTTAAAGAACTTTAAACGCGAATAATGTTATTCGTTGTACTAATAGGAACATCTCTTGTACTCATCTCTTAACTAGTCTTCAGCAACACAGTAAATACACTTGGCTTTCTTGGAAGTATGATCGCTAATGTGGTCCTTAAATAAGGAAAAAAGAAATGAAGGCTTGGTAGAAAACCATAATTTGTATGAGCTTTTCTAAAAGGGGAGGCAAAAAGAGGGGCCCAGTTTAATGGAACTAGAAGATACGCAAAGCAAAGATCGCCATCATATGTGGTAATCGGGAACATATGCTGTCGGTTGATTGAGGATTGGGATTGTGCCTCACTCAGTGCTTTAATCAGGTGTACTTGACTGTAGTACTATTTTATAAGTCTGGTGACTATCTTGTACTTACTTTGTAGGATTAACATGTGAGTTACTTGAACTCCCACTTCTCTTAAGCCTTTATGGTAGAGTGCTTCTGGATTGTGTTTGAGAATCATTAAAATGATGGATTATTTACGTTTGGTCTCCCATCTGCATAAAATTTTGTTATATGAATGTGAAGCATGCTCCTTTTTCTTCTTTTCATTTTTTCAAGGCAGTATATTTTATATTTTATTTATGCTCCCACCTTATTTCAAAATGATATAATGCAGCTTACAAAGGTGTCTGTGATAGAGTAACTTAAAAACAAGACAAAAAAAAAAACCATGTATAGATGAGTCAATGCCTAGTGTAAAATCAAGTATAGGTAATGATGTGGAATAGTATTTTGACTTTTAGTTTTAAGAAATGTGGCTGATTAATTTGCATGTACCCTAAATTTCCTCTGTAGATGAAATATAATGTATTAGGAATATACCTAATATATTTAGATAGCATTGCAGTTATTCATTTAATAGATAAATATAGAAGTCATCTTTTTTAAGCTGTAGGCCACATCATGGGGATTAGAAAGTCAATATAATGTGTTCCTGTAGTTGGAAACAGTTGGATACAATATGTTAATAGAGGTGTCAGCCAAACATTTAAGATCAAGGAAAATCGTTAAAGAAAAATGAGTGTGTTATTGTCTTAGAAATTAGGTTTTTGGACTATGACAGATTGTGGAGGAAGAATGAAGAGAAATGGGATGGGGATTAAAGTCCAGAAAAAAAAGACTGTTGAGGAGGAACCCAGTCAAGCTCCCTAGGGTACTTATGACATTCATTTCTGGGTTCACACCTCTTTCTGAGTCCCAGCTGCCTACCTATATGGAGTTTCCATGAGGTATGATGATAGTCTTAACAAGACATTTCTTTTTTTCCTTGCTTATGCCAGTTGTTCATCACTGTCACCCTCTCCCCCTCTTTGTGGAGATATAATTGACATATGACTGTAAGTTTAAAGTACACAATATGGTGATTTGATACAGATATATATTGTGAAATGTTTAACACAATAAGGTTATTTAACATATCCTTTACCTCACATAATTATCATTTTGTTGCTGTTTTTTTTGTTCATTACTTTTTTTGCATCTAGAGTCCTTGAACACATTTTTTACTCTTTGGCAAATTCTTTGTCAGTACTCTGTGAGAACACTCTGATCTGTTGATGCTTTCTCTATTCTGATATATTAGTTAGGTTTCAAAGCTCAATTTTTAAAAAGTCATCTAGTTTTCCTAACTTGCCATTTCTTAATGTTGACTAAAGCTTATGTTCCCAAATTTCTTCCTCTGTAGCTTTGTAGATGGTTTCAAATGGTTAATGTACTGCATTATGAGTTGATTTCCCCCCCAATGTTCTCTTGAGAGTATAACCTTATTTTTAAGTTCTGATTGCACCTTACTTTTATATTTTGTTTCTTTTAGTTCTTCACTTTTTCTTTTAGTTTGTTCCTCCTTTCTCTCTTGGTTCTCCCCTCTTTGGTCCTTGCCAAGTCCCTCTAACATACATTCCTCTCAACCACGGCATGCAAATTTTGTGGAAGATGCCTTTAATTAGTAATGAGGACTACCACAACAACTGCTCTTGCATATTATAGACATTGTCTCCAACAATCAAAGATTAGGTGTTATTCCCATTTTACAGATGAAAAGATTGAAGTTCAGAGATGTTAAATAACTTGCCCCAGGTCCCCTTGCTAGAAAGTGGCAGAGTTGGAATTCAGTCCTAAGTTGGCTACCTCCAAAGCCCATGTATCTTTTTCTACTTTGTGGTGCTGCCTACTCATTCTGTCTTGAGCCATTCAAGTATTTGTTAACTGACTTACAGAATTTTAGCTAATGATTATAATCCCAGGAGGGAAAGAATAATTACCTAAATTCATTTGGATTTTATTGGGTTAATTTCTTGGCTTCAGTTTTACATTTGCTGCCAGTTTGTCCTGGGCATGTGGATCTATATCTATGGTATCTGTCTTTGATTGGAAAGAGCAGTAATGGATGGACCCAGTTACAGTCTTTCGTGAACAATAGCAGATAGAATGCTATGGTAGAGCATGTTCCATGTGTAAGGTGATATATGTATATAGACAATCATGTTGAAATCATGCTGGCATAGAGCAGAATAAGGAACCAAAAAAATATTTATGCTTTTATATACCTGTCTCAAAACTGTATTCAGAAATACTATAAAGGTAATATCCTGAATTTAATTTTAGACTTTTCTCCCTCTCCAAGAAGTATTTACTTATTCTGACAGCATTCTTGTGAGGAAAAGAACTTCCTCTCTTCTTTTAATTACAAAAGTAACATACTCAATTGTAAAAAGCAAAAGGCCTTTTCAACCCTGAAATCCTACTCTCCAGAGATAACTAGTGTTAATAGTTTCGTATGTTTCCTCCTGTCTCTACTTTTTTTCATTCTTGCACTCACCCTAGAGTGGCACAGTAATGTGCTAATATTCACACATTTTTTAAACAGCTTTATTGAGATATAGTTCATATACCACATAAGTGTATAATGCAGTGTTTTCTAGTAAAGTGAACATTTTCTAATAAAGTAAATTTTTAACTTGCAAATTTTGTTTTTAAATTTAGTCACATAGGGATATCTTTACATGTCAATAAATAAAATTTTAGTAATTGCATAGTATTCTAATCCCTTCACTGGACAATGAGGTTGTTTTTGAATTTTTGATGTATAATGTGACATTGAACATCCTTGGGCATGAAAATTTGTGGTTTGCAGTGGGAATTAGGAATGTGGAGTTCTACATGAATGGTAGTATTTTAGTAATAATATATATTTATATAGGACTTTATAGTGTTTACGTACATAGATATACATTATCTTTTAATCTTTGTGCTGTCACATACTCAGAGACTGTTAGTCCCATTTTAAATCTTTTGAAAGGTTAATTAAGTTGTTCTAAGTGTCAGAGCCAGAACTGAACCCCAGGTCTTCCTTCTAGATGTTGGATGGAGTGACAAGTTGCCCAGGTGAGTGGCTCATCTGAGATTTTTAACTAGGTTGTGTTCCTTGTTGCATTTTAGACTGTACAACTTTCTCTTACTCCAGGAAAGAGACTCTTTCTCTCAGACTCTGGATATTTTCTAAGGAAAAATCTAATCATGTTTTTGTTTGACTAAAAATGCTTTATTGGTCCATCCATCAGTACTTAGATCAGAATTTTAGAGCACTCCTTGAAAATGATGGGCCTCTAGAGAAAAGAATGCTATAGTCAAATTTGGGAGGGAATATTGACCAGTCCCTGTTTTGTATACTTAACAGTGGGCTACAGTTCTCTCCCTCTACCCACCTCACAAGCTTAGGGCCATTGCTAATGCACACTGCTCATTTTCCCCTGTCCTCCTCAAAGATCCCTTGGTTACTGCTTATCTGCTCACATATTTGTATGTTGTTGCCTGCTGGTTCCACTTGTGCTGCCAACACCTGCCCATGAGCTAGTGGAATTCATACCAGCCTCCTACACCACAGCTGCCAGGTCTGTCTTCTAAGCCACAGCTGAATCTTGCAAGACCCATTTGTCCAATCTCCTTCAGAATATCTTGAGCGTTAAATTTACCAAGTCCTTATTCCAGTTTGCTTGTTGAAGTCTAAGCCTTCCCAGCTATCTCCTGAATTCTGATGCTTGTATCATCTCACCCAGCTGACGTCCAGGCATTTTCTCTCACCCAAACTCTTTCCCTCTGCCTTCTGTCTGCTCCATAACCTGCACACTCCCTTATATACTTAGCCTCTTCTCTGAATGTTCTTTTTGCCTCCTTACCTTCAATGATTTGTGGTGGTCTTAAGGGTATTATATCCCTTTTGGTACTCAGGTGGGACTTTTTAATCTCACCTTCCATATCCTTCAGGGTCAATATCTCTGGTTAGTGTCCTTTTTTTCTTGGAAGTTTTTTGGACGTTTCCCTATTCTTTATGATCCTTGTCTTTATGACACCTGCTATTATCTTTATTTCTACTGCTTTTTGTGATCACTGACTAACCTAGTTCTCTTTTTCTTTGAAGAACTTGGCACCTGGCCCACCATCATCTTCTATCCCAGCTCCTCCATCACATTTGGAACATCCATACACTGTGACTCCTTTGTACTTTGGCTAATTTCCAGTGAACTTCTTTTTCATTCCACATAACCTTGCTCACTGCCATGGTTTCAACCCAGGCCTAACTTGCATCTGCCCCATCACCTTTGAAATTATTGATTCAAATGCCCCATTTCTAGACTACCATCTCCTATCCCACTAGTGCGCTTAAGTGCATTTGACACACTGTTCTTTCTCTTAATTGGAACTGCTAATTCTTTCTTCCTGTGTGTACCTTCTTATACATACCTTCTTATGCAGTGTGAAATTGTTTTCCACATTATGGTTGCTGCCTTTCTATTTATGCTCCTTTGTCCATCTGTTCAGTGTTCATGCCTACCTAGAAAATTCCAATTCATAATAAATCCACCTTCTTCATATCTGCAGTAGAGAAACAGAATCACACATCTGAGCCTGCCATTTGAATTCCTGGATTCGAATAAGTACTGCGTGCCAACCAATTGTGCCACTGGAGCTCCAAATGCCTGGATTCACATAGACACTCTACACTTAGTAGCTTTGTGTCCTTGAGCAAACAACCTAACCACTCTAGACTTGTTTCCTTATCTGTGTATCAGGGATAATAACATCTACTATTGACAGCCTCTCTGTTTGTCCCACTTCTTGGTAGACCTAGGTAATGAGAGTGCAGAAAGAAGTAAACTAACAAACTTCTAACTTGAACCAAAACATACAGGGCACAGAGAAGTTTGATTTTATTCATTTCCCTCACTCCTTTGGTTTCCTTTCAGTCATTTATGCCAAGGAGTACAATAGGAGAAATAACAAGTATGTGCTACTACATTATTTACTACCAGTACTGATATGACTGGAATCCACTAAGAATCATGTTTGCAGTACACAAAGTAGGCTTACATTTTTAAAAATGCACACAAACTTTTTCGTGTTAAAAACATAAAATTTACCATCATAACCATTTTTAAGTATGCAGTTTGGTAGTGTTAAATATATTTACATTGTTGTAAAACATCTTCAGAAGCTTTCATCTTACAGAACTGAAGTTAAGACTCTTAAAAACTCCTCTTTCCTCCTCTCTAGCCCCTGGTAACCACCATTCTACTTTCCAATTCTATGAATTTGACTATTTTAGATGCTTCATATACGTGGAATCATACAGTATTTGTCCTTTTATGATTGGCTTATTTCACTTAGCACAATATCCTGAAGGTTCATCTGCATGTGACAGGATTTCCTTCCTTTTAAAGACAGCTCAGTATTCCATAGTATGTATATACCATAGTTTACTTATTTATTTACCTGTCAAAAGATATTTGGGTTACTTCTACCTCTTGGCTATCATGAATAGGGCTGTTATGAATATGGATGTGCACATATGTCTTTGAGACCCTGCTTTTATTTATTTTGGTTATATGCCTAGAAGTGGGATTACTGGATCATATGGATCAGTGTCTTATCTGAGATACACTGTATTTCAATCTGTAATTTAAATGTTTGCTTGGTGGGAGAAAAGAAATATGATAGTAGTTTTTTTTTGTTGTTTGTTTTTTTTTTAAGGAACCATCATATGTTTTCCCCATAGCAGTCAGACCATTTTACAATCCCACCAACAGTGCACAACAGTTCCAACTTTTCCACATCTTCACCAACAATTGTTTTATGTTTGTTTGATAGTAGCCATTGTAATGGATGTGAGGTGATAGCTCATTGTGATTTTGATACGCATTTCTCTGATCAATGATGTTTCATATGCTTATTGGCTTTTATATCTTTAGAGAAATGTCTGTTCATGTCCTTTGTCCATTTTTTAATTGGGTTATTTGATTTTTTTGTTGTTGAGCTATAGGAGTTCTTTGTATATTCTGTATAATTCCTTACCAGATACATTATTTGTAAGTATTTCTCCGATTTTGTAGATTGTCTTTTGCTTAGTTGATTGTGTCCTTTGCTATGTAGAAGCCTTTTAGTTTGATATAGTCCCATTTATCTATTTTTGCTTTTCTTGTTTGTGCTTTTGGTGTTCTATTCAGAAAAATCATTGCCAAATCCAGTGTTATGAAGCTTTTCCTCTATGTTTCTTTTAGGAGTTTTATAGATTTGGGTTTTAGGATTAAGTCTTTAATTTGTTTTGAGTTAACTTTTTATATGGTGTAAGATAAAGATTCAGTTTCATTCTTTTCTTGTGGATACCCAGGTTTCCCAGCACCATTTATTGAAGAGACTGTCCTTTCCCCATTGTGTGGTCTTGACACCCTGTTGAAGATAATTTGACAATATAAATGAGTGTTTACTTTTAGACTGTTTTATTCCATTGGTATATATATTTGTACTTATGCCAATACATACTGCTGTGATTGCTATAGTTTTGTTATATGTTTTGAAATTAGAAAGTGTGAATCCTCCAGCTTTGTTCTTTTTCAAAATTGTTTTGGCTGATCAGAGTCCCTCAAGATTCCATGTGAATTTTTGGATATTTTTTTTTTCCTGTTCCTTCAAAAAATGCCATTGGGATTTTGATAGGGATTGTATTAAATCTGTAGATCACTTTTGGTATCATTGACATTTTAACAATATTAAATCTTTCAGTCCATGAACATGATAGGTCTTTCCATTTATTTATGTTTTCTTTGTTTCAATGACGTTTTGTAGTTTTTTGATGCACAACAAGTCTTTAACCTTTTTGGTTAGGTTTATTTCTAAGTGTTTTATTCTTTTTGGAGCTATTGTAAATGGAATTGTTTTATTTTTTTTCTGAAGGAAGATTTAGGGAAATACTTTCACAATGACATGCCCCAAAATTCCATTTGAAACAATGTGAGGATTTTTCTCTTATGTTCCCTCTTGGCCAAAATATCTCCAAGATATTTTATACAGTTTAAGCTTGATTCAGCTAACAAAGTAACTTTCACAAAAACAATCTGGAGTATTTCCAGGGAAAACATCTTTCGGTTTACCCCCTTCCCAAATAAGCAAACTTCATCCTCTCTTGATTATTTATTTTGCAAGGCTAGTATTTTTTATTGTATTTCTAGCAATAAAAACATTTCCATAAATAAAAAAAACTCACAGATGGAATTGTTTTCTTAATTGATATTCCTATGTTGATTCATAATTGCATTCCAGAAATGAATCCTACTTGGTCATAGTGTTTAATCTTTTTAATATACTGTTGATTTTGGTTTGCTGGTATTTCGTTGAGGATTTTTGCACCAGTATTCATCAGGAATATTGATCTGTTGTTTTCTTTTATCATGATGTCTTTATCTGGCTTTAGTATCAGAAATTCTGGCTTTATAAATGAACTTGGAAGTGATCCCTCTTCTTCAACTTCTAGAAGCATTTGAAGAGGGTTGGTGTTAATTCTTTAAATGTTTGGTAGAATTCTCCAGTGAAGCCATCTGGTCCTTGGTTTTTGTTGTTGTTGGGAAGGTTATGATTATTTATTCAATCTTTTTCCTAGTGAATGGTCTGGTCAGATTTTCTATTTCTTCATGATTTCAGCCTTGGAAGGTTTTTATAGGTTATCCAATTTGTTAACATATAATCATTCATTGTATTCTCTCATAATCTGTTTTATTCTATGGTAATATCCCCTCTTTGATTTCTGATTTTAGTTATTTTAGTCTTCTATCTTTTTTTCTTAGTTAATTAACTCAGAGTTTATCACTTTTCTTGATCTTTTTTCCTATTTTTCTATTCTCTTATCTCTGCTCTAATCTTTTTTATTTCCTTCTGTTAGCTTTAGGTTTTGTTCTTTTTCTGTTTCCTTGCAATGCAAAATTACATTGTCAACGAGATCTTTTTTCAATACAAATATTTATAGCTAACTATAAACTTCTCTCTTAGCACTGCTTTTGCTGCATCCCATAGGTTTTGGTATGTCCTGTTTTGTTTTCATTTTGTGTGAGGGTGTTCTCTAATTTCTCTTGTGCCTTCTTTAACCCAACCCATCAGTTGTTTAAGAGTGTGTTACTTCCTACATATTTAAGAATTTTTCAGTTTTCCTTTTCCCATGGATTTCTAATTTCATTCTATTTTGATAGGAAAAGATATTTTGTCTAATTTCTATTTTTTAAAATTTGTTGATATTTGTTTTGTGTCCTAACATGTTCCATGGGAATGTTCTATGTGCATGAGAGAAGAATGTATATTCTACTATTGTTGAGTGAGTGTTCTGTATATGTCTGTTAGGTCCAGTTGATCCATAGTGTTGTTCAACTTCTTTGTTTCCTTATTGATCTTTTGTCTTCTTGTTCTAACCATTATTGAAAATCGGGTATTGAAATCTCCTGCTATTGTTGTGTTGTTGTTTATTTCTCCTTTCAATTCTTGTCAAAGTTTGCTTCATATATTTAGGAACTCTGATTTTTGGTGCATAATTTAAAATTGTTACATATTTTTGGTGAATTGACCTTATATAATGTCCTTATTTGTCTTTTTAAATATTTTTTGATTGGAACCCTGTTTTGTCTGATAATAATATGATCACTCCTGCTCCCTTTTGGTTGCCATTTGCATGGAATTTTTTTTCCCATTTCTTCACTTTCAGCCTGTGTGTGTCCTTAGATCCAGAGCTAGTTTCTTGTAGATAGCATATAGTTTTAGCCAGTTTTTAAAATCCATTCAGCTAATCTGTGTCTTTTGATTGCAAGTTTAAACCATTTATATTTAAAGTAATTACTGATATGGAAGACTTGCTAGTGCTCTTTTGTTGTTTTCTGTATGTTTTGTAGCTTTTTTTCCTCTCTTTTCAAATCTTACTACCTTCTTTTCTGTTTCATGAGGGTTCCCTGTTCATCTTTTAAGCTGCAACCAAGGCATCTTTTCTAAACTCCCCCACATTCAATTGAATACTCTTTCTTTGTACTTCTTATTGTTTCTGTGACTCTCTTCCTTGCCAGATAAAAGTTCCTCAAGGAAATTATCTCCTTGGATTTGTACCCCGGGAACTTAAAACAATGTCTGGCTCATAATGAGAAGTCAAAAATGTTTATTCACACAAAAAAACAAACAATCTGATTAAAAAATGGGCAGAGAATCCAAGTAGACACTTCTCCTAAGAAGACATACAGCTGGCCAACAGAAGTAGGAAAAGATGCTCAACTTCACTAGCTATTAAGAAAATGCAAATCAACACAATGAGATAACCACCTCACACCTGTTAGAATAGCTGTCATCAACAAGACAAGTAATAACAAGTGTTGGAGAGGTTGTGGGGAAAAAGAAACCCCCATACACTGCTGGTGGGAATGTAAATTGTTACAGCCACTATGGAAAACAGTATAGAGGTTTCTCAAAAAATTAAGAATAGAATTATCATATGACCCAGCAATTCCTCTTTCGGATCTACCCCCCAAAATTTGAAATCATTTATCCATAAAGTTATATGCACCCCTATTTTCACTACAACATTACTCATGGTGGCTAAGACATGGAAACAACTGAGGTGTCCTTCGTTATCTGATTGGATAAAGAAGATGTGGTACATATATACAATGGAATATTAGCGATAAGAAAAGATGAAATACTGTTATTTGAGACAACATGGATGGATCTTGAGATTATCATGCTAAGTGAAATAAGTCAGACAGAAAAAGTTGAGAACTATATGTTTTCACTCATATGTGGAATGTGAAACTGAAAGCAACTAATGAACAAGACAAAAACTCAGACACAGACAATAGTTTAGTGGTTACAAGAGGGAAAGTGGGGAGGAGGGAGATAGAAAGGGTAAAGGGGGTCAAATATAATTTTATTAACCAATATAATTTTATTAACCAATGTCACCTGAATAAATTTAATTTAAACAACGTTTGTTGAAAATTAGTGCATTTTCAGTAGTAAACACTTGTGGTATGTACTTGTGGTTTTGTTTTCTCTTAGTCAGTGTCTCATGCCATGATCCTGGTTTCTGAACTTGAACAGGTACAATTTTAGGACTAGGTAGGTAGCTTTAGCATTTATTTCTCTTTGTTCTCAGACCCTTAGAAGTTCCTGTTATGTTATGCTGTCCTGTCTCAAAGTGGAGATGCATACATTGATATCTTCCCCAACAAAGGAAATACTCTTTCTTTCTTTCTGAAGGTTTGCCCTGAGGTATTTTAAGGACACTTCTCCAGTCTTTCAAAGACTCTTCCTGGAGAGTTCAGATGCTAATCCAGTCCGCTATGGGCGCAGGCGGATGAAGCTCCGGGACCTAATGGAAGCAGCCTACAGATTTTTGCAGCAAGAGCAGTCTGTGTTCCGGGAGCTCTGGGACTGGAGTGTGTGTGTTCCTCTTCTCAGAAGCCACGATACCTTAGTCCGCTGGTGAGTAGCTCTTGGACCTTCCTGTGCTTCTAATGTGAGGATAGTAGAGGGCATGTAGAGTTGTGTGCATGAGGAGGGAAAGGAAACCATTTAAAATTTGTTATCTTTGTGCTGGTGCCTTTGGGTTTTTATTTCCTTCCCTTAATCATGCATCATGTCAGAGGGTGAGATGATACGGCGTTCTATCTTTTTCATGTTCTGTCGAGTGAATTCATTAGACATGATTTGTATTTTTTACTCTTAAATGTGTTACATTAATTCTATAAGATTTCCTTTGCTAGTGTTCGTTTAGCTAGCAAATTTTCTTTATTCTTTAGAATCACCTGCTGGTCCTATATTCATATACTTTGATTTTCTCCAGGTACACAGCCAATTGTCTTGCTTTGGTAACCTGTATGAATGAAGAGCACAAGATAACATTCCTTAAGAAGATTTTTAATAATGAGGAACTGATCCATTTTAGGTTGAGGTAAGCAGGAACATTCCTAGAGATCTTGGTGTGGCTTTTCTGTGCATTAAGTCATTGATGAGATCCTTGTTTCACTCAGGTTACTAGAAGAGGCCCAGCTACAAGACTTGGAGAAAGCCTTGGTTTTGGCCAATCCAAAAGCTTCCCTTTGGTGTAAGGAGAAGGAGCTGCATTACTTACAGGGACACATTGTTTCTGCTGACCTGTCTTCCAGGGTGACAGCTGTGTGTGGTGTAGTGCTACCTGGGCAGCCACCAGCCCCTGGAGAGCAGGTATGTTGGCATCAGTAGGATGTATGCCCCCTTCCCCCTCCTAAACACCTATATCACAGAGCCTAGCACACTTTTCCCCTTGGGTGGGCTCTGCGTTATATATGTGAGCCAAATCAAGTTTGCCAAATTGCTATTCCATTTACAGAAGTATTCAGGGAGAGAGATTAAGAGAAATTTACCCAGGGCCTTCCTCTCTCATTTTCTTTTTGTCCCTAATCTAATGTTAAATTAGGAACTGTAACAATGCCTGTGTGATTCTCTTAACTTTAGCGAAGTTCTTTCATATATCCTCTGATACACTTGCTATGACAACTGCGTGAAGTTCAGTGGTGCATGTTGTGATGCCATATTTATGTAAAACAAAGGCAGAATGACTTGCACGGAGACCCTTGGGCTGCGCTTTGGCAGAGATAAGGCTGTGCCCAGGTTAAAGTCTCATCAGCCTCCTTCTATCAGAATATTCTTTTTGCTTATTGTGTGGGAGGCTGGTATCTGTAGTGAACTTACCCTTGCCATATGAAATGAGCTTCTTTCCAAGAATGTGGCTTCAGACCACACTTTGGAAAGGCTTTTGGATTATAATTTGGTTTCATAATCTAGAACCATTGGGAGCTCATCTGTTTACCTCCAGCAATCTTTAGTCAGTTGTCACTTTGGTCAGATCCACGCAGTTTTCTTCTTGGAACAAGTCCTAGGTCAGTCCTTAAATGATCAGTCTGTCACTGGGTAGTACAATTTTTTAAAAAAACTTAAAAGTGCAGTATACATATAAAAAAAGCACACATATATTAAATGTACAGCTCAGTGATTATTCATAAACCAAATATCTGTGTAAACTGCACTAAAGCACCAGCACTTCTAAAGCCCCTGCGTTTCCCTTTAGTCACGAAGACGCGCCTGCTCACCCCTCTTTAACCGCTCTCCTGACACAGGTTATGTTTGGAGCATTAGAATTTTAACATAGGGAAAGATTCTGGTTGTGGTGGGCTTAATGTTGGACAGTAGTGGGTCACTGGGGCAGAGTACAGAATAGCATTATGGCCCAGCTGGCCTGCTAAATTGTTGAGAAAAACTTCAGAAATTTCAAGAACTTCCAGGACTGAATCTCATTTTGTCCTCACATATCTTTAGGAGACTAGTCATGGTTGAGAAGTTCCTATTCCTTAAAAGTTAATAATCATTTCATTTTTCCAAAAGGTCATTTTTCCTTTGTTATATTAAATGTATTATTTAAAAATTTTAAAGATAGTGGTAAAGTACACATAACATTTACTATCTTAAACATTTTTAAGTGTACACTTAAGTTATGTTAAGTATATTCACATTGTTGCACAAACTCCAGAACCTTTTCATCTTGCAAAACTGAAACTACCCATTAAACATATTGGATGCATTATTATTTTTAACTTTTTGTTATGGAAAATGTCACAGGGTCCAAAGTAGAAACAATGGTGTAATGAACTCCCATCTACAATAATTATAAATTTGTGATCAGTTATGTTTCATTTATATTTTTGCATACTTTTCTCTACACCGTATTTTGAAAGCAGCTCCTAGATATCACGTCATTTCCTATCTAAATATTTTAATGTGCATATGTGTGTGTATATATATATATGTATATGTAAAAGACAAGCACTTAAAAAAATGACCCCAGTACTCTCTATTATACCTGAAAAAATTTTAGTAATTTTATAATATAAAATATACTTTTAGTGTCCACCTTTACCTTATTGTCCCAGAAATGTATTGTGTGCATTTTTTATTTTAAATATGAAATCCAAAAATATAGTGAGAGGAAGGAAAATAAAAATTCAGTTGTGCTCTGCTCCTACCCCTTGTATGTCAGTTTTTTGGCTTATTAAACTTTGGGAGACTTTTTCTTAAATTTGTTAGCAAATTCTACCCTGCTCTCCACCCCAGGGCAGAAGGTGAGGGGAAGCAAGGAAAAAAGTCAGATTCTTACTTTGGATAACATACTATAATATGTTATAACTATAATAAAGTTCTGGTACTACTAATTATTGGCAGAGATTTTTGTAAAGGTCAGTGAAAGTGTTGTAGAAATTTAATTAACCTGTGCCCTTTGGAAGGGCTCTTCTTGACATGTCTTTTATTTCTAACTTGCCTCCTTAGGCTAATAATAGGAGTTCTTCTCATGAACAGGAGCTGGCCTTTAGGTCTTATGTGCTGGTTGAGTCAGTCTGCAAAAATCTTCAGACCCTGGCTATGGCAGTGGCGTCTCAGAATGCTGTGTTGTTGGAAGGACCAATAGGATGTGGCAAAACTTCCTTAGTTGAACATTTAGCTGCAATGACAGGTAGAAGAAAACCATCTCAGCTTCTCAAAGTCCAGCTTGGAGATCAGACTGACAGTAAGGTAATTAAGAAATGGCAAATTTTGGTGGGTTAGCATGCTTATAAATATTTGCATGAAAGTATTGTTTTTGCTAAGGGATTATGAAAATAGTTATTGATCTTCCCCATAACTGATGACTGAACTGTAAAAACCTCAAGTGCCTGCTTATATCCTTATAGAAGTTTAATGGAATTCATTAAAAGATGTAGCATCGACACCTCAGTTATGTGATTTGAATAATTACTTCATCTTTCTGCAGATGCTGTTGGGAATGTATCGCTGCACAGATGTCCCAGGAGAGTTTGTGTGGCAGCCTGGCACCCTGACACAAGCAGCCACAAAGGGACAGTGGATCCTTCTGGAGGATATTGACTATGCCCCCTTAGATGTGGTGTGTCATTTTGCTAATTACTAACTAGTTTCCTGTCTTTGAAGAGCATTTTGATTCTAGGGATGATTTAAACAACATAGATGTTTGACTATAGAGCAAACCAAGAAGTTCATTCATGGTTACCCACCTAATCTGATTTGTGGTCTTAGATTACTTGGCTGGTCTCTTGTTTGATAGAAAATCAATAAAATTCTGCTTGTACTGTTTACTTTAGTAGTTGAATATGTGACCAGTTTCATAGTAGTTTTTTCTTCCTTTAGTTGAATATGTGGGCAGTTTCACAGCCTTTCCAAGAATAGGCCTGGTGGGAAGCATCTTACTCATGTTACAGATACTCTGAGAACTTTGAGGCCCTACTTCCCAGCTATAGCATCTGTAGAGCAGTGGGCTGAGGACAGATAAAGAAAGAGATGATGTAATAAGAGCATATTTGTCTTTGTTCTATTAATAAAATATATCAAGTGTTAATTTTCATTTTTAAAAATGTCACTTTTCCATGTGTATAAAATCTGTGTTCTGTGTAAAGTATGACCAAAAAATATATTGCAGGATGAAAAATTCTTTGGGCAGATTTTTCTGAGATTGGTTTTAATTTTAATGTGAACCTTAAAGTTACCTACATATGGACTTTCCCCTCCTAGATATGGGAATAATAGGGGGAAAGTGGGAGGAGGGAGAGAGAAAATTTAGGGAGATAGGAAAAGAAAGAAGTGGCTATAAATACTTGTGTTTATGATGATTTTAGAGTCTGATAAAGTAAAGATGAAATGGGGTTATTGGCCCAGACAGGGCCTCACAGTTTGATCACCATATTCTAGGGTCTTACTGCTGTTTTATTTATCTGGAAACTCAGTTTGTTCAATAAGCACAGAGCGAGGGCTGACTACTACTGATGACACTTAAAAATAAAACTGAATTTTAAACTACCAGGCTGATTTAAAAGTTTTTGGTGAATTTTTTCCCTTTCTGGTGCTGTCTTTCCTGGGCATATTTTTCAGAATATGCCCGAAAGTCATTAAGATTATGCATCTTCAAATTAGAGCCAAAGAAGATAGAGGAACATAAGGGATATCCTATCCATGCCATGGGAGCCTAGGGATTTAACCCTGTCCGATAGCTAGATACATTCTTTGATGACTAAGGCCAGATTCTAACAATTCTGTCTTGGTATCCCTCTTGAAATGTCTGATAAACATCAGGAAATTCCTGTACTTTCCATTTTGTGCAGACCATTCCCCTTCTATTAATACATTTATTTCCACAGGGTTTGTTGTTCAATTGATAATATTTATACTTAATTATCATTATAGTGAAATTATGTTTACTTAAAAACATACCCGGATCCCTTGGTTATTATTTTGTTGTTTCCAGAACTTTTCAACTAATATTTTAAGGTAGCTTTTCCAGATTTCATTCAGGCCGAGTTTCTTTAGTTTCAAGTTTTGGACTTATTTTGGAGTTGCTCCTGTATTACTTTGGGCTTTCCTTTCAGCTCCTAGCCATGTGTAAGAAAATGATGCTTAATAAAGTTAGAGCCCTCTTTCTTAGCTTTTTCTTTTCAAACTTCTCCAAGCTCATGTCCCCTAGTTCACACTATATGTCTTGTCCACACTTTTTTCAAAAAATCTCTACTCGGATGTTCTTTAGCTAGTGGAAGTTCAAGATGTCCGAAATGGAACTTATCTGTTCTGTCATACAGTTACCAAGCCAGAAGTTTGATGTCTCCTTTTTCTAGTCTCTCATTCAGTTAGTCTTATATTGTTTAGTACTTTTTCCTTATTTCTTTATTTTCTTTTCTCCTATCCCACTCCTTAGCAGAGCTTCTTCTTATTGTCTGTCTTTCTGTCTAGCTACTTTGCCTTTGTCACGTGACTAGTGTCCTTTTTCACCTCTTTCTCTCCAAGCTAGCTCCTTTTAATTCTTCCATATAGTTGCGCAATTGATTTTCTAAAATAAAAATTGCAATATTTTTCCCCAGGTGAAAATCCTCTTAATTTTTCATGAAAAATTTCAAACACCTTAGTTCAGCACAGGAGACCTTTTATCATTTATTTCTAAGCCTTGTATTTTTCCACTACTACATATACACATTGTGCCCCAACCATAACAATCATTCCATACTCTTAGGCATATACATTAATCCATTTGAATATTTTGCCTGGAGTATATGTGCCATTTCTCTCCCACCAAACCTGGCCAATTTCTGCTCATACCGTAAGCTTCATTGAATGTCATTATCTCTTGGATGGCTTCACTGCTCTGCTTCTAAATCACTACATTCTGATTTACAGCCACCCTCTATCTTCACATATCACTTTGTACATCCTTGAGTTCACACTGGTCATGCTGCATGGTGCTTTGCTATCTCACATCAGATGTTAGGCTGTAAAGCCTCAATCATGTCTGGATTTTTAGTGTCTTGCTTGATTCTAGTTCATAGTAGGCACTTTGTGAATATTAAATGAATAAATTCTTCTTCTGCAGTATAGATGGCTCCGACTTTGCCACTTGCCTTTTGACCCCAGTTCATGCTATAAGATCTGGGGTTTCCTTTAATGATGTGTTAACTATTTGGAGAGAGAGTTGTTTTGTTTTTTGTTACTTCTGTCTTAATAGCTTTATCAGTGGGTTTTTGTGATTTAGGTTTCTGTGCTGATCCCTCTCTTGGAGAATGGAGAGCTCTTGATTCCTGGCCAAGGTGACTGTCTGAAAGTGGCTCCTGGATTTCAGTTCTTTGCAACCAGGAGGTATGTCTTATTAACATTCCTATTCCCAGTGTGGAGCCTCTTCCTCATAAGTCCACACACTAGAGTGTAAGTCCAAAAGTCCTGGAATAGAGTTCTCTGGGCCCACTTTAAGCAAGATTAGTTGAAACTGATGACAGATCCAATCTTCTCATTTCTGACTATTTTTAATGCAGATAATTAACTTAGAGAACAACATATTTTTTCCCTCACTTAAAAATAAGCAGTTAAAAAATTTTTTATCTTGTTTTCAAAAATAATCAGAGATGAGCTGTTGTCAGATAGCCTTGGGTTTGAGTCCTGACACTTTGTAGCTGTGTGTACCTTGCTTGTCTGGTTATAATAGGGCTAATAATACTTTATAACTTGGTATAACTCATAAAGATTAATTGAAATTACTCACATTAAAGACATGTCACATAGTAAGTGCCCAGCTAATGGCTAGCCATGATGATGGTAATGATGATAACATGTAGATTTTAAACAGTTAAAAATTAATTGAATATAAACATCAACAAAGGACTAAAACCTGAACAAACTTAGTATATGTTTCTGTCTATATTTTATCATAACATGGAAGCAGTATTTTTTTTTCCTACTGCTTGTCTATACCTGTACAGCTTCTCTAAGGTCTTAAAATGCCCAAGAGTAAAAGTATTTAGTTATTATATTATAGTTTACTATACCTCAGTGAACATTCTCAGCGAACATTCACTCTCACATGGAATGTGAAGCTAATCTAACAGTTCTCAAGAAGTACCTTGCCAGATTCTGTTAATTTTCATAGACCCTGATTTTATTCACAGAGATAGTGAAGTTCCTGCTAGGCACATTTTCCAGAAAGTCTTGGGACATCACAGAAAGATGTCAGACAAATTTAAATTCAGTTCTTGACTCTGCCATTTGTAGTCATAGTTGAGTGAGCAAGGTACATTATTTTTCTCTTTCTTTATGTATAGAAGAAAAGAAGGGTACGATCCCCTCAGGACAGTTATTGTGAGGATTAAATCAAATGGCTTAGGTGTAGGCATGTAGCTTGTTCAGAGTGTATGTTTATTGGATATCCCTTCTCTTCTGGAAATTTTTATTATTTTTTGGGTGCTATGGTTTTTGGTAATAAACAGTGAACTTATTTTTAATGCGATGGGCCTTTTTCTTTCCTGAATTTATGGCTTAAGGAAGAGAAATGTGATGTTGAGATCAAAGAACCTAATAGAATCATTTGCAGTGATTTGAAAATGACTTAGCTAAACCTTTATTACTCTTTCTTAGGAAGAGTCAAATTTGGGTCAGCTGTGGCAGCCTTCTGTTTGTCATCTGGCCCATAAGCCCAACATAGTAGTATCTAGCACCAGAAGGGATGTGAGTTCTTTTCACATGGGAGATAATGTCTAGCAAAGGTTAACGAGAGCCATAATTCAAGTTTAAAATTGGGAGTTTTATGTAACTCTTATTTTTAAATACAGACTCTTGAGCACTGGAGGAAATTGGTATCGACCACTGAATAGTCATGCTACTCTGCTAGATAAATATTGGACCAAAATTCACCTGGATAACATGGATAAGACAGAACTGAATGAGGTATGTGGTTATTAGAAAGAAAATATCAGTGGTCTTCTTTTTTGCTTTTTATTATTAAAACTTTCAGGCCTACATGTAAATAAAAGAAACAGTATAATGGATCCCCCAAATACTCATCAACCTAAATTAACAGTTAATGTGTTAACATTTTACTATATTAACTTCATCTAGTATTTTTTATTCACTAATATATTTGAAAACAAATCCCATAACATTTTATCTCCAAATACTTTCATGAATCTCTAAAAATTTAAGGGCATTTCCATATAAAACCACAATAACATTTATTATACTCAATAAAATGAACAGTGATTCCTCAGTACCATTTAAATCTCAGACCATATTTGTTGCCTCAGTTGCCCCCCAAAGGATCTTTTTACTAAGTTGATTTGTAACTAATATCTTTTATACTCAGCAACTTAATGCACATTTTGATCTGGATATTAATGAAAATTGAGATTAATTATTTAATAGATTTCATTCATTGATTCACTTTGTAGTATCACTGGTTACCCTCGATTACTAAGAGATATACTTCACTTTACTCTGCTAATCCTTCACCTCCCTTTGCATCTACTGCCTTACTTGGCAGGTTTCCCATTCCCTAACTCTTCATCTTGGAGAGTAGCAAATAAAGCATTGTCAGTGATTATTCAGGGATGGGGGGAGTGCTTTGTGCTTTATTAGTGTAAGTTTTTAGATAAATAAGTGACATAAGACAGTCTTTTCAAATATTTTATCCAGCATTTTAGGTGTTTATTAGCAGAGGAGTTTTCAGGGTATCTAGTTCACCATATTACTGCAAAAAACTTATTTAATCTCTGAGAAGTCTTGCCTTGCTAGTGTGATATTATAATTCTGTACCCTGTTTTGCACTTGTGAGTTTCTTATCTGTGTATTTCTGTGTCTGTTATTTCTGTCTTTCTCCATCTTGCTGCCCTCAACTATAAGCTCTTCCAGCAACTTTACTCACCTTTGTGTCCCCACCATCCACTCAGTGCCTGGCACTTCATAAACTTGTATTGCTCTGTCATATTGCAGCTTTTGCTTTTGCAATGGTAAACATTTAAATATTTGATTTTCAGACTTAAATTTTAGTCTGTTCTTTAAAAGAGAGGACTGAAATTCACATTTAGGTATGGGAATTGAGAGAATGCGAAGAACATTTGATAACTACTATTTTCTTACTGTATTCTATACTTGAAATACAAGCCAAAGCTCATCTTTTCTATTCCTGTCATAAACAGCACTGAGTCATTTTACTCACAGGAAGTGCAACAGGAGCATTCACCTCCTCACTTAAATGATGTATGTCATATTTAGATAGTTGACTTTGAGAAGCTCACTTGTTATTTTTAAGCTTCTGGACTTGCTAATAAATCCTAATAACACTGTCCTGAATAAATGACTGGAGGCTGAAACCCTCACATGTATTACTTAGGAAATAAAATAATCTCTTATGCTGACTTCACAGGGAACACAAGGAACTGCATTTCTGTAACTGCCAACCGGAGTCATCCTCTGCTTAGAAAGATTGTTTTTGACTTCTTGCTGAAATATCAAATTATATACTATGAAAAATGAGCTGTTTATTTAATGCTGGTCTCATACCTAGTAAGTGCCAGAAACTCACCCCAGGCAGTTTCTCAAACCTTGTCTCCCTTGTACACCTTGCATGTGTTAAGTGCTGGTGTCTTAGATGGCCTGCTTTCTCTGCTGGCAGTGCCCACTCACAACCCCTGATGACTTCTGCCAGGTGCATCTCCTGCTCTGTGAAATCTTTCTATATCTCCCTAACAGAACTGACCACAATTACCCTTGGTGCTGCAAATTTGTTCTGCTTGCATTATCTGCTTCTTAAGCTGGATGGAGTTTCTTAAGGAGGGCGCCATTCCTTATTTGTTTGTTTCCTTATCCCTGGAACAGTGCCTCATATAAAGTAGGTACTTAATAAATGCTTATCAAAAGAATGACTCTCCAAAATGCATATCTAATTGATAATAGAGCCATATCATTAGTTTATTAAGTGATACTATGTTTAAATTTTTTAAATTTATGATAATAAAAGATATTTTTTGGCTAAGGTAGAAAATGACTGGTTGGTGGGTACTTATACATCTTTTCTCTTCAGAACTTTTTTCCCAAGTAGCTGAGTTTTTACCAAAGTGTTAAACTTGACAAAGTTTTTTCCAAATAAAAATAACTCTTTTTCACCCTGATCATAAATATACATGCTCATATAGTGGAATTACTACTGAGCAATAAAAAAGAAGGAACTGCTAATACATGCAGTAATGTCTAGATGAATCTCAAGAACATGCTGACGAGAGAGAGAACCTGAACTACATACTATATCCTGTTTGATTCCGTATATATGACAGAATTAAAAGTAAAATCATGTGGTTTGGAATCAGATTCATGATTCCCAGGGGCAGGGGTATGGGGGGAAGGGATCGATTACAAAAAGGGCATGAGGGAACATTTTGTTTTAGAGGTGCTAGAAATAGTCTATATTTTGTTTGTGGTGACCAAGGTCGTAAGTATATGGCCAATTTTATAAGTGTTCCCTCTGCACATAAAAATGTATATTCAGTATTTGAAAGATCCACATGTGTATTTATTAAATTGAATTTAAAGTTTTTATTTTCTGTCCTTATTTAATTTTTAATTCATCTGAAATATATTTTCAACAATATTTGTTGTAAAATTCTTCAGTAAAAATGGTATGAAGAAATAAAATCTATTAGATCTTAGATGACAGAGGTTTTAGTTCTTTATCTTTCTAAATATGTAGGCATTACATATTTAATATATACAAAGTTTGTAGCTATTTCACTTATAAATTGGAAACACAATATATTTCTTTCCAGGCTAACTTAAATGTACTGGATGGTAACATTTCTAATATATATATATATATGATGTTTTCTTCTCAAATAGACTTGACTGAACAATTCCATGTCATAAAACATTGGAACCAATGTTATTAGCACCAAGTATTATACTGCAGAAAATCTACATAGTTATCGAAGTGAATAAAAGGGGATCTTTTGCATTTGAAATTCTGTCTCCTTTTTAAAGTTCCTCTGCTTTTTTTAGTACTTAACACAGCTCCTTTTACTGCGATCTGCTTTTAAAAGGTTATTTTTACTTTTCTCATCAACTGCTTCTAATTTGCTTTTGACTGAGAAATGACATAATGAATCTTACTAGAATTGCTTTTACAGTTAGATTAAATATCACCTTCAGGATTCTTCAGTGAATAAATTCCTGGGACTTGGATGTATATGTTGCTCGGAGATCCTTTTCCCATCTGGCTTCTGTACCCTAAGCTCTGTTAGTTACAGATGGGGAGATTGCCAGACAACCGAGTTCTTGGTGGAGAAAAAGTCATGGTGTTTGAGGGGAAATGGGCTGTGTATAAGGGCAGAAGTTCTTACACTTGGTAAAGATGACAAATTTTATAGAGAAATACATTTTTTCTATTGACTAGTGTCAGGAGCAGTTTACATGTGCTTTTAAGAATCACTACATCTGCTGCTAATTTTTCTTTCCTTTTTTTGTTCCTGTCAGGTTCTTCAAAACAGATACCCCAGCCTATTGGCAGCAACTGATCACCTGCTAGACATTTACATCCAGCTTACTGGAGAGAAACATTACTGTCAGAGTGATAATTCTATTGGATACGAACAGGCACCTCAAGAAGTTTCAGAAGCCAGAAGAGAAAATAAAAGACTGTGCCTCGAGGGAAGAGAATTGTCGCTAAGGTACTGGACTAAACAGTCTTTTGAATTGATATTTTAAAAACTTCCCTCAAAATTTTTTACGAACTGAACCTGAATGCTTATGAGAGGTCAGGGTTGAGATTAGACTTCTGGGCTGTTTCATGATGTCACACCCCTTTTTCAGATCTGTAGTTACTGGTTAGGAAGGCTTTTAAAGGTAACATTATTTGCACTTTAAAAATAACTTTTAAAGCCAAAGCTGGGAATAGTTACTAACGTAGTGTTTTCACTGAATGTCCCTTTGTGACACCTCTGTTATTCAATAAGACCCTTGGATTTTGCTGTGTATAGTGAATTTGGTTCCTTTTCTCTCCATTTTCTCCATGGTTGACTTGTCCTTTGAGGAGTTTTCTCTGAGAGTTGCTCCCCCATCCTATTAACTTTGACATGTATGGGAGAGAAATGATGATAGATCACTTTCTGGTAGGATTAGGGACTAGTACCACTCACTTATTTTTAACCCTGACACTATTTATCTTCACATTGTCAGAAAAAAGGAGAGACTTCTGTGTCAGGTATTCTCAGACTGAAGTGGAAACTCTGATGCCTTTGCTGTCATTAGCCTGTGGTTTTTATTTGTTGGTTTTTTGTTTTGTTCTGTTTTGTTTTTAAGGGATCTACTGAATTGGTGTAATAGGATTGCCCATAGCGTTGACAGTCTGTCTTCATCCGCATCATTAAATATTTTTCAAGAGGTAAGATATAGTCATCTTGCTTGTTTTCTCTATGCCCTGTCAGGCTGTTATTTCCATTGTGATTTTCTGTCTTTCAGCTGCTATCAGTTTTTCTTTTGTCTGAATATTGTTTGTTATCCTTAGCTAGTTGAAACCAAACTAATGTTGCTTTGAAACTAATTGGTCATAATAAACGCTTTGTGGTCTTTGAAACAGTTTACTACTTAAGCATAGTTTGAGATAGTGAAACAGGCAGGTACTGAAATTAAAGGAAAAATGAAAAAAATCTTCCAGGTGATAGTTATAAAATATAAAGTGTTGTTAAAATGTTTAAGTTTATTCCTATATATAATTTCTTAATCTCTTTGATAGATTTATATTTCTTTGCTTGCCTCAGTAGGGCCTTTAATTTTAGTTCAGAGAAATTTATGTGGGAGTTACGAAGTGTAACCTTGTATGCTGGGCTTGGGAAAAAATGTGTTGTGTGGGAAGGAAGCCCTTTTGAATTACAGCTCTGCCATATTCAATAAGAACAAAGAAATCTATTCCCTCTTGCTTAAAAATAGAAGTACTGCTTGAAGATCTGTGGTCTCTGAAAACATTGACCAATATTGATTATAAATTGTTCTTGTTTCTGTTAGCTGGGACTGAGGAGAGAATAATGACCCAGTTTGGTTTGCAGTATTTCTTTGTGTTTGGTAAAGTTACTTGGAGTAGAATGAAACTTCATTTGGAGAGCATACTGTAGCTCAGCTGAACCCTGAAATACTGTGTACCAGTCCTTTTATCTCGTTCTTCTCTCTAATGAACTCTTCTTCCTATTCTTCTACATTTCTCCTGTTCTTCCTATTCTTTCTCATAGGCAACTTCTTTTGTACTTTTAAAATAAAACTGTGACATGATAGGATTTCTCTTATTTTCTTTAGTCTCTATTTTAGAATGTTATTGTGTGTGTGTGTATATAAAATTACTTTATCGAGATATAATTCACTTACTATAAAATTCACTCTTTTCAAGTGTATAATTCATTATATGTATATACCACATTTTGTTTATCCATTGATTGATGGATATTTGGGTTTTCACCTTTCAGCTATTGTGAATAATGCTGTTGCGAACATTTGTATACAAATATTTTATTAGTATAGAAACAATTTATATGTACTGTTCAAAGTGGGAAAATATAAGAAGGCAAAATGATAAAGTGAAAATATTCCCCTATCCAGAGATTCCCCAGCACTGTTAAGATTTTAGTGTATCTCTTTCCAGATATTTTCTTTGTGTATAGGCTTAAGAACTCTTACTGTATCAGAGTCTCCTTTTTAAAGATACTGTACTACCTTTTTGAAGAGAACAGGCCAGTGTTTTGCAAAATGATCCACCTTCTGACTTTACCTGTTTGCCTTTTTTGGCTCTGACACCAACTAGTATTCTCCAGTTAAATCCAGTTCTTAAACTGACTGCTTAGAGTTAGTGTAGATCTTGTAAGTTCAAGAACTCAGTCCTTCACAAGACTGCCCTTACTTCAGACTCCAGCCATAAGTCTTGGGGGCCATACCCACACTTGTGACCTACCAGCTATAAATTCAGGGCTTCCCACAAGCTCCTCAGGTTTAATAATCCACTCACAGAACTCATTGAAAGCGCTCTACAGTACAGGTTATAGTTGTAATATAAAAGATATAACTCAGGAACAGTCAAATGGGAGAGATGCATTGAGCAAGGATCCCAAGGGTCCCAAGAGCTGCTGTTCCTGTGAAGTCAGGGTGTGCCACCTTTCCAGTACATCAATATGTCCACCAACCAGGAAGTGCTCCAGGCTTTAGATATCCAGCATTTTATTGAGCTCTTACTATGTCATTGGCCATCAGAATGAGCTCAGTCTCCAGCCCCTCACTGTTCCTCAAAGGTTGCAGGTGGAGCTGAAAGTTTCAACCCTCGAGTCAGTGCTTGGTCTTTCTGGCCTTGCCAGCCCCACCCTTACACTAAGGCCCCATTCTGGAGTCAGTTTATTTAGCATAATAAACTCTGGTATGGTCCAGAGGGACTCTAGTGAATAACAAAAGACATTCCTCACTCCTGGTAATTCCAAGGGTTTTTGAAGCTCTGTACCAGGAATTGAGGACAAAGACTAAATAAAATAAACCCTCTCTTTTTTAAATGCTTATGTGAATTTTATTGACCTACTTGGTGGCAGAACCAGATACAGTCAGCCCTCACTTAACGTTGTTGATAGGTTCTTGGAAACTGCAACTTTAAGCCAAATGAGGTATAACAAAATCAATTTTACCATAGGTTAATTGATATAAATAAGAGTTAAGTTCATGCAGCATATTTCTGGTCACAAAACTTTTAAATAAAGACCCCAGACACTTCTAACGTTAAATGAAATAAATGTGAGCTGTACATATATTTAAGAAAGATTAATAAAAGCAGTAAGATAATTATTTTCCAGTTCAGGGTTGAAGGTGGCCAAAGCTGCCCCCAGCAGCTAAGGGCACAAAATGAGACCCAACACTGGACAGGTTACCTTTCCCTCATAGGGTAAACTCACACCCAAACCCACACTCACTTACATTGGGACAATTTAGACATGTCAACCTTTGGGATATGAGAGGAACCCAGAGTACCTGGAGAAAACCCTGCACAGAAATAGGGGTAATGTGCAAACCACACATATTGTGGCCTCGTCCAGGAGTCATTTTTTTTCCCATCAACATCATAATGAAAAAATATTGAATAAAATGATGTTACTTGAAGACTTCTTGTATATTCTTTGTTTTGCCACACTCATGGTATTTTTTTCCTTGTTATTTTCTCTCTTGTTCCTGTAAATAGAAGCTTAACAAAATACTAGAGGTATTCACATTCAACTTTTTTAAGGTAGAACCCATTTTTGGTGGTGATACATATATTCCATTACATCAGAAGACACATACATGGTTGACCTATCAGTAGTTGCTAAGATTGAGTACTCGATTAGAGTAATGACACATCATTACTTTATTGCGCGTGAAGTTTCCCTTTATAGCTAGAAAGTCATCTTTTGGTTTTACTTCCACCATCTGAGAGTCAGTTTCCTCACGAACCATATACCTAATGATTAACACTAATTACTATTTTTGTTTGAATTTCGGATTTGCAAAGGTGGAGTTTTTTGGTTTGTTTCTAATTAACCAGTATTTTGAGAATAAAACCTTCATTCACCTTTGTGTCCTGCCTCTATTATGGTAAGGTCCTAGTGTCTAGGGTTGGTACCTTATTTATATCTCCCTGATCTTGCAGAAATTTTCCTGCTGGATTTTATGTTCCTTCCTTTCATGACTAAGATAGTGATGCTCTCTTATTAATGTACTATTTTAAAAATCATTTGGCATTGACTTTGGTTATTTTAATAGGCGCTGGACTGTTTCACAGCAATGCTTTCTAAGCATACAAACAAACTGAAAATGGCAGAAGTCATTGGAAGCAAATTAAACATTTCTAAGAAAAAGGTATATAGTACTATTTTTACTTCCCTATTCAAAGGAAACTGAGATGTTTAGCTTACTTGCTGATTTCTGGTCCTTACCTAGAACAGCTTTTGCAGTAACTGCCTCCTCTGTCAAAGTTAGTAGTTTCATTGCTGCCTGTCATGGACATAATGTTCTTGCTATTTCCTAGATAAGTAGTTCTCTATGTGTTTCACATTTTTAAAGTGAGCTTGCTAGTATCCTGTATCACATGCATGCCTTATTCTCCAGTGTTTTAATGAGCATATTATTCTGTAGGTTGTGGACTCAGGACTGGAACTGTGTCTTAGTAACACCTTTGTAGTTTTATGCACAATTAAATTTTTTCCAACTTTTTATTAATATCTTCAGGTGTCAGAAAAGTTGAGAAAAGAATAGTACCAATCAACACCTATATACCTACTACTTAGGTTCATTGCTGACATTGTTAATACTTCACCAATCTTGTTTTATATCATAATGTGTATTTTTGGAGGAGAGAAGCTTTCAGCAGCAATGTCGATAACTGGAGAAATGCCTGGGGCCCATCTTAAGGCAGATAGATATCTAACATTCTTGTACGAATAATGATAAAGAAAAGCTTTATGTCAAGAACTGAAATAGTTAGAGGTGTTCCTTCAGCTTCTGAAACTATTGGTATGGTTTTAGTTGCTAATAACAGGATATCTACTAAAAGGAGCTTAATAAATATATTAATTATAGTAGGCGAGAGAAGTGAAACTACAATGATTGGCTTAGACTGATCAGTATCCATCCCCTTTGGCTGAAGAGAGATTCACCTTCCCTTAGCACTTTTCCTCTTTTATTGTTGCCCAAACCTGAACAAAATCTGGGTTATTTGGGTTAGAGACAAGGATTAGAGAGGAATGCCAGCCAGTTGGATAGATGTCCTGGAGCATCTGTCAGAGCTTCTCTTTCTGCTTTGGCTATAGTTAAATGTACCATGGTTTATTCAAGTTGCTGTTTTCTGTAGCATGTTGGAAATTTAAGGCAGAGGGAAGCATAGCTGAAGAAAAGTTACTTTGATTTTTTTTCTTTTATGACTAGAGTTTGTTTTAACTGTCTATTGGGATATGTCAATGTGTTCATTTTAGAAATAGGTAGATACCTAAATAAACTTATTTGAATGAATGTAAAGTACTATTATAGGGAAACATAATCAGTGTTTTTAAAAACATTAGAAATTTGGAAAATTTAAGAGCTAATTCTCCTATCTTTGGAAGTACATAGTGCCTCTTAGTAAAGGCTAATTAGAGGGACACAGAAAGCCTCATGGATGAGGAAATGTTTGAAGAGTATACAGAATATTATTCAGGAAAAATCTTTCCCCTCCCATAGGCTGAATTCTTCTGTCAACTTTATAAACCAGAAATTGTGATCAATGAGCTAGATGTGCAAGTGGGTCGAGTGCGACTTCTACGGAAACAAAGTGAGGCTTTCCACCTACAGAGGTAAATAGCATTCTAAACTAATCTGAGAACTGTGGAGTTAGGAACTTTATAGAAGGTCTAATCTGGCCCCTTTGAGCAAAACACATGTCTGAGCTGTGATCTTTTTAGTGTTGAGGATGGTAAGGAGCAGTGTTTTTCCAAAGCATGTTCTATGAAACTAGATATTAATAGGCGAAGGAGGTGATGCGGATCATTAGAGACTTGGGTCTAGCAAAGATGTATCTGATTTATTCGTGGTAGCATGTTTAGCAAAGTAAGCCTCACTTGGAAGCCAGGCTAGGTCCTAACATTAGTTTATTAATTCCTTGAAGCCTGGAATTATATTCTGAGATTTAGCTACCATTTATTAAATACTTTATATATGCCTAACATTGTGCTAAGTGCTTTGCATATGTTTTCTCATGTAGTGATTATAATCTTTGAATTGACATATTAGTGTTGTAGGACTGCCATAACAAATTAACTATAAATTAGTGCCCTAAAACAACAGAGATTTATTCTGTCACAGTTTTGGAGCCTATAAGTCTGAAATCAAGGTGTCAGCAGAGCCACATTCCCTCTGAAGGGCTCTTACCTCTTCTTGGCTTCCAGTGGCTCCCAGCAATCTTTGGTGTTCCTTGCCTTACAGCTCCATCATTCTAGCCTGTCTCTATTGTCATATGATCTCCTTCCTTGTGTGTGTTTCTAAATCTCTCTCTTCGTATAGAAGGACACCAGTCATTAGATTTAAGGCTCACTCTTAAATCTAGTATGATAAGATTTTAACTTTATTATATCTGCAAATGCCCTCTTTCCAAATAAGGTCACATTCACAGGTTCTGGGTAGACATGAATTTTAGGGGAAGACTATTCAACCCACTACAGCTTGTAACTGCTGTTATTCCAAATTTTACAGGTGAGGAAACTTAGGCTTAGAGAGGTTAAGTCATTTTCTCAAGGTGACATAAGTAGTACAGATAATGTTTTATCTTACTGGTGTTTTGAATTTCCAGAACCTGGTAAAGTACCAGATGTGTACTTTAGTGTTTGTAGAATGAATGAATTCTGCAATCGTATGTTGTAAGGACATCCGTTACTGCATGAAGACAGTTACTCTGAGTTTTCTGTCTTGTTTGTCGAATCCAGAAAATATGGTTGCTCAGAGCAACACTAAGAAACTTGCAGCCTACTTCTCTAACTGCTTACTTTCCCTTTCCCAGGGAGAAGCTCACTTTTGCTGCTACAAGGCCATCCTCTGTTCTTATTGAACAGCTCGCAATGTGCGTTAGCAAAGGGGAGCCCGTATTGCTGGTAGGGGAGACTGGGACTGGCAAAACCTCTACTGTCCAGTACTTGGCTCATGTTACAGGTAATTCCTAGGGTGCTTTTTTTTTTTTTTTTTTTTTTTAAATTCCAAAGGCATTTAAAAAGTTCCACTCCCTTTCCTTGGAAAAAACCATTGTTAACGATTGGTACCGACTTTTTTTAGTTCTAATTTATGGTCTGCAAGTATATTTACATACAGATTTGGTTCCATTTGGAAACAAATGGGATTTATGTTCTACGTTTTGCATTTAGTTAAGCCAAATGGAAATCTTTAAAAACAGTACTGCCTCATTTCTATTCTAGTGGCTAAATAATACCCACATTGGCTATTTATTTAATTCTAATTTATAGACATTGATTTACTGAAGGATTTTTGTTGTTGTTATTTTCAGTTATCTGATACTAGAGCAGTAATATACAGTAAATCTTGTGATACCTCTCTAGGTTAGGTGAAATTTTTGAATGAGTAAGATTCTTAAAAATAAAATGAGAAGATCAGAGGAAATGCACATTTAAAGATTTGCCCTGTGCCCATGTCTGCACATCCTCATCATACTGGGTATTTTCAGTCTTTAAATTTTTGAAATGACCATTTTGCCCTCTTTTTCTTAAAGGCCACCGTTTGAGGGTTGTCAATATGAATCAACAGAGTGACACTGCAGACTTGCTTGGAGGGTAAGTGCATTTAAAATTTTTTTTCTTGTTATTTTGTATTCACAGTTTGAGGCATGAAATACTGTTCTCCTACAAAGCTCAAAATTAGCCTTGAGAAAATGTTCAAAGACTTTCACCCCTACCTCCAACTCCAATAGGGTGTTTATTAGAATTTGAGGAGCTTGAAGGTATATAGACGATTCTCTTCACTTTAAAAAACACAAGTTCCTTGCTCTCAAAGATCCTGCTGGAAGAGAAAGGAAAATAAAGACAAGTATATAATCAACTAATATTTGTGCGTATAGTTATCTAAAGGGTTTGTTCTTGAGTCACACTACCTCGAACTAGATTCTCCCAAAGTTTGTTTACCTTTGAAACATTAAGTAGCTCTCTACTTGGTTAAATGTTGCCTATGGGACTCCACCGAGGTCATTAAAACGTTATTCTGCCTTGGCATTTTTGAATATGTTAGTTTCATGAAAAATTTTAGTTTATGCTGAAGGTTGTAGAATTGGTAGGTGCTACTGCATACCTTATATTGAGCAATATTAGAACCTGTCCTGTTAACTCTGAATAATTGCTTTAAAAAGTCCTTAAAGACATAAAATAATAAAGTTTATTTATTTATTTTTTCTTTATGGCATTTGATAGAAAGCTCTTTATTTATCTCTCTTTTTGGGGATCATGTTATGCTGCAGCAGTATTTTTATTTTCACTCTTTCCTTGTCTCATATCCCTCCCTGCTCTGGACGTAGTGCTAATTTGGAATCCTGCTTTGACTGGAGCTTTTTTGTTTCTTACCCTCCCAATCCATTATTTATGTTCTACTCTACACATATCATTAATTATGTACCTAATTAACGCTTTTAAATTCATATTCTGTCTTAAAATTAATTAGCTGAGGCTTACCGCTCGTACTCTTAATGCTGCTTTCACTTTATTTTTCCCCAATGATCTTTCTACTTTGTTTTTATTTTACTTCTGTTCAGTTAATTGACATTTAATTCCCCCGTTCCCTCATTGAGATTCCTGACATGTTCTTAGTATATATGGTATTTTTATTTAACTAGGCATATCTATCCTGTGTATTTCTCTCTATTCTATATGTGTCTTCAGTAATAGGCTACTGTTAAGCCTAATGCCTAACACAAATGGCATTAGTCTCATACTAATTGAGCATGGACTGGGTCTGTCTCTTCTAAGAATTTATAGTGTTTTCGCTTGTCACACACCGCATGTTTTTGAGGAGCCTGGTGCTAAACTATTTGTAGACGACCTGCCTGTGGGTTGGTGTTTCATACATAACAGAGCAGCTCCCTCACTGCAATCTACTGAAAATCAGACCTTGACACAAGGGTTTGTAAAATTTAAATTATTAAAAAAAAAATTTATAGTGTTATGTCAGCCATTGCAAGTAGTTTTAAATGTAGCAAGTACACAGGAGACCATTTGTGACCTGACGCAGTTGATAATACAAAAGGTTGGAATCAATATGATAACTGGAATTTTGTTTTGGTGCCAACTTGTTGAAAAGAATAAATAGCCAAATTTTCTTCTTAGTAGGTTAGCATCAGTTATCGAAAGAAAACTTACATGTACTTCAGTTTTTGTATGATTGGAAGTATGCTTTGCTTTCTATATTTTTGTATTATTGGAAAATGGTATAAATCAAATCTTTTAATATATAACATTGTGATGCATAGATCACTCCCTTAAGAATCTTTGTGTATAAAATGGTAAGACCAAAAATTATTTTAAAAAGGCAAGGGAGTGGAAAAACAAAATTTAGGAGTAGGCAGGGAGATGGGATAGAGAAGGGGATATGTGGTTAATTTTATCTGTTTTATAATGTTCTATAACTTAGACATTCTGCATGTATGAAATACGATGGTAAAATAATAAAAAATTTATAGACCTAATTAATCTAGTTGCAAATCTGTTCTTTAAATTGATTTTTAAAAAATTATTAAAGATAAAGACACTTTATAAAAGTAAGGCCTGAAAGTTCATTAAACTCTTACATTACATTATACAGGTTGCCTTCTGATCTTTGTTAGTGTACATACCTCCTTGTTTTTTGATGAGTGTTAGTATGGTGTGTCTTTTTCCTTCGTTTAATTATTAACTCATTTTTGTCATATTTAAAGTATGTTTCTGATAGGCCACACATAGACCTTCAAATTAACTGTGAGCAGAGATCTAAACCAAATTTCAGCAGAGTTGGGGCTGGAGAGTGCTTATGAGACTATGAAAAAGAGTAGAGGACACAGAGAACTTAGATGAAGTAGATAAAGTCATTCCAGAAAAAGAAAATCTAGCGCAAATTGGCAAAATACAGAGCATGGTTTCACAGTACTGACTATGGGGAAGGTGACTGTTAGGGGCAACCTCTGCAGGAGAAGGAGATGCGTAGAAAAGGGGAAGGGACCCTTGAAGAAGTTGGCAGCGAAGGAAAGAAAAACATGGGAGGAAAATTAAAGATCTCATAGAACTAGAAATAAAACAGCCAACCCCCTTTCTCCTCCTCCTCCTTATTACCCAAGGGAAGATCCATAAAGGAAAATGCACCAGAGAGAGCAGGGCAGAAGTGCATGCTTGCAAACTCAGAATCCTGACCTCAGGATGAAGAGACCTGTCCATCATTTCAGTTATGCAGCATGTACTGTTTTATGTTGCTTTTATACCTCATGTTCTTTCACATATTATCTTATAATGTTACAGAGTCATTTTCCTTTGTTTTAGCCATTTTCAAATGAACTGTTATATCCAGTCTCCCTGTATGTAGCAGGTAGAACCGGAATTACTCCACCCCTTGGCCTTTAGGTTGCTCCTATGGCATCTTTTCTCTGCAGAAGATACTTTGGAAACCCTGCTCTGTAATGGTTTATAGTTTGAGACACCAGCTCTACCAGGTGTCAGGTTGGTTTCCATTGAGTATTCATGTTACATAGTTCATTTTGTTTTTTTGTTTTTCTTTTGTGAAATTTGTGTATTTCTGCTCATTTTTTAGTCACTTGAAACATGTTGACTTAACCATTTCAGCCACTATGCTCCGTGTTAAATGAATAAGCTTTTAAGGAACTCTATCTAATTTGAAATATTAAGCAGCTTCTTTCATGAATTCAATAGACCGAGCTAATTAATAATGGTGATAATTAGAACAGCTAACTCTTACATGGCACTCAGTTGAGTCCTTTATCTGTGTTAACTCATTTGGCCTTCTTAACTACTGTGAAGCACAGACTGATAATTATTCTCATTTTACACATGAGAGATTTAAGAGACACAAGGTGTGTCTGGTGTTCAAGGTGATGGCTGGTCCATGATTTGAACCCGGGCAGTCTTTCTTGAGCATCTATGTCCTTATTTATTACTCTGCTTCCTCAGTTAGCTTTCAAATCTGTTTATACTATTATCTTTAAGACTAGCAATTTTATTTAAATAACATGTATTTTGTTGAATTTCTCACCACTTCTACTGTTGTCATTCTAGTTCATCTTTTGCCTGCTCCAGTGCATAGATCTCTTCATCTTTGCTTTTGCTCCTAACCTCCCTGTAGTATGTCTTCCATTTAATAGTTACAGTGAGACTGTTAAAGTATAATCATATCACATCACTCTCTTTCTCAAATCCCCCTACTGACTTCTCAGTCCATTTAGAATATAATTCAAAGGCTTTATTTTGGCCTGGGAGGCCCTTCATAATTTGGCACTGGCATTTCTCTGACGTAGTATCTTTCTGTTAGCTCTGCTGCTGAGCTCTAGCCACACTCTCCTTGATTAAGTTGCAAACTGCAGAGAGGCAGGACCTTGTAGGTCTTGTTTACTTCGTGCCTAAGACATGACAGGTGCTCAGTAAATTTTTGGTGAATAAATGGAAGAAAGAAATGACTTTAGTAATGTGTTAGTGTTTACTAGTAAGTAAAACTGAGTATGAAGTTCTCATATTTTTTCTTTCTGGAGTCAGACTCTTCCATAAATCTTTAGTATCAGGGCATTGAGTTTTACTCATCTTTGTTCCTCCCTCAGAGGCCAGTGAGTAAATAGTATCCATGAGTTCTCTGGGCTTGACTTCTGAAACATATTTGGGTATCATTTCATTTCTCAACTTAAATTATTTTTCTTGGAAATAAAATTTATGCAATTATCTTTGAATTGTAGTATTTAGTATCTTAGGCTACGGAAAATTATATACTAGAGATTTTCTTAGAACAGTTAATGCTGCTTGGGCAACTTATATTTTAGCTAGAGCAGTGTTTCTCAACTCTTTTCAGTATTAACTTGCTCCTATGAACTTTTTTTTTATGGCTTAATTTTTTAAAAATTTATTATTATTATTTATGCTTACAGCACCTGGTCTTCCTAGGTGGTCTCCCATCCAAGTACCAACCAGGCCCAACCCTGCTTAGTTTCCAAGATCAGTCATCAAGCTTGTTCAGGGTGGCATGGCCATAGACTAATTCTTTTTTTTTTTTTTTAATTGAAGAAATGATTTTAAATTTTTTCCCCCATCTACCTCCTCTTACCCCCTCCCCTCTATCCTCTGCAACAAACTTTAAATTAAAATTTAAACCAGAGAAATTAAACGCTAAAGAATAAGAGAGAATCTAAATACTATGAAATAAAAAGTTGAGCTTTAGAGGGTCACAGACTATTGTAATAGCTAAGAATTTTTGGGCCCCCCCCATTCCCCGATATTTATGTTTTTGGGATATCCTTCCCCCCTCAATTGAGAAAGCATGAACTGCGTTTACTTTGCTTAACTAAATTTCAAATGTGGTAGTTTTTCCTAAAATATTCTGAAAACATTTGGTCAATCTTAAAATATGTTTTATTATTAAGTCTTACACATGATTTTATTTAAACATTTTAGTAAAATAAAAGACATGCCTTTCAGTGCCCAACTAAGAATTTCAAATTTTTTCCATAATGTCGTTTATCTAATACTAGTTTTTACCTTTAGCATAGACCCTTCAAACATTTGCTGTGGAAGGCTGTGGGGGGGGGGAATATCTGATTTTAATTAAACCAAAGCTTAGACTTATTCCTGTTTTCTAAGACATGCTTTCTAATTTTTATTAGCTTCAGAAGTTTGTGAATCACATTTATCATTTTTTTCCAGCTACAAACCAGTGGACCATAAGCTTATTTGGCTACCCTTACGAGAGGCATTTGAAGAACTGTTTGCCCAGACATTTTCCAAGAAGCAAAACTTTACATTCTTGGGCCACATTCAGACCTGTTACAGGCAGAAACGGTGGCACGATCTCCTGAGACTAATGCAACATGTACACAAGTCAGCTATCAACAAAGATGGAAAAGAGAGCAAAACTGGTAAGAATGCAACCCAGACTGCTAGTGGGAGGGTGTGAGCCTGGGGATCAGCAGAATTAGAAGATTTTGAGGAAAGAATGAAGCAATACAAATTGGAGCTTTCTAGGACTTAGGGCAAAGATGACTAATTTTGAAGTATTGCTGCTCCTGTGGTTCCAGGCCTGCTTTGCATAAGAACAAATGGTTGGTGATGTTGATGTACAATTAGTGGTCAGTCAGTTACATTTTCTTAGAAAAATAGGTTATTTCCAAAAACCCAGATTCTACATCTAAGGGGCTTTTGGTATCTTAGTTACCATCTCTGTGCTTCTTCATTTATAAAATAGAAATAAGAGTACCTACTTCAAAGCATTGTCATGAGGGATAAAACAGTTTACTAATACATATACATATGCACATAAATGAACTGATTAGTATAGTAACTAGCACATAGTTAGCAAGTGTTTGGACTTATTTTTTTACATTTCTGTCTAAAATGTTTGATTTTTCTGTGGGTTAATTGTATGTTTTTTGTGTAAGTTATGTATATTACAACTCAAAATGTGTTAAATTCTTGTCTTTATTTTCTAGGGTTACTCCTAAAAGAGAAATGGGAAGCATTTGGTCTTAGACTCAACCATGCTCAACAACAGATGAAAATGACTGAAAATGCCCTATTATTTGCATTTGTAGAGGTATTTTACTTTAGTTATTTAGGTTAAAGAACTGTTGATTCGATGCAAAATGCAAGTTTTAGGCAGGCTTCTATTTTATATGCTCTTCATGTTGATTTTTGTGCTTGCTGTTTAAGATTTAATAAACAAATAATTTTTGGGGGGATAGATTTTGAAAATATTCTTTATGAAAATTACAAAGTCTTTATAAGCACTATTTTTATTTTTAAAGAGGGCAGTCGAGGACAATTAGTGAACTCTTCATTGTTTCCTAACACATGTATGCTTTCTCTCTCTCCCTATCTCCCTCCCTCCTCCTCTTTCTGTGTGTGTGTGTGTGTGTGTGTGTGTGTGTGTGCGCGCGCGCGCGCACAGCAGCGAGCAAGCAAGCTAAATGGGTCCATTCACTTCAGGCCTCATATTTGATTCCAGTGCATGGGTAGCTCTACAGTTTTCTTTACTATGACCCTATGGGAAGGATCAGCCTAATTAAATATTCATGACCTAAGCTTTTAAAATTTTTATTTTAAAAAATTGTTTCTGTGCCAATTTTTAGACCACACCCTAAGGGAGGTGAGAATCTTGAGATGGTGTTTTTGTGAGAGGTCACTCAAACATATGTGCACTGATGTGGGAAATTTGGTCACTAGTGCCTAATCTTACTATGATTTTTTCTGACATAACCAATTTAAATGTACGTGCTCTCAAAATAAGGTTTATACCTATTTCATGACTTAACACTGGAATTTAATAAATTTGTTCTGTTTCTTTTTTTAAAATTTATTTTGTCAGAATCATTATGTAAAGCGGTTTAATAATAGTAAAATAATTCAGTTTTTATGTGCCAACCATAAGATTTATTTTTCATTGCTCTTGGAAATAGAACTCTTAAGTGATAAGATCAGTATAGCAGAGCTAGAAAAGATTCATTTTGATATTTTTCAGCAACCGTGAAAGGCTGTGTACTACAGTCAGTATACATTCTTGGTTTAGTCATTTAACTGATCTTGATATATTCATGGCTTGACCCTGTGTTTATTTTGGGTGCTTTTAATTCCCATTTGGGTACCTTGAAACATCTAAATATTGTTATCATTTATTTTACCATCCATATAATGAGATGATCTAGTTTATTGCATCTTGCTTTTAGGATCAGAGATATTCCCTGACTCTCTTAGACATTTTTAAAAAGTTAACTTGGCCTTAACTAGGGTAAGTAGCTGGCAGCCATTTGGCATTTAAGTCATAAGCTTGTCAAATAGGAGAAGTTTGCCCTTGCCTCAGTTTTCTAACCCTGTTTATATAACTGCTTTTGGTGAGTGTGTCTTTATTTGAAATAGGTTCTTACTGTTTTTTTATCTTCTTCTAGGGTACATTAGCTCAGGCTGTAAAGAAAGGAGAGTGGATCTTGTTGGATGAGATTAATCTGGCTGCTCCAGAAACATTAGAATGTCTTAGTGGTTTACTTGAAGGCTCTTCTGGCTCCCTGGTGTTGCTGGATCGTGGGGACACAGGTAGCACATGATCCCCTTGGGGTCTGACTCGGTGGTGCTGGGCCTTTTGGCCTCTTTAGATTAAGATTCTCTTAGTTAGGTGGATTACATGGACATCCTGGTGGGATTTATGCATTTCATAGATGTTAACTTTCTACAAAGTCCTATTGTTAAGTGACATGGGGAACACAAAGAATAAGATAATTTGTCGAGGCATTTCAGTAGTGGGTAGTAGACATGCATGCTCAGTGACAAAAATATATGCTGGTGAATAGGTGATAAAACATAAATGACAGTGCGCAACCATAGTTATAATTGACGGTGGAATGACAGCATAAGATTATGTTGTATACGTAGGTCTGGAAACTGATTTCAGTGGGATTTCAGAAAAGGTAAGGATGGTTTGAGTAGCCAGCAACAGCTTTGATGGGCCTGAGCAGGGTCATTTGGCCTAGGGTTATATGGAATTAGTTAGTCTTCCCCTGGGGACTTGTTGCTGATCACCTGCTTTATTGAGAATGTATAATTTTCTTTTAACAGAACCACTTGTTCGTCATCCCGACTTTCGTTTATTTGCCTGTATGAATCCAGCAACTGATGTGGGCAAAAGAAATCTCCCACCAGGAATAAGAAACAGGTGAAGGGGCATGGCCCAGTTTTAGAGACTTTTTTTTTAAATTCTTTTTATTTAGCAATTGGCAATAGCAACATAACCACACCCATAACAATGCTTGAAATTTCTTGATCACTGATAGAAGAATCTTTCTTATTTGTCATATTTCTTTCTGTAGGTGGTAAGAATATGGAAAACTCCAGAACACTGGAGAATTTTTTTTGTTTGGGTGCTTAGTAGGACACTTAGTGGCTCATAGATATTATTGAAAACAAATCTTTCCTTCAAATAGCTTTGTAGCTATTAGAAAAACTTCACATAACAATATAACAGTATAACATAGCTTAAACTATGCATGATAGGAACAAATTCTTCTTAGATAAGGCTAATGATTTGTAATGGTCTTTTGAATTTTAGTTTTCATCGTTAAGCACTGACTGACATGAACAAGGTACTTGGTAGTTGGTGTTTTATATATGTAGCACTTGGGAAAAGGTAAATGACCTTATTTATTGTTGGTAACCTTTGGTGAATTTCAAGTTTTAAAATAGTTTTAAAATTGTATTAGATCCCTTCTTCCATTATGAAATTAAAAAAAGCTTCTTAGGAGGATTTTATAAACTGTAAGTTTGTATTTTCCTTTGCTCCAACTTTTATTTTTCATGGTGAGGGGTTTTTTTGTTGTTGCTACATGTATTTTTTATGTCATGTAGTTATCAGAAACACCTTATGAAAATGAGGATAAATATTTTTGTAATTCTTTCTTGCAAGGCCTATAAGGCTTCATTTTATAGAAGTACTGATAGTAGAATTTTTGGTAACAGTTATAGTATTTTATTTCATTATGGTCAATCTGTATCTCAAGTTAAAGACTTTTATATTTTATACTGCAGACAGTTAAAATGAGTTTACATAACTTGTTTTCCATTCTTTATTGTCAGAATAGCTGTATTAACTTCCTAAAAAGTGGTTATTAGGTAATAATCATTGCCTTACAGGTTCACAGAACTTTATGTAGAAGAATTGGAAAGTAAAGAAGACTTACAGATTCTTATTGTGGATTATCTAAAAGGATTGAGTGTGAGCAAGAGCACAGTGCAAGGAATTATAAAGTAGGTGTTCTTTTGTTTATAAACTTTTCCTCTGAACATAAAAATGTGTGCCTTGTGCATATATACTTTTTCCTCTTTTTTTTTCAACTTCTAAGTAGAGAAGACAGAAGTGTTCTTATTTAGATTTCTGTTTTAAAGTTGGATCCTTATGAATTCCCTTGAATTTTCCTAACAAAAGAAAGAATGCATAGCTAAATTTTAAAGAGGCAAAGCCAAAGCCTATTTGGACAAGAACTTGGATTTCATCTGTGACACATACCACTTGATCTTGTGGTAGCTAATTACGAATTTAATGAATTTTTGAATTTCGTGCACTTGATATTTGTCTAAAACTTTTCATCTTGTCATCTTCTGGACTTCTAAAGTGTATGATAATAATGGTAATAATAATGATAATAATTATCATTGACTTTAGCCATATCAATAGCCTTTCAAAACATTGTGACTTTTGTTTTCTGTGTGCTTATTCATCACCATTATGGATTACACAGGAACTTCATTTGCTCCTCATATTAGAGCTGACTCTGGAGCACTGTATTTGGACTCAGTATATTCTCTTAAGGACTTCTCATATTTCACTACTTTTTTGTTAAGGATCATAAGTTTCTCCCCTCTCTTCTTTCCATACTTTAAGGAAGTTGGTAGATCTCAATTTTATTATTTTGAAAGATGACCTCTAAGTGTGGGAAAATAGATCTTAAAAAGAATGTCTGAGACATTTTAAAGCATGCTTTAGGTAGTTGTATATAAGCTCAGTTATCTTATCTAAAAATGGCTTTTGGACATTCTGTAAAGAAATGGGAACAAGAGCCAGGTAATGAATACTTATTAATTAATAAAATCAGCTCAAGTGCATCCTCTTTGTAGCTTCTACAGAGATGTGCGGAAAGAGTCTGGGACAACATTGGTGGACGGGACCGGCCATAGACCTCACTACAGCCTTCGGACTCTCTGCAGGGCCCTGCGATTTGCAGCCTCCAATCCATGTAGCAACATCCAGCGCTCCCTCTATGAGGTCTTTCTAAAGTCTGGGTTTGAATGGATGGACTTACCATGGGGAGGGAGGGGGTGAGGATGCATATGCTGGGGCTGTTGCCTGTGCTTTCCATTTAGTCAGATTAGCCCAGAACATTTCATACCAGAGCAACTCTGACCCTTTACTACCATCATATCACACTTAAAAGTTGTTCTGGGAATCAGTACCACCCAAGAGGTTGAATTTTGTTTCTGAAATAAGTTGGCCTGTTATTGCAGAAGTGTAATTAGTGTTATGCATATTTGTGTTTTTCCTAGGGCTTTTGCTTGGGTTTCTTAACACAGCTTGACAGGGCCTCACACCCAATAGTTCAGAAACTCATTTGTCAACACATTGTCTCTGGCAATATTAAAAGTCTGCTGAAACAGGTATGTTTTATTTTTGACTTAACATAAAAGGTTGAATGATTAAATTTTGAGGTGTTTAGTTTTTTTATAGAACTTGTTTCTAATTATATATATGTTTGTTCCAAAGACTTAAATATTATTTGATGTGTTAGATGGTGAAAATTCCTAATAATCCTACTCTTTGGAGATTTAAATCCTGTAAACAATACTTTCTATCTAAATTATATGTATATTTATTTTACTTTCTTATATATTCAGCTTCTGATAGTGTGTGTGTATTTATGAAGAAAAATTCTTACATGTAATATAAATGATATAAATGGGACTATCTCACAAGAATGTTCCGTAGCTTCCTTTTTTAGCCTAACTATATCCTTGATAAGTTTTCATGTCTGTACCAGAGGTCACTGTGATATACTTTCTAATGGTCACAGAGCATTTGATTGGATGTTTATATGTAGTTTATGTACACGCTTTCCTTCTGATTGATAGTTGGGCTTTTTTTTTTCCTCTGTTCTGCACAACAACCATTTCAGTTTGGTAGGAAATTACAGAAACCTGGTACTGAAAGAAGCCAAGCAAAACTGGCTCACCTACTGGCTTGTTCATATGTTGATTGTTTGCTCTTTAGAAAGAAAAAGCCATTGGAACTGGGGGTTACTTTGGATTCAATATTTTTTTTAAAAAAAATTATACAAGTAACACATGAATATATATTTCTAGTAAAATGTAAAACATTGAGAAGGTCTCAAGCTTGTTTTGATTGTTATCCCATTACCATTCTTCTCCACTTGCTCATTTTTTGTATGTTCCTTATTACACATGATGGAGGCTTAATGATTCCCTTGCCCCACTGTGGAACCCTTAAACAACAGTGCCTAAATTTGTAGCTTCAAGTCAAGCGATTAAATGTTTTAGAAGAGTACTTTTCTGAAACTATAGGTCTGACCATTCTTTAACCATTTTGATCTATAAAAGCAATTTTGTATAAATCAATGTAATAATTTCCACCATATCTTCAAAAGATCATGCCATTATTATTATCCATATAGATTAGTTTCTCTGGAGAGTCTCTTTTATTTTTAATGTCTTCCAGGGGATCCAGAATGTAATAAAGCAAAGACCCCCTCACTCGGTATAACATTGGCTGGCCCTATTTGGGGGGACATGGTTTATATGAAATACATGTTTTTGACCAAAATACTTCATCAGAGTGGGAATTTTGATAGGTGAGAGAATAGAACTGCATCAAACTATTTGAGAAATTATTTTAAGTTTTTCCAGAAATCCACCTACCCCCACATGAATTTTAACCCTTTTCTCGTTTAGGAAAAAAAAAGTATAACTTCCTGCCAGCATTCATTTAACATCCTGTGTAAGAATGCTATATTTTCTAGAATTTGACATTTTCAGTGATCGAGAATTACTATATTTTGTAAATGGAAATACCACTACTAAAACCAGAATGCTATAAACAGAATGATGTTGTTTGCAGAGACTATCGTTATACTAGAGCTATGTGAAAATAATAATAAAAGAAGATATTTCATGGCAGACCTTGGGGGTAAGGTTAGAACTATAATCCACGAGTTTTCTTGGAGTAAAATGCTGGAGCCCCAAGTGCCTCCAGTGAGTATTCAAATAGGAAATGGGTTAAAACCAATACATGTCATTATTCTTATTCCTCAAAGTAATTTTATTTTCATATTTCACCCATGAGTTTAATGTCAAAAGCATCCAGAACAAGGCAGCATTCTCGGTGACAACTTCTTCTCCTACTTTACACCCCTCTCTGAAAGAATGCCATAGTTGTCATGGGACTGTGGGTTCTTTCTTTAACTTTTGTGTCTTTCAGCCTATTCCAGAACCAAGAGGAGGTCGGCTTATCCAGGTCGAAGGCTATTGGATTTCAGTGGGAGACAATGAACCTACAATAGATGAGACATACATTCTCACATCTTCTGTCAAGCTGAACTTGAGAGATATAGTCCGAGTTGTCTCTGCAGGGTGTGTGGACCTTTTCTCTCGCTGATCTGAAGTTTTACCAGCATAGGCATTGATGACATTCTGGTCTTACTTTCTTAGCTTTCAAAGTGCTTTGTTGTTATTTATTGGCTAAGTGAATAATTAACTTCCTAAAGTCAATACTATCACTTTTCTCCTGGCACAAAGCATACTCTTTTGGTGGGAGCAGTATAGATGCAGATTATTTCGGCCATCTTTAAGGTTGCTTTTCAGTATTTTGCTAATGAATATTTATCACCCATTACTTGTTAAGTAGCAGCTGGTCCCATTTACTGTTTCTCACAAGTAGTACAAGAGAGCTTGGAAGTTTCCTCAGTTTTTCTGAGGAACTATACATAGAAACTTCTCAGGGTTTAAGAAACATTCTATTAATAGTGCATAGGTATATAAAAATGTTCTTTGATGATATTAAATGATAGTCACTTTTTCTTAACACTATTTGAATTAATTCTGGTTTTTATCTTTTTTTCTTAAATTGCTTTGTTGGCTGATCTTTTAAAGAACTTATCCAGTGCTTATTCAGGGAGAGACATCAGTTGGTAAAACAAGCCTAATCCGCTGGCTGGCTGCAGCTACTGGTAACCACTGTGTGCGTATCAACAATCATGAACACACGGATATTCAAGAGTACATTGGTTGTTACACGTCTGACTCCTCAGGGAAGCTTGTGTTTAAAGAAGGTAGGGTTATTCTATTTCATGGGAGTAGATGTTCATTTTTTAGACCCATTTCCCCAAGTAATGTTTGTCCTTTCCAGTTGAGGCACATGGACTTATGCCATAACAGCTGGTGTTTCTCTTTCCCTGAGCTACATGGTGGTTAATGAGTGATGGTTAATGGCCCAGCTTTCTTTGGGCCCCACTAAAATCTTGTCAGCTGTACTCAGGACAAGGACGAAGTTTTGAAGAGTATGGTTGAACTGTTGCTTTATTTCCTATAGAGTCAAAAGAATGGGGCGAGCATTGAACAGAGGGAAGCTTAGAACTGAAATGAGAATGTGCAGATTTAACTGAAATTAAACTGCAGGAGGAAAAATAAGTTGGAAATGTGATATTTATTGGCCTTGGCTTCCTCTCCACATGAAATAAAAATAACTTTTTTAACTTAAAATTGTGCTTCCTTGGTATTCAGTGTTACAAATTATTTTGGGGCATGACTAGCTGCAAAGACTAATTTGCTTTGAAATTGATAATCTAGGATTCATTGGTTTGTATATAACATTTTTTAAAACTTTGGAATAATATATGCACTAATTCTTAGTATTTAGCTGCAAAGAGTAATTTGCTTTGAAATTGATAATCTAGGATTCATTGGTTTGTATATAACATTGTTTAAAACTTTGGAATAATGTATGCACTAATTCTTAGTATTTATTTCCTCCAAGGTGTTCTTATTGATGCTATGAGAAAGGGCTATTGGATTATTTTAGATGAATTAAATTTGGCCCCTACTGATGTGTTAGAGGCACTGAACAGACTGTTGGATGATAACCGTGAATTGCTCATAACAGAAACACAAGAAGTTGTTAAAGCACACCCTCGGTTCATGCTTTTTGCTACTCAGAATCCCCCAGGACTTTATGGAGGCAGAAAGGTGTGTAGCATTTGTCCCCTTACTCACATTTGTTATGCATCGAGTAGTAAATCTTTCCTGAAAAGACTGAGATGTTTTACCTCTTGAAGAGTTTTTTCTTTTGGTGGTGAATAGTAGAGCCTCCATGTTGAAAGTTAGATGAAAAGGCTCTTTTTACCATGTTTTTTCTGTACCTTTCATAGGTGCTTTCTAGAGCCTTCAGGAATCGGTTTGTGGAATTGCACTTTGATGAATTGCCCAGTTCTGAGCTGGAAACAATCCTGCACAAGCGGTGTAGTTTGCCACCTTCCTATTGCAGCAAGTTGGTTAAAGTCATGCTAGACCTTCAGGTATTTCAGCTTTCTATCACTTAACTTATTTTCTAATGGAATATTAGACTTGGTGATCAAAGTTTGATAGCTTCCCTTGGGTAGAAAGAGCGGTCCATCTGTTTATTTATTTTTTTTTTTCAGAGTAAGGATCTTGTCTTTAAAATGCATCCTGTCGACATCTATTTTTTAGTTTTTTGTTAGTATGTTAACAATTTTCTTACAGTTTATGTGATAATAGTTCCCTGTTTGTGGACAATATTGAAACATTTTCTTTAGGTTGGAGTTTGGCAGAGGCAAACTGCAATTTTTGATTTTCAGATGGATATGGTTCTTAAATGGACAGAGCTAAAGAGACCCTTTTTGTGTGGTGCTCCCTTGTCAACCCCGCAAAGCTACAGTTGTTTTGTTTTTGTTTTTGAGAATATCCCATTTAGTTTATGGAATTAAAAGTGTTATTTATCAGAATTATACACTGTCAAATTACTTTCCAGAAAGCTAATCATAATTAACATTCTTACTATGGTCCCACATTATGGGATTAATTTTTCTGCATGTTTGCTACCATTTGTATTATTATGTATAATCTTTTTCTATATGGCATATGAGACGGGATTCCTTTGCTTTTTTCTTACATGTGAGTTTGAATGTCTTTCTTCACATGATTACAATTCATTTACATTTAAAAAATTAATCTTAGTGGAATGAATAATTTTTATGAGAGCTTAAGTTTCTTAAGGATTTTGCATAAGTTTTACTATGTGCTTGGTGTTGTCCATTTTCATTTGTTTCGATATGTTAATAGTCCTATCGCAGAAGTTCTTCAGTGTTTGCTGGAAAGCAGGGCTTCATCACTCTTCGTGATCTGTTTCGATGGGCTGAGAGATACAGATTGGCTGAACAGACGGAGAAGGAGTATGACTGGCTACAGCATTTAGCCAATGATGGTATGCTTTCAATCAGATGCTCTCAGACTTTGAAGTTATATCAAATATCAAACTTTGTTTAAAACAAATCTTGCCCAAATTGTGGTCAGTATATACATCATTCCAGGTATTCCATAAACAGAGACTTTCTCCCTCAAATCCCATCTGCTTTTGTAAGTGGTACTATTTCTGCAGGCTCGGTGCTAATATGTCTTGGTTTCTAAGTTATAATTAATGTTTCCTTCAAGTGGCCACATGTGGGAGTCAGTATATGGACACAATGCCTATAGGGATTTAGGCAGGTGGTTGACAGTGTGATCATGGAAAAGTATTCTGCCATAGAGACGTACAGAAAACTGATAGGTCAGATAAGATCAGAGTTCTGAGAGAAGACAATGTATTCCCTGAGACTCAGGATTGGTTTAATCTCTGGGAAGGATTTGTTTTTCTCCATGATAGGATAAATGAGGTGGTTAATAAACAAGGAGAGTAAATAAAATGAGAGTTGTGATTTCTTTACTGGTAAGGGAATAGATAGAGGGAAGAACACAGTTTTAAAAAACTCTTATTGAAGCGTAACATACAGTAAAGGGAATGAAGCACTCTTTTTTTTTCATGTATAGCTTGTTGTTTTTTTTAAATATGTATGTACTTATGTAAATTACCACCTAGGCTAAGATTTAGAATGTTTCTAGTACCTCAGAAGATTCCTTCATGGCTCTTGCCAGTCTTACCTCCCCTGGAGGGTAACCACTGCTTTGACATCTGTCACCACTGGCTGATTTTTCCTGTGTTTGAGCTTCATCTAAATAATATCGTGAAGTATGTACTCTGAGTATTTTCACTCAATCTAATGTGTGATTCAGCCATGCTGTTAGGTGTATCAGGACTTCATTACAAAAAAAAATTATCATAGTGTTAAACTTATTGTATGGAGATACCGTAACATAGTTAGCCATTTGTGTGTTGATGGACATTTGGATCCTTTCTCCTTTTTAGTTATTATGAATAAAGCTGCTCTGAACATTCTTATATATGTCTTTTGGTGCACATATGTGTTCATTTGTGTTTGGATCTACTTAGAAGTCATGTTGCTAGAACATAGGGCAGGCATGTGGTTAGATGTAGTAGGTTCTCCCAGTTTTTCAAGTTTCTTCAGATTTCCTCCCCAGCAGCAGCAAATGAGAGTTGCTATTGCTTAACACTTGATGGTACCTTTTTTTTTTTTTTACGATTCCATGAGGTTTTTTTTTTCCTTTTTTTTATTTTTAAAAAAATATTTTAAAACTAAATTTATTTATTTAAATTAGTTTCAAGTATACAGTACATTGGTTAGACATCTGTAATGTTCATAAAATGATCCCCCCAATTGTTCCCTCCCTCCCCTGGCCCTGCACTTAGCTGTCATATTAATGCTAACTGCATTCCCTCTGCCATGCTCCCTGTGCCCAGCTATCAACTACTAATTTGTACTTCTTTAACCTTTCACCCCATTATCCCAGCCTCCCAACCCTCCTCCCCTCTGTCCGTGACCAAATCGTCCACTATATTTGAGAATCTAGTTTTGATTAGTTCTTTTTTTGTTGTTGTTCCTTAGATACTGCATATAAGTGAAATCATATGGTATTTATCTTTCTCTGTCTGACTTATTTCACATAGCATAATAACCTCTAGGTCCATCCATATTGATGCAAATGGTAGGATTTCATATTTTTTAATGGCTGAGTAATACTGCATTGTATATATATACCATAATTTCTTTATCCAATCATCCGTTGATGGGCATTTAAGTTGCTTCCATATCTTGGCTATTGTAAATTGTGCTGCCATGAATATTGAGGTGCATAGATCTTTACAAATTATTGTTTTGGTTTTCTTTGGATAAATACCCAGAAGTGCAATTTCTGGGTCAAAAGGTATATCTATTTTAATTTTTTGAGGAATTTTCATACTTTTCCATAGCAGCTGTACCAATTTGCAGTCCCACCAACAATGTATGAGGGTTCTCTTTTCTCCGTATTCTCACCAACACTTGCTGTTTTTCGATTTATTGATATTAGCCATTCTGACAGGTGTGAGGTGATATCTCATTGTGGTTTTAATTTGCATTTCTCTGATGATTAATGACCTTGAGCATCTTTTCATTTGTCTGTTAGCCTTCTGTATTTCCTCTTTGGAGAAGTATCTGTTTAGGTCTTCTGCCCATTTTTTAATTGGATTGTTTGTTTTTTTGTTGTTGACTTGTATGAGTTCTTTATATATTTTGGATATTAACCCCTATCAGATGTATCATTAGTGAATATCTTCTCCCAAACAGTCAGTTGTCCTTTTGTTTTGTTGATGGTTTCCTTTGTTGTACAAAGCTTTTTAGTTTGATGTAGTCCCACTTGTTTATTTTTTATTTTGTTTCCCTTGCCCGAGGAGATATATCTGAAAAGAGATTGCTGTTAGTAATATCAGAGAGTTTACTGCCTATGTTTTATTCAAAAAAATTTTATAGTTTCAGGTCTTACATTTAAGTCTTTAATCCATTTTGAGTCTATTCTCATATATGGTGTAAGAAGATGGTCCAGCTCCTTTTTTTTGCATGTATCTGTCCAATTTTCCCAACACCATATATTGAAGAGACTGTCTTTACCCCATGGTATGTTCTTACCTTCTTCGTAATATATTAAGTGAGTGTATAGGCGTGGATTTATTTCTGGGCTCTCTATTCTTTTCCATTGATCAATGTATGTGTTTTTATGCCAGTACTATGCTGTTTTGATTACTGTAGGCTTGTAATATAGTTTGACATCAGGTAGTGTGATACCTCCTTATTTCTCAAGATTGCCATGGCTATTTGGGGTCTTTTATGGCTCCATATAAATTTTAGGATTATTTGTTCTAGCTTTATGAAAAATGCCATTGGTATTTTGATAGAGATTGCATTGAATCTATAGATTACTTTGGGTATTATGGCCATTTTAATGATGTTGATTCCTCCTGCCCATAAACACAGTATATGCTTCCATTTATTTGTATCTTCTTGAATTTATTTTTTCAATGACATAGTTTTCTCAAAATAGGTCTTCTACCTTCTTGGTTAATTTGATTCCCAGGATTTTATAGTTTTCAATGCAATTGTAAATGGAATTGTTTTCTTAATTTCTCTTTCTGAAAGTTCATCATTGGTGTATAAAAATGCCACTAACTTCTGAATGTTTATTTTGTAACCTGCTACTTTACCTAATTCACTGATCAGTTCTAATAGCTTTTTGGTGGAATCTTTAGGGTTCTCCCTGTATAGTATCATGTCATCAGCAAATAGCAAGAATTTTACTTCTTCCTTTCCAACTCAGATGCCTTTTATTTCTCTTTCTTGCCTTATTGCTGTGGTTGAGACATCCAATACAATGTTGAAGAGGAGTGGTGAACGTGGGCATTCTTGTCTTGTTCCTGATCTTAAGGAAAATGCTTTTAGCCTTTCGCCATTGAGTATGATGTTAGCTGTAGGTTTGTCATATATGGCTTTTATTATGTTGAGGTATGTTCCCTCTATTCTCACTTTTCTGAGAGATTTTATCATAAATGGATGCTGGAAATTGTCGAACGCTTTTTCTGCATCTATTGATATTATCATATATTTTTTATCTTTCGATTTGTTAATGTGGTGTATCACATTAATTGATTTGTAGATATTGAACCAACCTTGCATCCCAGGAAGAAATCCAACTTGATCATTGTGTATGATATTTTTAATGTATTGCTGAATTCGATTTGCTAATATTTTGTTGTGGATGTTTTGCATCAATGTTCATAAGAGAGATAAGCTTATAGTTTTATTTTTTTGTAATGTCTTTGCCTGGTTTCGGAATCAAGGTAATGGTGGCCTAATAAAAGGAATTAGGGAGCCTTCTCTCTTCTTGAATTTTTTGAAATAGTTTGAGAAGAATAGGTTATCATTCTTATTTGAGTATTTAGTAAAATTTGCCTATGAAGCCATCTGGTCCAGGACTTTTGTTTTTTTGGGAGGTTTTTGATTACTGATTCTATTTCATTGGTGGTAATAGGTCAGTTCAGATTTTCTGTTTCTTCTTGACTCAGTCTTGGGAGATTGTGTGTTTCTAGGAATGTGTCCATTTCTTCCAAATTGTCCAATTTGTTGGTGTATAATTGCTTGTAATATTTTCTTATGATCCATTGTATTTCTGTAGAGTCCATGGCTATTTCTCCTCTTTCTTTTATGATTTTATTTGAGTTTCTTTTCTCCTTGATGAGTCTGGCTAAGGGTCTGTCAATTTTGTTTATCCTTTCAAAGAACCAGGTCTTAGTTTCATTAATCTTTTGTATTTTTCTAGATTATTTCATTTATTTCTGCTCCGATCTTTATTATCTCCTTCCTTCTATTCACTTTGGGCTTTGTTTGCTGTTCTTTTTCTTGTTCTTTTAAGTGTAAGGTTAGATTGTTTTTTTGAGCTTTTTCTTGTTTCTTGAGGTAGGCTTGTATTGCTGTGAATTTCCCTCTTAGGACTGCTTTTTCTGTGTCCCATAAATTTTGAGTCATTGTGTTTTCATTTTCATTTGTCTCTAGGTATCTTTTGATTTCTTCCTCAATCTCATTAATAACCCATTCATTGTGTAGTGGCATGTTATTTAGCCTCTATGTGTTTGTGTATTTTCTAGTTTTTTCTTGTAGTTGATTTCTAATTTTATACCATTGTGATCAGAGAAAATGGTTGATATAATTTCAATCTTCTTAAATTTATTGAAACTTGTTTGTATCCTAGCATGTGGTTTATCCTTGAAAATGTTCCATGTACACTTGAATAGAATGTACGTTTTGCTGCTTTGGGGTAAAAGTTCTCTGAAAATATCTTTTAAGTCCATTTGTTCTAGTGTATCTTTTAGGCCCATTATTTCCTTGTTGATTCATTGCCTGAAAGATCAGTCCATTGGTGTCAATGGGGTGTTAATTTTTTTTTTTAAGGTTATATGCTTCTGGCAGGCCGAGTCAGGAAGCAAGAGGAAGTTGATGTAATTCAAGAAGTCCTTGAAAAACATTTCAAGAAAAAATTGTGTCCTCAATCCCTCTTCTCCAAAGAAAATGTCCTAAAATTGCTGAGTGAGTAGGCCATAATATCCAGAAGAGAATAAATTGGGTTATACTCATATTATAACCTAAAAATTTATTCTGCCTTTGATAGGTAAATTGTCTACCCAGATATCCACATTGGAATCCAAATTCAGCCACATTGTGTGGACTGAGAGTATGCGGAGACTGGCTATGCTGGTTGGAAGGGCATTGGAATTTCGTGAACCAGTGCTGCTGATTGGAGACACTGGGTAAAGTTCTATGACAATAGCTGTAATGAGGGTTCATTTTATTTCCATAGGATTACTTGAGTTATCTCAAGGACTCATTAGGAAAGCAGTGTTTGTTTTTTCTTTTTCTTTTGTTTCTTCTCTTTTTCCTCCCTCCCTTCCTTCCTTTTTTTTTTTTTTTTTTTTTTAAGAAGCAGGTAAGAGATCTTTTTACTTTCCTCTATCTTCAGACCTTTGTGATGGAAAAGAATGATTTCTTACATCATCACTGGTTTTTTTTCTGTTTATTTTTTTTAATCATGACATTCATTCCATAGATATATAGAGGAGAACAGCACATAAGCTAGTATCTATTGAAAGTCTTGTAAGGATTGGCTTTCTTTTCTGTTATTGGTGGTGGTTAGTAGAAGTAAAGAAGGATAGAATTCATGCACTGTGCCATTCTGGATAAGAAACATGACTGGTTGCTGGTGTTTTGGGGAATTGTAACCTTAGCCAGGTGTGCAGAGGTCCTTAGTTGGCCAGCAGTGTCTGCTGCAGTAGTGAGGCTCTCTTCCTTTTGCTGAGCAGAGTGTTTGTGGGTGAGTATTTAGAATTCATTCTGCTTGTTAATCTGGTGCGTATTTCTGACAGGTGTGGAAAAACTACTATCTGTCAGGTGTTTGCAGCCTTGGCAAATCAGAAATTATACTCAGTCAACTGCCACTTACACATGGAGACATCGGACTTCCTGGGTGGACTACGGCCAGTGAGACAGAAGCCAAAGGACAAGGTTTGTCCAAGAGCATATGATGATGTTTTCATTCATTTAAAGAACTTCAGTTGCCTCTGTACATGAGTCAGCTGTAGGATTTTGTTCATGGTAGGGTTTGATTCTAGTTCTGATTTGTATCTTATCTTTAGATTTTCACTGGTCTGGAAGGGGCCTTCATGAGCATCCAGTTGTGAAGGATCTGTCCCTTGTTCTCAAACCCTTATTTTCTGCAAAATAATCTCTTAACTATAGCAGACACCAGCTAGCTACATATGTAATTTTATGGACACCTGCCCTGCAATTTCACTCCCTTTTCCAAATTGTAGGAAGAAACTGACACAGCAAGACTCTTTGAGTGGCATGATGGGCCTTTGGTTCTGGCCTTGAAGGAGGATGGCTTCTTCCTCTTGGATGAGATTTCGTTGGCTGATGACTCTGTGCTGGAAAGACTCAACAGGTGCATGCCCTATGTGTGATGTTTTTTCTGGTCTGGTTTTTATAGATATTAATTTTTGTGCATAGTAATATTCCTCATAGGTGCATAGTAAATATTTGAAAATGATAATGAGTTGCTGCTTTTTTTTCCTTTAGCACTCAGGATCTCCTTTAAGAGGCCTAGTTTTTCTCTTTTACTGTCAGTGATCAGAAAGATGGGACTGTGGGATAGCAAGGCTAAAATAAATGAGCCTAAATTAAAAATCTTTTTTAAGGCAATTATCAAATTATATGGTCATTGTCTTAATTTTTTTTTAAAGCACTAGAATCAGAATGCTAGGTATTAGTTTGTAAGGCCTCTCAAAATCTTTTATACCTATTTCTTCTCTTTATCGAGGTATATTTTACATGTTATAAAACATACTCATCTTAAATGTGAAATTCAATGAATTTTAGTAAATTTACTGCTTTGCAGCCACCGCAATCCAGTTTTACATTTCCATCATCTCGGTAGGATCTCTTGTGCCCATTTATACTTTATCTCTGATGCCACCTTCTGCTGCTCATACACTTTTTGTCTCGAGATTTGTCTTTTCAGAACATTTCATATAAATCGTCTCTTCTCTTTTTGCATCAGTGTTTTGAGGTTCATCCATGTTGTAGCCTATATCAGTAGTTTGTTTCTTTTTATTTCTAATAGTGTTCCAACGTGTGTCTATACCATATTATCCATTCACCACTTGATGATACTGGGTTTCTACTTTTATGAATAATGCTGTCATGAACATTTGCATGCAAGACTCTCATTTTAACAGAAATGCCTTAATTAGGGCATAAGTAGATGAAGGAATTCTTTTGCTTTTGATCAGAAATATTGTTCCATCACACAGGAATTGGGATGAGTCATTTTTAAATGTGTGATAAGAAACTGTTAACTAAAGTGAAAGCTCAGCAGAGATAACTTTTTCCTTTTTAAAGAACATCAAAGACCATAACATAAGAATACATAACCTTTTCTAATCTTATATTCTCCAATTATTCTGTTTTTTAGTGTCCTTGAAGTGGAAAAGTCTCTGGTATTAGCAGAAAAAGGCAGCCTAGAGGACAAGGATAATGAGGTAGAGCTGTTGACCGCTGGGCAAAAATTCCGTATCTTAGCAACTATGAACCCTGGGGGAGACTTTGGAAAAAAAGAGGTAAAACCATGTTCCTGAAGCATAGATATATATTTTTTAACTTTTTGACTTTAGCTTGCTAGTACCCTTAAATGCAGTATGTAAAAATGCATTTGGAATTTTATGTTGAGTAAAAACTAGGTCAAAGGTAACAATCAGAAAGATTTTAGAATTATTATACAGTTTAAAAATAATTCTAACACATAAAGATTTTGACATCTCACCTTGTGTATGTGCCTGAAATTTCATTGTTCCAGTCACTTTGCCCAGCTCTTTATGTATATTCCTGTAGTAAATTCTCATAAGAGCTCTGTGTGAAAGTTATTTTCCTACTTTTGTGGATGAAAAAAAGTTGGAACTGAAATTTAATCTGAATCTCTTCCTTCTAAAGTCTACTCTCTTAAACATGAGTGTAGCTTTATGAGTGATTTTAAAGTACCAAAAAGAGGTTGTAGCCAAGAACCTCTTTGGGTTTTTCAGACAGAGCATATCTGTCTGAAAAACAGATATCTCAGGGATTATGTGTGTCACTGTCAGATTGTTGATAAAGGAAAGAATTGAGAGCGGTTCCTTCTGTTCAGAGGATGCTGTTAGGATCTAACCTTTGACTTTCAGGCTCCTGAGGTCTTTAAGTGGAAAAGTCTGCATTGTGTGTGGGATCCTGGTCTGTTAAAGTTAGGAAAAGGGTAGTGTGGTAGCAGGTCAGGGATGATGAGAAAACCAGGGTTTGATTGTGAATGAAAGCAATTCAGATTCTTGGTAACTTGGTAGGTGAATAAAATACAAACGTCATATTCTGGGCCTTTTTCTTTGGTATCATAGAAGAAATATTACCATTGTGTTTCAAGAAATGTTCTGAAGAGAAGAAATAAAATATATCACACTTTCAAGCAAAATAGGAAAACTGGTTCCTTGGCAAGTGGAAATAACTGAAGGATATAGTTTGAAGGTTTTGTATGTTAACTTGCCTGTCAGATTAGCTTAAGTTTTTCTTAGCCAAAAATTGCCAACTTCTACCCAAAGGAAAGCTACTTTTTAGTTTTGCATGCCTGGCAAGCAGAGCAAGGTAGGATCCTGAAGACCAGAGGCATTCCTTATCTAGGATGGAGCTGAGGAACCCTCACACATTCACTTTGTCTGTATTGAGCTGCTCCTAAGTATAGACATTGTTCCTGGTCATGTTTTAGTAGAACAGATAGACAGTGTGGATGGATGAGTTTATGGTCAAGTAGAAGGAAAGTGATGATAACTGAGAGTTACCCTAGGGGAAGGGTAAGAATGGCAAGAGGAACCCAGACTAAGGCTAAGGCCCAAAGACTAGAGGGGCTAAACAATTCTATATTACACAGGAGATAAAATACATACCTCCTTTTGAACCATAAAGTAGTTTTCTCTTTCTAATGCAGATAGATCTCCCCTGGGAAGATAGCATTTATTTTCTTTAAAGCACTGGTTATGTAACTAAAGATAAAGAAAAGGCCTTTGCTTAGGAGAAGTGTTCAGGTTCAGGAGTCGCCCAATAGGTCTGGAATTCTATATGTATGCTATACTCTATAAGACCTTGAAGTGTTGTTCCATGTCAACGAGAAAGTGATGGCAATACCAACCTGCAGGGTATGGTGGGGATTAATGAGATGACATAAAAAAGGAGCCAAGACAAAGTAGGTCTTCAGTAAATTGTATCTAGTAATAAAACAAGTCTCTGGTATTTGCCAGACTCAAGCTAACATTCTTCAAAGGATTTTGTTTTTTAACTTTTCTCATAGATATTGCATTCATATTACAATTTGTGTTACTTATAGCTGTCTCCTGCATTAAGGAACCGGTTTACGGAAATATGGTGCCCTCAAAGCACAAGCCGTGAAGATTTAAAACAGATTATCAGCAGTAATCTTAGTCCAGGATTGTCTCTGGGCAGAATAGATCATAAAGGTGAGAGTTTTCAGGTGGTGGTGGTGGTAATGGGATAGAGGAGGCTGTATGTTAAAAATGAGGGGTGTGGTATAGGACATTAGCATTATTATATTAGCATTAGTATATATGGTATATTATGCAGAGAAGGGGGAGAATTGGGAACAAAATGTATCTAAGGAAATATAATACTAGCCTATTATTGTCTATTAGAATGTCTGCTTCACATTGCCTCCTTCACCAGGGTTATTAAATTCTAGCTTCCTTATTGCTTCACCTGTTGGCCATTTTTATATAATTAGCTAAAGGAGAATTTGGTTTAAATTTTAGTCATTATCACCTTTAGAAAATATTTATAGTATTTTAAACTACATTTCTTTAGTTGTCATCAACTAATTTATTAACTATATTTAAAATTTTTTTATCATAAAAAATTTCAAACATAAGGAAACTAGAATAGTATTAAAAGACTCCCATGTATCTATAACCTAGATTTAATAATTTTTAAAATTTTTAGTAAAAGTCAAGAAATTTATTACATGGTACTTTTTTTATTGAGCCTAGATTGCTTTGATGTACGTACACACACACACACACACACATACACGCAGTTAAAAGTTTTTTTATTGAGATACAATTGACATGCAACATCATATTAGTTTCAAGTGTACAACATAATGATTTGATATTTGTATATATTGTGAAATGATCACCATAGCAAGTCTGGTTAACATCTCTCATTATGATATATATGCATGTATTCTTGAGTTGTATTTCTAAAAGTAGAAGTAAGGAACTTCATAGCTCCCATTGGTTTATGGCTCACTTGCTCTCCTGAAAGATGGTCTCATTGCCAGCAACTTAGTAAATGCACCTGCTTGGCATAGTCCTTCCAACATGGAGTTTTCATTTTTAAAAATGTAATGAAATCTATTATTTTATCCTTGTTAATTTAGTGGATATTCTAAAATTTCATTTCTTTAATTACTAGTGGCATGGAGCATTCTATGTAGTTTATTTTTTTAATAAATAATGATTTTACATGTTGGTTAAGTATTTTGGGATAATCTTTATTACATTTATCATATAGGTTTCTACATTGTTACCTCTTAATATTTGTTGTAAAAAAAAATACATGAGCTCATTCACTTTATCTGGTGATTTTGTATTTAGTAGTCATGGTTTGATTACTTTCTATCAGTGAATCAAGCTGCCCATTATCATTAAGTCCTTAATGTACCACAGATTTCTTTCAGGATCCAAGTACTCGTATTTAATATCTATTGAAACAAAATTTAATTTCTTTCCATATTGTTACTAGACTTTTCCCCTCGAGTTGTTATTTTAAGTTCTTTTTAAAGATTTGTGGTTTTTTTCTGTAATTAGTATTTTTCTTCTAGGTAATTCTCAATATAATCTTGAAGGATGTTGCTGAATAGTCTATATTTCAGTAGTGCTGATTCCTTCTCATGTTTTCTTTAAAAAAACATTAATTGGCATTTATACTTTTAAATAAATGTTTACTATTGATTTTAGAAGTTATAAAGTGCACCGCCAAATTTAATTGGCATTACTTTGAATCTTATGCTACTTAAGAAGTATTTTATTTTCAAATATTTTACAATATGAAATTATAATAATTAGAATAGCCATTTAACTTAAATTATGAAATAAAATTTGTGAATTAATTTACTGAATTCTAATTGATGCATTGATTTAGGAAAACAAACAAAAAACCTAAACCAAATACCACTGAAAATGTGGTATTACCAATTCCAGTGAATCATTTAAAAATATAATAAAATTTCTATATGTTCTAAGTTCATTGTGCCTGAAGTTCAGAATTATATCTTAACATGAACCAAATGCATAGTCTTTGAGTTTTCAGAGTAGCTTCTTAGGATATAATTCTCAAGTGTTTTTGTTTGTTTGGTTTGTTTGGTTTTTGTATGTATGGAATGCTCTTCATGAACCCCTTGGGAATTCAATAAAAACTATGGACCTCCCCCCATTCCCCTCTTTTAGAAGAATGATTAATGTAAATTAACAAAAATTTGCATAGACTCTCATGAAACATAGAGCCCTTTCAGGCCACCTGAGCCCCAGATTATAAGCCCCCATTCTGAAAATTTTATAAATAGCAAATACTTTTGCTTTCTTGTGTTTTAGGGGCTGACATAGCTGAGGTGATGCTGGATTTCATTGACTGGCTAACCCACCAGGAATTTGGCCGGAGATGTGTGGTCAGTATCAGAGATATCCTGTCCTGGGTTAACTTCATGAACACAATGGGGGAGGAAGCTGCTTTGAAAAGGCCAGAGACCATCTCCACTGTGACATCTTTTGTCCATGCTGCATGCCTGGTGTACATAGATGGAATAGGTTCAGGTATGTTGTCTGTTAGTTAGTAGGGACCATAGGGTTTAGGGTAGAGGGGAGTATGAAATGGAGCAAGTTCAGACTTCTGACCCAGATACTTTATAGAATCATTACTCTAACATTTCCAACACTTGAAATGGCTTTCCTTTTCTTTTTACTCTTTTTGAGATGTGGTTGGTATCAAAGATATAACAGAAACTTCTCATTGCTTATAGACCAGGAGCTTGGTAAACACGAAGTTGTGATTATGAGTAGAAAGAAGACTTGGAAATGCCCTTGCTCCTGAAGGACTGGATAATTCTTAACGTGAATGGTTATTTGTAGATAATGAACCTGAATCCTTTAGTTTAAGTTTCACAAAATTCAATATTTAAGTTCTGTTTTTTCAGCCATGAAGATTAGAAATATAAACCAAAATGATCAGTAGTACCACATTAGTTACTCTTATATCCAGGCTAATTTATCATGGAGTGCCTGGTGTGCTTTTCTGAATAAACTGCTGCTGAACTGATGATCTGTAAATTGTGAGGAGAGAGGAGTCAGACTTCTTCTTTAGGATTGCATACGCTAGCAATTGTATTTAGGCTGTTATTCAGCTAGGGCCTCATTTCCCCAAGACTCTGTCCTAGAGCTCCTGCTAAATGGTTGTGAAGCTTGGTGTTGTGCTGTCCTTTGATGGACAAATCTGTCTTTTAGGAGTCACTTCCTCTGGGTTTGGTACAGCCCTCTTGGCTCGTAAAGAATGTCTGAAATTCCTAATCAAGAAACTTTCCAAGATAGTCCGACTTACAGAATGTCAGAAAAATGAATTGAAGATTTATGACAGACTCGAAGCCAAAGAATTCACTGGGATAGATAACCTTTGGGGAATTCATCCATTTTTTATACCAAGAGGTAAGAATGATTTTAAGTAAATGAAGATGCTCTTCTTGTAGATCATAGCTACTTGACTTTTATTGTGACTTTTAGCATATCATGCTCATGATTATTGTTGAAGTAGTTGTCTGAGTTAGAATCTGACTTGACATAACCATAATTGTATGAATGGTTAAAAATATATAACTTGAAAATAGGGGAAAATGTAGTTTGTCATCTAAAAAATTATTGTAAAAATGAGTCTATTTATTAATTTTGTACTTAAAAGAAAATTTTTTCCTTAGTGATAATTCAGCCCAAATGCATAAACTATAGAAACTCGTCACATTTTGCAGAAATAGTTTTATGAATTCTCGAGGACAGGAATTGCTCCACTGATATTCCTGTCCTTGGCATCTGACATGTAGCCTGGCAGTCACAAGCATTCAGAAAATGTCTGTCGATTGAGTAAATAGACAAATGAATAAATGGAAAATTCAAGTGGGTTTGTGTTCTAATCCTTACTTTCATTAGGTTGCCTCTACCAAATACTTAATTGAGGCAGTTAGATTAGCTGTCTTCTAAGGTACTAGTAATTTTTCAGATTGTTGCTTCCTAAGCAGAGCCATCTGTTTCTTGTTCCTTCCTTCCTCCCTACATTAATAACCTTTGGGTGCCTGAAATGTACAGAGGTACAGTGGCTGTTACTGGGTAGTTCACTGGTGAAGAAAACCAGACCAGGTTCCTGGCTAAATGGAACATTGCCCCTTTCCCTCTCCTTCAACACTACCCTCTTCATCCTTGATGGGACCTCCATGATCTAACCATTAGATCCTTTCCTAAACGAACATCATTGTATTCAGTTCTCTTATAGTAGCTTTATGCTAGTGGCCTGGGACTGTCCATGGTGGTCCTCACTTCTTCCATAGCTGAAGTAATTCATGTTTTCCTAGCTCTCCAAACTGGTGTACCAAAAGTTTCTTCCAGGAGATATAGTGGAACAAATGTTAAGTACTATTAAGCTATTATTAGTCTGCACTTCAGTTACATTATTGGTTAAGGATGCATCCCGAATTGTCTTGGAGGCCTAAAAACCTTGGATGAAATTGTATGCCTAATGTACACTTGATTTTTAGGAAAATACCTATTTATAAAGGTAAACTGTACAAGTACCTGTAGTAATTCCAGGTTTAGGTTGTGAAAGGAATGATGTGTGCTTATAGTTAGATCTATGTACGTAGGTATACGTATATGTATAAGAGATGGAGAGATCTGTGCAGTAGACATAGTTGAAGAAAATATGCTGCTGACTCCTCCTCTGAAGCGTTTTATGGACCCTAAAGTGGGGAAATGTTGAGATAGGGCTGAACATTTTCACTGAAGCTGGTATTTCACTTACCGACACTATACTTGGTAGATTCTTCTAATCTTGGATTGACATGTACATATGATTTGGTGATGTCCAGCTTATACGTGGTTTCCCCCTCCCCCTCCACTTAAGGACCTGTCCTGCACAGGAATAATATTGCTGACTATGCACTCAGCGCTGGCACCACAGCTATGAATGCCCAGAGACTCTTAAGAGCTACAAAACTGAACAAACCCATCCTTCTGGAGGGCTCCCCTGGTGTGGGCAAGACGAGTTTGGTGGGAGCACTAGCAAAGGCTTCAGGCAACACTCTTGTTCGAATCAACTTGTCAGAGCAGACGGTAAGCTTAGTCATCCTACAGCTGATGAAGATAGGTATAGGGAATAATGTTTGTATCTGTTTATAGACGTTCCTAATCAAAAAGCTATGACATAGTTAATACCTCAAATATTTTGTGACTGTAAAGACCACAGCAAACCTGACCTTTCAATCTTATTCTTCTGGATTCATTAATAGCCGACATCTTCTGGATTCATAATAATCTCTCTGGATGTTTTATTTTAATTCTCTTGTGAGAGAGAACTAACCACTTTAGTATTTATTGTAATAAAACCTCTTTTTATTTTTGTCCTTTCTAAAAAATTAGTAGAAATAAAATGACCTTTAAACAGTCTTACAAAAATATGGGACAGAGATAACAAATGAGAAACTCTTAGGATGGGTTCTGGGAGCAGGGCCTGGGTATCGTTAATGGTTTTTGTTTTTGTTTTTAAAGCTCACCAATTAATTGCCAAGTATAGCCACGGTTGAGAACTACTGATTTGGAGCTCCAGTTCCAATTGATTGGTACTTGGAGTATTGTGCTGAGGTTTTGGGGGAAATATCTGGGCTTCTGGTAAAAAGTGCTGGGATTTATTAGTTCTCTCTTGGGTATAAGAAGGAAAAGTGGCACAAGACCCAAGTGTTTATCATTTTAGATTTAGAATCTTGGGATCTAGTTAATTTTTTATGTAATTTTGACTTTTCCTCACTTCCATCCCCCTCAAAGGACATCACAGACCTGTTTGGAGCAGATCTACCAGTTGAAGGTGGCAAGGGAGGAGAGTTTGCCTGGCGTGATGGCCCCTTGCTGGCTGCTCTGAAGGCCGGCCATTGGGTTGTGTTGGATGAGGTGAGAAGACTGTCCCTCATGCCAAGGATGATCATCTCAAGTGTGAAGAGCATTTGTACTTTTTATAGCTCTAGATCATTTCTCAGTGGATGATCATGCTATTGGCTAGTAAAGACATTCTCTAATGAAAAGAATCCTCCATGATTTCTTTTAATAATAAAAATAGTAACTTGTCAGAAACTATATAGAAGTTCTTTTATATATAATCTACAAGCTTTCCTACTTTTGTAAGCTAGCCTCCAGAGAAAAACTGCCTCTTCACTAGTTTATTCTGTAGTCTCTGGCATGCTTGCTGTGTTTGTATTTATTTCATGGGTATTTACAAATAGTCAACCACCTTCTGTTTTATCATTGCAATAGAGACTGGGGAAAGTTAAGAGACATACAAAAATGGTGAGAAAATGATCAATGTTATATGTGCATATTGGATAAAGTATTGACCAGAAGGACTGAGTATATTATGAGACCCATGATAAGTGTTGACTCTCAGTGACTGACAAGCAGCTAAATATATTGAAAAGTGATGCACAAAAATGAAAAATTTAAGGTTGTGGCCAAAGGAGTCATGTCAGTTTGAGTTATGCAGTATTAATTCGGGAAGAGGCTAGGAACTCGTTGTGGAGCTTATGTGTTTAGAGTGATGAAAATGCTGCAGATGAAACTTTGACATAGACCCCAGTGGGTTCCTTAGATTCAGATCACTTTAAGTCTGAAGTCAGAGGGTGTGCTGTACATTCCTTTTCTACAAAGCTGCTTCCTACTTATCTCAGGGTGATGTAAGGAGAGAGTTGTTTTTTTTTCCTCTAGATTTTTTTTTGAAGAAGATGTCTGATAGAATATTCATTAGCCAGGAAAGAAGAATGCCTAGTTTTAAAGTTTAAGAATTCTGATTATACTCCTTTTGGGTGAAAATGCATCCAGGGACCATATGCCACTCTGGACTTGCAGTCACACTTCAGAGCAGCTTTTAGAACTTGACCTGTTTGGGAATATACAACAGAGTTTTTGTGCTTTGTAGTGCTTATATAAACATGATACTTGAAATTCTAATATAATACAGTTTGGGTTTTGCCCATTTGCATTTTGATTTACATGTTCCCAATTGAATTTTTCCGTGTTACCTAAAAACCACCCATACTTCACATTCTTGAGCTCTGAACTTAGCATCTAAAGACCTCCATTCAACTCTTTTCATTCTGGGCACAAAAACCATGTATTTGTTCTTGTTCACAAAACTGTTAGTGAAAGTTAGCTATGTAGATCCACTTTATGTTGTTTATATCATGACTTTTAAGCCTATTTGGAGATTTCAGTATTCGAACTGGGAAAGATATTTACTTAACTAAGTATGTAAAGAGCTATCTTACCTTATCCTTTAAAATCTCAGAGTGAGAAAATGAAATATCTGTGTATTGGCAAGTTTTTTTTTGTAAGCAATGATTTATTTATAAAGTAGGTCAGTATAGTGCATATAATGGATTTGGTTTAATTTTAGAGAAGATTTTAACTGCTTTTAAAAAAATTCAGTCTGAATATTCAGTTTACTGAAAAATTATTAATTTATATGCTTAAAATCTCTCCAACATGTACATGAAATAATAATAGGATGAATACACATCAATCCATCCTTTAGCTTAAGAAATAGAATGTTACCAATGTTGTTTGAGTTTCCTCCTTTTGAAGATAACACTCTCTTAACCTTTGTGCATGTAGCTCTTTGCTTTTTGTTATAGTTACACAATGTATATAACAAATATGTGCATTTTCTTCTCCAAATAGCTCAACCTGGCTTCTCAGTCTGTATTGGAAGGACTCAATGCTTGTTTTGACCACCGAGGAGAAATATATGTTCCTGAATTAGGAATGAGCTTTCAAGTACAGCATGAAAAGACGAAGATTTTTGGGTGTCAAAATCCTTTTAGACAAGGAGGTGGGAGGAAGGGCTTGCCCAGGTCTTTCCTTAACAGATTCACTCAGGTGAGATTTTCTCTTGCCACAGAGATCAAAGGTGGACTGTTGAGGGCAATAAGGCTGCTGGGATGTAGGTATTAGGATGCTGTCTCTGGGAATGAGAGAGAATCAGTTTAATAATCTATTTTTCAATTCCATATCTTTATGTAATGAATATTAATGTGACTCATTCCCATTATCACGTCTCTTCTGGTGTGTGAATTCCTTTGTCTTATGCCCCAGAGGACCTGGTTTATTATCAGTTGGAAGAGAGTAAGGTCACCACCCTCTGCAGTATTTTATTACTGTGCTCAAGATAAAGGCCAACATTTGACCTTTTAAAATGTCTGTGTGATCTATTAAAACCTTTAAAATTTTTTATAATGAAAACAATGCATTTTTTTTAAGAGTGAGAATAAAAAACTACCATGATGAATTAAGAATCCAGAGCCAACCATGTCATTTACATTTGGTATATTTTCCTTACTGCCTTTATTTGCATTTGCAAAGAGAGAGAGAGAGAGAGAGAGAGAGAGAGAGAGAGAGAGAGAGAGAGAGAGAGAATGTGTGTGTGTGTGTGTGTGTGTGTGTGTACACAAACATATGCTCACTTGTTTTAACTTCTGTTTTTCAAAGTTTGCCTAATTTAGAGGTTTGGAAATCACTCTAGATATTAGCTTTTTTAAATGTTCCTGTCCCTTAATAGTTAAGAATTTGCTAAGTGTCTTCTAAGAATAGTTTATTATGGAAATATTTCAAACATATTGAAAAGTTAAATAAATTTATAGTGAACACTCACATACCTATCCAGATTTTTGAGAGCATTTTATATAATGCAGAGGAAATTTAAATATATATATTATATATATATATTAAAAAATAAGTTGCTTGTCTTTAATGTACAGAGCTAACAGAAAAATGTTGCTTTATATTTCAAAAATTTTATATGATTATGTATCCTAAAAATGCAAGAAAAGTCTGTAACTGAATATATATCTGAAGTATTGTTATTTTGATGTCAAATAAAATTTTAAATCACAAACAGTTGTCATTTCTGGTGTTTCATGAAAAGAAATTAACATTTCTTTATGTTATTTTTGGATTTTATAGGTCTTTGTAGATCCCCTTACAGTAATTGACATGGAGTTCATTGCTAGTACTCTGTTTCCAGCCATTGACAAAAATATTCTTAAGAAAATGGTTGCTTTCAACAACCAGGTAAGTGCTGCACCACTTATATTAAATGTTATTTATTTTTCCAGCTGTAACTGTACTATTATTTTCTCATCTTGGGACACTAACAAATTACCAATCTCATAGAATTTTACAAGTTTATAGTGGAAGGGAATCTGCTCATTTGAGGGTTACCGTAATTCATTTCTGGTGTATGTGTCAATGTTAATGCTTTCAGGGTATTTCTGCCATTTCGAAGTCTGGGTTGGGAAAAGGAAACATCTGAATCAAACCTGTTAATTTCTGTTTCATGTTTTGTATGCATTTGTATTACATTAATAGTACTTAAGGCAGTGCCTAGCAGTGGGACGTGTTTCCCAATAAGGGTATTTTCTTTTTAGATTGATCATGAAGTGACTGTCGAGAAGAAATGGGGGCAAAAAGGAGGACCCTGGGAATTTAACCTCCGGGACCTTTTCCGCTGGTGTCAGTTGATGCTGGTTGACCAGTCCCCTGGGTGTTATGATCCTGGTCAGCATGTGTTTTTGGTCTATGGTGAAAGAATGAGATCCAGGGAAGACAAAGAAAAGGTAAGCTTCACACTTGCTCATTGTATTTCCATCTGAAAGCTGATTTCTTCCTAAGTCAGAGAAGGGGCTTGTTCACTGATAATACCAGATCCAGTAAAGCTGCTTGGAAATTTAGACATTTCAATTATACCTCAACATACATACATACATTAAACATTTACCTACCTCAGGGTCTCACAGTATAGAGTAGTTTACTTTGGAGTACACACTTGTCTTATTCATCTGAATCTCCTTGATTACAGACTTTCCTAAAACAGTGTTGCCTTCAGTAATAAAGAACTAGGTTTCCTTCATCTTCCAGGCACAAAGGGGAGAAACAGGAAGAGACAGGTGATACCCAGTAGAAGAGGAGGGTTTAGATGTCAATTTAAAGTATTTTATCTAGAAAATATAAGTAGATATATAGAGAGAATAATCTAAATAGAAGTAAAACTATCCTTTCATAAATAGGAAATAACACTAGAATTCACAACTTAATAAACTGATAATGTGTGCATTTTGCTTTGTAGTATTTAAAGTCAATGGATACTCATAACAGCTGTATGTGGGATGTGATGTCCTGACTTCTTACAGATGAGGATCCAAGCCTCAGCATCATGAGCAAATGGCAGAGCCAGCTCTCAACCCAAACCTTTCCATTTTGTCTACTATTCCTTCTACCGTATCACAGCTATTTAAAAACATTAATTGATATACATATCCATGCATTAGAAGCAGTAATTTCCTTGTTGAAATGTGAAGACATGCCTGTCTCACAGCACTCCTGGTTTTTACATACCTTTCATTCTGCCTGTCTCACAGCACGGTGCTTTCACTCATTATATTCATGTACCATAAGCTAGTATTTTAATTTCTTTATCCACCCACTAGTTATAGTATATTAATTGTGGACAGACACTAACCAGTTGTTGGGTAATTGTTGTCAGTCAACTGTGGAATGTTTCTATCACTCTTCCAGTTCAGAGTTATTGTAATTGACCAAATAAGTGTTATCTGAGGAAGCAAAAATGTTAGGAAAACTAATAACAGAAGGAAAAGGGCTATAAAAGCTTGAAGAGTTTGGGTAAATTGAATCCGACTTTATAAAACTAAACCAGCTAGATTGTAAAAGTACTTGTAATTTTAACTCTGGGAGACTATCAGGGAGAAAAGATTATGTGCTTTGGAGAGGATTATAAAGTCCAGGAGTCTCCTGAACCTAGGAGTAGTTAACAAGAACAATTTCTCCTGTGCTGCATTTTGGCTCATGGCCATTTTTAGACATTAATTATGATTTTATCTTTATTATTATTTTCCTTATGTTTCCCAAACTTTACGTGTGTGTGTGTATGTATGTATGTATGTATGTATGTTGAGGTATAATTGACATGTAACATTATATTAGGTGTACAACACAATGATTTGATATTTGAGATTGTGAAATGATCACCACAATAAGTCTAGTTAATATCTCTCGCCTTATATACTTATACAAGTTTTTTTCTTGTGATAAGAACTTTTAAGATCTACTTTTTCAGCAACTTTAAAATATGCAGTACATACAGTCACCATGCTATATATTATATCTCCATGACTTTATAGCATTATTATTTTTATTTTCAGATTTCAGTCCAGTATGTAATAATTTACATAAGTATTTACCACTTCGTTAGAAACAAGCAGCTTGGTGTAAATATTTTGGGTGGCTGCAATTCTGCTGCTATAGGCTAAATTAATGTTTTTTACACACCCAATCTTCCTCCAAACCAAATTCCTCTTAGATTTTTAAAAGAAATCCATAAAAGAAACAAGAGTAATGGAAAGTTTTCTAACACTATTTCTGCTAAAGAAGGGATAATCAGATGTAAATAGTCAGAGAAATAACTTTGCCATTTTACATAAATATTTAGGATGACACAGTGTTTTTGGAGTCAGACTAGCTTAGATTTAAAATAAGTTCCTAACAATGAACAAATCATATAACTCCTGTGAATCCTGTTATTTTTATCTGTAAAATATGAGTAATACTTACTTTAAAGCGCCAGCTGTAATGTTTTGGCACATGGTAGGTATTCAAGAAATAGTCATTGTTCTTCATAATTTATTGCTGTTCTCTTCTACCTTCTTTTTAGGTGGTATCTTGAATGATAAAAGCAAATTAATTTTTCATCACTAGATTTGCCATAGTATCCATGGCTTTGTTTTAATTTATGGTGCATTCTAACTAGAATCTCAAATAGTTTGAGATTATGTGACTACTCTTTTCTTGAGCTCCAATTTGCTTTCATTCTGAATAATAAATTTAATCTATCCATTTTATAAGAGGAAATTAAAAAGGATAAGGATATTGTGACTCATTTTCTCTGTTCCCACAATATTGTGACTCACTGTCGTACATGTTTTCTAGACGTATTCTAGAAGGTTTGGCTCAGAACTTGGTAGACCGATTTGTGTTTTGATTGTATCAACTTCTCTGTTAGGTCATTGCTGCCTTCAAGGATGTGTTTAATTCAAATTCCAACCCCTACATGGGAACCAGACTGTTTCACATCACTCCTTATGATGTTCAGGTGAGGAGGCTAGGATAATTCTCCATTCTTTTACAGTCTTCCATGATTTCTTCTGTTCTCACTATCAGGTATGCTTGTCAAGTCTCACCGGCATGTCTTTTTCAGCTGGGCTACTCAGTCCTTTCCCGTGGCAGCTATGTTCCTCCGCCATCCCGCCGTCCCTTGTCACTCCTGCACCAGTCATTACAGTCCCTGGAGTCAGTTATGAAATGTGTGCATATGAGCTGGATGGTTATCCTTGTGGGTCCATCCTCTGTGGGCAAGACTAGCCTGGTCCAACTCCTGGCACAACTTACTGGTCACACGTTAAAGATCATGGCTATGAACAGTGCAATGGATACCACAGAGCTTCTGGGTGGGTTTGAGCAGGTAAGTGGTCTGATTGATGGTTTTCTGTGTTGGCAATAACTACAAATAGCAGTATTTTTGACTCTGGCTATTGGCTATGAGGAATTCAGGTGCTTTGCAAATTTCAGGTTGACCTTATACGGCCTTGGAGGCAGCTGCTAGAGAAGGTGGAGGTCACTGTCAGGGCACTGTTAAGAGACAGCCTTCTTGTCAGTGCTGATGATGCAGAAGTAGTGCTGCGAGCCTGGAGTCATTTTCTTCTGACGTATAAGCCCAAGTGTCTTGGAGAAGGTGGTAAAGGTGTTACGATGGAGATTGTCAACAAGCTGGAAGCAGTATTACTGCTTATGCAGCGACTCAACAATAAAATCAGCTCATACTCCAAGGCAGGTATGTGTGTTTAGATGTGTACATCAGACCCTTACCATTGTCCATATAATGTCCATTTATAGGTAATTTATTTGTAAATGCGGTGTCCATAATTTTTTATTATAATTTAATGATTAATAACGGTCAAAATTTGAAAATTTTTGTCTTAGTAAACTGAAGCTGATATGAAGTATCCAGAAGCAACCAGAGAAGAAATTGGTTTCTGAAATCGATGGTCTGTTTTGTTTATAACCAGCTGTAATGATGAATTACTTACTGTTTGTTGATTTTTTAAAAAGACTTAATTCCTCAAGAAATTGGGCATTTTAAACTGAAGAAATCTAAATTGATAATTAAGATGTGTTTATTTTGTATAGAAAGTGTAAGAAGTTTCTCAGTTAACATGAAACTTCTCATTTAATGGTGCAGCTTTCCTCAGATATCACACCCTTGTGCTCTTTGTTCTTCAGTGTCTGAAAGCAGTTTCATATTTTGCCTAGTTTTCTAATTGTTAAGAGTGGAAGATTAAGTCTGAACCTTATTTCCTCATGGCTAGAAGCAGGAATCCAGTGTATATTACTTTGAGATACACAAAAAAGTCATAAAACAATTTTGAACAAAAAAAGAGCATTTGAAGATTTCTAGGAATGAGCTGTATAAACTATAAAGCACTCGGCAAATAAATACCAGTTGTTACTGTAATCATTTGGTCATTATAAAGGAAGCCCAGTTTAGTGACATTGATTGAATTGTGTCAACTAACAGCACTTTCATTTGGTATAAATGTAGCAATAGTTGGGAGACATTCTTCTGCCATTTGAGAAATTATAACAAAGATTATTTACCTTTTTTATCACCTTTGAGTCACCTCTATCTAGCCATTAATTCAGAAAGCCAGTAAGAAACATTTTCTGCCCCCAAACCAAATTTCCTTATCTGATTTATTTAAACAAAAGCAAATTTTTTTTCCTGTTTTATTATGAAACTTTAAAAAATTGAGCCAGAAGTTTCCAACTTTCCTTTAATAAATTTTTAGGGATTTTTTTTGTTTTTGTTTTTGTTTTTTTTTGTTGTTTGTTTCAGTTGTCCTGGTTTGAAATTAAGTGCTGTGCCTCTGATATTTCAGAGTTTGCCAAACTCGTGGAAGAGTTCCGAAGCTTTGGAGTGAAGCTTATGCAGTCATCCAGTGGCCTCAGCCATGGCACATTTGAATGGGTCGACAGCATGTTGGTTCGGGCCCTGAAGTCTGGAGATTGGCTTTTGATGGACAATGTTAACTTTTGCAAGTAAGAACCTTCTCCCCGATCACGAGTGAGCCTGACCAAAATTTGATATATGTTTGTCAGAGTAGAAATCCTGGTGGAAGCACTGGTATTTTTGATCCCCTGTTTGTTAACTAGAAATGCATTTTCAGCCATATTCTGTAGACATCTCCCTGTGACGAACAGTGGTAGTTGGTCATTAGCTACATTTTAGTTCTGTATGATACTATTGAGCTGAACTGAAGGCTAACAAAATTGGATTACATTTCCAGCCATCTTTGAGTCAGACCTTAATGACCAGATAGATGGTTATTCTTAAGTGCAGATTTTTGAAATGGAAGATCTGATACAAGGCAGATGCTTAGTAAATGTGCATCAGTATTTATCACTTTTGATTCTAAAGTAAGGAAGAGGGCAAGTGTAAAATTACCTGTTACACAGTATAATAGAAGCTACAGTAGATCAGATGATGTGTTTCTCTACTTGGAACATTTTTCAGAATGTTTCAAATCAAAATCCAATTACCTTTAAATGGTTTTGATAATATTGACTAGTTGGAGAAAGGGGAGGATAAAATGGAAAGTTATGGCTCAGGGAATTTGCTATCATTTTTCTTATTTTTTAAAATGTATTCAACTATTTGTGATTTTGCTGTGTATAGATATCTGGACTGTGTGCCTTGGAAGTGTAAAGGGGAATTGATGGGGAAAAAGATCTTGAAAGAGATCACAATTCTATATAAGGGAATGATCTGTGCTGAAAGAGGACATAGGTCAGGAGCAGTAGGAGGCCCCTGTAAGGAAAATAGAGTCAAGGCAGTGTGTCAGCCTGTCTACCATTTGCATTCTCTCTGCGCAGCCCCTCAGTGTTGGATCGTTTGAATGCTTTGCTCGAACCTGGAGGTGTCCTCACTGTTAGTGAGAGAGGAATGATAGATGGCTCTACTCCTACCATAACACCGCATCCTAATTTCAGGTAATTCATACCTCTTAAGTTTCTGCCTAAGGATCTGACAGCCTCAATTGGAGAGGCAGACATTCAGTTGGACCTCCATACATATATTCATGCTCTCAGTCATATGTGTGTTTACCCATTCATTGATTTAGTTAACAAGTAAACAGGAGAGGCAAGGTTTCTGCTGTGGGTTGATGGTGAAGGGTGGAAGCAGGGAGACCAGTTACAAGCCTGTAGTAGTTCAGACAAGAGATAATGATAGCCGATAGCTCGTATTAGGATGATCAGATGCATGGACTTGCCAATGGACTTGTGGGTTGAGAAAAAGAGGAAGCAATGATGATACCTAAATTTTTGACTTGAATAATGGGGTAAATGGGGGTGCCATTCACTGTGAAAGGGAAGACTGGCAAAGTAGATTTGATTGTAAGGAGGGTCACTAGGGAATCACTGTCTAGTTTCATAGATGTGTGATAGCTAGCTAGATGGAGATGTTACTAGACATTGCATATATGAAGCCAGTTGTTTCAGGAGAACATAGTGCTCCCTTTTCTGCTCTCTTTAGGTGAGTTAGAATGTTCAGTTAGCTCTGCCAGATTTGGGGGATATCTGAAAGTAAGAATTTTAAAGTTCTCAGCACTAAAGGTGCACTGGATATACAATACTAAGGAAAGTAAGTTTAGAGAATTGATTTGCTGTATTGATGCATTTTGGAACTAGAAGATAGAATACAGATGAAAATAGCAGACTTTAAATTAGTGGTGTCTTGATAATATCACTGAAGATGAGCCATACGTGATTTGTGAGTTGTTGCTGAGCTACACTGTTGGTAATTTTTCTTCCTTTGAATTGTTACATTACTAGACTTTTTCTCTCAATGGATCCTGTTCATGGAGAAATATCCCGAGCTATGAGGAATCGTGGAGTTGAAATCTACATTTCAGGAGAAGGGGACGGAAACATCTCAAATGACCTAGATCTGAAAGTTTTGCTGCATAGCCTTGGGTTGGTGGGCGACAGTGTGTGTGACACTCTTTTGGCTCTACATAGAGAGGCTCAGAGCTCTGTTGTAGGTAAGGTGCTTGACTTCTAGGCCTCTGCAGAATTTTATTCCTATAGAAATTCATGTGTTGTTCCGTTTGACAACTTGTTCAGGAGTTCTTACATTTAATGTACATAGAAATAGAAATTACCACAAAAATGTAGATGTTCTGGTACCCTTGTTCCCGCTAACGGATTGGTTTCAGCAGATCTACTAATTCCTACTAGTAGTTTGAAGAAACTCCGCAGATAATTCTGGTGCATGCAATCAGAGGGCCAGACTGAGGAATCTGAAGTTTGTCATATCTTTAGGGTCATCATTGAATCTCCTGAAGGTAGATTGAAGAGGAACTTTGAATTGTTTAAAACAGACAGGTGTTACTTAAATGTCCAAATATACAACAACAAAAAAAAGCAATAATAATAACAGTAGTAATAATAATAAACAAAACTCTACTTGTTGAGTAACTACTACTATGTGTTAGGTACAATATTGGTTGTTTATTTAGGCCTCACATTAGTTCTGAAAGGCATATGTTTCCATTTTACAGATAAGGCTAAGAGAGGTTGAGTAACTCATCAGAGCCAAATAAGTAATAATGACATCTGAAATTGAAAGTAGGTCTGTTAGATTTTAAAGCTCATGGTCCTTTATGAAGCCATGGTCATTTTTCCATCTTCAGTGTGTGTCAACTTTAGATTAAAGATAAATGTGACTAGGCTTTTCACACTTGTAAATGAGTCATCTGATCGCTTCCCTACAATATACTGCAGGAGAGAGGGGGAAAGGAATCAAGAGAAGAGGGAAGGAGTATGAATATTCCCACAAGTTCATTGTGTGCTAGTGCTAGTGAGACCCTAGAATTTACTTAGATGGCTTTCTAAAATAAGTATCTGAGTGGATTTGAGTGGAACAAAGTTTGATGTGAAGGTGGAATTTATCCATTTTCATTGGAGATATTGCATAATTTATTCCTCATAGATGGCAACTTTTTCTTCTATATAGGTTCTCCAGCATCTGTTTCAACTCTAATTCAGACAGCCTTACTCATTGTGCAGTACCTACAGCGAGGGCTGAGCTTAGACAAAGCCTTTTCTGAAGCTTGCTGGGAAGCATATGTCCACTCCCAGCATTCACCAGCAAACCAGAAGGTACCATGAAGTGTTTCACAAAGCTTTCTAAGTTGTAACACTCTGTTTACTACAAGAGAATTATTATTATTTTTTTGGATGGTAACTAATGACCTAAGAGAGTACATGAGCACAGCAGTTATTCTTTAAGAGATATCTGGAATCCAGGAACTTTTCTGGAAAATAGGTTAAATATAAATATTACATCCTTGAAACTTTTCTATCATCAGAATAAATGAAATTTAGCTTATAATTTATATTTTTGGTAATAGCACACATATGTTGATGCCTGTACACTATATGTTTTATCTCTTCCAAGCTTGTACAGGCCTTACTGGAGAAATATATTTCTTCTCTGCAAGCACATGAAACCTGGGGTAACTCCATTCTTGCTCTGGGGCTGTGGCCAGATTCTCTGCCCTCGGCTCTCTTTGCTTCCGAGGATTCCCACCTCTCTGTAGTAAGAAGTGATGGACAGATCTTAGCATATTGCCTCAACAGGATGAGCATAAAAACGAGCAGCTGGGCAAGGTTAGTGGTGCCTTGAGCTTGTTTGTCTAACATCTCAACTGTGTTGTTTGTTTGTTTTTTATGGTAATAATCATGACCCCCCCCATACTTGACCAGAATATCAAGTGGCCATTTATTACCCAGCCGTCATAATTTTATTGTTCATTGTGATATTGCTCCCTATTTGTTATCCATTCGGTATGTTTTAATTGTCTACAGAGGGGACTTATCTTTTCCCCAGTACCACTTTGACCTGTTATTTGTAACGTTATTTTCCCAGTTCTTTGAAATATAAAATGAAAGTTTACTCTAGTACTGACTTTGCTTGTTCCAATGAATTTCAGGATTCAGCCTCTTACCTTATCAGACTTAGAGAAAATTATGCAGTCCTCCAACCCTGAGAGCTTAAAATTCAGTTCAGTCGAAGTGGATGCTTTTTGGATTGATGAACCAGATGTTCTGGCCATGGCTGTTAAATTGCTCATAGAAAGAGCAACCAATCAAGATTGGATGCTCAGAGTTAAATGGCTTTATCATTTAGCCAAGAATATACCACAGGGGCTTGGTGAGTAGTGAAGCTTAATTTGTATAATGAGTGAATTTATGTACACTTATCCTGTTTTAGTGCCTCAGCAGTTGTGTTATTATGTGAATACAATGATACGGTAACATATGGGATATCTCATTGCTAGAAATTTGAGACCTAGGATTACTGTTTATATGTTAAAAAATTGAAGAACATATCTGCCCTTAAATGTGTTCCAACAGAAACTTTTCCCCCATGTAATCCTTAGCATTTCAGGATCTGTTCCCCTTTCTATGAAATTCAAAAGGAAAATATACTATGTTCCTTTTTTTTTTGAACATCCTGCCTTTTGTACTATCACTACACAACCATTCTATCAGGGAAAGATTTTGCTTTTGGTAATTAATTTCCCCTAAAAGTACATAAGAGATTTATTTTAATTCCAGATGCTTTAAGTTGTCACACTTAATTTCATTGTACTTTTTTATTCTAAGAGAGGAAAAAGGAACAGTATGACATCACATGGTTTGTAAAGTACAAGTAAATGGAATTTGTTGTGTAAGTATTCTTATCAGCATTTTTTTGTGTGATAGCTACAAGCCACAGGTAGCTATAAAATATAAATATAAACTAATTTAAATTAAGTTAAATCTCAAATCCAGTCCCTTAGTTGACTGGCCACATTTCAGGTGCCAGTGGGAACTCTAACAGAGCAGTTGTAGAACATTTTCATCATTGCAAAAAGTTCGATTGGACAGCCTGCTTTAGATACTAATATTTACTTCTCCTTCCTCCACAGAGTCTATACAGATTCATTTGGAAGCCAGTGCTGCATCTCTTAGGAAATTTTATGCAAATTCTCTCTCAGCTGGAGTCAGTAATGTCATCAAAATATTACAACCAAATATAACAGGTACTGCCTCTGATTTAATTTTTAGCTCTCAGCACCATTTAGGAAACTTATCCATTGAGTTCATGGAGAGAAGACCTGTCACAGCTCCAACTGTAACAAACCATATTTTTTAGAAGACTCAGAGTATCCAGATGCAAATTACGTTTCTTTGTTCGAAACTACCCATTTATCCTTCAGTTTCTGAAAGAGGATGATAATACACAATGAAATGGGAAGAATATGGAATTTGGAAACCTGAGCTCTGGTCCTAACTTGGCCACACACTGGCTTGTTGATTTGGGGCCCATCATTCATACTCATTGCCTGTGTTTGAAAAATAAGGAATTAAATTCATTTCTCTGGGGTCCTTTCTACTTATAACATTTTGTTATTTATTAGTAGTGTCAACAAAAAGAGTTTTAAACTATGAAGCTATATGACTTGAAGGAGAAACAATACAGGATCAGATAATATAAAACCTTAATAAAAGTTATGTCTTAAATACAAAATTATAAAACCATAATGTTAAAATAGCCATCCAAGCTATCTAATCAGATGAAGTATTCAAAATTTATTTTTAATTAAGCAGTGAGATAGCAGACTCATTTACTGGAATAGAATAATATAAAGTTAAAAGAACATAAGTATTAATGAGGAAAATAGGGGCATTTTCACAGAACTAGGTTTTTAATTTCCCACTCCTGTCTTCATTTGATATTGATCAAAATATATCACTTGCCGTTTGGTTTAAAAAAATATATGCATGATGATTTTGTGCTAAACCAATTACTTGCCATACGCTAAAGGTAATGAGGTGAATGATTGGAAAGAAATCAAACAGCAGAGAAACTACTGTAGTAGTCAGTAGTTGAACTAAATCATAGCTTTCCAGTTATGAAAGAATTTTGGTTTTCGGGAACACAGTTCTTGAGTAGAGTAGCAGGTTCCCTTTTTAGCAGATACCACTTGCCTACTGTTGGAACGTAGTAGATCTACCTTTATCTTCCTTTTCAATTGTGTACCTCTGGATCGTGTAGTCTTTACTGGATTTTGGAATACAGGTTCCCTCCTTGATGTACCTTGGTGTTCACAGTAGGTATCTGTACGGTGGATGTCTTTAAAATTTGATGTGCTCCACTGACTCATCCAACCCAGCCACCTTCAAACTAATGTTATCATTGTTTTGTCTTTCCACTCTCCCTCTGGTTCTCACCACCTCTGGTTAGGATCAGCGGCCAAACACTGATGCTTTATAGAAGAGGTACCAAGTTTGAGCCAAAGGAGCTCCAGTGAGATGTCAGCAGCAGCCACATACTCTGTGAAGAAATGACTTAAGTGAAATAATTTTGAGTTTTCTTATCAAAAGCAAATAATGAGATATATTCATGCATTTTCTGCTATGTTAGTTAGTTTTCTTGTGGCTAATGGCAACAAATTGGGTAACTAATTAAGCCCATGGATTGTTTTCTGACCAGTAGTGGGATCTGAGCAAGTGAATGCATTGGTTGGATGTTTATGTTTTGGTAGGGATTACCTATATATCCTACAGTGGAATGAATTTTCAGGACTAGTAGAAATTTTGCATTTAGAAAAGAAATAGCATAAAAGCTGCTTGAACCCTACTGTTCTGGTATCATGGGCTGAAACCAGCATTTTGTGCCACCTCTTCCCCATCAGAACTGAGTGTGATCAAATTAAAACTAACAATCCTCAACAGAAATTTTATAGGCAAGGAGTTTAACTCCAAAATTTTGTTTTTTGTCTTGTTTTTAAAACAGATGAATTTGTAATCTATTTGGACCCACGATGGAATGTGCAGGCTTTGGACATCATTAGAAATTCAATGGACTTTGACCCACAAACGGACCAGTCTGAGCAACTCTTTTCCCTTTTAGAGTCTGTTGCAAACAAGTAGGTGAAACCTACTGTTCTGGGCCCTCACTGTTCGCCTCGCTATACCCTATAGCTTTACAGATTATACCTCTTCTAAGACTCTGTCAGATACAACTTACGTGTGTTTAATCTTTTGAACGTAGGAAGTGGTGGGATGGTGGACTTGATTGCCTTTATCAGCACTTCTTCATGCTCTATGCTCAGTATAGTAATTCTGACTGATGTCAAAAGGCCTGTAATTTTTGCAGGTTCTTAATAATTGCATAGTGTGCTTTAAGAGATATACTAGCTTAGCATTAACAGTGGGATTTATCTTACACATAATTCTCTATCATAGAATCATCATGTTTCTCCTGTTTTCTGGTTGTGATTCCCTGCAGTTCCTCCCATTTTCATCTACTTGTTCTCTCACATGTCCTTTCTCCACCATCTATCTGTCCATATAATTTCCCATTCTGAAATGCTAGAGAAATATCTAACACCTTCATGCTAACCTACACACATACAAATTTACCTAATTGTTATATAAGCTGGTCTTTCCTCACTTTTTAATGTAGTGACCAGCAGTTTTTTCAAATTGGCCATCAGCATAATAAATTTTTAAAAGTAATTTTGTAACTAAGGTGTAATGTACATTACAGAAAACTACATTTAATTTTGATTAGTTTCACAAAGTGAACTCAACACATATGTGATATATACTAGGTCCTCAGAGATCTCCTTGTTTCTTCTCCCAGTAACTCTTACACCACCTCTGCAGGTAAGTTCAAACACCACAGATTAATTTTTTGATACCCAATTTTAAGAGTCATAGTATAGTTTGTCAGATCATGGCAGGGCAACAGAGTGAGCCTGGCAATCTTCCTAGACACATCTTTTTCCAGCCATCTGTCCTCTTCTCCCCAGTTTAGTTTTCATCACTTCCACCTTCATCCCTCTAGTCCAGAATTTGCAGAGGCTAGGGATGAATGACAGGTTGAAGGAGATTGATGTTGCAAGGGTTCTCAGAATTCAGCAGGTGGAGGATATGATTGAAAAGCATTATTTACCAATACCTATTTGTTATGTTATTAAATCTTATTTCAGGGCAATCATATATCTTGATCGGGAAAAACGAATTTTTACTGAAGCAAATTTGGTTTCTGTTGGTGGCAAAAAATTAAGAAATAGTGTTTTGAGAATGTCCTTTGAATTCCATAAAGGTAAGAACAATGCCTTTCGTGTAGTTCGGTTACATATCTGTTTGCGTAATGTCGAAGTTGAGAGACATGTTCCGCAGCTACTGCCATGTTACTGATTTTTTTGATTTGCTGGCCTGATTATAAACACATTCCCCCTTATTCAATAGTAATGACTAACTACTTTTTACATGTTCTTGATCTCATTTACTTGTTATAGCAGACAAATGCCATATAGTTCCCATGTTATGAGAGTAGAAAGGGAGGTGTGGAGATGCTCAGAGTCACATCTCTAGCAAGTAACAGAGCTAAAACTCAAAATCCATTTCTGTTGACTGAAAAAGTACATGCTCATAAGTATTTGGTTGTAGGTTCTTTCTTCTTTCCTCCTTTATCTTTTTAAATCAAAAAGATACCCATGCTTGTTGGAAAAAATTCAAACTATATAGAAACATAAAAATTGAAGTTTGCCTTTAAAGCTGCTGTCATTAATAATACATTTGATTGTATCTTGTGCCTAATCCTTAAAGTTTAATAATATTAGGCTAAGAATTAGCTTTCTACTTGGCCTTTAAAATTGACCTTTGTACTGTGGATAATACTAAGTTCCATTTTACAGTTGATTTTGAAAATGTCCAGAGATTAATTTAAATCTGATGGGATGTTCTTATTTATGTCAACTCTAAGATCCAGAGAGCTATCACAGCCTGCCCCATGAAATTGTGGTCAATCTTGCTGCCTTTTTTGAACTTTGCGATGCACTAATCCTGCTCTGGGTACAGTCCTCCCAGGGAGAGGTGTCTGATGCTATTGTCAATGAGGTAAGGAAAATTATACCTGTTTTTATTTTAATTGGCAACATTTATCTTGGCACAAAGATTCTTAAGGGTGAGACTAACTTCAATGTTATTATATGTCCAATATTTGATTAATTAATAGTTTAAAATATATACACATTTTAAAATTTTATGGGAGGGCATAATTGAAATAATAAATGGCATATATTTAAAGTACAATTTTATTTGTAAACACTTGAAATCATTACCACAATCAAGATAGTGAACATAATATTCGTTACCCTCAAACCTTTCCTCGTGTTCTTTTGTATTTCCTTCCTGTCCCCTGGCCCACTTCCAAATTGATATCTATTGATCTGCTTTCTTTTACTATAGATCAGTTGCATTCTCTAGCATTTTATATAAATGGCATTATGCAGTATATTTTCTTGTCTGGCTTTTTTACTCAAAAGTTATTTTGAGATGCATCCATGTTGTTTTATGTGTCAAGAGTTTATTCCATCAAATGCATATACTACGACTTATTTATCTACATGTTTATGGACACTGGAATTTTAACAGTTATATTTTAATTCATTTATGCTATCATTGTCACATGGATTTAATTGAGTTTTGAATCCAGATTATTCTATTAATTTTAGTAAACTACAGTAGCAAGTCTTAAACTCTTTGGTCTTAAGACCCCTTTATAGTCTTTAAAATTACTAAAGACCTCAAAGAACGTTTGTTTATGTGGTTACATCTATCAGTATTTATTAAATTTAGACATAAATCTGAGAAATATGAAAAATAGTTATTCTGTTGAAAAACAGTAGTAAATTTATTTTATGTTAATATGAATAACATTTTTAATGAAAAACAACTCTTTTCCAAAATGAAAATTAATAAGAAGAGTGGTACTGTTTTACATTCCTGTCTTTTTAAATTCTGACTTTACAGAAGAAAGCCGAATTCTTACATCTGCATCTGCATCTAGTCCCTTGCAATATGTTGTTTGGGTTAAAGTTTGTGAAGAGAAACTGACCTCTCTTTATGTGGTTATGAGGTTGGAAAAGGGAGGCGTATCTTAATAGCTATTTCATATTATTGTGAATATTTTTTTTTTATAATATACCACAGCTTGACAAGTTGGTAGTTTTGTTACTTGTAATGTGGAATATGAAAAAAAAGTCACTGAATTTGTCATGCATTCAAATCCATTGGTCTAACTTTTACTTTGAATGGACCTTTATCCTTTTGTGCATTTATAGCTCGCGTATTGATAATTTAGAAATATTACTCACTGAGTTATCAGATCTTCCAAATGCTGACATATTTCATTCTTCAATTTAAATAAAGCCACACTCGTGAAAAATTACCACAAACCTCATCAGAATATCTGAGTATTGGGAAGTTATCAAGGTCTTGGTTTTTCAGAGTTCTAGGTTTTGCTTAAAACAACAAATACTCTGAGTTGTTTTTCTTGACCTGACAGATTCATTTCATTCATTTTCATCACAGTGTTTGCCAGATACCCACTCATGATTTATCTGTCCTACTCACCCCCTTTCTGTTTGGTACCATCAGTACAAATGTCAACATATTGAAAAAGCCAAATAATGTGATATTATGAAAATGGCTCTGAAAGGAATCACTAATCTTGAGACTACTTTGCTTTAAAAATACGTTATTAGAAGAGCAGTGTTAGAGACTCAAATTTATCTAATTTGCATTACAAAGCTACATAAATGAGAACAGTAGGTATTGTCATAAAGATAGATACATACACCAATTAAACAAAAAAGAGAATTTAGAAATAGGCCCTCATGTTGGTCAGTTGCTTGGTTTTTTTGTTTTGTTAGATGTGCAAAGGTAATTTAATGGTGGGAAAAGGGTCTCTTCAACAAATGGTGTAGGACAACTAAATGTCCATATAATAAAGTAAAAATTAGCCTTCACCCTTACCTTACATTATATAGAAAAGTTACCTCAAAATGGATCATAGCCTAATATAAAAGCCAAAACTATAAATCATCTAAAAACATAGAAAATTTTCATAACCTGAGGGTAGGCAGATTTTGGAGAATTCCTTATGAAAGAAAAATTGGATAAATTTCAAAATCAAAAGCTTCTGTTCTTAATAGACAATTTTAAGAAAATGAAAATATTGAGAGCAACTATTTAAAAATCATATATAAATTATATACACAAACTAATAAGACAGCCCAATTTTAAAAATGAGCAAGATATTTTTAATAGATGCTTTTCAGAAGATAATTGAATGCCCAATAAGAACTTGAAAGATTGCAGCATCATTAGTTATCAGGTGAGGTGCCACTTACCATAGTGGCTAAAATGAAAATCATTAACAGTAGCAAGTATTGGCAAGGAAATGGAACAACTGGCACTCACCTACATTGCTGGTTAGAAGACAAAGTAGTGTAGCTGCTTCGTAAGACAAGTTAGAGATTTCTTATAAAATGACATGTACACTTACTGTAAGACTCAATAATTCCATTTTCCGTAATGTAAGAGCTCTGAACTTCAGTACTAGGAGGAAAGATCTTTGCCTTCTCTGAATACCTTAATGTCCCTCAGAATATTCCAGCCGGATGCTAGACCTTTCGTGTGTTTGTGTTGAGTACTGATTAATAATTAAAGTCTCTCTCTTCTGTTTTACTGGGAGACTTTTGTGAGTAGTTTTGGTTTACTTTGTTTTCAGATTTTGGATTCTCTGCGGTGGCGTGACCGATTTTGGGCTGTGGCTGACACAGTAAAAGTGGATGCCCCAGGCCTAGCCCTGCTTGCCCTTCACTGGCACTGGGTTTTAAAACATTTGGTCCACCAGATCCCCCAACTCCTGATGAACCATGAAGACAAGTAAGACTCTAAACAGTTGAAGTAATAATATCAATATCTACAGTATCGATAATGTTAAAGAGGATTTAGAATTAAAACTTTTTTCTTGCTTTACTTTGTTTTATTCATTTTGCCTATTGGTAAATGTAAATCAAATACAAAATATAAATGATATCTCTTACAAGCCAGCATTTCCCCCTTTCCTTACTTCTCCTCTGCCTCTTTTCCTCTTCAAAGATACTACAAAGAGGTTCAGACCGTCTCAGAACATATTCAGAATTGCTTGGGGAGCCCAACTGGTGGCTTCACTGGTATAAAGAAGTTGCAGAAGTTCCTGGGACGACCATTTCCTTTTAAGGTACACCTTGGAAGCATGGAGTAAACAAAGATCTAACCTCTTCTGAGGTTCTGGAATATGAGGACTGCCATTCCACTGGATTCATGCTTGCCTGCAAAGCTTAACTTTTAAATATTCATTGAATACCATTAACTGATTTGTTAAATGCTGTCATTTTACTTATTCTTGAGACTATTAAGACTGGATAGTTTTAACTTTATTGAAATAAAATCTCCTGAGAGCAACAGAAATAAACCCTGTGTTTTCTAGAAACATGAGGGAAATATTTTAAAATTTTTCTCAGATGTGAATACACTGTTAAAAAGTACCACATTGCTCCTCTATATCAGGGTTTTCTGGGTTTTATTCTTTCAGGACAAGCTGGTGGTGGAGTGTTTTTCACAACTGAAAATTCTTAACAAAGCCCTTGCCATCAGGGAGCGGATGCCTGCCCTTGGGGAGAATGGATGGCAGGAAGACATTACTCGGCTCCAAATGGTTGCTTCTGAATGGACATTAAAGAAAAATCTCCTTCAGTCCTGGGGATTGGTCCTCAGAGCTAATATTCTGGCAGATATTGAGCCAGGTAATATACTCTGGAGTTTGGCCTGACAGATTCCCTAAGAGTATCTACTACTCTGTAGCTAATAAGTTTTAAGTTTTCCCTTAGATGTTCATTTTCTTTCTTTCCTTTTTTTTATACTATCACTACTACTTAAGTGTCAGGCATAAAACTAAACTTTATATATTGTTTAATTCTGTCATTAGAATTGTGCAGGTATTAATAACATCACTTCACAGATATAAAACTCAAGCTCAAGTTAAGCTGAGCGTAAGTTAAGCTCACAGTCACGCAACTGGCTATTGGGGGATCCGACCCTAAATTGTTGACCACTATGCTGTAATACCACATGTACCTTTCTGTACAGATGAATTGAAGAATCTTGTGAATGCACAGTGTTTAGAACTAAAAGCCAGAGGAATTTCACTTGGTTTTCTGGAGCAGAAGTCCAGTGAAGCTTCTTCCACATCCCAGCCAGACTTTACCTCCTTAATCCAACTCACCAGGCGTGTTCAGTTATGGCCTGCAATGGAGTACCTGGCTATGCTTTGGCAGTACAAAATGACAGCTGATTTTGTGTCACAGGCTTGTCTGAGAAGGTAAGCCATTTTCTTCAGGGAGAGCTTAATTTGTATGTGAACAAAGTACAGATTCCTCTTGAGGGGGAATAGTTGCTGAAGCATAGGGTCAGTTGCCACTTTGGAAAACCAGAATTTCTTGAAGATTCTTTGCCTGTTTTGATTCCACCTTTAAAAGTTACTAGTATTTTCCCAGTAGAATTGCTTTTTCATTTTTAAGTAAATGTACTCTAAGTTCTGTGTATTTCATATTCCTGTACATAGCAGTTTTCTATCAGTTCTTCGATAGCCAACAGCCCACCCTCTCTCCCTCTTTATTTTTGGAACAGGTCCAGCAAAAATCATCAATCTCAGTTGTGTGAGGATATAAGTCATCATCTCACATTTTGTCTTAAGCACACACCAATTGCTCCACAAGAACTTCAAGACCTTTGGTCTTTACTACATCATCAGAAGGTAAAAACCAAAGTAAAAAAAGGGAAATAAACCTCCTTTTTGCAAGAGCCAGTTAGATTTTCTATGGCAGACTGGGTTGCAGAACATTTTATTTATTTAATCTCAAAATCACATGTTGCAAACTCCCGTCGTATCTAAATTAACTTTCAAAGGGAGAATTTTAAATGTTCTTTTGCAGTAGTTACCTTGGTATTTCTCAGCTCTCATCACCACAGAATCATTCTATTCAGTTTTCAGTTAAATGAAGCTAAAATATTTGCTTATTTTTATTTTGTTTACCTAAAAATATATTGTGAGAGTGTTTTTACTTTTCCGCCCAAAATAACTATATCGAATGTGAATACTGGTAAACCATAATTACTACAACTTCATTAGTTACAATCTTGTTTTTTATAATATTTTATTCATTTATTTTGTTGACATTATAATCGTGATTTATTTTACATATATTTTCTCAAGCAACCTTATAAGAGCAGGTCTCTTAGTTTTATAAAATTCTTATCCGGATAAGTATTTTACCAAGGTGACCAGGGTGGTAGAAAATCAGGAACATTAGAATTAATGTTCGTTTTACATGGGTCTTGCAAGATAGAGACCTCATAACTTGATTTATAGAATCTTTCTCAAATATTCTCTTGTCTAATTATTCCTTTTATCTTTAGGTTTCTACTGAAGAAATTATCTCTTTGTGGTCCAACTTATTTAATTCTACATTTATGTCTTTCTGGAGCAGTACTGTGACCACCAGTCCAGAGTACTGGCTAACATGGAGCCCTCTGCCTGGTATGCTGCAGAGGGAGAAGCCCACTTCCCTCTGGGACTCCACGTTGAAGGTCTGTTGGCCTAAAATCATAAAAATGTTTGGTAATAGTGGAAGAGATTTCACAATAGATGTAGCAATAAGTATTTATTCCCAAGGTAAAGCAGTGACTAAATAATTGTAATACTTTATTTTCTGCAGGATGTTAATAAGTGTACCTTCAAAAAAGATGTTCCATCTTAAATGATTTGGGAAATTCTGAATTAAAGTAAAAAAAAGTTGCCTTTTTTAGCTTTTTTTCCTGATTAAAATACTCATTTTCCCAGTTACACAACATTTAAACAGTGCATAAATGTGTATATGTGTGTTTATATACATATACAGTAGAATTCAGTAGAAATAACCACTCTTTCTTTGTTTCATATCTTGTTCACATATATTTCTGTATTAAATATATATGTAAACAGAAATATCACTGCTTTTGTTCACATAATACATCATGGAAACCTGTATCTGTCATTCCAACTTATTCTTTTTAAGGTATTCCTTCTTATGTGCTAGAATTTTTAAAATCACTTTTCTTAGAAGTCTTGAGATTTCTTACCTTTATTTCCCCCCCTTTTTAATAATAAACATACCTATGTCAACTACCCTTATATAAATCTTTGTCCTTTTGAATATTTCTGTGCATATGTTTCAGGAACTAGAATTTAACCTTTGGTCAGAGTGTCTGCACAGTTAAAGAAATTTATAACTATTACCAGAATGTCTAGGCAGGTGGTTTTTTTCCTGTTTAAAACATGCTGGGAGCTGTTTAAAGGGGAGATCACAAAGTCCTGGATGATCACAGGAGGACTTGGGACTCGAGCAGTTTCACTTATATATCTATAAGGACCTATTCATAACTTCACCACACCAGATGTTATCAGCATTTTAAATTATTGCCAATTAAATGAGTACATTTTAATCTGTGTTTCTTTGATTATTTTTGAAATTGAACATCATTATATATGTATGTAAATCAATCCTTTTCATTTTTTCTCCGAGTTTTCCAGTCATATTTATTTAGTTTATTTAAAAAAATAAAAAATCAGATTGTTCATCATTTTATTATTGGTGAACTCTTTATATATAATGGATATTAAACCTTTACCCAACACATGGTTGGAAATGTATTTCTAGAGTTTTGTTGTCTTTCAAGTTTTATGTTTTTAAATATACTCGTCCCTTCCCACTTTCCGGCTTTGGTGTCATGCTTTTTTAAAAAGTCTTTAATCACTACCCGTAGAGTTAAAAATCATTTGCCTATATTGCCTTCTATATTTTTGTTTTTGTTTCATATTTAAATCAATTTTATTGGGATATCTTGTTTTATGGGGATAGGCTTGCAAGTTTTTTATTTTATACAAACAGTATATCCGAAAGCAGTATTACAGCACCATTTTTGACTAATTTATCTTTTCTATGGTCATTTGAAATGCCACCTCAGTTATATACTTTATTCCCACAAATGATCATAGATTTATTTTGGGGGATCTTTTCTGTTCCATTGCTCTATCAAAATTGATTTCTTTATTGAAAAATAGCTCTCAAAGCTCTTAGTGATAAACCTTATGGATCCCCAAGAGTTACATAGAATATACAGTGTTGCCCATCTTATGTGTTTGACCACCTACATAACTCTTTGCCGTGGACAGCTATTACTATGTCCCAGATGAGAATTCCAAGGAGCACAGGCTTGGCAAACTTTGTTCCTGGCTCTTGCCTTTGTCTTCCAACTTTTTTCCCTGCCTTCAAGTCACCTTCCTGCAGTGTGTTCCTAGCTCTACTGCAAGAATGATCTTCCTGATGCCCAGGATTGGAGTTTTCTCTTGCATTACTAAAGCATCCATTACTCCTCATTCCTGGAGAATGGAGTTCATATTTCTTTAAGGGCTATTACCACATGACCCTATTCTGCTCTCCTGGCCCTGTTGTCTCTGGTTGATGTTTACCTGGTCCTAGCAACCTGAACTTCCTTATTCTTTCTTCTTTCTAAGGTGTCCAGTGTTGCTTGATGAAACCCTTTTAGTTAATTTCTAAAAGTTACTTGACTCCTTTCCATCCATCAGGGCCCCGGCAGTCTCAGTAGAGCCACGTTCTCCAAGTGCTGCTTTGAAGTCTTGACCAGCAGCTGCAGAACAAGTCCCTGGGATGTGAGCGGCCTCCCTATCCTGTCCTCCTCACATGTCACCCTGGGAGAGTGGGTTGAGAGAGCCCAGCAGCTGCGGGACATCAGCTTAGTGCTTTGGACCAACATGGCTGTTCCTTCGGTAGCAGAGTTCAGGTATTCCCTCCTCTTGGGTAGACTGCAAAGCTCCTCTTGCTTCTCCAGAGCATGTAGCAGGGACCTCAATCAGAATTTGTTTCTGTAGTGGCTGGTTTGGTGGGTGAAGGTAAGGGTGTTTTCTGGATGGATCAGCAGGTTTTCAGATAGAGGCTACCATGAGCTGGCCAGCTCTTCTGTCATTTTTAAGCATAACTTGATCAAAAGGGTAATGCTTAGAAAGCCATATAAGATTACATAATAATAGAAATTCACTTCTAAGTAATGGCAGTGCGGTTCGCCATGTCATTTTTTTTGAAGGAATGAGAGTGTGAGAAAGGAATGCTGTTTGATGCAGTGTTAAGTCCTCAAGTGCTTCCTTGTCCCCACAGACATACGGATTCCCAGCTCCAGGGGCTGGTGCTATGCTGGCACCTGGCAGGCCTGGCAGAGCTGCTCCCTGAGAACCGACGGCAGGAGTACATGCAGAACTGTGAGAGGCTGCTCTCTGGGGACAGCCAGGCCTTCCAGCATGTGGACCAGACTCTTGGGGATGTGGCTGGACAGGTGGCGCTGCCCAAAGAGCTGCTGTGCCTTTTGCTCACCTCCCTGCGCCTCTTGTTTGGGGAAGAGGAGGGTAAGCGGGACCTGCCTGAACCAGCCCGGCGCGGGAGCCTCTGGGTGAGCCTTGGCCTGCTCCAGATTCAGACATGGCTTCCCCAAGCACGCTTTGACCCTGCAGTGAAGAGGGAATACAAGCTCAAGTACGCTAAGAAAGAGGTATGGAGATGATGGTTGGGAACGTGAGCTCCATCCCTGACTGGCTGAGTTTGCTTAGTATATTTGTTCTTTTATTCCTTATTGGTTGCTCAGAGCATCAAAAGGGTGATTTTGCATAAGCTGCCCTCTGACTTTTCAGGGGTGTGTTCTAAAGACTGCATTTTTCTCTGAGAGTTTCTCTTAGTAGGTTCAGGCACAGGGAGCGGCCCTTCCTAAGGTTCTGATATATCTGCCAATAGGCTGTGCAGGGGAGAGGGCACAACAGTAAAACACCTGAGGCGCTGCCAGAGAGAACAGTATTCCTCACTATCCAAACTCCGTCTCCCTGAACTAGGTTTTGGGTGTTTGAATTTGGATAAGTTCTTTAGATAGAGTATAGTATTTCTCAGGTTTTGAACTTTTGGTGTTTGTCATCCAAAATTCAACAGTCAAGCAGATTCAGGTCGTATGGGTAGCCCTTGCTATTTGAACTTTTAGTCAAACCCAGGAACCGAATATATAAAGACTGTGACATACTAGTTTTGTATTTTGAAGAAGGAAAATTGTATTATATGGGGGAAAGGCCAAGCTGCTCTAGAAGAGTTTTAGAAGTTCAGTGATGTAAATATAGTTTCTTCTACCTAACTACTCTGAGGTGAATGGTCAAGATTAGTGGAGCAGAGAACCCTGCCCTTGGGTCATTCAGGAACCAGGGTCTTTCTATCCAGTTGCTCTACCCTCCCCCAGAGCATTGTCCTCTCAGGTATGGCCCTAACTGGCAAAGCAGACCAGCTTCTCTTTCCATTAGTTACACCAGCTGCAGTGTGAGTGGAAGACCCGAAACCTCTTGTCCCAGCTACAAACTGGAAGAGACCTGGAAGATGAAGTCATTAGCAGTTACTCTCATCCTCACATCAGGTAACACAATAGAGTGATTATTTGTTTTTGGGGGTTGTAAACTCTCCTTTTAAAAGAGACATTTTGAGGTTTGTAATGTAATTACAGTGTTAGCAGAAGTGATGGTATGCATACATCTCTGAACTATATTAGCAATTAGATCCCAAAGCCAAAGCCATGGTTATAGTCAGGAAAATTATATGCTCTGGGAAAGGAGCAGGGATGACCCACATGGGGCCAAGAGGGTTGAAACCAGAACTTATTTTCTGTATGTGTCATGATGTGCACTGTGTGGCTCTGTTGCCTTGGGGAATTCTGTACAGTGTAGTGGATTCTGAGTTCCAGTTCTGCCCCTGCCCTTTGGCTTTAGACCTTGAGTAAACCACTAATGCCTTTAAGCCTCAGTGTCCACATCTGTAAAAGAAGGATAATAGTACCTACCTCAGTGAGTTGTGATGAGCATTTGATGAGATATGCATCTAAATTGCTTTGACAACATGTGTGGCATGTGGTAAATGCTCTCAATATTATCAGTTTTCATATAGTTGTCAATATTATCATCATTCTATTTTCTGGAGGGCTCAGCCTAGATTTTATGCTCTTTTGACAGAATTTGACAGAATTATTGTGTTGATTTCCCTTTAGGTTGCTTCACCAAAGAATTGATCAGCTGGAGAATTTAATCTGTAGCCTGTCGAAGAAGCAGGCCTTTAGACCCCAGCTGCCCGTATATGAGTCCCTGTTGCAGGAGATCCACCACTATGTCACCAGCATTGCCAAAGCCCCTGCTGTTCAAGATCTGCTCACAAGGCTCCTGCAGGCCCTCCACATAGATGGGACTCGATCTGCCCAGGTGGCCCAAAACCTTCTGAAGGAGGAGGTCTCCTGGCAGCAGTCGCACCACCAGTTCAGGAAGCGGCTGGCTGAAGAGTACGCCCTGTATCCAGACTCTGTGGCCCCACTGCAGGCATCCATTTTGCAGCTGCAGCATGGCATGAGGCTAGTGGCATCTGAGGTCCATGCCTCACTCCACAACAGCGTGGTCTGTGCAGACAGGCTGGATGCCCTGGCCACATCTCTTTTGGCTTTCCCATCAGTGGGCCCTACCTTCCCCACCTACTATGCTCATGCAGATGCCTTGTGCTCAGTGAAGTCAGAGGAGGTTCTGCGAGGACTTGGGAAGTTGATCCTCAAGCGCTCAGGAGGAAAGGAACTGGAAGACAAGGGCCAGAAACCCTGCCCCACCCGAGAACAGCTGTTGATGAACGCCCTTCTTTACCTGCGCTCCCATGTGCTGTGCAAGGGAGAGCTGGACCAGAGGGCCCTGCAGCTCTTCAGACACGTGTGCCAGGTAAGCCTGACTTTGGAGGTCCTGCCCTGACCCTTCTGAAGAGGGCTGGGAGCATAGACAGGGTGCTTGCAGGACTTTGGTGGTGCCCAGAGTTCATAGAGGCAGTGTGGTTAGTAAGTGGAGAGCTAGTGTCTATTCCTTTTTTCCTATTTAACTGTCAGGTTTGGGGACCTTTGTCCCTCAATTTTTAAGAGATTTAAAATATTAGCCCTTTTCTCTGTGTTGCACACCGGAGATAGTTTGTTGGTTGTCTTTTGACTTTGTTTATGGTGGTTTTTGCCATGTAATTTTGTCAGCTTTTATTAATATGAAAAAATAACTTGTTTTTTTTTCCTTTACCAACAGAAGCAACTTGTTCTCATTTTAGACAATTAAAAGAAATAATATTAGCAAAGATTATTATATTTTACCAAACTGTGTTAACATATTAGTGTATTCCATTCTAGGCTTGCTTCTTTGTGTTTGTTTTTCTGTAAGTGTATGTCTACGACATTCTAAATTTATTGTAAGTCATTTATCCCAGTGGTTTACAAATCATTTTTTAGTAGTAGAACTAAAAAATAAAAATTTTTAAGTTTTTTTATTTCTAAAAAATAAAAACCTTAATATAGTGACTTGATATTTAACTAATAAAAATACTGCTCTGGTTGAGAACAATTCTATCCCCTCCATGGTCCCCGAGACTGGTCCTTAAATCTCTAGAGTTCTACAAACAAATAATTAAGTCCATTCTTTTTTATAACTTTTAGAAAGCTAATAGCATATAGTGATTATTTTTCCCCATAATTGTGGTATTTTTCGGCTGCATCATATTTAGCAGCTTTCCTAGTTTTCTATTGAATGGGTATGATGTATATAAATTGAACATTTATATATTTGTATGTAATTTTTTTGCTATCTTGGGGGAAAAAAAAACACTACCACCATAAATAGTCTTACAAGTAGGTCTTTGGGTCTAGAAAGCAAAATTGCTCAAAGATTTAACTGCTTAGGCTTTTAATACAAATTATCTTACTGACCGGGAGAGTCTCATTTCCTCAGTCCTCATCAATATTCTGTGGTGTCTTTAATTTACACTTTTGCCATTTTAAGGACCTAAAATCTTAGAGGTAGAAGGGAATTTAAGTTTTGTCTATGCAAAACTAAAGCATAGCCTAATTTTGCCTTGTTGGTGCCCTTCACCCACCCTGAATCCCTGGGACCAGTTCCTTAAGGTATCAGGCAAGTACAGTCTGAATCACACTACCACACTACCGACCCTGACTCTGTCCTTAAGAGTAAAGCACCATTAACTCTTGATAGGAAGTTCCCATTAGCTCTACTGTAGTAAGTGTTTATGCCTGTGAAAATGTAACACCTACAGCAAGGGAGAATTTAGGAACCTTGGGTTGCTACAGATGCACAGTTTGAAAACAAAGCCCATTTGCTCTGAGTTACCTGGAATGAGTTTCTTGGATGTTGTCATATATTTGTTTATGAACCATGATACTTTTGTTTTCACGAGAAATTAAGAAGTACAAAGTCTTCCTTTTTTTCATTGCAAATGCCCCAGCAAGGCAAATAAGCTTCTTTTTGAATGTGTGACTTTTCAGGAAATCATCAATGAGTGGGATGAACAGGAACGCATAGCCCAAGAGAAGGCTGAGCAGGAGAGCAGCCTGTACAGATACAGGAGCCGGAAGTCTAGGACAGCCCTGAGCGAGGAAGAGGAGGAAGAACGAGAGTTCAGAAAGCATTTCCCACTGCATAAAGAGGTCAGGGTTTGTTTTGCAATGAATTCCCTTGATAACACACACATTTCCTTCCAATGGTTTTGTGATCTTTTTACTGTATCTTAGCACATATAAGTTGCTACCTCATTTTCTTGATTCTTCACACTCCATCTTTTCCCCTTCCTTTTAGTCAGATCAGAATTGGATTTTGAGTTTTAAAAGTTCGATTATTCTAATGTTATTTATAGGACTTTGCAGATATTTTGGTAGAACCAACACTAGACAAGACGGGAACTTCAGATGCACAAGAAGAAACAGCAGCTGCAGACCCTGCCCTCTTCTCCATGAGCTCCATGCAGGCAGTGATGCTAATTCACCAGCAACTATGTCTCAACTTTGCTCGGTCCCTCTGGTACCAACAGACTGTGCCACCACATGAGGCAAAGCATTACCTTAGCCTGTTTCTGGCTTGTTATCAGACTGGGGCATCTCTTGTGACACACTTCTACCCACTGATGGGTACGGCCGTTTACTTATACTCATGGGAAATCAAAATGAATAGATGTGATTGCTACTTCTGAAACAATTAAAACTATTACATCCCTATTTTTGCTAGATTTCTTATTGATGGAATTCTCTTAGTTTAAAGGACTTAAGCTAATTCAAAATAATTGACTTAAAATCCTGCAGTAAAGATGGATTTTCATCATTTGAATACTTTGAGATAAAGGGATTAAGAAAATAAGGATATGGACTTAGTTTAAGTGATCTTGTTCTTCAGCATTATTTCCAATTTGCCTCTAATGGCTTTTCAAATGAAATCATGTATTCCTGGGAGCAACCTGGTAACTCAGAAATTAATCTCACAGAATATGATTGATGCAGTTTTTTTCCATGACCTCATGAGTTATTCTATGCAAGTAGAAAGGAAACTTTAAATTTCATTTCTACCTACCAAGAACAGCTACAGTAACTGGGAATTTAAATCTTTCAAACCAAATTCTGTACCCTCTCTGGATTTCATCCAGACAGTGTCCAAGTTCCTCTGTATATCCTAGAAACTTGGATTTTTGTGGTTGCTGCTGTATTAGGGTCAGAGTCTTATAGGTCTTATGTTGCTTTGGGGGTGAATGACATTAATATCTACTTCATTAATTCTGATAGTTCATTATTTTCAAGCAATTCTAACATGTTTCTAACTTGATAGATTAGCTTACTGAGTCCACTGACTTTACTGTGATGTTAACTTCACAGGAGTTGAGCTGAATGACCAACTCTTGGGCAGCCAACTTTTGGCCTGCACTCTCTCCCATAACACTCTCTTTGGGGAGGCGTCCTCAGACCTGATAGTGAAGCCTGATGGGCCCTATGACTTCTACCAGCATCCCAATGTCCCAGAAGCACGGCATTGTCAACCTGTGCTTCAGGGTTTCTCAGAGGCTGTCAGTCGGCTCCTGCAGGATTGGCCAGAACACCCGGCGCTTGAGCAGGTAGGGCAGCTGTTGAGGAGGAGGCACTGAGGACATGGCCTCTTGCCATCCTTGGTGGGCATTCACTTATACATTTGAACATATGAACAAAGGTTTACAGAATTCCAGTTCAGTGAGACACTATTCACTTACTACAGGATGAACATACTGGTTTGTATTGCTGCCGTTTGCGTGACGTTTAAGATTCCACTGATTTTATTTGTTGGCTGCGGGGTTGCTTTTCACATACCAGAATCCTGCTGTGTTCTGTTTATTCACACCTAAACATACTTGCAAAGGCCTGGCCTTTTCAAGATTGGCAGTTTTTACTCAGATCTTGCTCTGTGGCCTTTAGCCGATTTTGTAATAACTCTTATAACAGAGTAATAAGAGTAATTATCAAACTCAATCTTATTTCCAGAGTAGTATAGCAGATAAAATGTTTATCTCAGATCCAGAGCCCTGGAAGTTTCATCCACGGCTTTCACACATGCTTGTGAAGCAGGGCCTTTAGGTGAAACTTTCAGAGAGGCCTTTCTTTCAGTACCCTGTGACTTTGGGTGATTGATATTGCCATGGAGATACCCAAATCTTTTCTTCCACCTGCAGCTGCTGGTTGTAATGGACAGAATTCGTAGTTTCCCACTTTCCAGCCCCATTTCAAAATTCTTGAATGGCTTAGAGATCCTTCTGGCAAAGGCACAGGTATGATTCCCCCGTCTTTCTCATTTTTGTTTGTAGTTAATTGAAAAGATTATTTTTTGGCACCTTTATTGTTAGAGGGACATAAAATTATAGTTTGGGTTAGAAAAGGATAAACCTCTGTAGTTTCTATGGCATGGGATCAGATCATTGCAAGTGAAGCCATTATCTCTGCGGGGCACATGAGGGACCTAGCTGCCTCACCCACCTGTTCTCAGGGTGGGACACAGTATCCATTGGTACCGAGGGCTCTCTGCCAAGACTTTCAGGGGGGCCTTCAGACCAGTGTAGTGCCTGCACGTTGTCCCCTTCAGTTTTCTCACAGTCTCTCAAGTGGCCAATGCTTCCCTTGTTATCATAGTAGGGCTCTGAACTTTCGGAGGGGTTACTTGACTAACAGTAGGAGTTCAGACTCAGGTCTCCAAATCCCGTGCTTTGTCTGCCTCTAAACTTGGCTCTGCTGGAGTTCTGTCAGGTGACCAGAAAGAACTTGAAGCTGGATATATAGAATGTAAACATATTACTGCTATTGGTAAATTAGCATAAAAGTTGTTTAAGGTAGTGGTCTTCATGCAAGAAAAATTAAGGGTGTTCCTGAGGGAGGAGGAGATTAAGGGATCGAATGATGGCCATAGTAAATTTTATCTTTGTTTCTTTAGGATTGGGAGGAAAATGCAAGCCGAGCTTTGTCTCTGCGGAAGCACCTTGATGTTGTCAGTCAGATGATCATTCGTTGGCGTAAACTGGAACTGAAGTAAGCGATACATTTGTCACTTCCCTTCCTGACCTTATGTTGTGGGGACATTCGTCTTTTGATAGTTTGTTTCTTCAGAGTTTATGTAGTACAGCAGTTAGAGAATGTGCTTTTCAGTCATTAATCACGGAGTTAAAAGTCAAGCATTAAAATGACCTTAGTAGAGACCAGGTGACAGCATACCTTCCTGAGGTAGCAAACTGGGAGGCTTCTCCATCTCCATTTAGCTTCCGTTTCTGTGGTTCCATATATTTCAATTGAGTTTTTAAAATGCTTTCTTGGCCTCTTCTCATATTTCAGCTGCTGGTGTATGAGTTTGGATAATACCATGAAGCGCCACACTGAGAAATCCACTAAGCACTGGTTCTCCATCTATCAGATGCTTGAGAAACACATGCAGGAACAAACAGAAGAGCAGGAAGGTAACACCTATCAGCAAATTCCTTGCTTATGTAGAGGTTCCAAGCTAAACTTAGAGTGCTGCAAAGTGTGGGATTTACCTGCATCCATGTCCCCTCCTGCCACTGCTTTCACATAGGATGCGATGGTATCCCCAAGAGGTCAGCCAAGAAAACTGTGTAGTTCTTTTCTTAATAACAAAAGTCAGGTTCAAGTGACTTGTCTAAAGTCTAGAGAGTTGGTCATAAGGTTAAGTTTCCTTATTCTCTGTATCCATGAGACAAGTGAAAGTGAAGTGAACATTGCTTTCTTGGTAGGTAGCAGTTAACATGCTTGTGTTAAAAGTGTTTCATTTCGTACTTAGAGTAAGCACTTCATAATTCAGTTTCATAATTTGCTGTGAGTGCATTTAACACAGACCCTGAGTGCAGCTGTTGTTTTTAAATCAGTTTAGAACTAAGCACAGTCCTTGCTTCAAAGCTTCCCTTTAATTGTGATCTCCACTGGACTGCCATCTCTCAGTGTATCCCATAGTATATTGCCTGCAGGTTATGAATAGGAAGTGATGGTTGCAGGCCCATATATCTTATCCTCTTTGAATCTCTGAAGATGACAAACAGATGACCCTGATGTTGCTGGTCAGCACATTACAAGCATTTATTGAAGGTTCCTCCCTTGGAGAATTCCATGTACGACTTCAGATGTTACTGGTTTTCCATTGTCATGTCTTGCTGATGCCACAAGTTGAAGGAAAGGGTAAGGGGATATATATATGTATTTTTTCTTTATAATGTATTTTTTTCTTTACTTTTATGCTGCATTGTTAAAATGGGTTAAACTTTGAATTCTCCACATGACACAGGTTATCTTGTTGCATACCAAGTTTTAAACTAGATACTTTTAGTCATCTTTTAGTTTAATGTGATTCATACTAGGTATAGAGAAAAATGTTCAAAGTGAAGTACAGACTGGTTATCAGTGAAGAACTGACTAGTGAACTTTGGCAGAGATAAGCTGCCAGATGCAGATTTCAGGAACTGGCATGTTGAGGCACCACATCTTTCTGTCTAGACAGTTTGTATGTCCTGTTAAGCTTCTACTTGATCCAGGCCATTATCAGGTCCTTTGATCTAGTGAGAACACTGCTGCATATCAAGTAACTGCACGTAAAACTCCTACTATCAATTACTATCCCTGATCACAGGGATAAAACTGTCATTGAAATGAGTATAGACTATATGTGAATGAGTAGTCATGGTGAGCCTCTTGATATGTCTATCATCTTTTAAAACAGGCTCAGTGTCTGCTGACTTTACAATATGATTCAGAGAAAGGGTTTAAAATTGTGAGGTCAGCAGAATGTCTAAGTATGGCATCTTTAAGAACAAATGTACAACAAAACATTGACTACAGGCTGAAAAAAGTAGTGTTAACAGCCTGCATCTCTAGGAACTGCTAAATTCAGACAGACTCCCCAGCGAGCCTATGGAATGTTGTGCTGTAATCTCTGAAATGTGAAACCCACAGGTGGTGTCAGTAGCACATGCAGCAAGTGTGGTGTTTTTGTTGCTTTTCATTTCTTCCAGATTCACTTTGCAGTGTTCTGTGGAATTTGTACCATTATTACAAGCAATTCTTTGACCGGGTCCAGGACAAAATTGTGGAACTTCGTTCCCCCCTAGAAAAAGAACTTAAAGTAAGATGAACAACTGTCATGATCACTCTTGGGAGAACAAAATCAGCAAATTCTTTTTATTTAGTTCTGTTCTTTTATCCATTTAATGATGAGGCAGGGGACTCTTGGGGAATGGAGAAGAGCATTGCAACTTCCAAGTAGGATGCCAAGGATTTACATTTTGTGGCATTGGCTTCCTTGCTTAGCTGGCCAAGTATGTGTGAGGTTTGTGGGGTGGCCCCTGTCAAAGGCTCCTCAAGAAGATTGCTGCAGACGTCTGTTAGTGCTTGTTCCCCTGGTCTTACCCAGGCCAATCTTCCACCTCAGAGGAGCATCATCTATGTGCCATTGAGGTGCCATAGGGAATGAGGACCCTCTCTTTGAAACTTTCAGTGGTTGTAGAACCAACCCTGATATAAGCTGGAGTACATGTCAAGTGACCTATTGATTATAGTAGCAATCTTTTGTCATTTCTTTGAGACAAACACATCGTTCTTTTTTAGACTTGTTTAGTTGTTCACTGACACACAGTCCTGAGTTTGGGATGGAGTGGGCTCTGGTCTTTGGTAGACAGATGATCTAGAAAGAAATAGATTGACTCCAGGTTCATATATCCATTCCTTGAGATTTATTTATCTTACAGGAATTCGTTAAGATATCCAAGTGGAATGATGTCAGCTTCTGGTCCATTAAACAGTCTGTGGAAAAGACACACAGGTAATTCATCTTTTAAAACTGGGAGTGACCAGAGCTCAGCGTTTTCAAATGGTAGGCAGCAAGACTATGTTGTTACAATGACCTGACTTAGTGCTACCATGAACTTAGAATAAAATACTAGATCGTTTTGGTGTGGCTTTTCAGCACCACCCCCTACCACCCAAAGTGGAGTCTACTTGCAGGCAAACTTGATGTGTCTTGAGGTATAGCAGGCTGTGTACTATGAAAGGGTTCAATCTTCTGCCACCTACTAGCTGTTTTACCTTGAGTAAAGTGATCCTACCATTCCTGACTTTAGTTTTATCTTCTTGAAAAAGAGAGATGACAATATCTACTATACTTTTTTTTTTTTAAATAAGGTAATTATGAGTATCCAAGTAGCCCATTGTATACATAAAGTACAGGTTATTAAGTTAGGTAAGAACACATTATATGATGCCATTTTTACATTTCCTCACTTTCATCAATTTTTTTTTTTGCTCCCCGTCTCTGCCATTACCAGAACCCTCTTTAAATTCATGAAGAAATTTGAAGCTGTCCTGAGTGAACCCTGTCGGTCATCCCTGGTGGAAAGTGACAAGGAGGAACAGCCTGACTTATTGCTACAGTCAACAGAAGCAGCCACAAGTGAGGTGTCCCCTATTCAGAGTCTGAACAAGGCACTGAGAGAGACCCTGTTAGCCCGGCCGGTGGCTGTACAGGTACTAGCTTGTTGATTAGTGTTTGCTTATTCTTGGGCCAATCAAATGGGATCTATGCTTTCTATGTGAGGAATGTTCTTAGAACTAGGCAAGGAAGTGCCTTTGAACTCTTGCTCTTTGGCCACATACAGCATTTTTTTTGTCTGCCCGACCCTGCTGCCAAATAAGACAAAAAGCATGGATCTTGGTGCTGAAAGTTTCATATTAGCTTATGGAAAATAGGTGTTGTGGTTACCTGTGGACATATCTTTTTACCTATGATGAAAGATTTGAAGCATCAGTGTAAGTATATGCCATTGAAGCTGACTTTGGGTGCTACCACGTGATGAAGCTGCTACAGAGGGAGTGAACGTGTGCAGTGATATGTTAGTTTGTAGTGGTTGACCATGGTATAAATACTGTCATCATGCCCTATTTCAAGCACCAACAGTTAAGAACTGGCTTGCAAAATTCAAGAAAATTTAACAGTCATGGAGACTCTGGGTGAGCAGAGCTGTTACAGGATGGCCATTCCTGCTTTATATCCTTGAGTGTATGGAGCTCTGGAAGTGGAGGTACACACCTCAAGAGAGTAATCACTTTTGCCTTATTGCTGTACTTCCTACCTTTGGTCTCTAGAGTTAGCAGTGGAGTTCCTCGAGCTGTATTTAACATTTTAATAGCACAGAAAATGTAACGTAAATTGAGCATATAGCCATGATTTGGCTCTACACATAAGATGGCTGCCAAGTTTATTTTTTTTGCTTGTATTTGTCAGCTCCCTGTTTCTGTCATGCTGATCAAAAATTTTAACTTGTTATTGATGACAGTAAAGGAATTTCAGGGGAAGAAAATGGACGAAAGCTTTACCCTTCATCTAATAGCTGGGGTTTTTATATTTGAATAGGAAGCAGAGGGTGAGGAGAGATGGTAGTAGAAGTAAGATTTGGTGGATCAGTTTAGCTTTGCTGTGTGCCAGAGAAACAGTGCAGCAGTCACCTCAAAGGTGGTAGTTACGTTATTTATTCTGCTACATTCTGAGACTAGAACTGGAGTCTCTTTGGGGATAGCACAGAAAGTATTGCTGGAGGTCGGGTGTGGGGGTCCTTTACTACTGTGATCTCATGTGGAGCAGCAATACAGTTTTCTAAATTTCCACGGTACATGTCTGTTTTAATTTTGGTGATGCTACATTTGTTCTTGCGAAACTTCAGAGATGGTGAGAAAAGAATGTACTATTTGATGAACTAAATGTGTGTGGAGGGGTGTAGCATTTAAATCTAGCACCTGTGCAGGCGAGTTTTGTTACTGTTGCTCTTGGTGGAAAGACTGACCTATGCTCTGTCTCGTAGGCCACAGTTCCAGAGCAGGGTCAGGGTGCTCCTTTCCCCTCCGAGGGGGAGCTTCTGTGTCGCCTGCCAAAGCTCCTGAAACGAATGAGGAAGATGTGCCTAACTCTTATGAAGGAAAGCCGCCTCCCTCACTTAGTAGAAGGCCTCGATCAATTCACTGGTGGGTGCCAGCATCCAGGGGCAAGGGTGGGGTTTCTCACACTTTTTCCCTAGTGGCCTGGGAGGGCTGGGTATTTGTCACCTTATATCCTTTTTTGACATCTTGAATAGTGTTGAGCAGTTAATTGAATAAACAAGTGGACTAAAAACCAGTAAAGCCCAGACATAGGAGCCAACTAAGATTATATAACTGATATAATTTTTATCTTGCCTTCCTCTTATGTAGTGCTATGTTATGCCATTTTCTACAACAAGCTTTTCTATATCAGCTCTTACTGGTTAGGGTAAAGAGTAAAGGAGGATGGAGATGGATTTCCCAGAGTCCAAGCTGACCCCACCTTTCAAAATGTTGTCTCTCTTGAGTTAAAAAAAAAAAAGGAAGATTCATCCACAGTCCTCTTCATTTCAAAGAGATGTAGTAGTTTCATCTCCCTAGCCATCCTTGCTCAGTGAGGTGGCGAGCCAAGATTTGCTCTGTAGTATAACAGCAACAGCTGGGAAGAGAATCCAGCGCTTGATAGTTTGAGCCCTTGGTAGCCTTTCACCATTTTCCCCACCTCTGCCTACCCTCCTCCTTACCCCCAGTGTGTGTAGTGTCAGTAAAGCTGATCCTTTAATTAGGTTACAGTCTGATCTCAGGGAGCTCTCTATTTTAAAAACTTGTTAGCCTAATAACCATTGCTCAAGATGACCTTCCTGCCTGATCCTGATGATAAGGATGAATGGAATATAGGTCTCATGTGTATCTTCTGGAAAGGGCACCCACTCTCTATGATGTAAAGCATTCTGTCCTCTAACTCCTCTATAGTCAGAGTAGTGCATGTGGTGCACTTGCTGTGATCTGGAAGACAAGACTGCTTGTATTAGTTTGGTAGGGCTGCCTTAACAAAGTATTACATATTGGGTGACTTAAATAACACAAATTGTCTTGCAGTTTTGGAAGCTAAAAGTCCAAGATCAAAGTGTCAGCAAGTTTGGCTTTTTCTGAACCCTCTGTCCTTGGCTTATGGATGGCTTTCCTCTCTGTCTTCACACAGTCTTTTCTCTCTGTGCATCTGTGTACTAATCTCTTCTTTTAAGGACACCAGTCTCATTATAGCTTCATTTAAAGATTGTCACATTCTGAGGTCCTGCGGGTTGACTTCAACATGAATTTTGGGGTACACAGCACATAGCATTGCCTGTGGCAGGCTGGCAGCACCTTTGTGTTATAGGTACCTTTGGGCATTCTAGAAGGCAGCATGGTGCTAGAGAAAGAATTTGGGCTTTGGAGTTGATTAGGCCAGAGTTCAAGTCCTGTCTTTAAGTCTGCTCTTCAGCTGAATGGACTTTAGAAAGTGACAGACCTCTCTGAGCAGCTATAAGTAAGTGCTCTGGAGTTGGGCAGATAGATTGAAAGAATATGTACTAAGTACCAGGTACAGTGAAAGAGTTCAATATGTATCATATTTATAGGAAATTTACAGCAGATCATTTAAATTTCTAGTATAAATCAGTGCAAATAGTTGGTGCTCAATAAGTACTTTTTTGCATGATTATAAAGCTCCTAAATAAAAAAATAATAACCACTTTTACTTGTTTGTTGTTAAGGAATGTGAAATCTCATGTGTTTTTATTTTTCTATTTCCATGTATCTTGATCACTGAAATCAAGAATTTACTGAATGCTAGGGACAATGCTAGTTATTCAGAATATAAAAATGGATGACACCTGGTCCTCATTTCCCAAAATGTTCTTGTTCTTGGGTAATTTTAACACAATAAGCCCTTGCTATTTCTGTATCTTCCCTTTGTTTTCTCCTCAGGAGAAGTAATTTCCTCTGTGAGTGAGCTACAGAGCTTAAAGGTGGAGCCCTCTGCAGAGAAAGAGAAGCAGCGGTCAGAAGCCAAGCATATTCTCATGCAGAAACAGCGAGCATTAGCAGACCTCTTTAAACACCTTGCAAAAACTGGTAAGGTTCTCACTGGAAACCTGATGAGGTATGATCACCGGCTTTTAGGGAGAAAAACAACATGGGTGATTTGGAAGAAATTTCTAGATTTCAGTGGAAAAAAAGTGTTTTGTTTGTTTGTTTGTTTTATGCCTACAGCACCTGGTCTTCCTAGGCGGTCCCCCATCCTCATACTAACCAGGCCTGACCCTCCTTAGCTTCTGAAATCAGACAGGACTGGGCTTCTTCAGGGTGGCAAGCAAGTTTTGAAATGCCATTCTAAGAGTTCCAGTCACACAAGCATAATCCTATGATGAAGCATTACGATTCCCAGATATTTTCAGTTTTGTAGTAAAGTTTCTCAGAAATCATGTTTTTTATTTTCATCACTATATGTTGCACAGCACCTACCCGTCCAGGATAGCTTAGAGTATAGTGCTCCTCAAACTTTGATACATGTATGAATCACTTGGAGAATCTTGTTAAAATGCAGAAGTAGATTCTGTTGCAGTGGGTGTGGGGAAGAGCCTGAGCATCTGCTTTCTAACAAGCTCTGGGTGATGCTGTTCCAAGGACTTGGCTTCAAGTATCTGTGTCGCACGGCGGGGTGGCATGGCATATTTGTTCTCCTAAGTTTCTTTACTTAAGCACATGCTATTTATTTCCTAGGTTTGTCATATCGCAAAGGTCTTGCCTGGGCCCGTTCAAAGAACCCTCAAGAGATGCTTCACCTTCGCCCATTAGATCTCCGGAGCGCATTGTCTATAGTCAGCAGCACTCAGGAGGCTAATTCTAGGTTTGTTTTTTAATTATAAATGGAACCAGTCATTTAAACCTCCATGTCCTCATTTGCCAAAATGAGGATAGCAGTACCTCTCTCCTAGCATTGCTGTAAAGATAATATTTAGAAAATGCCTGCCTCAGGATCTGGCATGTAGTGAGCATTCAGTGATGATTTTCTTCTTTCTTTTTCCTTTCTCTTTTTTCCTTGTATTCACCTTTCACCTTATTTTTTTGGTTCTTTGATTTTCCTGAGGTCTCCTCACTTGATTTGAATGTGTAAGTGAAAATCTGTGAGAGGATAGTTACATTTTTAGCTGTTTAAACCTCCTATAAGTTCTAATCTCAAATTTGAGAGTTTGTAGACTTTAAGACAGCTACCTCTGTGTTAACTACAGCAGAGGCTGTTACAAATGATAATTTGCATGAACCGGGTAAGGGATGCATTTGTGTTTTATTCAACAGCCTTCTCAGTGCTTTAAGTTTTGAATTCACAACATTGTTAAAAGTAGAAATTTTATGTAAACATTTGGATTTTCAGTTTCTCAGGAAAATTTGGCCAGGTGGGCTTCCTTTCTCATATGGTCAAAAGTTGACTAAAAGTTTCTCCCTTTGACATGCTATCCAGCTTGCTATGATCCATAATAATCCCTTTTCTCCGACATTGAGGTCATCTATCATTGCCGTGTGTGATTTTGTGCTTGGCTTTCCTTAACCATTTATGTTTTCTGCTTGGTCCCTATAGGCATCAGATTTCATGACCCCTAGCTTCTACTGCCAAGATAGTTATAAAGTTCTCATTAAGGAAACCACATTGTCATCATGATTTATTTCCCTACTATACTTCCATTGCTAAGTATATAATACATTCTTTGCATAAAGGACTGATGAGTGCCTGAATGAATGTGTTCTCACAGAAATAAATCTATTTAGACTCTTAGCTTTTTGGTTGTACCTATTTCTGAGTCTTTAGGATTTGGGATAGGAGATTATGGTTTTAATTAAGTAAATCATGTTTGATTTCTTTTTCAGGCTGCTTACAGAAATCTCATCTTCATGGGATGGGTGCCAGAAGTATTTTTACCGCTGTCTTGCACGGCATGCCAGACTCAGTGCAGTCCTAGCAGCTCCTGCCAAGGTAAAACAACAGAACCTCAGAATTACAGGGGTCCAGAGAAAGTTCTGGTTCTATTTATCCCAGAGCAGCATTTTCAGACCTTGTCAAGTATTAACAACCCTATACTGGAAGTGACTGAGCTTTTTGTAGAACATCATTAAACCTACAAGACAAATCATTATCACTTTATGCTTAATCAAAGAGCATTTTATAATAAATCATTACTCATATTTGCCAGCAGGGCCAAGTACATAAGAAAAATTATGTATTTTCATACTGAGAATACCACCTTCAGATCTTTTTCCCCTTGTGAATTGAGAAAAACTGCTGATATCCAATTTTGGTGTTAAACCTAGTTCCTATTCATGGAATATCAATGATCTGTAGAGCATAATTTCAGAAACACTGCTCAAAAAGATCAATATAGCGCCTCTAGAGTGTAGCACATCTGAATCTTACCTAAAGCAGGGATCCTTCCCAGGAGAGTATTATATGAAATAGCTTTCTAGTGGCACCTGTGTGGGTGATGGTGTTTGCCAGCAACACCTTCAGCATGCTTTCCTTCTTCCCGCCACCAGGAGATGGGCATGGGCAACATTGAGCGGTGTAAAGGGTTCTCAGCACATTTGATGAAGACACTTATCCGACAGCGGCGCTCCCTGACCACACTGACCGAGCAGTGGATCCTCCTCAGGTACCAGCTAACTAGTTGGGTTTGTGGCATGAGTTAGGAAGGATTGTGTGGGTCAGCTCAGAGTTGCTGCGTGCGCTGCTGTCAGTTATGATATTAAATTCGAGGCCCAAAGAGGCACCTGGTGTTCCTTTTGGCTTTTGGTGATATGTCTCTGCCCCCCAGTTCTGGCATTATCTCTTAGGAGAATGGGGCCTAGGAATAAGTTCAGGGCAGAGTCAGATAGTAAATATCGCCATTGTGGAACCATGCCTTGGTCTGGAATGAGAGCATATGTGGTTGTCAGTCCATGTGGGGTGACAGGGTTGTGTTCCTGGTATTGAGATATCCCAGTCTCTGGGCACAGATCAAATTTGAGTCTATTTCAGTTTGTTACATTTTTTGGACCACCAAGTTGTAATTTGCTGAGCCATACATGGATACTCCTCAACAAGAATAGGTATTTAAAAGATGAGGAAAGATAGTTAGGAAGTGTATCATCATCTGTTGAGCGTTAAGAGAGAGTATTTCCAGACTAATCATTTTAACTTCAGCTATTTTCTGCTCCATTTGTAAAGGTTTATCTAGCTAAGTATACCACATTTACTAGATTTTTAAAAAATAATGGTTAAAGTCACTGCATTGATGTGAGGATGTTGGATATGAGACATCTGTAAAGGAAGGGGGGCAGGTGATAAGCAGTGAGTTTCAGTACTTCTGAAAGACTGAAAGGTGTGTTTAAGTACTTTGGAAGACATTTTGATAAACTTCTTACTTATCTAGGGAATTCTCTCTTGTTGATTATGTGAAAATGCCCATACTTGGTTCAGAAATGAATGAATTTACTATTAAAAACAACATGGTGACACAGTTTAAGGTGCCTTGTGTTTTCCCCATGGCCTTCTCTACACAGGAACCTCCTCAGCTGTGTGCAGGAGATTCACAGCAGGCTGACAGAGCCACTGCTCTACCCCGTGGCCTTCCCACCTCAGGATGGTGTGCAGCAGTGGACGGAGAGGCTGCAGCACCTGGCCATGCAGAGCCAGATTCTGCTCGAGCAGCTCTCATGGCTCCTCCAGTGCTGCCCCAGTGCAAGGTCAGCTCCAGGCCAAGATGAAGCCCAGGCACAGGGTCAGCCTTCTGTCCCCTACCCAAAAGGACCAGAGCTCACTAAGGGACAGCTTTCTGGAGCAGTGCCAGACCTCATCCCATCAGATCTGAACTACCCATCCCCAGTACCTGGAAATCAGCTGCCTTCTGGTTGCCGGATGCGAAAACAAGATCAACTTTGGCAACAGTCAACTTCAAGATTAACAGAAATGCTGAAAACCATTAAAACAGTGAAATCTGATGTCGACAGGATTAGGCAGCAGTCTTGTGAGACCCTCTTTCATTCTTGGTGAGTGTGCCTATGCCTTCACTCTTCCTTTGTGTGCTTGAGTACTTGCTCAGAGTTTAGCAGCTGGGTAAAATCATGAAAGGGCTTATGCTTCAGTCCTCTTTTTATTTTTCAGTGGACCTGCATAGTGCTTTGCGGCATATATCTAGCTATACATCTTCAGATATAGCGAGTTTCACCCTCTACATTTTAGTGGTTGGAGGGAGCTGTGTGTGTATGTGTGTGTGTGTGTTAGTGATAGCCCCTTCCTTTCAACATTGTGGCATTTCTTTTGTTGCAGGAAAGATTTTGAAGTTTGCTCTTCTGGGCTGAGTTGCCTATCCCAGGTGTCAGCTCATTTGCAAGGCCTAGAGTCCTTGTTCATTCTTCCAGGGATGGAGGTTGAGCAAACAGATCGACAAATAGCGTTAGTTGAGAGCCTGGAATATGTCAGAGGAGAAATCAGTAAAGCTATAGATGACTTTACTACCTGGAAGACACATCTACTCACTTCAGACAGACAAGGAGGTAAGAACTCATGTTCATTAAGGGTGTACAAGCCCAGCATAGGACTGATGACTTATAGATGAAGTCTAGATTATCCTAGACACATCATATTTTGTTCTAGACATTACCTGTCCAGGGTTCTTAGACAGGAACCCACAGCTCTTAACTTTTTCACCTCATTTCTTTGAGTCCCTTGCCTTTAGGTTGTCATCATGTCACTTTCTTTGTATAACCTGTGTAGGGAAACACCACAGGTTCCCGTAGCTGTTCTAGACAGTTCCTCATTAGACTGGAAAGCTGAGGGCGATATCTGAACTAAGATGGTGTTTATACACAACATCTTAACCCATTCCCATTTGCCATGAATACTCACTGGCAGCACTTGCGGCCATAGCATTTAACCTGAGATAACCCACAGATTACAGTCCTAACCTTAACTCAAAGTTTGCAACGAATTGTCTTGCTTTTATTATTATTTTCTCATTGCTGTAGTATATCAATAGCCTTTGGAAACAAATGACATCATTCTATTTATAGCATTCTGTTTTTAGTAGTGGTATTTCCATTTAAAAAATATAGTAATTCTCCATCGTTGAAAATGTCAAATTCTAGAAAATGTAGCATTCCTACGCATGATGTTATCATTCTCGAACAGTATGTTAGCTGAAGATTCATTTGATAACTTCTATTTAGAAATAACTCCAAGAACAGTTTTTCTGTTTTATTTTCACATTGAAAACTGGTTAGATTTGCTTCAGCTTCAAAGAGTATGTTTATGAAAAATTAAATTAACACTGACAGTGAGTTGCATTTTTTTCCTAAACAGGAAATAGGTTAACTATTATTTTCATATTTTTGGTATTCTTATGGAAAAATTGTTTTAATACAAGATGATAAACTTGTAGGTTTACCTAAGCAAGGACTGTGTCTTATTCATCTTTGTATCCAGCACATTTTGGCACATGGCTCACCCACAGTAGGTGCGGTGCCTATAGGTGACCATTTGTTAAAATAACAAATGAAGGTTGCTAATGATTTCCAGAGGCACTAAAGCAAGTGGTGTGTTTATTTGTTTGTTTTGTACCATGTTACTTACTAGGAAACCAAATATTGGATGAAGGATTCGGGGAAGATTTTGCAGAGCAGATGGAAACTGCCATCCGGGCCATCCTTTATGCCATTCAGAACTTAGCAGAAAGAAACAATAAAAAGACAGAGGAGAACACTGACCAGACAAGCCCACAAGAAGAGGATGGTATGTCTGAAATCAGGCAAAAATTAGTTTCATACTTGATTTAATTTTTTAGTGATGATTTATTTTTGTGACTAAATATTTAAGGACAGATGTTAGGAATGATAACTGGATGAATAGAGATGAAAAGAGTTTATTTTCTGTTATTCATCATTTTCTTTTTGTGAATGGAAGAGGCAGCAGGCCTTGAGAGACTGCAATCAGGACATCTAACAAAACTCTTAGAGGAAGACTTCTGGGCCGACGTGCGTACTTTGCACGTACAGAAAATAATTTCTGCTGTCTCGGAGCTGTTGGAGAGGCTGAAATCGTATGGCGAGGATGGCATAGCTGCAAAGCACACGGTAATCTGTGGTTCTTACAAACTTCTTGCCATAGAGGTTGATGGGCTGAACAAAGGCAGAGTGGGTTGTACCTCGCTCCATGTGGGAGGTCCCAAAGCAGGGCTGTATAGCAAAATCACTTCAGAATTTGATCTCTTTCTACATGTACATGTCGTGACAAATTTTGAAAAGCTTAGAGCTTCCTAGCTAAGGATTACAGTTGTAAGGTACATAGGCGCAAAAATGCTAGTGATCCAAAAAATTCATTGTTTTGAGATTCTTTCATATCCTAACCACATACTCCTGGGTATTTAATGTCAATGGGGATGTTGCCGCCATTAACTAAGGCTTAGTGGCCATACTCTGCAAACACTGTTCCTTTCACACAGCCAGCATAGGAAGAAGTTGTGTCCATAATAAGTCCTGAGAAGGAACTTATTTTGTAGGACATTGTATGTTATTCTGTAGCATTGCCTTCAGTGTCAACTTTGACTCCCCAAAGAATTTGTTTATAAACACTTTATTTAAAAAAAAAAAAAAGACAGACAGACTTGTTAACTAAATAAGACTTAAATTACTGAGAATTTAAAGTTATTTTTGAAGGTTTTATGTGAATAAGAAAGAAAGCTCAGAGAGAAAGAGTGTGTGTGTTAAAATATACATAAAACTTAGCAGTAGTTTTTAGTGACATTTAGTACATTCACAGTATTGTACAGCCGTCATTGCTATCTAGTTCCAGAACATTTTCATCACCATTTTTATCACCCCAGAGGAAACCTGGTACCCATTAAGTAGTGTGAGCAGGCCTTCTGTTCTGCTTTGCCTCCAGCTCTTCAGTCAGTCCTGCTGTTTGTTGGTGCGCCTGGTGCCCATGCTCTCCAGGTACTCAGACCTCGTCCTCTTCTTCCTGACCATGTCTTTGGCAACTCACCGTTGCACTGCGAAGCTGCTCTCTGTGCTTACCCAGGTCTTCACGGAGATTGCCCAGAAGGTAAGAACTGTTCACATGGAGCACCATGGTTACATTCTGTACTCATTAGTGTTTGGTTCGACAGGTTTTTATTTTGGACCTTCACAAATAGCAGGAGGTGATTTGCTTTCCCTGTTGATTTTTTAGGGTTTTGTCTGTCATCTTTTTATGAGGCTCGTTTCCACTAAAGTCTTAGAACCTGCAGGTATCCAACTGATGAGCTCCCTAGACCCCAGAGGCTATCCAAAGGCTGCTTTCTCTTCACACCCTTCTCTCCCTGTCCCCAATTTGAAATCTTTTCAAATAACTCTGACTTATATACTTCAAAGATAGATGAATCTTTAAGGCAACTAAGTTTTCTTTAAGTCTTTTATGTATAATTATGATGAAATGGTAATGGGGCTCTTAGTGTTAGGTGGAGCATTTTTCTTTAATAGTGAAGTTATTCATTCATTCAGCCCATGTACCTGGTACTGTGCAAAGCACTGAAGTTATAGAGATTGTAGACCCTACCCTTGAATCAGGAGTAGTTGACAGTCAAATCTGACAGACCCAACATGATGTGGTAAGTCCAATCATGGGGGTATACAGTTCTTGGACTCTCGAGTTAGTCATATAAGCTCTCCAAGCCTCGATTTCCTCATTTCTAAAAAGAGATCTGCCTACACTCAGCGTTTTTGTGAGAATGTCCTTTAATTGAATCGTTTTTTGTTTTGTGTTGTTTGTTTCCTTAGCATTCCAAAATATTCTTCAAATCTAAGTACAATACAGATGAGATTCATTCGAGGAAGATAGGAATTTGCAAACTGAAAGTCTAGCTTCTTATGAACAGTCAAGAGTTCATAGTTCTGAATATCTGGAATACTGGAAAGAGTTTAAAAGTGGGAGGCAAGTCCATGCCTTGCATCTAGAGGATAAATGTGTATATTTGTTGAATAATAAATAAATAAATGCATCTCAGATTTGCCCCCTCTACCTCATGGGCACTGAGCCAGTCTTCCATCCCATCACTTCTTGGTATGATTTGAGTATAGATTTGAGTCAGCTGTTTTTGTCCACTTGCACTATTACTGTGGTCTGACAGGTTCTAGAATGATTTTTGCCTGTCTGACTTGTGTGTGTTTTTGGATGAAGTGTGGGGTTGAAAGTGGTTCTGATGTAAACAAAATGTTGAGAGCACAGTGGCTGCCCAGCCGTAGCTACTGTAGTGATGTGCTCTGTAGGACACTTGATCTCCTTCCCATGTGGTATTATTCTGGGTACATTTAAACATTTTTTTTTTAACAATGTAGTTCTGTGCTCCAGTTAGATAAGTTAACCAAAATATATTTTTCAATCAACTTCCTAAGACTATATATTCTGAAAGTGAGTTTGCCTTTACTTTTTTAAATGTCCAAGTTGTAGTCATATCCTTTCTGAATAGTGTTGAGGGAACTTGAAAGTAGGTTAGACATCATGTTAAGATAATAGATCTAGGTTGTAATTACAACACTTAATCCACAGAAAGCTATTTCTTTGTAAATAAGTCATAATCAGTGTTTGCTGGTTTTGGATCTTAATACCTTGTTAGCTTATTTTTAACTTATTTATAAGCTATAACTTAAATATAAGCTAACTTGATAGCTTATATTTTCTCTGATTAATTAAAATTTATAATTGAGAGCCATCATTTTTTCTACTTTTTAACTTCATTTTTTCCCCACACACTAGTAGTTGATTTTGCCTTTCAGCTATTTTCCAACATGAAATACAGTTTTGTTACCACTTAACCAAACATTAGTATGTCTGACCTTGTTCTCCACTCCATACCCCATGCCGTGCTAGGTGCCAGGGTGCCAGGTGTCTTGGCAGCAAACAGCTGATGTCAGATGTGGCATGTTAGCCAAAAGTGACAGGTTTACTTCAAGAGTTGTGGAGAAGGAATATTTTTTTGTACATATTGAAATTAACATTTGTTTTGAAGAGCATCACACAAAATTTTCTTCAGTTTTTAGAGTAAAAATCATTCTCCTACTTGTAGTATCTGCTTCAAGTTGCCATATTGCCAGGGTTACATGTCTTTTCTCTCTCCTCTCTCTCTCCTTTCAGGTTTACTAGTTTGAGAAGTAAAGAAGAAATTAAAAAAAGGACAAAACCTCTTTGGGATTTAGATACTGAGAAGTTCTACTCCCGTAAATGACTTGTTCCTAAATACTATTCCTAGTATACTTCACTCAAATTTTTATCTTGGCAGAATGACATATTACCACACACCAGAGGCTTCTACAAAGTCAAAGCCTCATATGTTAAATCTGATGCCAAGCTTTGGAACTGCATAATAACTATTATTACTAAGGAAGAAAAGAATGTCAGAGGTCTACTATACTTCCATCAAATTTAAAGTACTAAGCTAGGAAAAGAATTAAGCATTTGTTTAATTTTTTTTTTCTGTAGCAGGACTGGAAATCCCCCTTTTTATTGCTTTTTGCCTGACACTTCACTCATTTATTTTCAAGGGATTTTGTCTGCCCAAAGAATTTATGGAAGATTCAGCAGGAGAGGGAGCAACTGAGTTCCATGACTATGAGGGAGGTGGGATTGGAGAAGGTGACGGCATGAAGGACGTGAGTGACCAGATAGAAAACGAAGAACAGGTACGTTTTCACATGCCTGAAATATGCATACAGTTCACCTCCCTTTCCCCTTTCTTTTTAATATTTAAATTAAATGTCAGTGATTTTCAAACTGTAATCTGTGGAGCCCTAAGAATACTGGAGCTTGGGGAGTTGTATGTAAATAAAAAGCTTAAAGACCTCTGAAAGGAACTTTGCAACTCAGTCATTGGTTATGGCTATAATTTGAGCGGGAATTGACTTTAAAATTTTTAATTTTGAATGGGGAGATTTTTGCTGATAATTTTCTAGAGTGTATTTTTGGTAGTGATTGATTTAAGGATAAAAAGTTTGATTAATTTCAGTGATAATTGCATTAAATAATAATGCCAGTGTTTGTTATTAATAGGTTTTATTTTGTGTCTTTAAGACATGTTGAAAATTTTAATTTGTATTTTTTTAATTTTATTACTTTCAGTATACACTACATTGGTTAGACATTTATATAGTTTATAAAACGATCCCCCTAATTGCTCTTTCTCTCCTCTGGCTCTCCACCTAACCATTACATTAATGCTAACTGCATTCCCTATGCCATGCTCTCCATCCCTGTGACTATCAACTACTAATTTGTACTTCTTTGTATATTCTTTTTAAATTAAATTTAATTGATTAATTAATTTATTTTTTAGGTGAGGCAACTCTTGGTTGACCTCACAGATTGCAAGGACCTTGTCAGCTTACAATCCCTTATGTTTTTATTTTTTACACCTACAGCACCTGGTCTTCCTAGTGGTTTCCCATCTAAGTACTAACCAGGCCCGACCCTGCTTAACTTCCGAGATCAGACAGGATCAGGCTTGTTCAGGGTGGCATGGCCATAGACTGTATATTCTTTTCTGATTGGAGTCAAGAATGCCTTTGAAATATTCAGATGCTTTGGTCTAAGATTGTTGTGTTGTTTTTTAAAACAGCAGTCCCCAACCTTTTTGGCACCAGGGACTGGCTCCTATGAGAATCTAATGCCTGATGACCTGAGGTGCTGGTGAGGTGGTGATGCCAGCACTGGGGAGCAGCTGCAAATCAGATGAAGCTTTGCTCACTCACCCGCTTGCCCACTGCTCACCTCCTGCTGTGTGGCTCGGTTACTAACAGGCCATGGACCAGTACCAGTCCATTGCCTGGGGACTCCTGTTTTAAAATACCTATCATGGTATATGTATACATACAACTGTTAGTCATTTATATTAATCCTCTGTGACTTGAAGAAATAAAAAGTAATATAATTTCTTTATATTGTTAGTTTAAAGCAGACCATAAATTTCTATATAAGTAGGTTATAGCTATTAAAAATAAAGGAGCAAACTAAACCTCCTTTCTCTCTGAAGGGAAAACTGGCAAGAAATAAAAAGCCAAAAAGTAATGCTAGTGTTTATGTGGTGGGGCTCTGTGCTGGATATATATATATGTTATTTTGGCTTTTCTGTAGATCTCAAATTTACCTTAGTCAGCACATAGTACTTCTCTAATGGAAAGAAAATCAGTTAAAAGATAAATCGAATAGAAAAAGTACAACCCAATGCAAAAACATTAAGAGGGATAAAAAGCTATCAGAATGATTTGGAAGTATTAAATTATGTGTATTTATAGAAATGGTAATGAGTCAGATATGCAGAGCAATACTATAAATAAACAGAGGGAGATAGATTTATATGTATCAACGTGGAAATATATCTGAGACATTTTTTTAAGTTGAAAAACAAGTTGCAAAACAGTTTATAAATCATGTTTCTGTTTTTGTTTAAAATGATGTTGGGAGGCAGGTATTGATACATACTACTTATATCACTTTTCATGGTGTATTTATGGATAAAAAAATGCACCAGAAAGGTGGTAATTTCTTTGGGAATTTTGTAAGATGGCGGTGCCATAGGAAACTTACTCTTTCTGTTGTGCTTAGAATTTTGTTAATAACATTTTATTATTTTAGTTATTTTTAAAAAGGATTTAAAATTCAGCCATAATGAAAGATAACAATCATGCATCTTTTGCCCCAAATATCACAGAGTATGTAAAAATATATAGTTTAAGGAAAAGGGAACAAAATTACATTCACAGTGGGTTACTGTCTATGAGAGATCCAAGTCACAACGATAAGGACAGTATAGTAAGATTGATGGATTTTTTTTTTATCCTACAGACACCGAATATGTATTCCTTTTAAATACGGATTTTTTTTTTCACAATTCACGTGAAGAAAACCTTAGCAAAATTCTATATTCTCTAATCACAAATGCCTTAAAACTGGAAATTAACTGTAGAAATGTTAAAGCAAACCTGAAATCATGTGTGTGGTTATCTCTGTTGTTTTTCCTTTTTCTCTCCCCAGAGATAACTTTATACCATTAACCTTGGCATTTATATTCTTTTTAGAGCTGAGAAAAACATTAATTAAGTTACCTTTGTTTTTTGGTTTAGGCAGAAGATACATTTCAGAAGGGTCAAGAAAAAGATAAAGAGGATCCAGACTCAAAATCAGACATTAAGGGCGAGGATAATGCCATTGAGATGTCAGAAGACTTTGATGGGAAAATGCATGATGGGGAGCTTGAAGAACAAGGTTTGAGATTATCTGTCACTGCATTTTTGTTTTTGAAAAATAAGTATTTTATTCAGGAAATTACATGTTCCCAATAAGCAGTCTATTGTCCTATTATAATATTTTGGAACAACTTAGTTACTCTGCATAATTGCAAATGAAAACATCAGCTTTATGCATGTGCCATTACCATCTTCACTGAGGTAGAAGTCTAGAGTCAGTAAACTGAGACATTGACTGACATTGACATTGTTCTGGCTACCTCACGTGCTAGATGCAGTGAGTGTGTATTGCCCTTCAGGGAAGTCCAAAAGAACAAGGAGATGATCCCTAACAGAGCTTGGCTCTCAATTCAAAAATTAATTGTTCAGGGTAGTTTTTTTTTAAATAACTTTTTTTCCTAGTTACAAAAATAGTAGATATTTGTTGTAGAAAATTCGAAACAAAAATGCAGGAATGAAATAGATGCCCTTTAGGCCTACCACCCAAACCACATAATAAATTTTGGTTTATTTCTTTCATGTATTGCATATGTATACTCATAGACCATAAACAGTTCTATAGTCTGCTTTTTTCATTTAACATACTGTGAACATTACCCTGTCATTAAAGATTAAGAATATGATTTTTTACAACACATCATCTGTCATATGTTTGTACTGTAATTCAGCTTTTGCCCTAAATTTCTGTCCAAGCTTAATTTGAGATACAGTGTCTTATTCTAAGAGAAGATCTTGCAGAAATGAAAGCTGACTACAGAGTAGAAGTGTGTCCACCTGCTTGAGCAGCATAAGGACATAACCTTTGGCATAGGAGACCCTGAGCAAAGACAGTGGCAAGGAAATGCTGCTGAATTGAGCTATACACATGATTTTAGATACTGAATAAAATTATAGAGGTATAGTATGTTGGAGATGGGGGTGGAACCTTGGAAATCATGTCCGTTGCTATCATTTTACAGATAAGAAATAAAAAAATCAGTGCGGTTGCTTGGTCTCATGATGAATATTCTCCTAGCACTGTAACTAGATATCCTGACACCATTATAACAGTCTGTTAACATAACACTGCAGACTTTCTTGTTCCTCGAAACAGTTTGCAAAACACAGTAGGACTACTTCAGCAGATCTAAAGGCATCTGCCAGTAGAGTGTTCTGTAGAAGTAGGCAGTAAGTTCCAGGTTGGGCTCTTGCCACATAGTGGGTCCATGTCTCTCCTACACACACAGGACCAGGTCAGTTTGTGGATCTGCCTAACTGAGCTCTGTGCTTTCCCTTTCAGAAGAGGATGATGAGAAATCAGATAGTGAAAGTGGAGACTTGGATAAACAGATGGGTGATCTGAATGGTGAGGAAGCTGACAAACTAGATGAGAGGCTTTGGGGTGATGACGATGAGGAGGAAGAGGAGGAGGAAGAAGAAGACACTAAAATTGAAGAAACAGGACCAGGAATGGATGAGGTAATTAAAAATTCCCTCATCCCAAGTACCCAGGTTGAGAGGAGACAGTCTCCCCACCAACTACTGTCATTTACTGCTCTTTTGTCTTTGTTTTTCTTCTCTTTCTTCCATTTCTGTTTTCTTTTTTTTTTTTCTCCACTGTACCTTACTGATTGATTCAGAGCTAAAAGAGTAGTTTGACCTGAGCCATCTCATGTGTTATGGAGGAGAGACATTAAGAAGATTCTCTGCGCAGATTCTCTGATTCTCCTGTTGGCCACTGAACTTCTCCAGTTCTCTGCTTAGCACTCCCAGACTGATTGTGACACTGCAGCAGCACAGTGTGACCACCCCACTTCAAACACCTACTGTTACTGTGCTATCTGGTCAGACCCAGACTATTCCCTCCAGGTCATGGATGATGACCTGTCAGCTGGATATTTCCATGGGATAGTAGGCCCAGCAGGCAGAATTATACATGTCTAAGAACTATATTAGGTAGAGTCAACCTGTGTGAAAGCAGTTTCTTAGATTGAGAGTGATGATTTCATATTTTTTCTGCCTCTGACATATAGGAAGATTGTGGACTTGTTGCTAAAGATGACAACCTGAATTCTGGGAAATCGAACAGAGATAAAAACCAGCAAGATAAAAAGGAAGAAAAGGAAGAAGCCGATGATGATGGACAAGGCCAAGACAAAATTAATGAACAAATAGATGAGGTAATGAGCATTCAAAACTGATTCGCTCTCCCGATTCAAGGCCAGGGCCACTGCACTACACAGCTCTCAGGGCATTTCAAAGCAGTGTTTTCCTGTTCATCAATTGTTTTCCCTTTGTCTTGTAAAAGAGTATATAACAGAGCCTCTTATCAAGACATAAAACATCTTAACTATTGGTTACTAGTGTGGTATTCATACTGTTTAGGCTCATGCTGTAGTTTGGAAGCTAAAATCTGCAGTACTTTTCTGTGTTTTTTCTCATAAACTTCAGTTTCTTCTTTCAGATCAAGTAACATAGAACCTCTTATCAGTAGAGAAGCCACACAAGAAGTGAAGTTTGAAATTCCAACATAAAAATTCTAAAAATATTAGTAAAATTCTAATGTGAATTTTAGAGCAGTTGTATTCTCTCAGCATAACTACTTTGAGCTAATTTATATGTGAATGCTACTTTTTAAACATTTTAGTTCTTATTATTTATCCTGTTCTCTCTACTGTTTAAAGAGGGAATATGATGAGAATGAGGTGGACCCTTACCATGGCAACCAGGAAACACTACCAGAACCTGAGGCCCTGGACCTTCCTGATGATTTGAACCTAGACAGTGAAGACAAGAATGGTGGTGAGGACACAGACCATGAAGAAGGAGAAGGTGTGTCATTTGAAACCTAAAGAGTCCAGTTGGAACTCACTGAAAATTAGCAGTAACCGATTTCTCTTCAGGCTAGTGTCATGGCCAGGTCATAAATCATGTTGAGTCAGCTCAATTCCAGTTTGTGAAAATTGTTTGCTTTTTCTTTGTAGTGTTTCTCATCTGAGTTGACCTAAAGCTTGTAAACCAGCAGGTCTCTCACTACTGTCATTTCCAGTTCTGTGTTTAATGCTGCTGGGGGTTGCTTCATCACACATAGCTCCAACTCCCCACAGCCATCACTGTGTGCCCCATCTCATGGGTTGAGGTAAACACTGTGCAGTCTGGGTATACTTCTCACAGAGCCCAGTTACAGCTTTTTTAGGGAAATGATTATTTCAGTTATTGATTGTTATTGTTATGCTTATGTTGTGTTTAGCCTGAAATATGAAATCATTATAATAAGGAATGAAATTGAATGATCCCAAGAGAAATCAGTCACAAGGCACATGACAGTAATCTAGTGCCCTTGTCAATCATTCTTCAACCCAGGTGATTCCCTAAGAGTATCATCTAGTATTAGTTGGAAGCATTGTGGAGAAGGTGTTTCTGTAATAGTGGGCTTCTATCAAGGTGGGTAACCAGAAAGATGTGAGCTAGCCTCACTCTCCCTTTTAATGAATCAGTTACATATTTAGTATAGGTATTAAAATTTTTTTTAAATACCATATCAGAACAAAAATAGCAATTTGTAAAAGAATAAATAAGATAGTATTTATATACAAATTTCATACTAGAAACAATACCATATATTGTTTATTAGTATATCAAATGACGAGAATATGGAAAGGAAGAATATGCAGCTTCAGGTTATGATGACATCTAAGGAAATAGGAAGGGCAAAGGCCTTCAGAATCCAGATAGTTGTATTCAGAACCATTTATTTCTTAAAAACAAGAGACAGAAGTTTTACACAAGTGTGGCAAAATGTTTAACACCTGTTAAATCTGGAAGGTGAGTATATGTTTGCATAAATTTAAAATGCATTTTCCATGTTTAAAGTATTTGGTTAATAAAAATAAATTGTGAGCTTGCTACATAATTAGAACCATTTGGTGAAGGAATTGATATAGGCTTTCCTAATGCTCAGAACATTCTTTGATCTGTGAGTCTCTAGTTTACTTTTTAATATAGTGTAAGTTTTTGCTTTTGAGGCTATTTCATTAACTTATAATTTTGGAATCTGGCTTCAACTTAAGCAAGCAAGCATAAGAAAATTTAAAAAAATGAAAATCCACTGAAAGTGTAGTAAACCATTGCCCTAGAAAAACATCAGGCTCATTTAAAGCTTTTATATATATAAACTAAGGAGCAGTTATTTTAAAGAACTATTTGCTAACAAAGTAACTTCTGTAATGTCCAAAGTATAGAAAAGTTTTTTAAATAAAACTTTTTCAAATAGGATTGTTTCCATTTGAGTATGTGTTGTACTTTATATATATGGTAGAGAATGATGTCCACCAATTATTTCCAATGATAATTGAAAATTAGATTGTCATTTCTTATCTGTGATCTAAAATGTTCCTATTGCAGTGGCTTTTAGGATTTTTTAGTGGATTACTTATTTAAAGAATCACACCACCCAATCAATTTAATATGTAAATTTGGCTTAGAGCAGAGGTAGGCAAAGGTTTTCTATGAAGGGGCAGGTAATAAATAAATTAGGCTTTGTAGGCCATAAGCTGTGATAGAGGTCTCACATACTCAGTTCTGCTATTGTAGTGTGAAAGCAGTCATAGGCAGTACAGAATGGTTGGGGTAAACACCAAAGTAAATGAATGGATGTTGCTGTGTTCCAATAAAATTTGATTTACAGGAACTTGTAGATGCCGCATTGGGCTTGAGGGCTGGCCATAGTTTGCCAACTCCTGGTTTGAGAATAATAAAAAAACAAAACACTTAAGTACATCCCATCTTAAGAAATACATATTTTAAAATTCTTTGTTCCTTCTTTTTATATCTACCCAGAAGAGAATCCTTTGGAAATTAAAGAAAAACCACTGGACACTGAAGAAACAGGTCATGAAGCTGAGGAAATAAATGAGACTGAGCCTGATCAGAATGAAGGTCAGGCTCAAAATGAGCCTGAGGAAGGCCCCAGTGAAGATGACAAAATGGAGGGGGAGGAAGAGATGGACACAGGAACTGATGACCAAAACAAAGCCACAGCTGAACATCCTGAAGAAAGCTCAGAGGAGGAGCAGCAGTCTCTGGAGGACAGGGACAACAATGCAGAAGCCAGTGAGGAAAGTGCAGAGAATAGTATCTCTGTTGACCACGGTCTTCAGCCTGAGGTATTGTGAGATGTCTGGTTTGTCTTATATTAGAAATAATGAGAAATTATTAGTACCTCTAGAATCTTTTACAGTACTTTACCACCAGGTGGCGCGGTCAAGCAGCTTTCATTTTCTGTTTAAGACTCTCTCTGGCTGATCCCCTCCCTGCAGACTTCCCTTGGTGAGGAGTGGGTTGTCTGCTTGCTGCAGGGGTTCCCCACCTCATGTTCTTTCCCCAGAGCATTTAATGCTGTGTTTGATTTTCCTGAAGGAGGAGGAAAAAGAAGAAGGGGAGAACTCTGACACAGAAGAGGAGGTGCCAGAGGCTACAGAGAGGAAGGAGCACTACTCCTGTGGGCAGACCGGGGTGGAGAACGTGCAGAGCACACAGGCTATGGAGCTGGCTGGGGCTGCACCTGAGAAGGAGCAGGGGAAGGAGGTGAGGGGTCCCTGTTACCTCAGCCAGCTGCCTCTTAGGAGGGTCTCCCTCTCTGACCCTGTGTTTTATTTAGCAGTAGTTGGTTTATGTGTGATGTTTGTTGTTGACATCTAAAAGTTCATCTCTTGTTCTTTGAGAAAATGATCACAGACATTTTATATGCCAGAAGAAACCCTAGAATATTTTTTATATACTGTATTTAAGTGATATGCTTAATGAAAAGAGTTATTAGACTGGTAGTTTTCCGTGGGAGAATCAAGTTCATTTTATTTTTTAGAATGCTCTCAGGAAAAGAAAGGTAGAATTCAGACTTGATGCAATAATGTGCCTCTAATAGTGCTTCCCTTTTCCTTGCTGTTCACCAGTCTTCTAAACATTTTAATTTAGAAAGCAAGGCATTTCTTTATTCCTTGATGTAAAGTGATGTGTTATGTATATGGCTACAGTTAAAGGCTTCTGGCATGCTATGGAAAGAGCACAAAATCAGAGGGCTCATTGTTACTGTGGTTACTCTGCCAGCTTCTTAAGCCTCTTTAAGCCCCAGTTTTCTCACTGGTAGTAACAGCTCCACTCCATTTATTGAACACCCATTAGATGCTAAGCATTCTCGTTACTTGAGCAAGTCCTTCTCATTACTTCAGTAAGTTTTCTCCGTAGCTCTATAAGATAGCTGATATTATTGTTCTTATTGACGGTTTTCTCCACCTTATATTTTTGTTAAATAACCCTCAGTAAAGTTAATTGGAAATCTCAAGGGTACACAGTTGGTTGCTGATAAAGCCTGGTTTCTAATTGAGGTCTGTCCTGCCTTCAGAATAAGCCATTACACTCCTGTAAACAAAGAACTAATCAGCCTTGCAAAGCAGAGTCACCCAAGAGGGTAACAGATCCAGGTCTAGATGCTCCTGTTTCTGCCCACAGGCCAGGCTTTAGTCATAGATGAGTTCCAGAGCAGGCAGGCAGGTGTGATTATTTGATTCTGACATGAGAATAATGGTGAGAGAAGTCATACACAATGCAGCGCAGTAATCAGGTGCTTGGTAGCTTCCTCCACCCTCATTATTTTATGGCTTGGATTTTATAGGAACACGGGAGTGGATCTGCGGATGCAAACCAGGCAGAAGGCCATGAATCCAACTTTATCGCTCGGTTGGCTTCCCAGAAACAGACCAGGAAAAACACACAGGTTTCTATGACTTTTCAACTAAAGTGAAGTGATTTAAAAAAAAAAAAAGGAAAAGCCTCCTTCCCTGCATTTGCCATTCCTGTTCTGCTAGACATGATGGCAGCCCTGCCAAGCAAACCAGGACTGTGGAGCTTTCCCAGTGGAACCCTGTCACGGGGCTTCTTCACTAGGCAGGGATGTGAACACGCTCACCCTGTTCCAGTTACGGAGCCTGAGAACCTGGTGCTGTGCGCTGCTGCCCAGCACCAACCAGTATTACCCTTTCCACTGTCCATAGTCTTTTGTGTTTTAAAAATAAGGGTTTTTTTAAAAAATGGGATGTAATTTATGCACGTGGTACAAAATTAGTTTATAAAAACCAATCCCCTAGAAAGCTTCCGTGCTATCCCTGTCCCCAAGCCACCCAGGGACCCTCCCTAAGGCAAATTGGTGCTACCAGTTTTGTATTCTTTCAGAGATCTTTTCTGCATATATAAGGTGTGTCTGTTTCTTCTTTGCCTTTATTCAGATATAAAAGTGTATCAGGGAATGTTGTGTATATGTATATCAAGATCTGCCTGTTCTTTTTAACAGCTGCATTGAATTCCATTTTCGTACGGCTGTCCCTGATTTATTTAACCAGCTCCCTATGGATGGACATTATGGTTATTTTTTGTCTTTTTGCTCTTACAGACAAGGCTTTGAATTATTTCCTTGTATTTCCCACAGAGTTTTAAGAGGAAACCTGGACAGGCCGACAATGAACGCTCCATGGGTGATCACAATGAGTATGTGCATAAAAGGCTGAGGACTGTGGATACAGACAGCCACTCTGAGCCGGGGCCCTCCCAGCCCCAGCCCCAGGCCCAGGTGGAGGATGCAGATGCATTTGAACACATTAAAGAAGGAGGTGACCCTTACGATGCACAGACCTACGGTAGGTATAGGAAAGGCTTGTCCTTTGCTCACTGAACATTCTTAGAGAGCTTATGCTGTATGACTATGTGTCTGCCAGGTGTTATTACAAATTCTTTTTTTGGAGGGAGGGGAATGCCTTTTTAAAACTATTTTCTCTCTAATATCTGCGCACAGATATAAATTATTTTTGGTTTAAAGATACCTGTAGCCAAGTGCAAATGCTCAGAGTTTCTGGGTCTACTATAAGCCTATTAAATATCTTTGGTAACCATTGGCTATATCCAAACTCGGTGCTGATCTCAGGGTGTCTGAGTACTGGATATTTCTTCATAGTCAGTCACCTTGAGGTTGCTCCCTGGAATGGCAGGAGCTGTGAACTCGAAAAATACGTTTTCTCTGTAATTGAAAGGGGGAGGAAAAAAATCTTAACATCAGTCTCCTCTTCTGGTTCTTGGTGACTTTTCACTGTTTCATTTCTAACATGTAAAGTAGTATTGATAATATCTACCTATGAGGATAGTACAAAAAGATTGCTCTTCTGTGCCTACTTGTTAGCAAAATAAAGCAGTAATAATAAAGCTACCATGCTTTGAGCTTTTACTTTGTGCCAAACACTATTCTGAGCTTTTACTGCATGGTCATGGAATTTCTACAGTAATCTCATGAGCTAGGTCATTTCCATTTTATAGATGAACACAGTGAGGCCAAAGAAGTTTAAGAACTTGTTCAAGATCAGAATGCTGGGATTCTCACGTTGGTCTTTCTATGCTCCATGTTGTATTCTTAATCACTGCTGTTTCTCCACCCATAACTTAGTAATGGGAGATAATTCCATTAGCTGCTCCGAATCATGTGCCCAGTCTGTTTATTCTGGTTTGGTCTCTGGTCATAGTAGTAATAACCCAGCTAAGCATCCTACTTTTATGGTCCCATGTATAGTTTACACTATATCCTTGTAGCTTCTGTCGAGGGTAGAGAATAGGCAGCTACATTAGTAGGTCAGTAGGACATCTTGGGCACAGACAAGTCAAGCACTTTGTCCAAGCCACATAGCCAGTCAGTGGCAGAACCAGCATTAGTAGAATCTTGGAAGCTAGACATGACAGAGACCACACCCACTTATGATTACTTTGTTCTGCAAAGACGTAGGCTTTCTATGTGTGTGTGTGTACTTTGTTGGCAGACGTAGCCAGCATGGAACAGCAACAGTCTGCAAAAGACTCCAGCAAAGATCAGGAGGAGGAGGAGATAGAGGATACCTTCATGGACGTGGAGGAACAGGAGGAGCTCAAAGCAGTAGACATAGAGCAGCTGAAGCCAGAGGAGGTCAAGTCGGGGGCCATGGCAAGCTCTGGTGAGTCCTACAGGGGGAACAGACCCCTTCTGAACTCTCTCTGGCTTAGAGAAGTCTCTTCTTTCGAACTATAAGTCTAGTCTGGTCTGTTATTTCCATGTCCTAACCCATGGCTTAGACATTCATTTGCTTATAATAATTTCACTATATTTTGTTAGGGAGTGGAAAGGCAGAGGAGTGGTGTTGCAGGACACTGTCTTTCAAGGAGACCTCTGAAACTTGAGTTTCAGACAAAATCCCATTAGTCTTTTTAAAATTGATCACTTACTCCAGTTGTGACAAGAAATATATTCTTGATTGTTAGAGAAATAGTGTTTTCAATTATTTGAACATAATATTAACATAAAATGCAGTAAAATATTTAAAGAAATAGAATGAGGAAAATGCATATCAGAAAGTAACCAGGCTCCTTACATAAAGTTCCATTTCATTCTAAAAAATTCAACATTAAAAATAACTATCAGCAATTTAAAAAAAACTATCAGCAATAGAATAAATGCAAATTCAAAAGTTTTTTTCTTTGGCTCCCTTCCTGTCCTTTCCCTGTGTTAGAACTACTGACTGGCCATCACATGACAGAGGAAAGGCACAGCTCTGTGATTAGACTTCTCTAGATCGAAACCCAGACTTTACCTCTTACTCACTTTACAGGTTGATGCAAATTATTCACCTTTTCTTTGCCTCAGTTCCCTTATCTATAAAAAAGAGCTTTGATTTTAATTTTAACTTTTATCAAAGTTAGACCTGCGCATAGTTTAAAGAATCACATAGTTCTACAAGGTTTGTCAGCATAACTATAGTCTCCCCTATTCTCATCTCCCCAGAACAGCCACCTTCAGCATCAGGGTGGAGAGGAGAAGTTAGGGGAATAAAAATTGATAATGACTGTCTCAAAGAGAAAGAACATGTGGAAATATGTTGGGCAGTCAATGAATGAAGTTTTAGTAGTTCTTAGTATCAAAAGGCAATAATGAAGGCTTAGTCTTTATGTTAATATTATGGTAAGTAAAATTATGTCTTTGTATAAAAATAGCCTTTGATGAGATGGAGACCCAGACCATTAAAACAGAGGATGACCAAGACCCCAGGACAGACAGATCCCACAAGGAGACTGAGAATGAGAAACTAGAGAGAAGCCAAGATTCAACCATTCATACGGCCCGTCAGTTCCTTGTGGACACGGTTTTCCAGGTACTAAAACTTTCATAAGTTACTGCTTTAATAAATCGGCAAAATGTAACTACTGGTTGCTTTTAAATCTTTGTCTTAAGAACTTTATGGAGCATCTGGTTGTTTCGGGTATCATATCCTTATTAAAACATTTAGGAGTACTATTGATAGGACAGGTGCTCTTTAAGTAGATAAAGCACTGTTCTGTTCTGACGATTAATCCTAGGGTCACAGTAGTAATCTTTACCCTCACCTGGCCATGATGGTGGGTCTGGTTCTCGGGCCTCCGGCTCTCAAATTTTCTCTTAACATCCACCATCCTTGTGTGAAGAGACTAGAGGACAGTCAACAGTTCATGTTAAGTAGCAAGAATGTGGAATCTAAAAAACAATAAACAAACAAACAAAATAGAAAAAAACTTATAAAGAGAACATTTTGATGGTTGCCAGATTTGGTGGGGCAGTGAAAAGGAGGAAGAGATTAAGATGTACAAATGGGTAGTTATAAAATAGTCATGGGGATGTGAAGTACAGCATAGGGAATATAGTCAATAATATTGTAATGACTGTGTATGACATCAGATGGGTGCTATATTTATCAAGGTGATCACTTTGTAGGTTATATAAATGCCTACATAGGAATCACAATGTTATACACCTAAAACTAATATTGTATGTCGATTGTAATTAAAAATTTCTTTAAAAAATGACTATTCAGAAAGTTTTTAAAAAGTCTTTGACTTAATGCCTGCATTTAGGAAGAGGTGAATAACTGGGTCATTTTCCCCAATCATTTGATTTAATGGCATCTGGATTAATCAAAGAATATTTTCATCATTGATATCATGTGAATTTGGTTTTGTTCTGCTGTGATGGATTTATAAATGTTAAAATTTCCTTTATCTATTTTGTCTCTCCTAATGGGAAGCAGAAGAATGGTTGTCTGGTATCTTAATGGGCCATTAAATTTGCTTGTTTTACATATCAGGGGTATGTATTTGGAGTTTACACTACAGGAAAGAAGGCAGCCAGTGATAGTGTTAGCACTTCCAACCTGAACTGCCTCTCATCTGTGGTTCTTTTCTTGTTAGCCCTTTTTAAAAGATGTCAATGAGCTAAGACAGGAGCTGGAGAGACAACTGGAAACATGGCAGCCACACGAATCTGGAAACCCAGAAGAAGTAAGTCACTGGTCTTTTCATAAAATATCTTGGCTTTTGTTCAGATACAGCAAACTTAATAGGTTCTTAGCTCCAGTAACCTTTGTAAAAGAGACTGAGTATATGGAGAATATAAGTACAGTCCTGAATCCTAAGTCTGTCCATTGCTTTCTGCCTGCTTTGCCACTAGACCCGTAGCTTAATTAAAACAACAACAAAAAAAATTGTTTAATTCTTTAACTTCCTTTAGTCTAAGAAAAATAGGGCAAAAATATACTGTGTCATCTTCAGAACAGGACACCTGGAACATTGCCAGCTGGCATATGTGGAATTGTAGATTGAACAGACGTTTCATTCTTAATGACTGCATCCTAAATTTACTCTACATATACATATTTTAGTTTTATATCTGTAATCATCATCCCCACCAATATGTGTATTGACTGCTCCATCATAGCTGGCAAAAAATCATGGAGCTTTGTGCCTAGGAAATAAGCACATTGTTGAGTGTGTTACTTAGGAGATTTGCACTTGTCACTTTTGCTTTTGAAACATGACCCTGAGAGCCCATGATTAAGTGGCTGGATCTGCTTGGCACCAGAATTACCCATTCGAAGCTCCCTCTTCACATGAAGGGTTCAGGTTGTGCTCTCTGTAGGAGATATGAATAAGGCATTGATTTGGTCATGAATTCTAATTTTTTTCCCCTCTTTAATTCCCTCCACTCCCCCACTTCCACCCCTGACTGATGGATGTTGCTCTCTCCCCTTCAGAACTGGATCTCTGAAGGTGGAGCATCTCCTCTCATGTGCTCGCGGTGCACACCTGGGGCCTGGCTCAATTGTGGTATGGTCCGTGGCTCCACCTGGGGCACGAACCCAGGACCTTCTGCATGTAAAGCAGATGTGCTAAGCACTACACTATGGAGCTACCCTCATGAATTCTAGTTTTTACTGCCTTAATTCTCAATTGGAACTGTGGATTGTGGTTTTGGTGGAAGGAGAGACATTTTTAATCAAGTGAATTAAATTGCAGCTTGCTAAGAGACGCTTTAAAGTGCTTCTGTTGAGAAAGTTTATGCAAGTCATTTTCTGCTACTTAGCTTTAAGCCTTCATCTTGCTGTAATGACTTTGGTTGGCTCTGACATTGTAAGGATAACTTACATGTGGTTTTTGTTGTCACAGGAGAAGGCTGCAGCTGAGATGTGGCAGAGTTACCTGGTCTTAACTGCGCCTCTTTCACAACAGTTGTGTGAACAACTTCGTCTCATATTAGAGCCTACCCAGGCAGCCAAACTGAAGTAAGTCTTCTCCATTTGACACACCTACAGTGCCCTTAAAAGATGGCAGTGTCACATTTTCCATGGAGTTCAGCACCTAACCGCTTATAGGTTGGCTTCAAGGTTACCATTTCTACTGCACAGGCATCAGTATGGTGTTCAGTATCCTGCTATCATGTTATCTCTACCACAGGTTTCTGTGAAGTTTAATATGAATAATTTCATTAATATCTGATGGGGAAATTGGCTGAGCCTTTATGTATGCATGTTGCTCACCCTGCTACACGTTGCTTTACTCACTTGCCACATGTTACATAGACCTTTTGGATAAAGTTATATCCCAAATCATAGCTTTAGAACATAAAGAGAAGCCAAGACTTAATATTCAATGCCAACATCTTGTTTTGTAATTTTTTTAAATGTCTCAATTTTTTTTGAACCTAATTATTGTTGCCATATATACAACCAGCTCTTCTGACTGCTGATCAAGATGACCCTGGCCCTTAAACCTTAATTGTAGTAACACTTGATTGTGCCAGGTTACTCATTCTTTGGTATAATTGGTAATAAGATATTATTAACGTGATTATATTCTTTAAAAAAATTCTTAAGGAATGAGCAGTTGACTAACCTTTGCCCCTTTGGGTAAATTTGATAGAGGAGACTATCGGACTGGGAAGCGACTGAACCTGCGGAAGGTCATCCCATACATTGCTAGTCAGTTTCGAAAAGACAAGATTTGGCTTCGGAGGACCAAGCCCAGTAAACGCCAGTATCAGATTTGTTTGGCTATCGATGACTCTTCTAGCATGGTAGACAACCACACCAAACAGGTACTAAAGAGTAGTAGTGGCAGTTCGATGAGAAATAAACACCTAACCATGTTGCATGGGCCACCAAATGTTTTAATTATGATCTGGCAAAAATCACTTTGAAATACCAATTAATCTGTTCTGGGAACATGAATACCATGTTTGAGAAGTCCTAAAATTTAAAGACTTCAAAAGGGCAATTTCAAGATGCCTCAAATATTTTGGCTCCATATTGTTATAGGTCTTTTATATTGTTTTGTTTCTTAGCCTTGCTATGCTATTATCTAGCTGCAGAATAAGTAAATCTTAACATGTATTTTCCACAAAATTTGATGTACTATTAAACTATTCTTTAGGCCATGCACATAATCTGAATCTTTTTTTTAAAAAATATATTCACTACATATTTAAGTCTTAAATTATGCAGTTAATGTTCTATCAATCAGTATTAACAAGACTTAGGGGCCTGGATAGAATTACTTATGATACCATAAGTAATAATATGGACACTGAAGTGTATATTGATTTTTTCAGTGATGCCATTATCCAGCATGAACCAGTGAGCAACCTAAAATCTATACATATGCTCTGCTGGAAAGTGTAATCTCTGAACCTGGGTTCAGATACCAGTTCCCCACTACCATGTGACTATTACATGAATTTGGGCAATTTGTTTAAGTATCAGTCTGAAAAATGAGGATTATAATAATCCCTACTTTAAACTCAGAGTTGCTGTGAAGATGAAATAAAATAATGGATGTAGAGCTCTTGGTTTAATATCTAGCTTTTGATGTTTTTAGTATATGTTAGTTGCTATAAGTGTCATCTTTTTAACTGAATTCAAAATTTAAAACTATGCTGTAATTTATGCATAGATTAAGTTGCTTGTACAGTCCTTACTCATAAGAGATTACTTTTTAGGTAGTCAAAAAATGACTTTTAAAATTAAAAATTTGTGGACCTAATCTCTCCAGATCACTTTCATTGGATGATGTCTAGAGCAGACCTTTCCTTCCAGTGTAATGGATTCTCAGTTTCGGCATTTGTGGTATTAGCCAGGACCTAACTAAGGCCACCAAAGCCTGTGGGTTGGTTGTGAATAGCTGTATTGATGGTGTTGAGTCATACACAAAACATTTTCTGTGGGAATCTTGGTATAGAAAAAGTTGAAAGGCACTGCTCTAGAGGATATTCTCATTCCTTCAACCTTTAACTTTGTTTCACAGCTTGCATTTGAATCTTTGGCTGTGATTGGAAATGCTCTAACCCTTCTGGAAGTGGGTCAGATTGCAGTGTGCAGGTAAGGGTGCCTTTTAAACCCATTAGGAAAACCAATCTTTGTTATTTTGTTTACATGACAAATAACCCTCATTGTATTTGGTTTTTCTCCCCCAAGTTTTGGAGAATCTGTAAAACTGTTACACCCATTCCATGAACAGTTCAGTGATTATTCAGGGTCCCAGATTCTGCGGCTCTGCAAATTCCAACAAAAGAAAACCAAGATTGCTCAGGTATGCTGACATCAAATGTATTCTGTATAGTTGTTCTTCCGGTTTAGGAGACATAATTTTTAGAACTGACTCCTCCCCAATATGGTATGAGGGCAGGTAAAATTTACAGTAAAGATTAGTCCTAAACCCCAGCCTGTATACCACTGGAAAAGAAACTTCCTTGGCATTCATTATTAAACATGGTGTAGCCTCTTTTTCTCAGTCTCTCAAGGGTCATTTTTGATTTTGTATCATTGATATTTTGGCTGTTTTTTGAGGCTGGAAACATTTTGAAAAGTAAACCATCTCCCAGTACCCTTATCATGTGGGTCAAGACCAGTTTTTCTCTCCCCCATTTAGCCTAGAGAAGAAATGATGTAAAATAAAGCCAGGTCGTGTCTGCTGCATCAGGCAGCTGTCACTAGTTTAGGCTAACATGACCCCACATCCGTAACTTATAGTAAGGGTTTATTTCTTATGTGTCATGTCCATGGTGGTTGAGCCAGTGACTTGCTCAGGATGACAAATTCAAAATATAGCATGAGATAGTTCTGATTCCTGCCCTCATTTAGCCTCTTTATGTCACACTGGACATTTGTTTTGGTTTTTTTTTTGGCTGAGTTTTCTTTAAAAAATGATAGCTGTTTTTGGGGAATTACTTATTATCTCCCCAGGGAAAGTATTTCTTTTCCTCAGAGGTGTCTTATAGAAAACTAGTGGGTTATATGCCCGAGACACACATCTGTTTGACAATGCCAGTACCCAAATATAAATGCCAAACAGTGGGTACTTTTCTACAGGACCCACTTGAAGGGACAGTTTGATTGCCTATAGATCTGACATGGTTATCTGATAACCACTTATATGTCAGAAGTAGCTTCAGACTCTCTGACAGTGGAAAGAGAATTTAAATAGATTTTGTCTATTTAGTTTCTAGAGTCTGTAGCCAACATGTTTGCAGCCGCCCAGCAACTCTCGCTAAACGTCAGTCCAGGTGAGCTACCTTCTTCTGCCTTTGGTAAGATGAATTTCTGTCGTCTGTATTTGCAATTTACTGCTTCATCTCACTGTACCCATCGCCATCTTTTAAAATGTATGCTCTATAGGAGAAGACATAAACAGGCGATGAGAGGTATTAGGTATTAATAGAATTTTTTATTCATTCAAAATTTTTTATCGAAACCATACTCCTGATCCTGAGGCTTATAATCAAGGAATTAGACACTGGTTTGTAATGAACTATGATATACATATCTGATATTGAGTTTAGTATTGTGAAAGGAAGGAGCAAAGTATGTGACATTAAGTATGAAGAGTATTAACACAGGAAAGCAGAAGAGGACATAATGCAGAAACCAACTAATCCAACCATGATTGGTTTCAGGCTTGAAACATACCAGTTCTTTATTTAGCTCTTTCCAAAAATCTCAGTCCTGAGTGTATCATGGATAAACCTCCTGTGTGAAGCAAATTTTTCATGCCTCTCAACACTTGCTAACCTTCCTTTACAAAGAAAAGATAGCCCTAAACCACTGTAATCTTTTGCTGGAAACATATAGCTAAATTTAAAAAAAAAAAACATTTAATTCATTTATTTTACTGGTCCCTTCTATTTAAATTTTTGTTTAAATCAATTTCAAGGAAAAACAGAAATCAGGTACACGAAATCAGCAAAAATTTGAAGGTGATGATAAGATGGAAGACACAGTTCCAGATTTCTGATTTGGGTACTTCTGCTCTGCTGCATTTTAATATTTTATATAGCTATAAATATGTATTTTAGTTCTTATATGTTGCTCTACAGTGAGGCTGATCTAAAGTCAACACTCCCTGAAACACTACTGGGAAATTGTTTTGTTGACAGCAGCTTTGTGTGGGTGTGTGCAACCTTGTCCCTGACTCTGGCATCTGAAGTAAGAGATCTTATTAGAGGCCTCTTTTGTGCCCAGAGTTCATCAGTTTTGTATCTCTTTGATGTTAATAGTTCAGAGAAAGCCTATGTTAATTTGTCTTACTTTAAGTCATCATTTGTTAAAAATGGATTTCCATTCTGTTTCCTTCCTCTCTTGCTGTATGTCCCACTGTAGACACTGCACAACTCCTCCTGGTGGTCTCTGATGGACGCGGCCTTTTCCTTGAGGGCAAAGACAGAGTCCTGGCAGCAGTTCAGGCTGCTCGGAATGCTAAGATCTTTGTCATTTTTGTTGTGTTGGATAATCCCAGTTCACGGGTGAGTGACAAAGCCACTTTTCTGAGGATAAAGCAGGGATGCCCTTCAGTCTGTTCTATCTGAAATATGGCCTGGGTCACACCATCATACTCAAAACTCTGTGCTGTCAGGCATTGTTTTAGGCACTTTATAAGTATGTTCTCATGTAACTTCACAATAACCCAGTAAGGTGGGCACTATGCCAACTCTTAGCAATGGGTCCTGTCCACTTGGTAATATAGTCAAGCCCTTCTAGTTACTTGTATTTCACCAGCGCCGGCAGAGCAGGAATCATCAGTTGCCAAGTGAAAAAAAACGGGGCAGTTCTGTTCCAGGGGAAGTGTTATCTCCACAGGTCATGGTAAGGCCTAGATAGCAAGATTTAATGTGAATTAGTCCACATTGAGAATGGGAAGACACCACTGTAGAGAAATCAAGTTTTCTTATATACCTTTCCCTCCCTTTTTGTGCCTATTCTCCTAGAAGGGGTGCTCAGAGATCTGCTTCCTCCTCAATGAGAGTTCAGAAAATTTTGTTTTACTTAGTAATAAAGGCTATTTTCATATGCAGGAATTAGACAAAAATGTCAGCAAAAGAGGTCATGGAAAAGCTAGCCAAAGACACTGATTTGGCTTTTATTTCAAAATGTCTTCTGTTAACAGGATTCTATCTTGGACATTAAAGTACCAATATTTAAAGGACCTGGAGAGATGCCTGAAATCCGATCTTACATGGAAGAGTTCCCATTCCCCTTCTATATAATTCTTCGTGATGTGAATGCGCTTCCCGAGACGCTCAGCGATGCTCTCAGGCAGTGGTTTGAGTTGGTGACAGCCTCTGACCACCTGTAGACCAGAAAGGCCACAGTCCAAAGGTGAACTTTCAAACCACAGTCAAGATACCACACTTCTTGTCCAGCTTCTACCTTATGGACAACCATTTCTGAACTCAGAGCTCTAAAACATTCTTTGTTCTTAGCTCTGATTTATAAAACTTCCTCCAACATTTACAGAAAACTGTATTGTAATGTACATTTTATTTTACATGATTTCAAAATGTAAAGAAAGCTCTCGGATTCCTTGCTTTGCCCAGGCCACCATTCTTGTAACAAAGCTGGGGCATAGCTGCTCTGCTACCTGTCTTGGAAGCCCGTGCCTGAGAGGAAGCCAACCCCACCCTTGGGGCCCAGCTGCCTCCTTCCCCTCGCAGGGACCCTGGACACCTGCCTTGAGGAGGTGCTGCCAAAAGCATGGGACTGTGCCAGTCCTTTGGATAGAGACCTGAAGGAAGCTGTCCTTTTGACCGCCCCCCCCCCCGCCCCAAGATTTGCCCTTGCCAAGCCCACAGTGTAGACCTAAAAGCCCTCAAGTGGTTGAGACAGCTGCAGTTTTCAGAGTCTGAGTTGTGTATTTTCTTACCGTGCTTCATGTGTAAAGAACTACCTTCTCCTCAAAGGCAGGAAGATTCCTGTATCTGTGTGCTCATAAAGCAACTAGATATGGAAATTTAAGTAATCAAAAAAATGATCCTTAGGCTCTGTAAAAATGAAGTGGCTTTCCAGTGTCCTTCACATTTGCTGCTTTGGGAGACGACTATGCAATGATGGAAAGATGATTTTCCCTTTATTTCATTTTCTCAGTGCCACGGTCCCTGTTGTAGTAATTTATTTCTTTAGTTCATTTTTTTCTTAACAGTTAAGGGAAAGATTCATTCCCCACACTGCTTTCAAGCTGGACCGAGCCAGTCATTCTGGAAAAGATATGCTATATATAGCCAGAAGAACTAAGCAGCTACATCAATTTTTTTCCCCCCACTGAAAATACATCAACAGTTTTTAGGCAGTTTTTACTTGGCCAGAAAGCAGTGCTTGAATACTTGAAACTGTGTGCTGTGTTCTATTTAAGTTCTGTCAGAATGTTCTTTTGTAGACAGTAGGCCATGATGTAATCGTCTATCTCCACATGTTATCAAGTTACACTGTGAAGTCTGCCACCCTTTTGAGGTGGTCATCAAAGACTGCTTGTTGTTTAACCAAGTGTCCTAAAGCATGGATCTGATGTTATATCATTATTTTTTATTCTAAAAAGCTATGCAGCTTATATTCTGAAAACTATTAAAAATATTTACCACTGGTGATGTAATGTGTGATCATTCTTAACAGAATATGACAGGAGTATAAACAGTAGACTAAGAGAATGAGCTTATCTGCTGGATTAGTCAGCTGTTACTAGTTTAGGCTAACAAAACCCCACAACATCAGTGAGAGTAAGGATTTATTTCTTACTTGTGTCATGTCCATGATGGGTGAGCTGTGGCATGCTGGCTTCGTGGCAGAGGAAAAAGTGTGAGTTGGTGGAAACACAGGGGCTCAAAGTGGTCCAGAATGACATGTTTCTTCCTCTGTGGAGCAGGAAGGTGACCTTTCCATCAGGGTTGGATCTGTTAGGGAAAGACACCAGCATGATGATGGTGTTGTAGTCGGTTGTCAATTACAGGTAGATATGATAGACTAACTAAACCAGAGCTTCCCAACTGGTTGGTGTGGTAAGATAGTGATTCCCTTGGCTCTAGAACAGTTCATATGGTCTGGGACAGTAGGAATTCAAAGCAGCTACTCAAGAGTACCATTCTCAGCTTGTACTATGACAGAGAAAAGGGTTAGGAAGCATGGGAGCGATCACAGGAGACTTACCAGGAACTGATGGGGTGGAGGTGAAGCAGACCTTTGCCCAGGGTAAAAGCTTGAGTCACAAGTTACCAAGGATAAGCTTACACACACACACACACACACACACACACACACACACACACACACACACACACACACACACACACACACTCTCACACTCACACTTAACCTGGTGGTCGACCTTTACATCTGCCTTTCTTCAGCTTCATGCAAACTCCAATCTCATCTGCTCTAACTTCTGGATATTTATCTTGTCTTCCCTTGTTTTCCTCTGACTGCACTGAGGCTAGAATTCTTTTAAATCTGTAAACTAGAGTACTTAAGTACTATTCCAGACTAATCACTTTGCTAGTTTTGCTTCATCCTACTCACCACATTCAAGATCTTTCAAAAGTTCCTCCAGATGTCCCTGTTTTTAAGACAGTACTATTCACTGCTTTTTAGCGTGACCTGACTATGCTGTCCCTTTTCTCCCTGCATCCCCACCACACTATTTTGACCTGGTCACTGCAAACCACAGAGGCCCTAGAATCTGCCAGTGTCCATGCATTCTTTGGAATTCTCTTGCCTACTTTGTCTTTCTGATGAACACCTAGCTCAGATAAACCCTCCAGGAAGAATGAGCTCCCATGGAATGAACCTTGATGTCACCTATAATACTGCATTGGACATATATGTTAAAAAAAAAAAAAAGTATTCCTGCCCAAAGCATGAGGCTAAGGACAGAGAGCATATATGACTCATGACAGTATTACCACTGTCTAGCATAGTGAATGTTTCTGGATGGTAAGAAAAATAGTTTTAAAATGTCTATTCTCACATATTTATTAATTTATAGATTCAGCACTACCAAAATTTTAATAAAGGCTCTAAGATGATTTAGAAATGTTACAAAACATTTCTAAAGTTCATACAGAACATTAATAACAGAAGATTCTTACAAGAAACTACAGGGGGAGTATTCCTGCCAAATAATAACAAAATTTAAGAGCAGTATGATAGATCCAGAAGAAATAACCTGAAAAGATTATTCAAGTCCTAAAAGCACCATATGGGCATCTAAAGCTAGAAAGAGGAATAAATTATTTTTAAAATGATGCTGAAATTACAGTTTAGCAGCTGGAAAAGAATTTACATCCACATCATGCCATAAATCTAAATTTCTAGATGGAGAAAATATTTTAAACATAATGAAAAAGTAGCTTAAAAGAATTACAAGGTGCTTAAGGAGAGATAAAATTGAAAAGCCTTAAGAAAAACCACATTATGGTATAGAAACTTAAAGCTATATAAAGGACTAAAATAAAAAATAGGCAGACAGCCCACATAAAATTAGGACAAAAGTCCTGAGCAGCATTAATGGACCAAAATCATGACAATACACAAAAGTGGCAAGGGATAGTTAACTGCTAATATTTAGAAGAAAAGGTCAGCAATGAATTGCTGTTACTAATTAGACAAATTTTGAAAAGTGTTTATGGGGTTAGCCTGGCAATATTCAGACGAGATCGGGCACATTCAGGGTGGCATGGCCGTAGAGCCTGGTAATATTCAAAAAAGCTCATTAGAGAACTTATATGTGCCAGGTGCTGTTCTCAGTGCATTATATACACTACAACTCTGAGGTTGATGCTATCATCTCACTTCTAGATGAAGAAACAGGCCAGGAGAAGTAGCCAGAATGACTAGGAAAAAGCATCAAAGATTCCAAAAAGCGAGGCAATGGGTAATTGAAAATTTTTGGCTGTATTTTAATTTGGAACAATCCTATTTGGAAACGTTAGATAGCAAAGATTCACTAACCTCACTTACATAACCTAAGGGCTTGTGGTGTGTGTTGTGGGGAGGACAAAATAATTATGATAAAATCAGATCTTAGAGCATAGGGATGTTCGGTTCCTTGTTACTAATGATACAAAAATTTTAAAGGCGCAATAGGGGCAGCCCTTAAAACCTGGTAACTAATGAGGATCATGAAGACTACCATGGCACAGCAGGGAAATGACTGCAATAGAAAAGAGCAGGATGAAAATGATTTTAAAAAAAGACAAAGGAGCAGGATGCAAATTTTAAAAGAAATTAACATTTAAACTTCTAGTATTTCTAACTATGCACATTTAAGAAGCTCAAAAGGAATACACTAAAATATGCACCACTCATCACCTCCAAAAAACAACTTCCACTTAATGAAACTCACAACCATGTGCTAGGAACTGCTATATGCCTTACCATTTCTATTTCATTATCCTAACAGTTTTTGACACAGGAATTGTTATCACATTTTAGAGGTGAGAAAATTTAGACTAAGACAAATGAAACTTCTCAGGGCTACAGAGCTCATAACTGGTTCCAAACCCATGGGCTTCAATCACGACTGACTGCCTAGCACCCCAAGCTGGCACACAATCCGCAAGCGATCTCCCAGGAAACCGAGCTCGCCCCGCCCCTGGTCATTTCTCCACTTCCGCTTCTGCGCACTGTGGCTCTAGGGGGGGCCACGATGTCTGGAGGACATGGCTACTTCTCGCTTACCCCCAGCGACGCTAACGCTAAAGCAGGTACCAGCTGTTCTCGTGAGCCTTCTAGGACAGCTTTCCCGGGTCTGAGCTCAATTCTGCGTCTCTCCCTACACCCAATCTACGGAGTAGGTCTGGGGAGCGACTGGGGCGGGTGACCCTGCACGCGCTCCCTCGATGATTGGCCTGGGCCGGAGAGGGTGGGGCTTCCCACCGGGGTCGACTGGAAGCGCGGGGTGCAGGGAAGGGCGGGGAAGGCAGAAACCTGTCTTCCAGTCCTGGATGCAAAAGGCAGGCCAGATTCTAGATCTCGTGGATCCCTAATGCCTTACCTACCCAGTGGCAGCGGTGAAAACTGCTCCGCCTGTTGTTCTGAGCTATGGTAAAGAACAAATGAGGTTACCAAGGGGTTAACAACTGCATTAGTTTAGAAAAAGTGCTGTTACTGTGGTTACAGTTTCCAGGAGCCTAGTAGCCCTTTTTCTGCCCAGCCAGTACTTTAAGTGTTTTAAAAATAAATAAATAAGTGTGTGTGTGTGTGTGTGTGTGTTTATACTTTTTTTTTTAAATTTTTTGCTCTTTTCAAAACTGGGGACCAAAAGAGAAGTCATCTCATTACAGTTTAGTTTGCTAAGTAGAGCCCTCTGGGATGTGGATTGTACAGTTGTAACTGCCATTTTTCTTCCCCTGTACAGTTCTTGAGAAGACAGCAAGTTCTTCTTCTCTACAGAAGGATTTTGCAAGCAATTCGGCAAGTTCCAAATGATTCTGATCGCAAATACCTGAAGGACTGGGCAAGGGAGGAATTCAAAAGAAACAAAAGTGCCACAGAAGAGGTGAGAACGAGATTATGGTGAGGACAGGCCCTGACCCTTTTGAATTGATTAGTGATTTTTAAAAATATTTAGTAGACATCTGGAATATAAATTTCACTGAGATAGTATATCTTGGTCATTGCTCTTAATGTTACTGATTTTCCACTTTCTTAAATAATACTTTAAATATCTATACTCTACACTAGCATCACCTGATCTTTGTCCAACCACACACACACACACACACACACACGAAAAGATTATAGATATTACAGCATGATGGTATAGAAGTATGACTCGGACGTATGAAAGCATGCCAGACAATGTGCACCTCTAATTCTTACCTTTTGGCTTTCCTGATATACTGCAATTCCAAATGTCAATACTGGTTCTTGACTATAATAAAATGGTAGGGCCATACCTTGTATAACCAGGTAAAACAGTGACCAGATTTCACTTTCTTCTACAGGATACAATCCGGATGATGATTACACAAGGCAACATGCAGCTCAAGGAGTTAGAAAAAACACTTGCTCTAGCAAAATCTTAACTGTAACATTATTCTGAAAGATTTTCAGTCTCTATGTGTTTTTTCTTGAACTTAGGCTTAACAATGGGCATCCTAAAGCCAAGCCAAACTGTATACAGTACTCAGGCAAAATAGCAGAACATAGAGCATGGCATGTCACCAAGAGCAAAGAAAAGCGCATCAGAATAATTGCTTTAGCACCCAAAAACATAACTCTGCATTTTGAAAATGATTCTGGATTTGTCAGCAGTTTTTCTAAGGAGCAAAAACCAGTATGACGGTTTAGCAAGTAAGTAAAAAGATACTCAACACTATTATCCACCAGGGTAATGCAAATCAAAACCACAGTGAGATACTACACATCCACTGGAATGGCTGTATTTAAAAAGGGAGATAACACTGGTGAAGATGTGGAGAAATTGGAACCCTCATACCTTGCTGGTGGAAACGTAAAATAGTATGTCCACTTTGGAAAACAGGTTAAATATAGTTTCCCAATTCAGCAGTTCTACTCCTATGGTTATAACCACAAGAACTGAAAACATAGGTCTACAAAAAACGTGTATACAAATGTTCACAGCTCCATGATTTCATAATAGCCAAAAAGTAGAAACGATCCAAATGTCCACCAACTGGTAAAATGGATAAATAAAATGTGGTATATGTATACAATTCAGCAATAAAAAGGAGTGGAGTACTGATACATGCTACACACGGTTGAACCTTGAAAACACTAAGTGAAAGACACCCATCACAACAAAAGATTCCATTTATACAAAATGTGTAGAATAGGCAGAAAGATTAATCGTTGCCTAGGGTGTTGGTTGCACAGTTCTGTGAATATACTAAAATCCACTGAAATGTACACTTTACATGGATCATGTGAATTATACCTCAATAAAGCTGGGTTTCTTTTTAAAATTTTTAAATTGAGATATAATTGACATATAACATTGTATAACTCAATACAGCTATTTTGAAAAACAGTATGAGATGTAGGATTTGAGGTGTACTGACCTCAGGAGATATCCTGGAACTTTCTTGAAAAGTCTTTCTGTATTACCCTCAGGGTTATTGAGGTATGTTCTTCAGATCTGCCATGATCTGACATTCTGAGGGCTCTCTGAAAGACCACCACTGGGAATCTAGATCTTTGTTGGGAAGAGAAGAGAAGAGAAAAGCTTAATGAATACCTTGCAGCATTTACCAAAAGAAAAGGTAACTAACTACTGGATGAAACTAATGCAGTCACCTCAATATCTATGTAGAAGTAAAATAAATTAGGAAAGCTCAGTGCAGTAGGTTCTCCATCCGTGACAGGAAAAAGCAGTTTGAAGAATACACTGGAGACACTTTTGAAAGAGACCAAATGTATAACACAGTTAATTTGCTGAAACTGAAAGCTTGTGGTAAGAGGCTAGGATTGGCAGACCTGCAGACCTAAGTCCTCTGTTCATCTACAGAACAGATCTAAAAAGTTAATCCACGAATCTGACCAGCACCTGAAAGATGAACGAAAAATTATGCTGAATGAAAAATGATGTCTAGTATTGGACTATGTGCTGATGGTGGCATGTCAATGACCTACATTGCCAGGGTCCACCTCCATGTCACACAGCCTCAGAGCCCACAGGACAAAATAATTTGAATACCCTTCTAAAGGGTAATCTACTAATTCAAAATGTTTGCATGAGACAATTTTCAGATTTTTATAAAGATGTATGTTAGAGAATCTACTGCAAAGCCAACTGATGAAAAAAAGCATTCAAAGTTTCTAAACAGAGCACTTTAGAAATATTCTTTGTGTAGCATGATTGACACACAAACTCAAATACATGTTGTCTCTAGTAAATCTAAACTCTCAAAGCTAAAAATCATCCTATGAGGTATAAAAGTCAGTGACTTGGTGATGTTCTTCCTAGCAGTGGAAGATGTAATAGGCATTTCCGATTTGAATTTGCAAAATGCAAACGCCAAAGACAAGAAAACCAAGGATTTTTTGTTCATTTTTTTAAAGTGAGTGAAACACTGAAAATTTCTTATCTTATAGACGATTATAACAGTCTTTTACATTTGTCTCTACAGAACAGCTTAATTTTATTTGTTCACTTACGTGCTCTGATTATCCTGACTGAATTAAAGGCAAACTCTCTTGTTTAGCCTAAGAAGATTTAGCAGTTTCTTCTCACATATGGAACCATGTTAAGATGCTGGCCATAACAGAACTGCTGGTGAAACATTTTATTCATTATTTTTATCAATATTCTGGATTAGACAAATTACCTTCCTGGGTGTTCTCTGTAAACTGTACTCCTGTTTGAATGTGAAAGTTTTATTCCTAAAGTTTAAATCTGAATGTTCATCTTATGTATTTGAACTAACAATAAGTCAACATTTTTATATTAAAATTTTAACCATAAAAGCTTTACAGCAAATGAGAAGTGGCTATGGGTATTTATTATTTAACATATGACTGTCCCTGTGTCATTTCCCCCTTTTAAGTGTACAATCGTGTTGGAAATTTTAAATTCACAGCATTGCTGTGAATGTGTCTGCAGAGACAGATGACTTTGTGATATTTGAGGAAAGCAGAACATATTTCCTGGTGTTAAGTATTTTAAGTTTTACCAGCAGATACTCAGGAGAGGCTGAGAGGCAGAGACCTACACTTACCTAAATTTATCTTTTATGAAGGAAAATGCTAGTAAAAGAAAACCAAGAAAGCAGTTCACATCTACCTTGGGAGAAAAAATTGGGATTATGTAGAATAAGGCCCACAGTAGATCAAAAGCAAATTGTCACTCTTTGCCAAACTAGAAATTACCATAAGCTATTTCTTCACTTGAGTCAGGCATTTGAGAAATTAGTATAAATTAATTATGTTTACTAAGAAGAATAAATCACTTTTTACCTATTCTGTTTGGTATTAAAAGTGCTTTACTGTGTCTTGCTTGTGTCTCATGGATTTAATTCACTTAGTCACAATATTTGACTTACTGCAGGAGAAGAATATTCCCCCTTAAATAAAATTATAAAATTTTTTTAATGTTTTTTCTAATTCATAAAAGGTATTCTAAAGTCTTCAGTTTTTTTAAACTGGTTTGTCAAGTTGATTGGGTTTTATGTCACAAGAAAAAATATATTTAGCTTTTAGGAACAATTTGTTAGTCAAAAAACATCTTTGCCTGCATACAATTACAAGTAATGTTTTATCTTTCTTTTTTAAGTATTTTCCAAAGGGTCAACAGTTTCAACATTTGCTTAAGCTTGCACTGAGAAATCTTTCCATGTTACAGCAGGCTATTTTTTTTTTCCCCAGGTAGTTCACTTGATCTCTACTTTAAAACAGATGTATTTAAATTATACTTTTATGGAAACATGGTGAAGTGCGACTAGGTGAACCCCTTTTAGGAACCATAAATTTGGTCAACTACAAAAATGAAAATGTAAGCTAAACAAAATATTCACACTTTCATGTTTTAAATAAGGAATATAATATTCATAGTTTTGAGAACCATGTCTAATACTTGGAAGAGATACACAAATTCAAAGTGATAAAAATATTAAAAAGATAACATACCTCTCAACACTTACTGAAAAAAAGAAGGTATAAACATGAAAACATCACTTCCTTTATTTTACGCTCCCAAAGTCAAGACTGGAACTAATATTCGGTCTATCACAAGTATTTACTATACTCAGTGCAATAACAATTAAAAAAAAACATTGTGATATTGTACAACTTTCATGTATTTTACATCATTTTCCCCACAGCTATTGAAAGTTCCGGCCTCAGTCTGAAACACGACCTACGTGACAGAGTATAAATTGTTAATAGTTCCGCTTCTCTGGAAAAGTACTTCCATGGCATTTGCTCATTACAGCAGTTAGCACAAGGGAAAAAGGAAAAATACACATCAGACGCATAGTTTCTGACAGGAACAAAAACAGACAAAACACTTGTTTAAAAAGCTATTACACTGGTCTTGAGATGCTGCCATCTCTTTGGGTTAGGAGGCTGACCTGACCCTGTTCTATTATCTTATCTCTGTTATGTTTTCCCATCTAAGAGAGAGGGAGAGACAAGATCCATGTAATCTGCAGACTAGGTACATTTGACCTCATTCTCTCTAATCTCTTCCCTGTGACTCTGACAAAAATATCCAGTTCACAATAAGCTGCCTGCTTCTGGTGGCACATTATCAAAATACTTCTGGAGTTATATAATCAAAATAATTCCCACCAAAGTACTCTGGTCTGAAGGTACCATCTAGCTCTATGATTCTGTGATTCTGCATTAGGAACACACAAGGAAATAGAGAAAAGTGCCTCTACATTTAGCAACCTGAAGAGTCTCTGGGGAAAAACCATCTACCTACGTAGCAGTTGAGAACAAGACAAGCTTACAAACATGAAAAAAGCTTGAGAGAACACCAAATTAATTCCCTATCTAGATTCTGTAATGCTGACATACACCTACCTTTATCAGGAATGTCTATACCCATAGATTTTCACCATTAAGAAACAAAAACAACTGTGAGCTTGGCAGGCAAAAAGCAGGACTAACAGCATACTTTATTTTTCTGGGTGTTTCCATGTCAAAAAGTCATTCTTTTCTCTTTGGCTCAATGAGCAACATTTTAGTCAAAATAACAATCTTTCCTTAGTTCCTGTGTTTCTAGAAATAGAACTGAGGTTTTTATACATACATAGAATTTTGAGGAGGTGAATAATCCCACGTTCCAAGGGACAAGAAGTTTGGAAGATAATTAAGTTCAAAGTTTCAACACACTCAAGCTGCTTTTACAACTTGGTGTATTCCATAGAGCAGACAGTAAAATCCTTAGGGAGCCGTGAAGTTGCACAATGGTGGGGTCTAAATCAAGGCATTGATTTACCTTGATATAGTCACTGCAAAGCAGTGGATAGCTTTTGAGGTTCTTCAATGACAGAACTCAATTAAAAATGAAATACTTTCAAGAAATAGCCTCATTTCTTTATAAAATGCAGACCAATAATCTCAAATTCAGAAAGATACTTAAGATATTTGGTAATTGTTACGTAAATGCTTTTTTCCATTAATGTGCTTTAAAATCACTAGTATTAATCTATTGTAGTACTTCTGTATTTTCGCTGAAAGTACAGAAACTATGACCAAATGATGTGAACCTTTCTCACTTGAGTTCATTACTGACAAACATTCCCAGTGCTACTAGTCAATTACCTATTATTTCAATACACTCTGGCTTTTCAAAACATTTTCTTTTCAGATATACTGGATCTTGTGACATTATGAAAATCTCAAAATCTATTTGGTAAGTTTTCACCTGATTGAAATATCAGCACTTTGAGAATTATACATTTGAAAGAGTATAGCACATCTCAGTTTCAGCTCTTACAGAAAGATACTCTTGTCTAGGCACAGCAGGTGTGTTTATGTGAATGACTACTTGATTTGAGTTCATAAGGGATTAACTTTTTTTCTTGCTTTTGATTTATATTATTTAGTACATCCTGAATTTTAGAGTCTAGGCTTACACGTCGTTCAGTTTCTTAGCGGCTTGCTTAATCTGAACTTTTGAACTTCAGATGAACTTGGACTGAGGTTTTAAGTTTGTAATGAAACCCAAAACTAAGCAAGCTTCCCCTGGATTCAGTTTAATTGTTGAAGTCTTCATAACTTCAGGGCATAGAAAACATGTGGCTGGCACATTGTAGAAATCAGTGATTTTTTTTTTTAAAGGCAAGTCTGCGACATGCACAGTAACTGACACCTTGGGCATAGTTATCCTGCAGTTGCAAAACTAGAAATCCTCAAGCATCTTTTCCTGTGCCACTTCCCAGGCCCTAATTCTCCTTCTGCACCTTAGTCCTCAGTTTAGCAAGCTCCTCTTCTAAACTTTTAATATGTTCCTTCAGCGTGGCCTTGTCTTGCTGGGCTTTCTGACTGGCTTGGCTTCGTGCTTCTTCAATCTTCCTTTCATACCACTTTTCCATCTGGGTAGCAACAGCCTCAAAAAAATACTGGGTAATCTCCAGAGCTTGGGAGGTGTCTCGAATGTGAGAGGCACTCTGCTCACCACTGGCTGTTGCTGGTGGCGGCTGCCCACAGGAGGTGCTGGGTGCTGGTTGCTGGGCTCGATGCCTTGTCTGCCCACTCTTCCCAGACTTCTTAGTTTGGGTGCCTCTGTCTACACAGGGCCCAGCCTGCTGATCACATCTGGCTGCCTCTTTCAAGGGTAGCAGGGCTGTCTGGACCTTGACATTCCTCAGCCGGGAGCCCATACAGTCTGAAGAAGACAGCTCCTGCTGGAGTCTGTGGGTAACAGTAGAGTTGAGGGCCTTTTCCTTGGGCCTAACCACCTGAGGGGAACTGTCAGAAGCTGCTACTGGACCTGCGGTCACCACTGATGGATCCACACCTGGTTTGGGAAGGAAAACACAAGTCAGAGCAAATCCACAGTCACATGGCTGTGGGTCAACATTTGAGAATCCTGAGAATCCTGTAAACCACCAGCCTTGCCAATCACCAAGCACAATGTGCAACTTCTCCCCTGTCCTTCCTCCCACTTCTCCCCCAATTATCCTTTTGGCTTGTCAGGGCTTTCACAGATACTGTGTTAGTCACGCTGATGGCATATAAGTCAAAAAAGTTGCTGGCTTCTCCTTTAGCCTATCTCAATCTACCCTAGAAAGCTCTGGGTATCATTTCCTGATTGCTAAGGATGACACAGCTCACCAAGTGTCTCATAACAAATGGGCAGTTGATGAGAATGAATATCCTCCTTCTACACCACAGCCCCAGTTACTAGTTCCTTGACTGAAGCTGGTCCCATTCCTCAGACCCAGAGCTTCAGGCCAAGCTCCATAACTAGTCCTAGCATGAAAAATTTGCCAAGAATCTTCCCCATTGTTATGGGCACAAAGAAGTTAAAACCACAATTCAAGACAATCTGTGGTAACATAAAACGCTTGACAACCAAAATCCCCCACGGAGGCATAATTAGTAAGACCCTGAATGTCCTCAAAATTATCATTATTGAGGGTAATCACTGTGGCCAATGCAAAGATGTTTTGCTCAGAGCACCTCCTATCTAGCACCGGAGGCAGCTTCAATCTATGCTGCTGCTTAATGAGGTTTTACAATGTTGGAAAAGGTAAAAGGTCAATCATGGAGGAGAAAGGGGCATGGGGGGCAAGAGTCCTACTGAGAAGGCAGATGTCCATTCACCAACCCTCATCTTTAGGGTCCACTCTGACACCATGAGTATGGTACCTGAAGCACTGCTATCACACCAACAATTTTTTTATTCCTTCATTCAAATATTTCTGAACACTTAAACAGGAGTGCTGCCTAGGAACACAGTATCCAGCAGTAAGGAAAACAAGACCCTTGCCCTAGTTTACTCTGCAATCCAGTTGTTTTCCACAGCCCTGTCGTATGGGCTGCCTTTGGATGCAGGAGAGAACACGACTTGGGAGTTTCACCACCTTTGGATGGAATGGTGCTCTCGATCTCTACCCGTGGATTACCTGTAGAGGACTCGCAAGTAGATGGTGTGGACTTAGCCCTAGAGGCCCTGGAATCTCCAGAAAGCTTCAGTTCCAGATTCTGGATCTTTAACATGCACCACGTTTTTAATTCCTCCACCAAGGACATCTAAAAGACACACAAAATAATCAGGTGAGTCTGATACATGGCTTATGAATTAAAGCATCAAGAATGGACAATTTAATTATGTTCGTTGAGAATACCATCTTGACAAGCCCAAAGGTTGTGGATAACCCACCCTCCCACAGGCCAAACACCCTTTGCTGCTTGCCTTCCAGAGCGGGATTCCTAACACCCAGGTTGATACTATCTATAATCTTCATTAAGTGACTTAGAGCCACGTTCAGCTCGAATACCCAGAGCTTCCCAAGTCTTCCCAACCAAGCATTTCTGGTTGTTCAGGAGAATGAACTCACACTCACAAGTGCTCATTTTATGTCTGTTGTCTTGGGTAGACCATAGATTTTCTGAGGGCAGGAACTAAATCTTGTGCAACAGAGTCATGGCCAAACAAACGCACAATATATAGAATTGATTCAGGTTAGACATCACATTTCCCCCAGCATGTTCTATAAACTGTTCATTCTCCACCTATGGCCGGCATATTCAGCAACAAACATGAACTGAACTACAGCTTCTTTCCTATTAACTTCATTTCAGAGTTACATAAATGGCATGCTATGTAATGCAAACATTTGCAGGGGACTGCAGCCTCTGAGTTTTCAATGACATGTCCGAATCTTTTAACTCTGGAGATGTGTGGTAAATCACCAGTTAAGGGCTGACAGATGCTGGTTTTCACCTGTCGTTTCTCTCCCTCATGCTTCTCCGTGTCTGAGTGCTGTTGCAGGCGGTTCAGGCACTCCGTTCTCTCTGCTGAGAGTCTCTCAACCATGAGCTTGTCCAGAACACGTATCTAGAATTCAATGGGCAAAGAATGCATGACTGAGATGATCTAAGGAGGGGCCCTGGTCTCTTGGCTCCAGAGGGGATCTTGGGTACTGAACAGGGACCAAAGAGAATGCAAGCAAACCTTCACTCCTCATTCTATTTTCATACAGTATTCGTGGAACTCTTGTTTTTCAGAATTCCTGAGCAGGTTTCTATGTAGGCCAGTGTTTCTTTTTCTCATTTGTTAAAGTCCCCAAGGGGTATGAGAGACTATGAATATACAGCAAATATGAAACTTGAGCCATTACAGACCTCAGAGGTAAAAGAAAAATTTTATAGGTCTCAGAACAGTATTTCCAAGACCATGATTGAAAGGAGAAACTATTTCTAAAAGTATAGAGCTATTCTCCTCCTTTTAAACGCTAGCGGCCGCCCAAAAAGTAGTGAAAGAAGCTGAATACTCAGGGCTTTTATCCAGCTTTCCCAGCAAACAAATCTCTTGGTGCTTCATTAAAGTAGTCAAAGTAGGTAAGAAGGTGGCTGTGGAACGAGTTCAAAGGGACTACTTCAGAGAACAAATGACTGTCACCTTTCAATCACGTGCCTGCCTGAGTCCCCACCTCATTTTGACATTTCCTCTAGCCCTAACACCCAGTAGGGCTGAACTTTCACTGCTTTGACAAGGCCCAAAGAAGAGAAAGGAACTTTTGTCAGTGGGAGCCAGCCCACAAGGGCTCACTGTGTGAGCTCCTCTCCTGTCAGAGACATTCAAGACATTCCACACTCAGATTTTGAAAAATAAAAAGAGAAGCATCAGTTCTGGAGATGCAGTGAGCACCTTCTGTTTTGTTTCTGCAGCCCTCATGTTCTTCTGTGAACTAATTTGTTTTCTAAGATTAGCCTGCTCTCCCCTCATTATCCCCTATGCAGAGGGCCCTGCCAAGAGCAACCATGTTGATACACAGCTTTGTTTCTGGGGTACAGTGGACTGGTTCAGACAGGAGCACACAACTCGTGCTGACCTGAGTCCTTACCCTGCAATTTAGAATTAGCACAAAGATTCTAGACCCCAGTCTGTCACCTTCCTTGCACCAGAGAGGTCATTGAGACGTCTCAGCATTCATCTAAAGCATTCCTCTTTGGGCTTAGGCTATGTGACGTGGGGTTTTACTCCCAAAACGGTCTTACTCGATATATTATGGCTCCAAGAAAAGAACCCTTAAATGGGCTTTCCACTACATGCAAACAGCAAATAAACCTTAAAAATGTTCACCGTCACCAACAAATAAGGAAATAAAAATTACACAACTAAACGCCCTTAATTTGGCAAAAACTTAAGAAATTAATAACATTATATGATGACAAAGATTTGAAACAGAAACTCAGACACTGCTGGTAGGATATAAATTGGTTCAACCTTTCTATTAAGTAGTTTGCCAATAATTATCAAGAGCCTTAAACATATTCTTAACTTTGGGCTTATGATCCTAATTCTCATGCAATAACCTGAGAAGCAATCAAAAGTTTATGCACAGCTCTTTCCAGCCGGTGCTGAGCCACGGGCATCTCTCAGGACAATTAGCACAAGTGCCGCAAGACCAAGGACAAGAGAAAGCCTCCCACAAGAAGTGAAAATATGAGCTGGACGCCCTGCTGCCAACACTAAGATTGGCCCCCGCCGCATACACACAGTCCATCCAGGTCTGGGGAGGCAGCAAGAAGTACCGCACCTTGAGTCTGGACATGGGGGACTTCTCCTGGGACTCCAAGTGCTGTATGCACAAAACAAGGATTATGGATGTTGTCTACAGTGCATCCAACAATGGACTGGCCCATACCCAGACCCTAGGAATGGATTGCATTGTGCTCCCTGACAGCACACTCTACCCACAGTGGTTCCAGCTCTGCTCTGCATGGCCCCTGCCTGGGCCACAAGGAGGGGGCAGAGCTGACTCCTGTGAGGAGAAAGAGATTTTAAACAAAAAACAATCTAAGAAAATTCAGAAGAAACACGATGAAAGGAAAAAGAACGCCAAAATCAGCAGTCTTCTAGAGGAGCAGTTCCAGCAGTGCGAGCTTCCTGCGTGCATCACTTCAAGACTGGGCCAGTGTGTCTGAGCAGACGGCTCTGTCCTAGAGGGCAAGGAGCTGGAGTTATGAGGAAAATCAAGTCCCAGAAAGGCAAATAAACCCTCCTCCTGTCTTAGCTCCTGTAATAAAGGTGTTCATTGTGAGAAAAAGAAAGTTAATGCACAAAAATGCTCATCATAGCATTATATGAATGAAAAATTATAAGCAACTTAAAAGTCTAACAAAAAGCAATGGTTAAATAAACTATGTTTTATTAATATGCTAGAATATGAAGCCAAAGACATGGGAAAACACTCATGATATAAAGTTAAAGCAGGAAGCATAATTGTGTGTATATCTCCACATACAGGAGTAGTACACTACCATTAAAAAATATGCCATATCTCAACATGTCTAAGACATATTACTAAATTTAAAAGTAAGCTGTGAAAACAAAACACCACAGCATGGTTGCATTTTTGTTTAAAAGTGATAATTATGTAAGTTGCTATCTATAAAAGAGAAAACCTGTGGGAAAATACACCAAGCCTGGAACAGAAGGGATCTTTAAGGAGTGTCATTATGATACATAGTTCTGCAAAGCGGAATGTTTTTTCCAACATACATGTGTTTAAGGTTTTTTAAAGTATTTTTTTGTATTTAAAAATTACATCCATCATACAGTTCTTACTAATTTCCAAAGCAGAGATAGTGGTGACCAGCTTGGCCAAGTTGTCCAACTGACCATCATTAGTTGGGGTTTCCTGACATTACGTGCCTCCTGATAAGATGTCATTTGAAGTTCATACCATTAACAATGAAGCATTCTTGTCAAAAGCATTTAACCTGAACCTAAATAAGCATCTAGACCAAACTTTAGGTGCACTAGCATTACCTGAAGGTCTTGCTGAAACACAGCAGACACTGCCCCCAAAGTTTTATTCACAGTTAAATTCAGTAGGTCTAGAATGAGGCCCAAGAATTTGCATTTTTTCCCACAAGTACCCAGATGCTGCTGATACTGCTGGTCTGAAAAAGAACCACTGCTCCAGACCTACTTGCAGTTCACAGAAAATACAGGGATAGACAAACCAGTTAACTAATACCACAAAGAAGCTATCAGAAAAATCCAGAATATAGATGATTCTATAAAACAGATGGCCTGGACACTTTAAAAAGTTAATATTACATAAAAAAGCCATGGTAGCGATATTTACATCAGATAAAAAAGACTTTAAAACAAAGGCTATAATAAGAGACAAAAAAGAGAATGACATAATAATAAAGTGATCAATAAATAAATCAAGAGGACATAACCCTAGTAAACATATATGCACCCAAGATAGGAGCACTTACATACATAAAGCAGTTATTGACTGACATAAAAGGAGAGATCAATAATAATACACTTAGTAGGAGACACCAATGGCCAGATCTTCCAGGCAAAGAATCAACAAGGAAACCATGGCCCTAAAAGACACACTAGAACAGATGGACTTAATAGATATTTTCAGAGCATTTTACCCCAAAGCAGCAAAATATACATTCTTATCAAGTGCACATGGAATATTTTCTAGGATAGACCACATATTAAGACACAATCAAGTCTCAATAAATTTAAAAAGACTGAAATCATATTATCTGTCTTCTCTGATCACAATGGTATGAAACTAGAAATCAACTACAAAAACTAGAAAATACACATGGAGGCCTAAATAACATGCTACTAAACAATGAATGGGTTACTAATAAGATTAAGGAAGAAATCGAAAGATACCTAAAGACAAATGAAAATGAAAACACAATGACTCAAAATCTTTGGGACTCTGCAAAAGCAGTCCTAAGAGAAAAATTTATAGCAATGCAGGCCTACCTCAAGAAACAAGAAAAAGCTCAAATAAACAATTGAACCTTACACTTAAAAGAACTAGAAAAAGAACAGCAAACAAAGCCCAAAGTGAATAGAAGGAAGGAAATAATAAAGATGAGGGCAGAAATAAATGAAATAGAGTTTAGAAAAATACAAAAGATTAATGAAACTAAGACTTGGTTCTTTGAAAGAATAAACAAAATTGACAGACCCTTAGCCAGACTCATCAAGGAGAAAAGAGACTCGAATAAAATCAGAAATGAAAGAGGAGAAATAACCATGGACTCCACAGAAATACAATGGATCGTAAGAAAATACTACGACCAATTATGCATCACCGAATTGGACAATCTGGAAAAAATGGACACATTCCTAGAAACATACAATCTCCCAAGATTGAGTCAAGAAGAAACAGAAAATCTGAACCAACAAGATTACCCCCAATGAAATAGAATCAGTAATCAAAAACTGCACCCCCCCAAAAAAAAGTCCTGGACCAGATTGCTTCGTAGGCAAATTATGCCAAACATTCAAAGAAGAATGATAACCTATTCTTCTCAAACTATTCTAAAAAATTCAATAAGAGGGAAGTCTCACTTACTCCTTTTATGAGGCTACCATTACCTTGATCCCAAAACCAGACAAAGACATTACAAAAATAGAAAACTATAGGTCAGTATCTCTTATGAACATTGATGCAAAACATCCACAACAAAATATTAGCAAACTGAATTCAGCAATACATTAAAAAATATCATACACCATGATCAAGTTGGATTTTTTCCTGGGATGCAAGGTTGGTTCAATATCCACAAATCAATTAATGTGATACACCATATTAACAAATCGAAAGATAAAAATCATATGAACATCTCAATAGATGCAGAAAAAGCATTCAACAATATCCAGCATCAATGATAAAATCTCTCAGTAAAGTAGAAATGTTGAGGTAATACCTCAACATAATAAAGGCCATACTTGACAAACCTATAGTTAACATCATACTCAATGGGGAAAGGCTAAAAGCATTTTCCTTAAGATGAGGAACAAGACAAGAATGCCCATTTTCACCATTCCTCTTCAACTTCGTATTGGAAGTCTTAGCCACAGCAATAGACAAGAAAGAGAAATAAAAGACATCCAAATAGGAAAGGAAGAAGTAAAATCTCATTATTTGCCAGTGCTATGATACTATATAGAGAGAACCCTAAAGATTCCACCAAAAACCTATTAGAACTGATCATTCAGGAAAGTAGCAGATTACAAAATAAATATTCAGAAGTTAATGGCATTTTTATACACCAATGATGAACTTTCAGAAAGAGAAATTAAGAAAACAATCCCATTTACAATTGCATCAAAAACTATAAAATACCTGGGAATCAAATTAACTAAGAGGGTAGAAGATCTGTTTTCAGAAAATTATACGTCATTGAAAAAAGAAATTGAAGGAGATACAAATAAATGGAAGCATATACTGTGTTCATGGGTATGAAGAATCAACATCATTAAAATGGCCATAATACCCAAAGCAATCTATAGATTCAATGCGATCTCTATCAAAATACCAATGGCATTTTTCAGAGAGCTAAAACAAATAATCTTAAAATTTATATGGAGCCATAAAAAACCCCGAATAGCCATGGTAATCTTGAGAAAGAAAAACAAAGTTGGAGGTATCACACTACCTGATATCAAACTATACTACATGGCTACAGTATGAAAACAGCATGGTACTGGCATAAAAACGGATACATTGATCAACAGAACAGAATAGAGAGCCCAGAAAAAAATTCATGCATATACGCTCACTTAATATATGACAAAGGAGGTAAGAATATACAATGGGGTAAAGACAGTCTCTTCAATAAATGGTGTTGGGAAAATTGGACAGATAGATACATGCAAAAAAAAAAAAAAAAAAAAAAAGAAGCGGACCATCTTCTTACACCTTATATAAGAATAGACTCAAAATGGATTAAAGACTTAATTGTAAGACCCAAAACCATAAAACTTTTAGAAGAAAAACATAGGCAGTAAACTCTCTGATATTACTAACAGGAATTTCTTTTCAGATATATCTCCTTGGGCAAGGGAAACAAAAGAAAAAATAAACAAATGGGACTACATCAAACTAAAAAGTTTTTGTACAGCAAAGGAAACCATCAACAAAACTAAAAGAGGACTGACTGTTTGGGAGAAGATATTCGCTAATGATACATTTGATAAGGGGTTAGTATCCAAAATTTATAAAGAACTCATACAACTCAATGACAAAAAAACAATCCAATTAAGACCTGAACAGATATTTCTCCAAAGAGGAAATAGAGATGGCTAACAGACATATGAAAAGATGCTCAAGGTTGCTAATCATCAGAGAAATGCAAATTAAAACCACAATGAGATATCACCTCACACCTGTCAAAATGGTTATCATCAATAAATCAAAAAACAGCAAGTGTTGGCGAGGATGCAGAGAAAAGGGAACCGTCATACGTTGTTGGTGGGACTGCAAATTGGTACAGCTGCTATGGAAAACAGTATGGAGGTTCCTAAAAAATTAAAAATGGATATATCTTTTGACACAGCAATTGCATTTCTGGGTATTTATCCAAAGAAAACTGAAACAATAATTTGTAAAGATCTATGCACCCTGATATTCATGGCAGCACAATTTACAATAGCTAAGATATGGAAGCAACGTAAATGTCTATCAATAGACGACTGGATAAAGAAATTATGGTTCATATATACAATGGAATATTACTCAGCCATTCAAAAAAGTGAAACCTACCATTTGCATCAATATGGATGGACCTAGAGGTTATTATGCTATGTGAAATAAGTCAGACAGAGAAAGATAAATACCACATGATTTCACTTATATGCAGAATCCAAGGAACAAAAAGAACTAAACAAAAACAGACTCACAAATATAGTGGACAATTTGGTGATGGACAGAGGGGAGGGGGCTTAAGGGGCTGGGAGAATGGGGTGAAGGGTTAAAGAAGTACAAATTAGTAGTTGATAGTTGGCCATGGGGATGGGGAGCATGATATAAGGAATGCAGTTAGCATTAATATGTTACCTAGGTGGAGGGTCAGGGGAGGGAGGGAGCAATTGAGAGGATCGTTTTATGAACTATGTAGATGTCTAATCAATGTACTGTATACTTGAAACTAATTAAAATAAATAAATTTTAAATGAAAAAAAGTTAATATTACAGAAGGAATAAACAGCTGAAAGAAGGAATTGGGGACTGTTTTAGATTAAGACCAGAGACATAACACAAATGCACAAAAGATTTTCTGGCTCCTGGGCTGAAATTAACAACAAAACCAGCTATAAAAACCCATTTTGGGAGAATTGAGAAAATCTGAATATGAACTGGATATTATGCAATTATTGTTAATTTTCTCAGATGTGATAATGGTATTGTGTCAGAAAGGTGAAAATCCTTGTACTTAGTCAATGCACTCTGAAGTATTTAGCGGTGAAGTCAGGACAGTCTGCAACTGAATCTCAAACAGTTCAGCAAGGGAAAGTGTATATGGGAGAGATGCAGAGCAAATGTGGCAACACACTGACAACTGGTTGAATCTCGGTGGAGGGTATATGAGCACTCATTTATTATTTCAACTTTTCTGTATATTTAAGAATTTTCGAAAAAAGTTGGGAAGAGGAAAAAAATACAGACATGATTATTCTAATTTTGTGTGCAGTGGGAAAGGGGTATAGAGCATATAAACATAGAAAAAGACTGGAAGAAAATAAACCCAAATATTAATAGTGTTTTTTCACCATGGTGGGCTCACAGGTGATTTATTTTCCTTTCTAATTTTCATATTTTAAAAAATGCTCTGTAATGGGCATATATCACTTTTATCACCAGAAGCAATTTAAACGTGTCCTTTACAAATTTAAATAAACGGGCTTTAAAGCAGTCATGTAAGCAGGCCTCCTCCCTGTCAGCCCACGGCATGCTCAGGGCGGAGTCTGCACAACAGCAGGGTGGATGGAAGTGTCTTTCCGACTACCATTTTCTACCAGAACACCTCATAACGAGGAGACTGGGTGACTCGCTTACTTGGTGCTGGGTCCTGTTCTCCATATGCCCCAGCTTAGTATTCATTTTATCCTGAACCGATCCCAGCTCTGCTTTGATCTCCTCCACAGTAGCCTCCAACTGATTCTCCAGTTTGTTGATTAGGGGTTCGCATCGACAACCATTTATTGGGGCCTAAGAGGGAAGCAAAAGAGGAATTAATCCAACTCATCTGTTCCTTCAACAGATCGATTTTGAGTAGCCATCCTGTGCCAGTCGGTACAGCGGTGGGTACAGATGATGGAGACAGATTCAGCCCTGTCATAAACATTAATGTTCCATAGGCTGAGTGTTGGGCCCAGTGGGTACTAGGAAGATTCTCAATGCTCAGGCTGCTTTTACCCACTCTGGGCCTCGAGATGTCACCTAAGAACAGTGACCCTTCTGTTTGCCTGGGCCTGAGTGACAGCACTGTATCTGCACTGTGTAGGTAGGGTGGGCCATCTGGTTTCTCTTCAAAGCTCATGCCTTAAGCCAATGCCTAATGTAGAGATTAGCCCCCAGAAAGTGTTAAACAGACAACCCTGCTTAAGGACTATACGGCACTGTGTCCTGACAGGGCTCGGCAAGTACCTGCATCACTTTCCCATCCTTGCCCCGGTACAGCGTGTAGAGCTGGTACGCTCTGAACTCATGGGGAGGGGGTGGAGATGAACATCGATGCCTGGGCCTCTTTTTAGGGTGAGTATGAGCATGCAAGTTCTTCTGGTGTCCAGGCTGCTGGTCTGCAGGTGGGGTAGGGTCAGAAAATGCTGACACCTGTGGTAGAGGAAGAGACAACACCCCTGAGCCCTGTGACACCTGCAAGACTAACACCCAGCCAATGGCTCCATTTCACTCACTTTTGGGCAAAGATCCCACCTTGCTTCATCTCATAGCATTCTACTCTAAGCACCATATGTCCAAAGAAATATACCAGTATGCTAACCTTGAGTCTGAAGTTAACCAGATTTAATTTCTGTGCTCTGGCTCCAAACCAGTCAGCCAAGTGAAGTGACTTTTTCGCTCTTGAGCATGACGCTATCCCAGGGCCCTGTGCCAACCGGCCTCCCAGCCCTCTCTAGCCTGCTTTCACGTGCCTCCTGACCTTGGGCCTTGACTTTCTCCGCCTGTTGTCCTTTGCCTGGGGCTCTGGGGAGGCGGACAGGAAATCTTCTCTGGCCTCTTCTTTTCTGGGTGCAGCCTGTTCACTGCTAGGGGTGTCTCCTGCAGAGACACTTCCCTACAGAGGAAAAAAGCCCAGAAACCTGTTCTACTTGCCCCCTTGGCCTTTTTTTACTAATGGTATAAAAAAAGTGTTTTCAAGACTCCAACTATTATAGGACCCATGGGAATTTTTACCAATGACAAATTTCAGACATAAGGGGCACTCCTAGTCGGTCGAATATTTGGCTTTTACTTTATTTATTAGGTGCCAAATTAAATATCTTAGGGTCTAATTCTATGTGAACTTCAAGAAACTACCACACACAGAACACCTTCGCATTAGAGATTTCTGGTCTTCTGTATTTCAACAAAAAAACCAGCCCACTGGTTTTGAACGTGGACGCTTATAAGTTACAGTGGAGATAACCCTCTGACATGAAAAAACTTGTTTCTGGTCCTTGTGAGAATTTTTATAAATTAATATGTACAATTCACACACACAAACATAATCGGAGTTACAGTGCCTTAACCCTGACAATGGATAAGAGGATTTTGAAATTGCAGACAGAAGAGTAAGTACTTGGTATAAAACTTTATGTGTTCAAAGTTACCTCTCTATCCTAGTCTCCTTCCGCCTGGGAGAGCTGAAAAGGCATGGTTCATCCCAGGGCTGCTGTGTACAGCTGTACAAGCTGTTTACTGCACAAGGACACCTAGCCAAGAGGGTGAGTGGGGCAGAGGGAGCTGAAATCCAGCTCGGGGTCTATACACCATACGTGCCCTCTGCTGGGCTTGTCTGCCTAGCGGGCATCTTTTTCTAATTTGCACAAAGTAGTCACATGGGCTCACACAGCCTCGGTCCATTCCCTAAGCAGAAATAGAAGAAACAACCTATGCCAGTGGTTCTCAAACTTTATAGTCCACATCAGAACCTGGTTCAACCACTGATTACTGGGCCCCATCCCAGTTTCTCATCCAGTGGGTCCGAGGTGAGACCCAAATTTCTGCATTTCTAATGAGGTCCCAGGTGAGACTGTTGGACACATTTTGAAAACCATTGCTCTACACAATGAAGGGCATGGTGTCAGAGAGGCTGTGCTGTTCACTTGGTAACGACAAGGCCATCTATACACGGAGCTAGTAACTACACCCACACAAGCGTGCTGGGAAAGACGGGCAACACACACACAGGCACACGGTCTGAAATCTTGGAGGGGTGAAGGATGTGAAGCTCAAGGGGAAAGATTGACAATAGTTTGAAGAACCCCATGGAAAGAAGAGACAGAGGAGGGCACGGCAGTCCCCAGATGGACCTCAAGGAAGCCGGGAGATAGTTTTCCACCCTCTGGTGGGTGGAGTAGGGAAGGGGCAGGAGGGCTACCCCCCACCTTGCTTTGTGCCACCTCATCTCTTGGCACAGACTGAGCTCTCCTCTCTTCCTTGAGCCTTTCTCTCTTTTTCCTCAGGCTCCGTCCACGACTGAAGCGCAAGACCTGAAGGAGGCAAAGGGCATTGTTACAAATGGGTGTGCAACAGCGGCATGAGAGAATTCTCCTTGGACTTGGGACTCTGACCTAACGGAACTTCCAGCCTAGTGAGAGAGACTGAGCATTCACATCAAATAAGCATCTCAGACCACCTGCTAATGTCTCCTAGGTCTTGTGCTGGGCATGTTAGGGGCCTGGAGGTGGTAGGACATTGCCCCTGACCTTGAGGAACTTATAGTCTGTGACAATAACAGGCATTTATGTGCCTGGCTGGAGCTGCCACATAGCTGTGTGCAGGCTGTGCACAGCTTAGCTCCAGGGAGCACCATTCACATAGACAAGGACATGAATGGCGTCCCCTGGAGCTGTGCAATGCAGCAGCCCTGTGTCAGGTGCAGTCTCACTCACTATTTTGTTGCACTCGACCCAAAGTAGCCCATCAGATTTTCTCTAGGCCAAACCATAACCAAGTCGTAACCAATTTAATTAAAAATGATTGAAATGTATCTATGATCCATGGTACCAACCACAGGGCAAGAATCTCTTCCCCAAAAGGAAGCATTTGGTCTGCCCCTTAGAGCAGAGGAAGAATAGACACAGGCGAGTGCATGTGGAGTCCCATGAACCTGGGAAGGAAACCGGCAGCTAGCTATAGGATCTGTGGGCAAGTTATCTGACACCTGTGCTCTGTCTTCTCAAACGTGAACACGAAGCTGTCGGGATTAACCAAGCCCAAGTAGATGGTTCGCACACCTTGGACCATCAGTCACTGTCAGGTGCCTCCCACCCACCTCAGTGCCTCAGAACTGTTTAATGGCAAAGGACATTCAACCACAGAGCACAGATCTTTGAGCTGGTGGAAACCTTCACTGGCCCAGCTCCACACCCTTCCCCCAGCCTTTACTCCCACTTCCAGGGTTCACCCCTTTCACCGAGGTCCAGAAGGTGAAAACACTTTTCAAGGTTGCACTATCTTTTTTCAATAAAACATTTTATTGTCATCTTATATAAATAGATTAGGGCTCTCTTAAGTTCAGCATAGTATGTTTCATCTTAGTTTCAGACTTTCTTCTCATGTTTATTATATTCGAGTGACACCATTATGGCAAAAAGAACCTCTACGAGCAGTGGGTATCACCTAAATGGAAAATCTCTGGTAAGACCTGCCTGCAAATGAACCTGACTTTAAAATCCTATTCTCATCCCCTAAGCCAGCAGTTCTGAAAGTGTCTAGGGACCCCACGTTCATGAGGTTAAAATTATTTTCATAATATTAAGACAACGTGGGCCTGTTCACTGTTATTCTCTCAGAAGTGCACAGTAGCATTTTCCGGAAGCTGAATACATGACGTTGCAATAGACAGCATGCAAAAATAGATGAGAATCCTGCTATCTTCTTTTAAGACAGTAAGGAGATTTGCAAAAATGCAAAACAATGCTACTCTTCTCAATTTTTGTTTAGAGAAATACTTTTTTCACAAAACAATGTTATTTCTATTAATACAAGATAGACTTACTTTTAAATGGATAAACAAACATATCTAACTTTCTCAATTTGAATTTCAACTATAGTAACTATTGATGGATAAGACTCACAAACAAAAAGCTCTCTGTGGGCCTCCAAAATATTTAAAAATGTTAAAGGGTCCTTAAACCAAAAACGTCTAGGAACCACTGCACTGAGCCATTTCTAAAACTAAATTTAGACTTATCAGAAGTTGAGTCTTATGAAAAGAAGCAACTAGTGCCCGTCACTCATCTGGTTTACTGACTCTTAGAACAGCAGACAACACCAGAATCAGCATGAAATTGACTTTCAGAAGCTTTTGTGAACTACATTAATCAAAAACGATATATGACACTCAGAGGTCACCCAAACCCCAAATCATCAGAAAACTTCCCTCCACAGACCATGTCATTAGCCAGCGAAAAGAACTTTGCATAGCTTACAGCCTCTCAGCAAACCACACACCTACCAAATGAAATGTCGCCCATCTTTTCCAGTTCACAGAAATCAGGGAATATTGATCTTAAACCTTGGAAAGAAATATCCTTAGCTATTTCTTTGTGTGAACCATTGAACTCCATTGAACTCCAAGCCAAGGTGCCAAGGCAAAGGGATTTCTCATATCAGACAAAACAAACAGCAAAGCTATTTCTGTAACTACAGAACAACAGGCATATAATTTTATACATATTCCAAAGTTCTTCTTTGTATTAAGAATAGGGCTTAGCATATATAATTATATAAAATAAACTTTCATAAAATGTTATCCTATTTGCTATTCAATACAGGCATGGAAAAACTTGCTTAAGTCATTTTTTAAAGGAAACACTATAAGAGAATCGTATAGGATTAAGCTTTTATTCTCTATGAATTAAGATCCTTGGGCTCTGGAAGACAAATGACAGGTGTGTCAAAGGCCCATCAGTCTTTGTGTGCCTGGGGGATCCTCCACCCCCTAAGTCTTGATGACCTTCATATGGCTGAGCATGGGGCTAACTTTCCATCGAGATGCCAAATGGTGAAATGCCAGATAACTGTGACAGATTCTGACACTAATAGAGCATCCCATACTCTTAAATGCATAAGAGACTAACATTTTTCTATCAGGATTCATGAACTGATTTCACTAATTTCTTTGCAAATAGAGAGGTGGAGCCTTTTCCCAAAAGAGCATTGACTCAAGCCTGTTAGGGGTTCTATGAACTTCCAGAGACCACTGAGAAGGACCAACTCCACAAATAAGGGAGTGATTAATTTTGCAAATGAAAAAAGTCTTAACCATTTCCTGAAATTGCTAGTTGTATCAGGCATGTTTTTAAAACTTAAATAAAGGCTATGCAAAACCCTGGGCTGGCTGAGATTGGGCTACGAGGTAGCAGGCTGGTGTCTGAGCATCCCTCTGGCTCACTGACACTTTGTCTTCTTTCAACACTAGCCAGAATAAGGTGGAAAAGCAGTCAGTGCTTGCTGTGATGTAACACAGAATAGCTCCAATAGGGAAATAACCTGAATGTCCCACATTAAGGAAATGGTTTAATAAAATACCGGACAGCAATAAAAAAGACTACTATGCCTCCATTATGATGAATAATTGTTATGACTGCAGAACATTTTCCTATTATAGTTAGAATAAAGGGAAGACAATACAAAAGAATGTATACATTGTAGGCACAATTACATAAAAATTATGAGACTGTGGAAGGTAATATGAAGAAACAGAAAGTTATTTCAGGGTGCTGAAATTATAACTAACATAAATTATCACTATTAAATTTCTTTATTACTTAGATCGACTTCAATTCAAATAATATCAGTCATCGTTTTTAAAAATTGATTACCAAAATATCATTATTCAATAAACAAGGAAAGAAAACTGGACTGTACTTAACTACCTTTAAGTGGACATTTACTACTCTATCTGCTCAGAATGGGCCCCTCCTCCTGCCTTTCTCTAGAAAATGCCCCTTGAGCACATGGTCAAATGGACGCAGTCATCTTCTTAAAGCCACTGTCTCACTTGTTCAGGGCACTTGCCCCCAAGCTCTCCAGTCATAATCCTCTCCTATGATGTTTTAAACTGGAACTTGTCCCTGGCTGAGGAGCTGGGGAGTTACGATCCAGGAAGCTGGCAGGGACAGAATGATGCCCACGTATGAAGAGCAGCCTGACAGGCCTGAAGTCTCTCTGGTTCTGGTTACCCAGAGGCCCGCATAGGTGCCCACATTACCCACTGCCTGGTTAGTAAGTCCATCAGTTCCCTATTTCAGTTAACTAGAAATGACTTCAGTAGATTGCAACCAGAGAGTCCCAATGACTTTGCAACCCCACATAATCAACACAATAGAAAATGCAATAACTCCTACCTGGGGAGCTTTAGTGAGGAGAAGTGCAACTTCCGGATTATTGTGGTAGCGGGCAGTCTCCAGCGGAGTCTGTCCTGCCTAAGGAAAGGCACAAGGGAGGACAAGTAAGTACTGGCCACCAACTCTTCACACACATAGCCCAGCTGAGGCAGCAACTCTGCACATACTAAACAAAACACATATGACGCTGCCCTGCTCTTGAGCCTCATCCCAACAAGAGGGCCAAGTCACACCTGAGGACACAGCAAGAGAGGGTAAGTGCTAACAAGTGGGCAGTAAGTGCCCTAAGAGGCAAAGGTCTGGGGCACTGCCCACCAAGGAATGCTTCTAGAAAAGAGGTGAGGGAAGGCAAAAACCAGATGGGGCTGAAGTGGAAGACTTCAGCTGAGGAAACACAAAAGCTTATAAAATCCAGCCAAGCAATGAATTTTCCCTGGAAAACAGTGGAGAAGACACCTGGAAAGGAAGATGAGGACCCAGGCAGAGTCTCAGGAACTGGATTGTGAAAAACAATTAAGAAGCTATAGCCAGAATGAAAGCTCTAGAGAGATTAAGGCAAAAACCAAGAGTTGATAACAATGAGATTCAAAAGATGGGAAAGGTGTTCAAGGCATCATGGGAGAAGCACAATGAGGTATCACCCAATACAGGTACTAGAATGTGAGGAGAAGGAAGGGGGAAACTACATACAGAAGCCTTCACCAGCTTCAACACCCCAACTCTCCTGACACACACACACAACTGTTCTGCCCCCAGCAAGTCTGTGCTATTTCAGGAGGGCAGAGACTACAAACCAACCTCGAGGAAAAAGAGGTGCCTAAGTGGGTGTCTGCTATAGGATTTGGGAGAGAAAGAGAGGGAGGTAGAGAAAAGGAGGAGGGTGAGGGAGAGAGATTGAGAGAGAAGGCAGGAGTGAGATAAGGAGATTTTGGAGAGAGGAGTTAATTTTAGGATGATTAATCTGATGGCCATGTGGCCACTTTTTTTTTTTTTTTGAGGACTTGTCTGTTTAGACACCCCTGACCTTCCTTTCCACACCAGGATGTGCTCACTTCAGCTAGAAATCTAATGATGAGCCCTCAGGGTCTGTCAACTCGTGGGGCTGCTAAGAGCAAGGGTCTACTCAAGATCCCCACTAGAGCTCGAGAATCTATAGCTTTGCAGAACTCTGCTCTCTCGGAGTGAGGTTGGTAAGGCCCTCGGAGTCTGCAGGTGAGGTAGTAACTACCATCCCTATCCTGAAAAGGGGTGGGAAGGGCTTTAGAAACCATTGTCGTAACTCAACTTACATTATTAACAATGGTCCCATCTGCTCCAGCTTCCAGTAAGATTTTAACCACCTTCTTGTGATTTAGGGAAGCAGCAATATGAAGTGCTGTGTCTCCAGCCTGAAATTAATCAGAAGAAAGCCTGCTAAACCCCCTCTGATCATGGCCCACAGCCCTCCTTCTTTTTGTCCCATGACATGGTGGTGGCTTTTCCAAGTCAATCTAAGATTTGCTGTAGACCAATAGGAGGCCCTTTGCTCAAGTGTTAGGTGGTTTGATTTAGATTATGGAACTAAATGACCTATGCACAAACATCACATTCCCTTCTAACTGTGAACACCAGAACTCACAGGATTAAGTGCAGGGGCAAAGTAATGTTGGGCTGGGGTTGTTGAGAACAGTCAGAATGAAGCCTTACACTGAGGCAGGGTGAGGGGCGGGGGCCAGCAGGCTAGCCATCGCAAAGCTCTGGACCACGTCCTGCCGCCCAGGCAGGGGAGAGGGCAGAGAACTCCTTGGTTTCTGAGTGCTGGGATGAACAAACACTGCAAGGATGGCTAATTCTACAAGCATCTGCGGGGATGTGACGGACCACAGGGATCATTCTGCAGGCTCAGGTGTCCTTTGTCAGGTGGAGTCACCGAGAATCTGTGTTCAATTAACACTGGCTGTTTTCGACCTCTTACCAAATAGCCTGTCAGTTTTCATATTTTCTTTATACAAAAAATGTTTTCAGGCGTTGAATCAACCATGAAAGGAGGATATGGACAAATGCAGCTTGGGGGGGCGGCCATTCAGATTGCAATTGCTGGGTTTCTCCCTCAAAACAATGATATAAATAAGTCAGGCAAACACAGGAGAAGTGAAATAATTGTCTCCCACTGGGTTCTCAAGTAAAGCACCCTGACAGTTTCTCTCCTGGGCAGCATGAATATCCAGCCATCCCGGTGGCCCTCTTTGCCCAGTGAGTGTCGGGGAAAATGTTACTTTGTCGCTGAGTCACTTAGTTGTGTCTGTCAGGGGTGGGAAGCTGTGCAGCAGTGGTTCCCAGTCTTGGCTGCACATTGGAATCAGCTGGGGAGCTGTAAAAACTACTGCTGCCTGGGCCTTTCCCCAGACATTACAATTTAATTGGTCTGGGGTGCCCGGGTTGGGCAGGGTGATGTGTCACAGCTCCCAGAGGACTAAAAACGCCTCTAAGGGTGGAGAAGGACTGGTTCGTGGGGGTCGTGTAGTGGCAATCTGACAAACTAGAGCCCTCTGAGAGGCTGCAGAATGACAAAATTGAACTGTCTGGCGACGTCAGTGGTTCTCAATCCCATCTGCACACTCAGGCCAGGAACTTCTTTAAAATCCCATTACCTGGATGTTCTGGTCATTTAAACTAGGGTGAGATTGAGGAGAATGGTGTTTTTAATGCCCCTGTTGATTCTTATATGCAGCCAGAGTCAGAAACCACTGTTATAAGGTATTTTTAATCTGAATAACCATCTATTTTTTAAATTTCAGATATATGCACCCAAACTCAGAAAAGGAAAATGATACATCACTTAGACATCAAATGCCAAGAAAACATTTTTAAAAATTTAAGTGGCTACTGAAAGTTAAGCACATTTTCATGGAACACTAATAATCATAGCTTTATTTCAAAACCCCATCATATGGCACAGATCCAGATCATGTACTTGATTTTACAGAAACCAGCATCCATTACCTCAAATAAAGTGGCAATGCAAGGAACAGAACTAGAGTTGAGAGACACTTCATTTCCTTGCTTATTTACTAACCCACATTCTTGTGAGTTTCCTTTGTAAAATCACATTAAAAACAAATCCCACCCCAGTATCTCCAGAAAATGCTCAATATGCAAATGTGGTGATATGCACTGGTATGATATGGGTAGGCTCTCTCTAGGAGGCCAGATAAACCAGGGCCACAGGAACTAAGTGGAAGGCCAGCACTGGCCAAGTCCCAGTCTGGGAGAGGCTCCCGGCAGCCTCTGCTCCCGTTTTTGCTAACACACCTGTCAGCCTTGGGGGAAGGGGGCCCGGCAGCCATGGGGAGGGCACATGCACTGACCTGGTTCTTTTCATGGACAGAACAGAAAGCACTGAGGAGGAGCTTAATGATGGACAAGTGATTATAGCGCGCGGCAACGTGCAAACAGGTGTCGCCTGCCTGCGGACAGAAATCAAATTCTAAGCACAGTCTGAGCGGTTACAAAAAACAAAACAGAAAAAGTAAAAAGAAAATATCATTCAAAGCTGGCAGACTAGCATATATTTAGAGCATGTCTCTTTCATCACAGATGTTCCACATCCAGACTCACAGCCCTTTGCTGTTATCTGCAGCCCTGCCCATTTCCATGATGCAGATTCTCTGCTTTCAAGTTTCATACATTGGATGCCGGCTCCCCACAAGACCTTCTCAAGAGCTAAGGAAGGCTCTGCTTACCTAGAACTGGATAAGAATCCACTGACCCCAGCCTCTCCTTACAACCCAAAGGCTTTGGACTATACTGAATTAAGACCAAGAACACTGCTTTGGCAATGAGCCTTCCTTTCATAATCTATCATGGCTGTAAGGCCAGGGCAGCAGGGCAAGCTGTTGAATTTTAAGATCTCATGTGTTCCTAAAAATTCAAGTTTGCATCCCATTTTAGTTGGACTCCAGCATCCCACATGGAGTAATGTAGTCTGGGCAACCGATGAAGCAACGATCACAGGATGTACAAAAGGGCACTCAGAAAAACTCTAGACCGGGATCCTCCTTAGTGGCACAGGCCAAACTACTCCCAGAGAGACAACAAAACTGGAGACTAAGCTGTGATGTTTTGCAACGCTCTCTTGATGTTTTTATCCTAGCTCTGTCAAAGATGGCGACAACTCAGCATAAACTCCCCTCCCAGATGAAGGAGCCAAACTCAAAGCTAAGGTTCGGGGCACTGAGACTCACCTTAGATGAGTTTACCCCCAGTCAGGGAGACCCAACGAAGGCCATTTTTTGAGGGAAGCCTCAGTCGGATTCTCTAGTTGAGTGGCTGAGGCATGGGACTTAAGGAAATGCAGCTTCTTATGGAGAGAGGTGGGGCACACATGTGACTCTCAGGTCAGGTACCCTCTAAGAACTACTGACCCATCAGCTCATCCCAAATATGCCTCCACAGTCGATTTGTAGACAGACCCTGGGTGTGAGGCATCAGAAGACCTCCCCTGCACGCGTCATCCAGTGTCTGCTAACAGCACGATACTATATGGGCAGAGACCTTAAGACATTTAGAGGTTTCCTAGACTCATTCACCAACACATGCTATAAGAAATGAACGAACAAACTGAAGTTGAGAAGTGAGAGGAAAAGGATGGGAGAAAAGCAGTGTTTCCGAGTGTTTTGATTCCTCTTCTCATGCCCCTAAATGGTCTCTTAGGAAATTAGCAAAAATGAGTACTTTATAGAGACTCCCCAAACACTTTACACATTTGTTTTCTAGATGTTAACACGCAAGTATGCTTTCAGAGTTATTTTCCAAGATTATATAAGAGAGCACGAGAGAAGCCGGTTTTGTTCACCCACGTTATTTTTGAGGTCGGCTCGGGACCCGCCCAGCAGGAGGACGCGTGTGCTCTGGGAGTGGCTGTTCTGGCAGGCCAGGTGCAAGGCCGTGTTCCCTGCCTTGGAGAGATGCAAGAGAAGGGAGGACACATTAGCAACACGCTTCCCCGCAGACCTGCACCAGGCAAGCCTCGCAGAGGGGGTGACACTTGGAGAAAAAAATCACAGGAAAAAAGTCACATTCTCTGCTTCCTGACTGGCACTCCCAGAAAAGGTTTTCAGTGGTGAGAACATTAAATTTGGAAACCAAACAGGCACAAGAGTTATATCTATCATAAAACCTTGGCTCCAAGTTCTGGCCCTGCCACTTACTAGTTGAAAGCCACTGGCCAAGGCTCTTGATATTCTCAGCCTTGAATTTCTTACTTGTGAAGTGGAGCCTGACCTCTATATGCTGAGGCTGTGAGGACTGACTCAGTGCCTCGGAGAGCATTTCTTAATGGTAAAACGCTGGGCACATATGCATGTTACATTCCTCTCAGAGATGACTGCATCATTCCTGCCCAACACGGGTAAAAACTGTGGCTACAATACTCTACCAATGGAGTAAAGGGGGCAAAACAGGCCACCTCCTATAAGTACAGGCTAAAGGTACCTGAGAATACACTGTGGCCTTTTTCAAATTGTCCATTCTTATATTTTTCTTGAAACAACAACATTTGAACTATGGATAAGGTCCCCACGTAGCAGACAATACAATTACATCTGTCACTTACCAAATAGAGTTCCTCTTGCTTTTGACTCTGCCTTTAATATGCCACATCAACATGACAACCAAAGGGCAGAATAATGTCCACAGTAATCTTGCAGAAAGAATTCATAAACAGAACTTGAGACTATAGGAATAAGGCCTGCGAGGCTGCTGCTAATCCCCAGAAACGTAACAAGAAAAGCAGACAGCATGAGAGGAGATTTGGTGTTGGTCTGAGAGAGTCTGTGAGCACTCAGGAGATTAAAGACATAAATAATGTTTGTTCTGCTGAGCTTACAAGCTGGGTCAGGACTGGAGTTGCATGAGCTCCGAGCTATCCCACTGCCTGCTGTGACTTTCCCCTCACCTAATTTATGCCTTCGGGATCACACAGCACTGTCTGTCCATACTTAAGAATGTTACATTCCTCACCTTTTGAAAAAAGAAATTAGTTATTAAAAAAAAGTAGAGGAAAACTTTGTGTCACCAGTTCACTTACCTTCCCTCTCATAACCTTAGCTCTAACCAGCCTGGGTAGAGTCTTTCTTCCTCACTCTTACCTCCAGGAACCTGGAGGAGTTGCAAACCTGAGATTTGAGTGAGTGCAATGGTCATCAACCCTTTGCTGCCCACATAAATCATGCACAGCTACAACCCTTCTGGAGAGTCTGATTTACTTGGCCTAGGGGGTGGAGCCTGGGCTGCTCAGGTTTTTGCACTAAAAGTCAAGCATTCTGGGAAACCAGGCTAGGGCAAATGGGGAACAGCTGGTCACCCCGGACCTACTCATCAGGTTAGGTTCATGTTTTTTCCCCCCTTTTTAAAAGTTTCCCAGGAGATTTTAAAGAGTAGCCAGGTAAAGACCCACTGCTAGCTTAGGTCTCAAAGACCAAGGATCTGTCTACATTTTAAACACTATTTCCTGTGTTTGGCTCAGTGTTTGGCATGGTATAAGTCTCATTATGCATGTAGTAGATTGTCTCAAAGTTGTTGCCTTCATGGGATCATTAAATATGTGTTGAATAAATGAGCGAAATAAAAGAAATCTGATGGTTCTAGAAATGTAGCATACTAAAACTTACTGTGTGAATGAGACAATACCAATTATGCTGAAAAGCATCTGGATCAAGAAAATGAAAAATCATGGTTAGAATAAACCAAGTATGGTACATCATACAATGGAATATTATTCAGCAATAAAAAGAAATGAACTAATTTCACCTGTAACAACATGGAGGAATCTTAAAATCATTACGCTAAGTGAAAGAAGTCAGATACAAAAGGCTGCACGTTATAGGATTCCATTTAGATGATAGTCTGGCGCAAAAAAAAAAAAATCAGTAGCTGCGAGGAGTTAGAAGTGGGTTCGTGGAGGGGGACCGCCACCAAAGGGCACAAAGGAATTTTTTGGGGTGATGGAAACATTCTGTATCTTGATTGTGGTGGTAGTTACACAACTTTATACATTTGTCAAAACTCGTAGAACAGTATAACTAAGAAGGATGAACTTTACTGTATAGGAACTGTACCTCAAATCTTGACATTAAAAAAATGTGACCAAGGTAGATAACAGGAGCTTTCCCCATCCTGAGTAATGAGTACTGATTTCCCAAACGGACTGCTAAACTTGCTGAATAAGAAGTACATTTGTTATACAATGGAATGTTACTCGACCTTAAAAAAGAAAAATCCTGTCATTTGCAACAACACAGATGAACCTGGAGAGAATTATACTAAGTGAAATAAGCCAGGCAGAGAAAAACAAATATTGCATGATATCACATTGAATATATGTGTAATCTTAAAAAAGTTCACCTCAGAGGAACAGAGAGTAGAAAAGTAGTTGTCAGGGAATGGGGTGATGAGGGGGTGGAAAATAGGGGAAAGATGGTAAAAGGGTACAAACTTTTAGTTATAAGGTATACAAGGTGTGAGGATCTAATGTACAACATGGTGTCTACAGATAACACTATTGCATAGCTGAACTTTACTAAGAGTAGAATTATTACTAAATAAAGAAAGGTAAATATGTGAAGTGATGGCTATGTTAATTAACCTGGTGGTGGGAATCCTTTTACAACATATATGTATATCAAATCATTTTAAATATCTTATAATTTCATTTTTCAGTTATATCTCAATAAAGCTGGAAAAAGAAAAAGAAGAACCTTTCTAGAGGTTTCCCCCAGAGATGTGGCTGGTGTAGAACATACCAGTCCCTCTCCTGGGATGGCAGCTCACCTGTGCTTCCAACAGCCTATGCTGTTGAGAGAACTTGTGAATTTCCACAATATTTGGGGGGGCCATGCACAGAATAGGAGGCAGTGTGGTGGAGCAGACAGACCTAGGCTAGTTTACAACCTTAACTGTGTCACAAACGAATTGTGTGTCTTAGTCAAGGACTATACTGGCTCCTAACTTAGGCTTCCCTACTCATTAACTGGTAACCACCTACTACTTCCCAGAGTTGGTATAAACTTAACAACTCATGTTTCAAACCATGCACCACTTCGAAGATATGGAGCAGCCACCAGCCGGCCCAGCACTGAGCCAAGCATTACCGGAGATATTACAATGCATGGCTTCCTTCTCTTCCTCAAGCTTTTGACCCAGGAGGAAACCATGAGAAATATGTAACCAGTAAATGACAGCACAAAGCTGTGTGCAGAGCCCAGGGAGCATGGCAGGAAACAACAGCTCCATGGGCCTTCAGGGAGAGGCTGCTGTCCTGGGAGGCCAGATTAGAGGTCCTACAGACAGAAATGAGGAGCAGAGGAGCAGTCTACCGCTAAGGCGTGGGCAGCAGAAGGGACTGTGAGCCCAAGCTGACAGCATAAGAGGCACATGCTAGGAAAGGCATAGGGAAGAGGCTCCAGATGTAGGCTGAGGCAGACCCGGGGAGGCCCTGAGACAGTGTATGGCTGAGGAGCTTCCTGGAAGGTTTCTGAGCGGAGAGGGAACAAGACAGAAGGCGCTAGACAAGCTGGTCAGTCTGCTGTGGGGCTTCTGTAATAATCCCAGGACATATTAATAATGGACATGGAAGGAGAGGGACAGATGCGAGTGCGATGAGATGTGACAAGTGACTGGAAAGGGGAGGCAGAGGAAAAAAGGAAGAAAAGCTATATTGTCCATTCCCTGTCTTCATGAGGACAACCACACTAAACACCAATGGGAAACCAGTGAGAGCTGGGAGAGTTCAAAGGAAGCCAAAGCTGCTCCAGTGGGTTGTCTCGCTCCCCAGAGACCGTGTTCACTAAGACGGTCCAAGCTTCCATGTCCCTGGACAGGTGCCACGCACTCCCCTGGGCGCTCTCTGCTCTGCGAGAGGAGGCTCCTGTCACAGGGAGGAGGCCCGCAGCCCTCCTCACCTGAGAATGAGGTGTTCCAGCACCCGCCAGCCTCACCTTGTTCTTGGCAAGCACGTTGGCTCCTGCTTTAACAAGGAGCTTGACTGACTGGCTAAAACCGTGCCAGGATGCTTCATGAAGAGCTGTATTCCCGTCCTGAGGAGCACACACACAGAGAGGAAGCACGTTACCCAAGACCTCACTCGTCCCACCATAGTCAGTAGGTCAAAGTGTATTTTTAGGGCACACCTCTGGGCCCTATACAACTGGGGTTTCTCATCTGAACCACAGAGCCCAGAAGATGACTTGAGTGGCCAGTTTCTCCATTCTCCCAGAAATGGTACATAACAGTACATTCTAGATGCATCCTGGCTTCCTGATGTACAATGGATGCCTTCAGCATTAGGACTTAAGTCTCTCTAGGAACCCCAGCTGAGAAATGCACAGCCACATTTAACAGGAAGCAACATCAGGAATGATGTCCATTTCTTCCCACCCTCATCATCCCGTGGGTTCTGCTCTGCTCCTGGACCCAGATAGAACCCTACAAAGATTGGGCAAATGAAAAGTCCAGCTTCATAAATGCCAGGGCTGAAGGACCAGATAGGTAGATTCTCCCCTCCTTTTTCTTCCCAAAATTTTAATCTCACTCAGCTTAATCCAAAGCTTCAAGGCCCCAAATAAATGAGCAGGCACTGAGAAACAGTGATTTGCAAATAAGATAAATAAATGTCATTATGTGGCTTTTAAATAAAAAACCAATTAAATATAGCTTGCATTTGGTTATTATTTTAAAAAAGAAATACTAAGTGCAATGAATTGAGTGGGGTGGGCATGGAGGGATGGGGTTTGAGCAAGGGAGCCAGGGAGAAGAGGTAGAAATGCCCTCTACACTGTTTCAGGCCAGGCTGCAGGACAGTCAGCTGGAGGTGGGACAGGTGAATTCTCCAGCTACATCCAGGGTCTAGTTTAGACTTTCACTCACCCACATCAAGAGACAAGTCCTAATGCTGCTGATATCCACAAGGGGAAGTCTAGGGGTCTCAAAGCCCATGATATCTAAGGCCAGGGAGTGGGGCATGCTGGGAATGGGCGTGGCAATGTGTGGCCCCAGCCAGTGAGACTGACTGCACCAACCCAGAAGCAAAAGGGAAAGTGACTGGAAGGGGGTACCAGGGTGCTAGCAACAATCTGCTGCTTGATCTGGGTGCTCACAGATGTGTCCAGGCAGTGAAAACTCACTGAGCTGCACTTAGTAAGTATCTCTGCACTTTTCTGTATATATACGTTAATAAAAAGTTGTTTAAAAAGTGAACAGACTGAATTATGCTTATCTTCAAAGTTCCATTTTAATATTTGACAATTTAAAAATATTGGGTTAATATATATCAATATATTATTGGGATTTCTTAAGGAATTGATTTTGCTTAATTTTTTCTTTCAATATAGTTTTAAAAATTAATTTGCTCACTTATCAAAATAAAAAGGAAACAGTCTGGGAGGTGGGGGGAGGGGCGGCACACATGTCTTTCCCCATCCAGGCCTCCACAGGTTATTATTTCTGGACTTTTATTTCTTTACTAGTTATATTTATGTCTATTTACTAGTTATATTTATATTTTGCCTCCTCTTCCAAAGAAGAGGGGGAGGGGAGGGAATTTTTTCTTTTTTAATTACTGGGATATCAGATATTCTTTCAAAGTAAATTTGGGCTAATTTCATCATTTTAAAATCATGGGTGATCAGACTCAGAAAAGATAACATCTCACAAGTGGTCCTACTTCACCTTGTCTTGTCGGTCCAGGGCACAGCCCTCCTGGATAAGCGCTGCAATGACCTCAGTGTTCCCCACCACCGTGGCCCGGTGCAAGGCAGTCTGATCCCCCTGCAGAATGACACAAAGGCAGGAACAGGGGTCAGCTCTCCCCACCCCCGCAGCACTCACTTGCCCACCCACTCTGACACAGGGCATCTCCCCCATGAAGCAGACTGGTCACCGTGGCTGAGGCGTGCTTTGCAGTCTGGTTAGTAGACAGTGCACGCCAGGCAGAGCAATTTCGTTCAGTAAGAATCTTAAGCCAACTGCAGAACAGCCCTTGGCCACAGCGCTGTGCTCAGAATAAGAGTCAAGCACTCACCTGCTGCCTAGGGCATGGCACTGTTCAGCTAGACTATGACTAACTATCTGTGAAGAGTGGGTCTGACAGCAGGACTGTGTGTGCTGTGCAGTTATACCAACAATGTCTGGAGTCTTCACACCCTATTGAGACCTTTCCTTCCCTGCTTTCAGAGAAATTATCATCCAGCTATGTCAGTGAGCAGCACTCATGATTTGATGGCAGGTGTATATTTGTTGACTGACTTGTACTGGCCAAGAGCAATGCAAGGGTTTATGCCATGACATCTGAGGGCTCCAGGGATGGCAAGCTATCACTGCACATCTCTAAGAAGCCTCTTCTGATGTTTCATGACAACACCATCACTGTTTTATGCTGCATTCGACTTTCTTCCCTGCAATCACATCCCTGGAATTGCAGACCTTCTCTTTCTCCATCAGGGCACCAAAGGGAACTTAGCTTTCCCCTAATTGCATTTGAGAGGAGGACTAAATGTTCCCAGAGGTAAGATGGTCAAGACTGTAACGAGAGAGAGTTCTGAAGTTGCTAAAAGCATATACGTTATCTGACATGCACTCAGGAAGTCAAATCAAGTCATATCAAGACCAGCCTGGGGCCGAGGTTTGAATGGGGAGGTGGATGATCAGTATGAAAATTTTCTGGTGGGAAAGGAGCACAGGGAAAGAGGGTCAGGAGACATGAGTCAGGTGCAGCCTTGGGAGACACCCGTCACCTCAATGGGCCCAGGTCCTTCAGCTGTAAAGGGGGTGGGGGATGGTCTGCAGGGGCCCTCCCTTCTGGGGTTCTATGATTTGGCTGGTAAGAGTGGTGCATAAATGAAGTTTCTTGGTGGAGCACCAGTGGGGTGAAGGACATATACCCTGGGCCATCCCAGGTCCTTACCCAAAAAGAAGAGAGACTATTATAAAACAGAAAACAGAAATCTTTCAGAGGGATGCATGGCCACCTATAAGTAACCCTAATGAAGTGCTGATTCTACTTACTAAACTCCCTGGAATCTTTAACAAACAACAGTGCACTTTAAAAGCGCTTAACTGGAAAAGAAGTTCTGGAGATGGATAATGGTGATGATTGCATAACAATGTGAATGTACTTAATGCCACCAAATTGTGATTAAAATGGTAAATTTTATGTTATGCACATTTTATCTCAATAAAAAAGCACTTAATACCACTTAAAACTCAAATTCACTTTCTTAAAGTTAAAAAATAATCTCCCTCTAAAAACCTACAAGAAGTGATTTTTATTTTCTTCCTTATACTTTTTAATACCTACTTTTTACATAGAACACTTGATTTTTAGCATTAGGGAAAAATGCTATTTATTAAAAGTCTAAATTATAACAACATACCAGCAATAAAACTGTCCATGTCTCAGAATCTTTTTTCACTGTTCATTCACAGAACTTAAGGGGTTTCTGCAATGATGGGTCAAGACATCCAGCCCCATTACCATGACTTTGTCCATTGCCTGCAGCATTTCTATCACCAACCCTCCCCTTGGCATCCTAAGCTATTATTCCCATTATAAATTAGGTTTAGACTTGGTTTTCTCCACTTTCCCAGACCCTTTATTCGAAGTGGACCCTTTTTACGTGGCATGCAGGCAGAAGATCGTGACCACTGGATCAGCAGCTGCTGGGGTGAGCCAAGCCATTACACACCTATTTCAAGTATCTTATGAAGTGCTTCCGGATGAGGTATACTTAATGCCCAAACAAGAAACTGCCCAAGTCTTAACTTTTTAAAACTTCTGTAAGAATTTCCAAGACTGCCCATTCCCCTATCAGAATGGTGATGGGTTTTCCCAAAACGAATCTCAAGTGCAATTTTTTATTACTGACCTAATGAAAAAGATGGTGCTCTGTTCTCAGCAAGTTTCAGGGTAAATACTGACTTGGTCAGATTTTTAATGGTCAGAGGCCCTTTAATAGCCCCACAAATTGCTTTGACTCCAGTACTCCTTGGACCAATCAGAACAACCTTGTTACATACAAAATTTAACCTTTCTGTCCACAATGTGCATAAAGTGTGAACGACAAGCCCCAGACACATGGGTCGTATCTGCCACTCTTGCCACACAAGTCATCAAACAAAGGGCCTCTGATCATTAGGGCACAGCCTACCCTGAGGCTTGCTTGAGGCCAAATGTTTTATCATGTTTCACAAACTGCCACTAAATCACGAACTAAGGCAGCTTTGGAGCCAGAGTGTCACCATTATTTATTACTCGCTTTCAACATGAATCTACTGTATTTACTTCCCTGGAGATAACCTTCCTTTGTGAAACTCTAGCTCAATTTAAGAAGCTAAGTCTAACTTTTAGTTCAGCCCTTAGGAGTCAATTTCCAGATGGATTATCAAGACTCAAATCTAACAACTTGTGTGAGGCTGAAGTAGACCACAAATTGCCCTCAGCCAAAAGGCACAGGAGTTGCCTGCATCTCTCCTTTCTCTGCAGAGAACTTTCAGCTGCACTGCCTGTCTCCGGGCAACAGCTCCCCCTCCATCTTTACCCACCCTCAGAGCCTGGATCCTTGCTTCATCGGTCAGATAAACACTGCTGTGAGGGCCAAAGTCAGCCCAACCCCATCACAAGTGGCTGTCCTTTAACTGGACCATAAGTTTTGTTAATACTAGATGAGGTGGTTCTGGAGGCCTGAGTGAGACACTTGTGGCATATAAAAACCAGCCACCCTTCAGTTACCAAGAAGAGAACTGAAGGCTCTGAAAGACCCGAAATGCATAAGCGAAAGGCTGGCTCAGGCTACTTATCTCTGCGCTATTCTTCCCCAGAACACAACAGGACGACTTAAGACCCTCAGCTGGAACAGGGTCATTTACCTGTGAATCAACTTTTCCTCCCATAAAATTAAAACTTACTGTTGAAATATTTCTCCCTTGAAATATGACACAGAAAAGAACAGAATGTGTCCTCAATATATACTTATTAACAGGCTCAATCAGCGACTTTGATGTAATCCTTATTTCTATATGATTTAAACACAAAATTCTGAAACTTTGGAGAAATTTTTTTAAAAAGCTGGGAAAAGTACAGCACACTCAACAGTATTTATTCATTATTTATCCTGTGAATATTTATTGACACCCTACTATGCTTCAAGTGCCACGGCATCTAATTCTCTCATTTTATTGATTAAAAATCCAAGGCTCAGGGCAGTTCAGGACCTTGCCTAGGATAACCAGCTAATAATTTGGGGTAGCATGGTTAGGCAAGAATTCAAATTGTCAAGGTTCTTTGCACTCACTCCTAGCTGTTGCCAATCGGTGAAGTCAATTAACCTAAGACAGGCCTTAAAAAGATCAGGTGCCTCTGTGGGGTTGGGGCTGCCTCTTCACAATGTCATCAAGCTGAGTGATTTAGCACAGTGCCATGGTTGCTGAGGGCCCAAGAAGCAGTTGCTGAATGATTAACTACAAAGAGGCAGAAGGGAAAATGCTGCAGCTGGAATCTTGAAGAACCAGCTAACTTGCAGTTTGGCACTCTGAGAACATGTTGACCTGTTTGCAAAGTACATGAAGTGCCAGCTCTCAATTTCTCTAAGACATCGGTTTTTACTTTGCGATTTTAAGGTTCAGAATCTCTGAGGTCTAAATCTTTGCTCTAAAATACTTTTAGTATTCTCTTCTATGTGGTTAAAAAAAAAAAAGTGACCTTAGTATGGGCAGATTCCAAAGCTAGGCTCATGGAAGAAACCCCAGTCATGCAAGGGTGAAACATGCCCTTTAGGAGGGATCCCTCCCATGTGACACAAGCAGCCATGTTGCAAGGAAGCTCAAGACAGGCTAGGTGCACAAAGCAAGCTGCTGACCTCTTTTTCTGTCTCTGATCTTCTAGGGTTCTTCCTAGCCTTTCTTCTCTGGTTTTTCTTATTTTTTTCTTCCTTCATGTCTTTTATCGTGGCCACAGGGTCCTGGACTATTTCTGAGGTGGGGGCTGTGTGATTGCTCATTGACCAATCAGAGATGGCATTAGCGCTCCAATGAGAGTTGACGGGATTAGCGGGAAGCAAGAGGGAATTTGCTCCTGGAGTCGCATATTCTAAAGAACTGGTTTCCACAGGTTCAAATTCATAATAATCCCACTCCAGGCCACTGGATGTCATTCTTCAACTAATTCTCAGTCTTTAACATGACATAAAGAACAGTATCTGCAGAATATGAAGTTAGGGGTAAATGCTTCATAACATTAACATCTCTATTTCTACCCATCATCCAAAACAGGTAACTTGTGAAATGATTTGTTTTTCCAATAAAGACTCTCCCAGCTTCTTTAAAGAACACCCATAAAGAGTTTTCTTCCTTAAATTCTTGCATAAGTTTCAAGGTTGATCATCAACAAGCATGGCAAATACATATAGACAGATATGAGCCATATTCTGGCAAATGCATTACTTCAGAACTAGTGAAGATTCATTCCACCTTCTCCATTCTCACCTGTTTTTACACTGTTTTGTTGTTGTGTTCTTATTTTGTTTTAAGATATCTGAGAGAAGCAATGTATGCATTATCTGTTTAAGGTAGAAAAGATGCAAGAAAGTAAATACTAATTCCGATAACTGAAAGAAGGAGTTTCTGTTAAAAATAGAGCTGGCTTTCCTTCTGTGAATGACATGGCTATGTTGACATGACTCCCCTTGATTACCTTGTGAGAACTCCTGCCTGTTTATCTTCCTGTCTTGTTTGAAATAAACAGCAGTATTTCTATGAAGTCGGCAGAGCAGCTGTTGCATAAGAACACAGTGACACTCAGACCTCAGGCAGGAGGACTGCGTTGGGATAGGTTAGCATGCCTGTCACTGCAGCCTTGCCACAGTGGCAGCAAGGGCTTTAATTATGCAAAGAGAAGACCAGATGTATCTCAACATGTGTGCACTGGCAACTCCACGCCCTGCCTTTTCTGTGGTTGAACCTCTTCTCTCCCCCTGTATATGTGTTCTTGTCATCTAAAGATATAATAGAATTGGGAATGTTATGATGGCTACAGCACAGGAAAATAAAGAAGTATTATGACCCAAGGTAGAAATCAATAGCTTAAAGCTAAATCATCATCTTTTGGAAATGACATTCTTGATGACCCAACAAGTTCCAAATATAACCAGAGATTTATGAATGACCCTGGATAGTCTCTGCCCATCATAGTACAATGACATATTTAGTTATTTCTTTGTAAATGCTTGTTCTTCTCACTTGTGTGTTTGCCAAGTTTTAGAACGTTACAGAGGTCCAAAGAAAACTAGAAGCACTTGGTAACACACACCCTCGCATACCTGAGGGTCTTAAATTTGAGAACACTCTGTAACCACAGTTATTAAAGGTGAACCTGGAAGAGGTTAGAAGTGCAAACTCTCCAAGATTCTGTTTCTCACAAAAGTGCTTACTTCTTAGAGTACTACCACACAAATTAGAACTAGAAATAGAATTAGAAAAAGTTTCCATCACATTATCACAGGACTTTTTCCTAATAGTTCATTGCAGGACAATTTACGTAATCTTTTCTATATCTGCTTCTTAAAGAAGTCACCTTTCCCAAAGATCTAATAGGGCACCCCAGGTATCACATGACCCCACCCACCACTGCTGATTGGCTCAGGAATCATCCCACCCCAAAGAAGCCAACTGGAGTCTCCCTTTAGATAATCTGAATGAAGAGACTCAGAAGTTGAGTGTTAATAATGGAATAGCACCAGAGCGATTTTTTTCTGGAAGCCTTCTTTTTCTTAGATTTCGTGAGATCAATTTTATTTTCTTTGAATACGTTCTTTTAAATTATATGTACACTGACTAAAATAAATTGAAGTGAGAAGAGGATTAGAATTAAGATTTTAAGCCTCACCTTTTCTCCAAGGGTAAGCTTGATCAGCAACAAACATTTCCATCAGGGCTTGCCCATACTTGTGTGTGTGTGTGTGTGTGTGTGTGTGTGTGTTTGTGTGTGTGCACGCACACTCCTTCATACTGAGAAAGAACACAGGTAACATGCCCTCTGAGGTTCTGTACTGGAATGATACTAAATAGGAAATGAACCATGATGAGAAAAACCACCCACACTCCCAATCTCTAACTTGCAATTGAGGATGGGTCCCAGAGCAGGTCTTTAAGAGGAAGTTCTTCCCATTATGGGGACTGAGATGGAGATAAAAAATGCTGGAAAGCATCTAATACCCTCCCACCTCATAGGTGGTTACAGGCTGTGCTGTGGATTTCTAGGTGGACAAGCTCCCCTGACAACTGATCCACTGATAGAATAATGGCTTCTACTCACATCATCCTGGACATCGAGGTCACAGCCAGCCTTCAGCAAGATCTGAACCACAGAAAGATGGCCCTTATTGGCGGCAAGATGCAGGGGGGTCCGGCCATGCTGTTAATGCAAAGTAAACACAGATTTCAAAACAGAATATCAAAACCACACCCCTGGAGCAAGGCTGCACAGTGGTACCACCCCTGCCCCCCACTTCGGTTTGGCAGGAGAGTCTTATGGATTTACCCAGAATTCAAGTTTATCTCAGTTAACCTTGGTTATTGGCATTGTAATCAATGAACAAAATATGCTCAAAATATGAAGATTTCCTTTAGTGCATAATTTCTAGTCCCCACTCAAATTAATGAGGAGAATGAGCATTTTTAAGTTTTTTTCTTATTTCCCCCTGGTGCTAACACTTAGGGATGATGAAGTGGCCACACTGAATCTGATGAGGCAAGAGATAGGAGAACAAAAGGTTCAGCTAATCAGCCCCACCAAAATCTGGTTAGTAATTACCCAAAACTGAAATTGCTGGACAAACTGATGAGAACAGGCTCTCCCCCTTTTAAAAATAAATTTTTAAGTTACAAAATATGTCAGCCCTTCAAAACGATATTTTAAAATGCATGTGTTCACTAATCTCTTTAAGATTAGAAAAACCATAGCTATTCTTTGTGAAAACCTCCCAGATTCCATTTTCCCTCCAAACCCACAGGTAACCACTCCTAAAATTTGGTATTTATCATTCCTTTGCCTTTTATTATAACTTACTGCATGTTTGTAACCACAAACAATATGTAAACATTGTTCTTCTCACCTACGTGTTTGCCAAGTTCTAGAACATTACACAGAGGCCCAAACAAAACAAATACTTAGCTTCAAACGTTACATAAATAGTATTCAACTATTATCATTTGGCAATTATTTATCCATTGTATTTTTCAGTTTTTTTTTTTATATTGTCACATGCAGTTCCAATTCATTTATTCATTGTTCATCCATTCTCCTACCGATGGGCACACAGGTTGTTTCCAGTGCTTTGTGAATGAAACACAATTGTGTGTGCATCTCCTTGGGTACCTGAGAAGCCTTATTAGCCCTGTTGTTGGCTCTTTGAAATGACCCTTCCCTTCAACTTCCCTAAGCATGTGGCTCCTGAGGTAGGACACTGAGGGTGACATCCAGAATATAAGTTAACTTCTATCCAGAGAACTGAGCTTGCCAAACTCTGAATTCTCCAATGAGACATTATGTCCCCTTTGCTTTCTCCCTCAGTAACTCTGTAAAGACATATTTCCACCCCATTTTAAACATCATTTCACCAGGGCCCTGAGCCATACTGAAATATACCCTGAGGAATAAGAGTCTGATGTGGACTTAAGTTCTTTTTAGCATCTCAATAAAACTTCCCAAAGACCTTCATTGATATTCTCGCAAGATAAACCCATTTATGATCTCAATAAAGTACCAGTCTGCCATAAGTAACTAGCCATAGAGGAAAACAGCAGACAATAAAGCATCTTAATTTCTACCCATGAAATGCAATCAAAGCACTAGAAAGATTCTGGAAAGAGGTCAGAGCTCACTTTAAAATTAGAATTCTTAAATAAGAAAAAGTTACTCCCAAGAAAGTGGGCCATAAAAAGCCTTCATAAAAAGGCAACATCTGAGATGAGAAGTGACTTTCCTTGGCTGGCAAATGTGCTCAGCGCATGCTACTTAACCTTGATTCTTTAAATGAAATGTCCACAGCTGATTAGATGGAGCAAAATAACTGGGTCCCACTCACTGGCCTGATCCCAAGGCTTCATCTGTCATCACGCGTTCTTGTCAAGGATATTAGATAAGTGACCTTCACAAAATTTCTAAGGCATTCTAAACATGGGGAAGTTTATTACATATGTGAGGAGAAAGATAAGGATGGTGGAATAAGCGCTTTTAAGCAACTGGAAAATACAGAGCATGATGGGGAGAAGTTGCCCGGAGAGAGGCTGGAAAAGAGGCCCCAGGCCGAGGAGTCACTGGGTGTTGGGGTCAGGGGAGCCCTTGGGAACCTCCTCGTTAGCTACTAGATGTTACTGGTGAGAAGCAAGGCCCAAGGAGGCAAAAATGTTTGTCCAAGTGAACACAAATGATCAGAAGTCAGGAGAAGGAAGTACTGCTGTGGTTCCAACCCGGTCACATTCGCAGGGCGCTTCAGAAACTGTAAGTTACCTGCCAGGATGGCCCTGGACTTGCGGCACCTTCCTAACCCAAGGTCAGCAGAAGATCCCCTTTGCGGAGAAAGGAAAGGCCAGAGGTGTCAGAGCTGGATGAGCCTTGTTTAAATCCCAGCTCTGACTAATAGTACCTGTGAGTTTTTGTGCACAACACTCTCCGAAGTCTGTTTTCTTGTCTGTAAAATAGAGATGGCCTCCGCTCCTCACCCTAATGGCATGAAATAGGATAAATGAGATAACCTGTGCCCTCTAACACGTGTCCTCAGCCCAGAAAGCACCCCAAATGTTCACTCTCCTCCTTGACACCCCCACATCTTAGCCTTTGCAAAAAGACCAGTGACATATTTTCTAAGGCAAAATGACCTGGGCAAAGATTTGGACCTCAAATCACTCGGATAGCCAGATGGGCCCTAGCAGGAGGGTCAAGTTACCTACCAGCCAGTCCTGAGCTACTCGCTCACTTTTATTTTTGAAACACAGTCCATGGTTCCAAGTCTCCGTGTCTCTGCTGGAAGGACCTTCCTTACTGGGAACACCCTTCCCCAGTTTTCCCAGAAGAAATGTTCCTGGCCTTCTCTTTACCCCCGTGACACTTTAGTTCCCTTTTAGGAAACTGCCACATTCTGTTTTGAGTGTCGCCCTGGGAGCCGGCTTCTCCTAACTAGGCTATGACCCTCCTCAGAGTGGATTATGCCTTCCAGGAATGATGAAGCAAGTTGACTCTGGGGTGGGGGTGCTGGAGGGCACATCAAACAGGTTCCAGTGTTCCTCCAGCACAGGGCAGGCTGAGGCTGCAGGGACACTGCAGCAAACCCCACAGTCCCAGGCTTCACTTCAGAGACATGGAGAGCGTGGGGTGGCTTCTGACTTCAACTTCTGGGGCGCCCCGGCCCCTGAGAGGAGATGCAGGCATCATGGGGGCTTCACGAGCATTTGAGCGACTGCAAGAGTGACACTGGGGCTTCTAAGAGGAGGTTCAGTGTCCACCTCACACGTCGGGCTTCTTTTCTGGCATCGGCACAGCGGCAGCCAAGGCAGTAGTAACCAGTTTCCCACTGCACCTAAAGCTGTCCACTTCTGTCCCCCGGGCTTTCTTGATACAAGACCAAGCCCCTTAGATAACATACAGATACACACACACCATCATCACCACCATGCACCAAAGGAGGAGAGCAAGAAAGCATAAATGCATTTGGTTTTCCAGAACATTCTATAACGAAAAGCAACAAACATGGAGCTACTCAGGGGAACAGCTGCTCCCGCCGAGCACAGGTGTACTCCAAAGTCATACCTGACAAATGGGAAAGGCGGGAACACCTTAACTGTGAGGGAACGAATCAAAACTGATCCTTAGTGGAGTCTTTGAATGACTTAGACGCAAGGGTGCAACTGCTCTCACTCACCTCCATGCCCTTAGGACCAGCCAGTGAAGAAATGGGAATAGGAGAAAAAACTATGTACTATGCATGAGAAGAAGAAGATGTTTTAGAAGCATCTTGTTCTGGGTCCCATCCCAGTTATCCTCAGAAACCAGTTCAACCCAAATCAACCCAGGCCCTGGTGGGTCCAGGGTGACCAATAATAATGACAAGAGCAAGAGACAGGAAAAACTAACATTTAAAGGATTCTTACTACATGGTAGGCACTACCCTAAGAATTTTACATGTATTAGTATCATTCAGTCCTCCCAATGACCCCATGAGGTAGGCACTATTATTAAGTCCATTTTACAGATGAAGAAACAGATATGGATAGACTCTGTCACTTGTTCCACGTCATACGGCAGGTACCTCGAGTCTGGATTCACCCCTAAGCTGTCGGACCCCAGCCCCAAAGCTCTGACACCCCTTTCCACTCTACCTGCTGCCAGCTTGTGCTGTGGGGGTGAGGCTGTCCCCTGGCAGAGGGGCTCTGTGTCTCACTCTCAGGAAGTTCCCAAGACTCCCAGATGTTGACCTCTAAAGGTGCTTGGAATCTCAAAGATGGAGAGGGGTTTTCCGTTCTCACCGGACATTTGAATCACCGGGGAGACTGATCTGTTTGCCAGTCTATCCACCTATACTGATGCCTGAGCCCTGCCTCCAGAAGTTTTGACTCAACTCTGTGGTGGGGCCCAGGCATCATATGTAATACAACCTCCCCCAGGTGACTCTAATGAGTGACCTCAGCTGAGAGCCACAGGGTGCAATGAAAAGGGGCCGGGGTAACTATCCTCGGAGCAGCTACAGGCCCTCAGGTGAAACCTGCCTTGTTGGGCATGTCCAAGCAAGAATCATTCCTCACTACATTCTTTGTGATGCTCTCGTCTGCACCTGTCAGTACAAAACACTAAGACACCTCATCACCACAATCTGGGAATAGAGCTTCCAGTATCTTAAGAGTATATAAGTGACATAATGACATTACTAAAAATATGGAAGATAAAAGCAATCACCTGTAACGCTACCACCCAATAAAACTATTATCATTTTTATTTAATCTTTTTCAGTACATCTTTTTTATTGATGCTTTTATTATATTGATGCAGTTATATTCACAGGTTACATAAAACGATCTTGCTTTCAGCATTACTATACCTTAAACCAGAGGTTCTCAAACTTTATCAGGCAGCAGAATCTGCTAGAGGGCTTGTTAACAGACACCCTTCCAGAGTTTCTGATTCAGTCAGTCTGATGTGGAGATATAATTTGCATTTCTAATAAGTTTCCAGGAGGAGCAGATGCTGCTAGTATGGGGCCACATTTTGAGAGCTAGTGACAGAAACCACTGGTTTTCAACCCTGTTGCACATTACAGTCACCTGAAAAAAATTTTTTTTTAATCCCAAACTTTATCACCGAAGGGTTGAACTGTACCAGCCTAGGGTAGGGTCTGTTGTGGGCGTTTTTCAAGTTCCAGGTGATTCTAATGTGCACCAGAGGTTATGAACTCCTGCCTTGGTCTCTTTAAAAGTGCTGGTTCTTCCAACTTGCCCTGGACATCCGAGACCCGCAGGGGTGGGCGGATGCAGGGCTTGCACATCTCCCTTGATCCAACCAGGGAGAGGCAGAGACTCAGAGCCTGTGCACTTCCAGGGAACAAAATAGCAAAGGGCCTTGAGATGCTGCCAGGCAACAACCACAAAAGTCAACAACTCTGAAGCTCTAGTCTGGGGTGCTGCTTTGTTCCGACAGATTGAGCCCTTGTGGGTCCCGACTTCCGGCAGAACTACTGCATGAGAACACCAAGTCCCGCTTGAGGGGGTGACCCATGAATTACACAGGTGATCATAAGGGAACACAGAACAAATGGTCCCTGCTACTCATTTTGAAGAGGCCAACTCCCACCTAGAGGGGTGGGCTCTGTCAGGGAACATTCCAGGGGAAGGATTCCTATTCAGATGAAGATTTGCTCCCAACTATGATGACAGGAGAGCCCAGTCAAAGGTAACCAGCTTAAAATACAGCCTGAAAGGAAGTGGGGGTGTTGTCCCCAGCATGTGTTCAGATGTGGCACTTAACTCTTCTCACTGGACACTTGCAGGTAGACTGAGGTATTTACAAGGGAGAGACCTCCCTAGGGAGGGGACGAGCCTCCCAGGGTGGGGGACCAGGGGCCATTTAAGAACCACAACCCACAGAAACAAGCCTGGAAAGACTCTCACCTCCCAATGACTCTAGAGGACCTGGGAGCCCTGGGAAGAGACCTGGTCACTCATTACTCTAGCCAAGACTCAGATGTTGAGTCACAGCTCCTTTCGCTTACTTCGGTGTCTCTGACCCTCCTTGCTAAAGACCAGGCCTTTCAGACCAACAATGACTGCCCCATGAATGAGGAGCTAGATTCTCCTCAGGGCAGCTGCCTGGAGTGACAGAGTGAGAAGGAAGGGTGCTTGTGCTTAGCCATTCCTCGAATACCATCTTCGTGTAATGATAAACCCAAGGTCACACAGAGACACGGGGCAAAAGGAAGATGAAGGAATTGAGACCCATTAGCTCAATTTAACCATCTCAAGGAGGGCAGCTGCATAGATGTGACCCACAAGGGAAAACAGATTAACAGGAAGAATTTAGGTTAGATTAGTTCAATAATTTCAAAATGACAACAATTCCTTTCTTCAGAGATCATGGGAAATACAGTAGATCAGGGTTGTGCAGTCTTTTTTGAGGCAAATAATAGCTGTCTATATTATCTGTAGCATTAAGAAAATAGGAGAGATGTAGAAGGAGTTGTAACACTAGCAAAATAAGAATGTTAGATATTTTAGAAACAATATAATATTCAGATTGAATAGGGTCTTTGAGTTTTTAATTTGGTTGAGGACAGTAAGGAAAACAGGAGTTTAATGATTTTCCAAGATCTCGAATCTTATTTGTGGCAGAACTACATATAGCTAGAACCTTGGCCACTTGGCCCCTCATTTAGGTTTTAAATGGTAGAAGACCCCTGCCAATGTTTTTAGGTGCTCCCAATGCTCTCTTATCATGTACAGTATTCCCAGAGTCTGGACTGCCCGGAATCATATAGATTTGGGTCAAAAACTTCAAAAGTCCTCAAGCTTGACTCAATGAAGACAAAGTTGTAAAGACATTCAGAAGAATATGGGCAAAGGAAAAGTGCCACAGATCAAAGGAAAGTAAGAAAAAATAAAACTTTACACCTTAAAAAAGTTACAGTTTAAAAAACCTTGAGAGCTTTCTTTCCTTGTTGGAAATGTATTTTGTTTACCTGTCTATCTGGATGACTGACACATCACATCTGAATTTGACTATAGTTGACAAGAGGCAATGAGGGAGGAAATTCCTTGGATGACAAAAATCAGGATTCAAGACAATCTCAGATTGGAAGAACAGGCTATTTTTAACAAGACAAAATGTAACGGGGGCAGATGTAAAATTTCTGCACTGAGGGTCAATCAAGGGTCCAATCACAAATGGGCAGGGGTTCTGAGACTGTCCTGTAAAACAACAGTCTTCTCTGTTAAAAGGGTAAGTTTCCTGTGCCAAAAAGTTTCATAATGCTTCTCTAAGTCTTACTTTGGGGATCCTAATAATCATAAATAATTTGGAGAGACAATATGAAATATGTATTGTTAGGAATTCAAGTATAATGGTTTAATTAACAACGAATTTCTTCTGAGGTGATCCAGTAACTTCCAGAGTAGGGCTTGCTCCTAGAAAGGTCCACCAACAAGAAGGACCAAAATATTTCAAGCAACTTAAATGGCTGTGAAGGATTCCCTTAGTTCCTATAGAGCATCCATCCCTAGGTGATAAAGCATCAGTTAGGGCACCCACACTCTTCACAGGAAACTGCTTAGAATATATTTTCATTTTTGTTAAAGATTTTTATTAAAATGTAGCTAACATGCAATATTGGTTTCAGGTGTATACCACAGTTATTCTACATTTATATAGCTAAAGAAGTTATCACCATAAATCCAGCAACCATCTGACACCGTACAAGGCTACCACAATATTATTGACTATATTCCCTATGCTGTACACCACATCCCCATTACTTATTTGTTTTAGCTACATTTTCAATGGGTTGACACACTGACATAACAAAGCATGACAGTTCAGTGCATGATGAACTATGGTTGTAATACTAGTAAAATACAAGTGACACATATTTTGGAGAGAAGGACTGCCCTCTTTTGTTTTCTGGTTTTTATTAGGAATCACTGCCTTTTCAGGAGCTGTTAAAATAATCATTTGTTTCTCTCCTTTAATTTATTGGTATAGTGAATTATGAAACTATCTTTGCATTCCTGGATCAGACTCCACTTGGTCACAGTATAATTCTAATAACTGCTGTATTTTTAGGTTAAGTAGCGTTATTAAGAATTTTTATACTGATATTCATAATTAAGATTAATCTATAGTTCTTGTACTATCTCATTCTCTCTCTCTCTCTCTCTCTCTCTCTCTCTCTCTCTCTCATTTATATTTACCTGGTCTCGGTTTTAAGGTTGTACTGGTTTCATGAAACAAATCTAGCTTTCTGTTTTATTCTGTGCTTTACAATAGTTTAAATAACATGGGAATTGTTGGGTTTTTTTATTGTTGTTGTTAAAATGTGAAACAGGGCTGTGAAACTATTTGGCCCTAGTGCTTCTTTAAAGGTTACATCTCTAATCATGTTCCTAATCAGACTATTTAAATTTCCTGCTTCTTCAGTCATTTTTATGACCAAATGATTTATTGTAATAAAGTATGCAAAACATAAAATTTACCATTTTAACCATTTTTAAGTGTACAATTTAGTGGCATTAAGTATAGTCACAATGTTGTGCAACCATCACCACTATCCATTTCCAGACTTTTACATCATCCCATACAGAATCTCTGTATCCATTAGACAATGACTTCCTATCCCCACTTCCTCCTGACCTCTGTTAACCTCTATTCTACTTCTGTCTCTATGAATTTGCCTATTCTAGGTACTTCATGTAAGTGGAATCATATAACATTTGTCCTTTTGTGTCTGGCTTATTTCTTGGCAAAATATCTTAGCAAAATATCTTCAAGGTTCATCCATGTTATAGCATGTATCAGAATTTCATTCCTTTTTAAGGCTGAGTAATATAGGTCATTTTAAGGCTGAAAAATTGTGTGACTGCAGCATAACCACTTTATCTATACACAACATTTTATTTATCCATTAATCTGTTAATGGAAATGTTGGTTGCTTCTACCTTTCAGCTATCGTAAATAATACTATAAGAACATGGCTGTCCAAACATCTGTTCAAATCCCTGCTTTCACTTCTTTTGGGTATATACCTAGAAGTGGAATTGCTGCAATACATGGAAATTCTGTTTAAGTTTTTGAGGAGCCACCATACCATTTTTCACAGTGTTTATATCATTTTACATTCCCACCAGCAAAGCATAAGGGTTACAACTTCTTCACATCCTTGCCAATATATGTTATTTTCTGTTTTGTTTTGTTCCATTTGATAATAGCCTTCCTATATGTATGAAGTGGTATCTCATCCTGATTTTGATTTAAATTCCTCTACTAACTAGTGAGGTTGAACATCCTGTCATGTGCTTATTGACCATTTGTATATCTTTAGAGAAATACCTATTCAAGTCCTTCGTTGACTTTAAAATTTTAGTTGTTTTCTTGTTGTTGAGTTATTAGAGTTCTTTATATATTCTGGATATTAATCCTTTGTCAGATATATGATTTGCAAATATTTTCTCCCATTTTGTGGGGTTGCCTTTCCACTTTGTTGATAGCATCCTGTGATATACAAAAAATGTTTAGTTTTTATGAAGTCCAATTTACCTATTTTGCCGGTGGGGTCAACTTTTATAGTTGACAATTTAGTAGAAAATCCTCTATTTAAGTTTTCATATTCTTGGAGTCTCAAGTTTCCCAGTAATAATAGCTAACACTTACTGAGCCCTTACAAAACCAAGCAATCTTCTAGGCACTTCATTATATCATTTAGTCCTCCTGACCACCCTAAGATGTATGTGACAAACACTGGACCGTTCCCACATCCTTTTCTTCCAAGCGTATGGGAGGAGAGTACTTCTGAACCTCTCTGGAATCAGGTATTGCTACACACCTTGCTCTGGCCAATGAAAAGAGTGTGTGATGTATCAGTTTAAGGCTGAAGCATTTTAGAGCCAATGGGCAAATCTCCACTTTCCCTTCCACTGCTGCACTGGCACCGACAGACAATATTCCAAACAGCGGAGGCTCCATTGCTCTGGCCCCAAGTGAGAGTCATGACGGATGGAGCCTCCTCTCCCACCCAACCCCATTGACCTGCAATGGAGATATGAAATGAGCAAGAAATAAACCTTAAAAAACGTTTAAGCTTCTGAGATTTGGGATTACTGCATCATAACCTGGCAATTTTAAGGTAGCTGTTATTGTCCCATTTTACAGATGCGGAAACTGAGCCATAGAGGTGCAATAACTTGTTCAAGCACACAGCCACTAAGTAGTACAATGATATTTGAATTTGGGCTGTGCCAATTCAAAGCACATGTTATCACCAGTTTTTATGTGATGAACCAACACAAAGCACCTCTGTGTGAAAGAAGGCTCGGTGCTGGGAGGTGAGGAACCCAGCTGTCTCCCAGAGCTTGCGAGTGCTGGGACAAAGCTAGCTATTAGAGAAGAAACTCATATTTGTACTGCATTGCTTTTTTTATGCTTATGTTGTCTCTGTCTCTTTCTTGTTTGTAACTCTAAGTATCTAGAATGTGGGAGAGTTTCAGCCTAGCTCAGTTATGCTAAGAGAACCAAGAGCTGGGGTTGCTTCTACGAAGGAACTTTATCCAAGGGTAAATGCAAATTTCATGAGACCTGAAACACAATGTTGGAGTCTTTCCTTAAGATAAAGATTACAAAATTAGGTTAGAGGCATTGAAAGGGGTCAGGGCAAGCCTTGAAGTCAAAACTCCATCAACTTCAGGGTAAAGCCTCCTCTGTCTTAAACTGAAGCTCTTCATTCTGGGGTCAGGTGTGGCCAGCAAAGTGAGAAAGCCACTCAGGGAAAGCCCAGTGCCCGGGGACAGAGTGGAAGCTGGTCTGACTTCCCCTTCACTCTGAAAGCCTTCTTCTTGGTCCAAAGCTTTGTAGATTCTAGGGTTTGCTTTAATAGAAGCAGCTCCCTTTTCTCTCCAGCACAGGTCTATATTCTGAAAGAACTACTGCATGTGCATCCAAGAATTTTCTTCTGTAGTCAAAGCACTAGGTATAATTTACTTGACAAACATTTATTGATTGAGTGCCAGGCTAAGTACTGAGAATTCAAGGCTGATATAAACAAGGTCACTGCCCTTGCCAGCTCAGTGCCCATCCACATGACCTACGAACTTTCCCAGGGACAATCACTGCTCCTTCTTGACAGCAGAATAGCCCAGATGGGGCACTTAAGAGTATTACTCCAAAGCATGAAGGTGTTAGGGTGGGGGATACAAGCTTCGTAGGGCATAAAAACACCAGAGACACACTACCAGAATCAAGGCAATGGAAAAACCAGAGGGATTCAGGCTTCTGTGATGCTGCTTCACTGACTGGGGTAGAGGGAGGCACAGATGTTGGTTGCAAGCTGCACAAGCCTACCTCCAAGAACCTGGGACTCTTGTCCTGGGTTGGCCTTAGGCTGAGGCTGTAAACTGTGGCCCTTAGGACACAAATAGCTTTTAATGAAAGCATTTTGTTATTCCTACCTTCTCTTTGTAATTTTTTAAAATTAAACTTTTTACTTTGAGGTAACTAGATTTACATGCAGTTTTAAGAAATAATCCTTCGCTTAGTTTTCTCCAATTATAACATTTTGCGAAACCACAGTACAATATCAAATCAGGATTTAGACACTGATACAGTCAAGACACGACAACTCTTATCACCAATGATCCCTCCTGTTGCTCCTTTACAGGTACATCCAACCTCCCTCCCCTCGTCTGTCTCCCACTCCCATCTCTAACCCCTGAGAAAACACAAATGTTTTCCATTTCTCTCATTTTCTCGAGGTCACATACATGGAACCTTGCATATGTCAATAGTTTGTTCCTTTTTATTGCTGAGTAGTTCTGCATGAATGTACCATAATATAACCCTTCCTTCATTGTAGGGCAGCTGGGTTGTTTTCAGTCTTTGGCTATTGCAAATAAGGGTGCTATAAATACTTCTTTGTAAGCTTTCATTTCTCTTGGATAAATGTCCAAGGGTGCAACTGCTGAGTCATACAGTAGTAGCATATTTACTTTTATAAAAAAAAAAACTGCCAAACTATTTTCCAGAGTGGCTGTAATCATTTATTGTTCCTACCAGCGACATATATAAGCAATCCAGTTTCTCCATATCCTTGTCAGCATTTACTGTAGTCACTATTTTTTTATTTTAGCCATTCTGATAGATGTAGTGATATTTCATTGTGGGTTTAATTTTTATTTACCCAATGCTTAATGACATTGAACATTTTTTCATTTGCTTATTTGCCATCTATACATGCTCTTTGGTGAAATGTCTCTTCATGTCTTTTGCCCATTTTCTAATTGGAAAATTGTTTGTTATTTTAGTGTTAAATTTCGAAAGATCTTTATATGTTCTAGATACAAATCCTTTGTCAAATATGTGGTTTGCAAATACTTTCTCCCAGACTGTTGGCTGTCTTTACATCTTCTTAACAGCTGTTTACAGAGCAAAATCTGATCAGACCTAATTTATCAAGTTTTCCCTTTATGGATTATGTTTTAGGTGCCAAGTCTAACTTTTTGCCTAGTCCTAGAGCCTGAGATTTTCTTATTTTTTTTTAAGTTTTATAATTTTACATTTTACTTTTAAGGCCATTACCCATTTTGAGTTAATTTTTGTGTAAAGTGGTGGGTCTAGGTAAAACTTAATTTTTTTTAACCTATGAACATCGAATTGCTCCAAAATCATTTGTTGAGGGTTTTTTTTTAGTTCTTTTTGCACCTTTGGGAAAAAGCAGTTGGACATATTTGTGTGGGTCTATTTCTGGGTTCTCTATTCTGTTCTATTGATCTGTGTCAATGCCTCTGCTAATACATACTCTCCCCAATACTGTACTATATAGTTTGCCTTAATATCAAGTACAAAAATTCCTCCCATTCTATTTTGTTTTAGCTATTCTAGGATCTGTGCCTTTCCACATACATTTTAGAATAGCTTGTGTACATGTGCAAAAATCTTTGCTGGGATTTTAGTAGAAATTGCAGTAAGTGTCTAAACCAATGTGGAGAGAACGATCATCTTTACTATGCTGTCTTCTAACTACGAACATGATATGTATGCATCTCCAGTTATTTAGGCCTCCTTTGATTTCTTTCATCAGCATTTTGTAATTTTTCAGATCCTGTATATGGTTTGTTAAATTTATACCAAAGTATTTCCTTTCCTTTGGAAATAAACAGTATTGTGTTTTTAATTTCCATCTCCACAAATTCAGTTAGTATATAGCAATGCAACTAATTTTTGTGTTAGTCTTATATCTTACAAGTTTGCTGAACTCTCCTATTTTAGGAATTTTTTTACTAGATTCCTTGGTATTTTCTATGTAGAAAATCAGGTCATTAACAATTAGAGACTGTTATTTCTTCTTTTTCAATCCGTATGACTTTTATTTCCTCTTGCCTTGTTGCGGTAGCTAGAATCTGTAGCACTACATTGAATACAAGTGGTAAAAGTAGGCATCTTTGTCTTCCTTATCTTAGAAGAAAGCATTCGGTCTTCTTCCATTAAGTACATGAGCTGTAGGCTTTTTGTAGATACTCTTTTATCATGTTGAGAAAGTTCTCAATTCTTAGTTTGCCGAGAGTATTTTTTAACCACAAATGAGTGTTGGATTTCATCAAATGCTTTTTCTGCATCTGTTGGCATGATCATATAATTCTTCTTATTCAATCTTTCATTATAGATAAAATGTCTGTGTCCCCAAAATGCATATATTGAAACTTTAACCCCAAACATGATAGTATCTGGAGACAGGAATCATATGGGAAGTAATCGGGGCTAAATGATGTCATGAATGTAAGACACCCAAGATGGGATTAGTCCTTTTGAATAGAGGAAGAGAGACCAGAGCTCTCACTCTCTCTGTCATTGTGAACAGTGAGAAGACCACTGTCTGTGAGCCAGGAAGAGGGCCCTCACAGGAACAAATTTGTTGGCACACTGATCTTGGACTTTCCAGCCTCCGGAACTGTAAGCAATAAATTCCTGTTGTTTAAGCCACCCAGACTATGGTATTTTGTATAGCAGCCCAAGAAGACTAAAACAGCTGTTGATAGAGGGATTACATTGATTGATGTTGAACCAGTGCTGCAAACGGGATAAATTTCACTTGCTCATGGTGTCTAATTTATACAATGCTCAATTCGACAAAAACATAGGCTAAAAGAAAACCACCTACTCACTCATCTACCCTAGATCTTTGGTTTATAACAACCTAAACACACAACAGCCAACTCTCATTGGAAACAAACTGACAGGACTGTGAGAAAGAACTTTCAGTTTCCAAACAAGTTCCAGGCTTACTTTATCTTCTGAAATCTAAATCATTACAGCTTAAAAAGGAAACTAATAAGGGACTCAGAGAATTCACCAACAGACCACCTGCACTGGCATCTGAGCAGAGGCCCCAGTGGGTAATTCACAAGCTTTTAAAGGTCCTTTCCTCTTTGGCGGCTTCATTCACAGCACTCCTAGAATAATGTGGATCAGGTGATGATGCTTCAGAAGTCTTAGAACAGGCTGATTACTGGCTTGGAAGGAAACCAGTAATCCTCCAAGGCATTTCTTTCAGAAAAGATACAGGTACGTATTTAGGATTTTAAAATGCTGACACCCAGCTGTGCCACTCATTACAATGTCTCCTCTAGAGCAGTTAGGGCCTATTAAATATATAACTCTAGGGGGGTTTTGCCAGCACAGTAATCTACGTTATAACATACCTAGCTGTGTAGTTAGAAGTTTCAAATTTAAGTGTACACTGCTCAAGCAACAGAGTGCCAACCACACAGACCACGAGATCAGGGAATGGTGGGCGACTTGCTGACTGAACAGCCAGGTGTTGGCAGGGCCTCTGGGCCAACACACCCACCAGGCATGCTCCAAGCTAGGGAAAGGGGCAACTGGGTCCTGCCTCCACCCCCACTGAACATCACTGTAAACACAGGCAAGAGGGAAACAGAAGAGGCTCTGCAGAGTGAAGGACCACTCCTAAGAATTCTTCAGAGGCAGTGAGGGGAAGGGCAGAGCAGCTGAGAGACTCAGGGCCAATTCGGGGACTCCCATTCCAAGCAGCCTTAGCAGCCTCTCCTAAGAAGCTTGAGTCAGTTTTGAGGATCTATCCCAAGTTTTGAGGCTTGCTCTCCCCAGTTACAGCATGCCTCCTTACAGGCCAGGGCAGGGGTTCATGTCTGACCCGCACAACACCAGTTCTTACATTGTCTCTCTCCTTCTGGGGGCCACCTCCCCTTCTTTCAAAAGGCACCTCCTGAGGATACCTCCCTGCCTTTGATAGAAAACACCCAGTCACAGTGCTGCCTGCCTAATTAACACCCTCATCATAATGAGTTAACACTTACTGAGACTTTCCTAGTATTGACCCAATAACTTTCCATGTGTCGTCTCATAGGCAAACCTCACAATAATCACAGCAGGCATCTATCTTCTCATACTTCAGACACGTATTTCCTGCTAGTAAATTTGTTTCTAGTTTGAGTTATCAATATTTTGTGGTGTTCTACGAAGAGCCAAGACTTCCAGATGTGTAACCACTGACTTGGCCCATGCTCAACAGAGAATGTTGTCCCACCTCATACACAGGCTCTGAGACATCAAAGAGAAATACCTGGAGCAGAGAGTAATTCTCCACCTGGCTGCTCATTAGAGTCACCCAGAGCATTGAAAAACCCCTAAGCCCAAGCTACACCCCAGACCAATTAAATCAGAACCTGTAGGTGTGGAACCTGGACATCAGCATTTTTAAGGCTTTCCAGGTGATCCCATGTGCAGTCAATCCTGAGGACCCCTAACCTAATGTGCCTCTGAGGAGCATGAACTCAAATGAGAAAACAGTAATTATGATAATAATAACTACCATCCATTGAGCTCCTTCTACATCTTTATTACACTATACTTAAGCACTCTGCATGGATTACCTCATTTAATCCTCAAAACAAATCCTTGAGGCAGGTGTTGCTATGCTGATTTTACAGAGAGGAAATCCAGGCTCAAGGTGGCTAATAACTTGCCCAAGGTCACAAAGATGGGAAATGTGATTCACTGCCTCTACTCTTAAGGAAAAATAGGGAAAGATTTTTTTTAAATGGGTGACATTCATAGCAACGGAAAGTGGAAAGCTGGATGCTATGGACTAGGGGAGGGGAAAACGGGGAGTGTTTAAAGGGTACAGAGTTTTGGAAGATGAAAAGAGTTTTGGAGATGGATGTTGCTGATGGTTTCACACAATGTGAATGTACTTAATGCCACTGAACTAACTGTACACTTATATGTGGTCAAAATGGCAAATTTCGTGTTATGTATTTTTACAATAACTTTAAAAAAAGAAATTTTAAAATAAAATGGGTAAGAGACAACAGGGGGGGCGGTTGAGAGAGATGACTAGTGTCCTGTCTCATGCACAACGCACTTCTAGATTATCTCATTTCCCTTCATGTCTTGGAGATATTTCACAACCCTGTAAGTCTCGGAACACTGAAGATAATGCAAATAAATTGTGTCCAGCAGAGATTCAGTGTATATTGCCCAGTTTTACATTTAATAAGCTATTTTATTTCCACTTTCCTGATGGCCTACATATTTGTTATTATTTGAATTCTCCTTTAAACCAGTTGTAACATCTTACTGGTTCCCTTGATGATAACTGGTTAAATAAAATCTTAATATGCATTTATTTTATAGCTCTTGCTCAGAATTACCTCCACATGTCAAATTTCCTTGATGATTTTGACAGCTGTCAAAATTACAAGGATAATCTGCAAAGGCCTAAATTTACCCAGTTGAGATTTTCTTCCCACGGGGCAATGCTTTTAGCTACTGTAGAACAAAAAGCTGATTTTCTGTTTGGCCTGACACGTAACTGTGTATCCTCAACACCTCCACTATAGATCTACTAGCTGGGAGCAGGACCAGGGGATGATGGCATCAGCACTGCACAGGCTCCAGCCCTCGCCCTGGAGATGAGAAAACACCAGGGTACTTACTTAGTAAGTGTTGCCTTGGGAGGAAACCCTGTTTTCCAGCTGTGAGTGGAGGGTGGGGCAGGGAGGAAAGGTGTGGAGGACCCGCCACTCCCCTCCCATCAGCCACTGCTTGCTTTTCTCCCAGTCAGCTGGCCCTAGATACAACCAAAAGCAGGTGAAAAAGAGAAAACTCTATGGAAACCACGTTGAAATAGAGAGGAACAAAGGCTAAATATAGGTCAAATTAGCCATAGCATAAAGTTTCTGGAGAGAATGCTAGAAAGGCAGGATGAGTTCAGAAGGAGAAGATGGAGGAGGGAGCAGTCAGGAAGGAGAGCCCAGTATACCAATGGTCACAGTGTGCTTCAAGGTCAGTCCTCACAGGCCTCTCTCACTCTGCTGGAGGAGCATGCATTGACATAACCTTTATGAAGGGCAGTTCTGCTCTACAGCTGTCAAAATTACAAGGATGCATGCCCTGACCCAGCAGTGCCACTTAAAGAAATCTGTCCCACAGATACAACCATGCTGCAATAAGATCTCAGGGTTAGTCACTGCGGCATAATTTGTAAGAACAGAAGATTAACATAATCTAAATGTCCATCAATAGCAGATAGGTTAAACTAAGTATGGTTCATTGAATAAAGCAAAGTGAAGAAGGGTTTATGTCATATCCTACAACTTATATAAAAACAACTTGTGAGGAAACAGAGATACATTGTTTGCACATTTATGCATGGACTATCTCAGGAAAAAAATGCAAGAAATAGGTAAAACAGATTGCCTTCAGGGAGGGAGATAATGAGTGGTTGGGAGACAGGTAGGAGACTTAACCTTTTGTACCTTCTGTATTAGAACCATGTGATTGTTATTATCTGTTCAAAATTTTTTCATTTTTTAAATATCTTTTTAAACAAATGGATAGAGTTTTCTGGAAGAATTATATTACACAGAACACATTCTCTCAAGTGAACATTTTCACTTGACAGCAACCTCATAGACATGTATTCCTCCCACAGCCCACTCCTGGGGACTGGCAGCTTTCAGGAAAGGACTACAGACCAACAAGCTGGCAAACCCGAGCACAGGCCCACACCAGTAGCTCCTAATATTAAACACACACCCACGATATCAACAACAAAGCAAATGAACAACAAAGATCCTTGGTTTCCACGGCTCCCCACCCCATACACACCTGGGGAGGCCAGCCCCTGGAAGTTTGCCCAGATGCAAAAGAGTAGGAAGCCCAGGCTATAGTAGGAGCAGGAAGGACCTGCATGCAGAGCCTCCCTCATCTGCTACATTTCTTGAGACCCTGAACTTACATCATTTAACTAACTCTAGCCTTCTCTAGGGAGCAGCTGCCAGAAAACATCTTCCAACCCCACATGTTCTTTATTTCTGCAAATACTATCACATGTCACGCTTGGGACTAGGACATAGTCATTCACTAGAATGGGGAGACATGATGTGAAGGCTCCACAGGACCGAAAACAACCTGTAAATGACTGGAACGAAGTTAGTGAACCTCCTTAAGTATATTTCCTTATCTATAACAATTATTATATTCAGAACAGACATTTTTTAAAATCAAGGTATAATTTATATTCAATAAAATTCCCCCTTTCAAAATATTGAGTATGATGGGTTTAGATAAACGTATACAATCATACAAAACCACTACCATAAGCAAAATAGAGAAGATTTTCATTCTCCCACCACCCCAGAATTCCATCCTGCTTTTTTAAAGGTCAATCCCTTTCCACCATCCCTGGCCCCTAGCAACCATTTATCTATTTTCTGTTTCTATAGTTTTGACTACTCTTCTAGAATGTCATATAATCATATAAAAGGTATCATATTGTACGTGATCTTTTGTGTCTGGCTTCAAATGCATAATGCTTTGAGATTCATTCCTGTTGTTTCTTGTAGCTCATTCTTTTCTATTGCTGAAGTATTCTCCAATATGTTTATCAATTCAGTTGTCTGAGTTGAATGAGATTTACTTTAAGGAAATGGCTCATGCCAGTTGTGGAAGCTTGACAAGTCCAAAGTTTGTAGGGTAGGCCGGCAGGCTAGAGACTGAGGGAAGAGCTGATGTCACAGCTCAAGCCCAAAGGCAGTCTGGGGTCAGTATCTTCTCTTCCTCCCAGGAGGTCAGTCTTTTTCTCTTAAGGCCTTCAACTGATTAGACAAGGCCCACCACATTATGGAAGATAATCTGCTTAACTCAAAGTCCACTGATTTAAATGTTAATCTCTTCAAAAAATACATTAACAAAAACATCTAAAATAACGTTTGGCCAAATACCTGGGCATGGTATCCCAGACAAGTCGAAACATAAAATTAAACATTATGTAAGATTGCAAAGATTTTATCTTCTTCTAGAATTTTTACAGTTTTAGTCCCTGCATTTATGTCTATGATCCATTTTGAGTTAACACTCATAGGTGGTACAATACATTCACTTTTTTGCATATAGATGTCCAATTGTTCTAGCGCCATTTGTTGAAAACACTATTCTTTCCTCCATTAAATTGCCTTGGCACCTTTGTCAAAAATCAATTGATCACATATATATAAGTCTATTTGAGAACTTCCTATTTTGTTCTCTTGATGCAATTGTCTGTCTTACACCTATAGCACCCTGTTTTGATTACTATGGTTTTAGAGTGAGTCTAGAAATCAAGTAGCAAAAGTCCTTTAACTTCGTTCTTCAAAACTGCTTTGGTTATTCTAGATCCTTTGCATTTTCATATAAATTTTAGAATCTGCTTCTCAATTTCTACTTAGAAAGCCTATAGCAGTCACTATTAAATGCTGAATGCTATGCTAAAACGTTGTCATCTCATTTAATCTTCATTGCAATCCCAATAGGTTGGAACTATCCTGATTTTTCAGATGAGTACACTGAATGGCCTTGTGTCCTCTACTCAAGACCTCCTGCCTGGTGCTTGGACCACAACTCTCAGACTGCGAGATGGTCGTTGCTGCATTATCAAGATCTCCTCCTCGAAATGGCTACCACATCCAATACCTATATGTGCTAAGTACTGTTCTAAGTACTTTGCACATATTGATTCAGTTAGTGCTTAAACCACCCAATGAGGTAGCTACTATTATTTAATCCTCATTTTATTTATTTATTTATTTAGTTAGTTAGTTAGTTAGTTATTAAGTTTATTGGGGTAACATTGGTTAATACAAGTATATAATTTTCAGGTGTACATTATAATTTGACATCTATATATTCTATTGAGTGATTACCACCCAGAGTCCAGTTTCCTTCAGCTACCATATATTTGATCCCCTTTACCCACTTCAGCCTCTCCCTACTCCCTATATTTGACCCTCTTTACCCCATCAACCTCTCCCCTCCTCCACCACCCCTTAATCATCATTTTAGAGATGAGGCACAGAGAGATCAACTTCCCCAAGGTCATGGAGCTGGTAAATACACTGGCATTTGAACCCAGCGCAGTCTGGCTTCTGTGTCCATGTTCATACCCTCTATACCTCATTGCCTCATTGCTGGGAGTTTCTGAAGTTGTTACAAAACTCTGGGAATGGAATGCAGTAAGGTGGGAGATGTGGGGAACAGAAAAGTCCCTCCACAGGACAGCCTCTTTCTCTGTGTGCATTGAGGGGGAGGAGGAGCTGGAAAGAGTGGTAGGGAGTTGTGCTAGCTGGAGGGACACGTTAGGTGTTGTCCTAAGTGTGGGCTTCAGAGTCACACAGGGCTGCTTCCCTCCCAGGTCTACCACCTCCCATTTAACTGGCCTTGGTCCAGTTACTTCCTGTTCAGCACCTCCCTTTCATTACTGTTATTGCGGAGATCAGAGCATAGGCTTCTTAGAGCTGTTGTGAGAATTCCAATGAGAGGGTATGTGCAGAGCACTGGCCCAGTGCTGGTATAGGCACTCGATATATTTTCTTAAACTTCATTTTATGTTTGGCAAATTACTAAAGTAATATATGCTTATTTTTCTAAGTGGAATGATACAATGGAAAAATTTATGAAAGCAAAGCTAATCATCTTTCCCAATAGGTAACCAATGTTAGCAGTTTCATATTTTCTACACAGTTCTCCTTGCTCACACAAATATAAGCGTATGTTTGCTCAGAAGTGGATTTGTTTATTAACCAAAATATATCATACTGTATCCGACACTTGCTACTTGCTTTTTTCATTCGTCAATGGATATAACTGGTCAATATAAGTTTAACTCTCCCAATTTTTTTGTGCATAAATGTATATGCAAACATACAAATTTACATAAATTAGACATACATGACACTGTGAAAGTTTGTATATGGTCTTTAGTTCCTTTTTAATTTCTTGCCTCCCTCCCCTCCTTTCCTACCTCCATAATGTGCTCCCCACTTTGCCACCTCCTGAGTTTTCCACTTGCCCATTCTGCAGTGCACTCTCTATGAACAAGCTCCTTGAGGTCATGGTCTGTAGTTCTAAATAATCTAAATCTCTGTGTCATTACTCAGGGGGCAATGGTATATTATCAGTAGAGATTTGATCAATGTTAATTTTACGAATGAACCTTCATTTTTCTTCTTAACTAAAGCTGCGTCAAATAACCTTTGTCTGGTTGCTTTTGGAGAAACAAAAGCTACAGTGAAACATCCCAAGACTGGCTTCCTAAAAGTTCAATAAAAATATACTCTACCTGTGGGTTCCTAGAAGCTCTCAACTCTAGCTGTATGGTCAAGGGAGGGAGGGAAGGTAGATGGGGTAAAAGGGGTCAAATATGTGGTAACAGAAAGAAATCTAACTATGGGAGGTGAACACACAGTGTAAATATATACATGCCTTACTCTTAAAGTGTACAGCTGAAATTTATTGGATTTCGTTAACAATGTCACCATAAATAAATAAATAAATTTAATTTAAATAAATATATAAATAGATTGATTGATTAAATTAAATAAAAAGTTGTATGCTTGGCATTAAGGAGCCATGCAGAGGGTTTAACCAGGTGGCAAAATACCTAATGGTATAGAGGTAATAATAATAAGCTCATGTATGCAAAGATATAATACTAAAATGTTAGGTGACTGTGAAAAGCATATATTCATATAAAACCAAAGTCTGGTTCTTATAAGACTAAGGATTTCTTGCAAAGAAAAATCTCATTTTTCTGTTTTAGTATCAAATATCTTAAGAAGTATCCACTTAGAAAGGCACAGAGTAGAGAAAATGAGGAGGCAGAATGAGCTGCACTGGCTCACTGAAAGATGTGTAAGTGGAGGGATGGGGAGACGTCAGAGAAGGAAAGACGGCTTTGGACTTCTACTTGAGGGACTGTGCAAATAGGGGTGCTGTCCATTAATAGAGTACATGAGAAGAGAACTAGATTTCAGGAGGGGCATATTCATGTTTAGTCTTGGGCATTTAGATTTGAAGTATCTGCGAAGTACCTGTGGCTCATTCAGATAAAGATGCCCATGAAGGCAGCTCCACACATGGGTCAGGTGATAGAGCCAACTTGGACAGGGCAGCATGGTGACAGCGGGAGGTGGTACGGTCAGCGGTGGGTGTGCAGAGTGAGAGCAAGTGAGGGCTCAGAGCCCTGACGAAAACCAGCTTTAGAGTTAGGGAGAGGCAGGAGATGGAGAAGGCACCTTTGGAAAAGCAAACCAGGATTTGGAGCATCAAGGAGCCAAGAAGAGCTTTGGGGAAGGAAGGGCCGGCAAGACTCAAATCATAGTCACTCTTCCCAGCAGAACACAAGCTCCACAAGGGCCAAGACTTTTCCCCCCTGTATTATTCACTGTCACAAAGTAGGTGTTCAGTTAATACCTGCTGGATAAGTGAAATAATGGTTGGCTTTGGTGAGAGCAGTGGCAGAGAAGTGAGAAGGTCAGGAGACAAATTACTGGGAGATCCTGAATTTCCATCTCTAACAGCCAGGAAATTTACTCCAGGGGTATGTCTGACTTCTCAAGATACAGTGACCTTGTCAGATTACTCGACCTAATTGAATGTGTTCTCACTGAAAATGCGTGGGTCAATACACATGAAAATAATTGGTCTTAATATGAAAATTATGCAAATGGACTATCAGAATTCTTAGTGAGCCTTTCTCTTAAAACATAAATTAATTTATGTGTAGTTCCTATACCAATTTCCCATTCCCAACCCCATTATCTCTGATTACTTGCCCTGTGCATGACAACGCCACCCCTGTTGGTGGATAAGGTATCACAGTCACACACTCTTAGCTACTAAGTAAAATCCCCATAAGGACAGAAGAAGCTGCCCTTATCTGAGGCCCCTTATAAAACCGAGAGGACATCTGCACAGGAGTCTGGAGATTCTGGTTATGGACTTAGCTCTGCCATGCCTAGCTTGCATAAGGCTCTTCCCTTTTGGGGCATCCATAAGCTCACAACCCTAAAAAGAAAATCTGTATAAGTATATCTCAGGGTTCTGGGGATAAGCAACACATATGTGAAAATAATTTGAAGACTGTAAAATGTTACACACATGTACAATACCATTATTGGGATACTACTTTATTAAAGTAGCTGGGCATATGAGGTCCTAGTCAGTACAATACTTGTAGATTCTATCTACTATGTGGCAGATGCCAAGGAAAATGCTCTAATAAGCAGCAGCCCACAGGAAGTTCACAATCTAAAGTTATAAACCACACAGGTGAAACATAGTAGTTGAGAGTGAGGATTCTGGAACCCTGGTCAATTCTGGAATTGACCAGGGTTCAATTCTCAGGAAGACATCGGAGCTGTGCTATTGAATATGGTAGCCAACCACCACATGTGGCATTTAAATTTTAACTAAAATTAAATTTAAAATTCAGGTCCTCAGTCACACTAGCCACATTTGAAGTACTCCATAGCCATGTGTTGCTACCTAATTAGACAGCACAGACATAGGACATTTCACCATTCCAGAAAGTTCTCTTTGACAAGCACTGTACTAGGGGGTATAACGGGAATAAACCAAGAAAGAGAAAGACATTGGGGTCCAGAAAACAGAAAATCAACATATAGAGAAGTGCCAAAGGGAATTCCTAAGAGAAGGGTAAAGGGCGATTCCCAGACAGCTGTCAGAGAGCCTAAGGGTCACTAGTCCAGACTGAAGCAGAGGAGGGGGATCCAGGAGACATCTCTTCAAGGAGAATCAATAGAGAGACTACCTAACACTCTGAACATCCAGAAAGATTACACAACTGGAAATGATTAGTGACAGGCACAAACAAAACCAAAGAAACAAGCATAAGACAATTACTAACATCAGGGAAAACAAATTACTGCAAAAAAGGAAACGTAATGATAGCACATACCACATAGGTCAGCTATGAATGGCATAAATTGGTTAACATATGTAAAGACCGAATGCTGATGTCATCTAAGTTATAACAACTATACCGGAAAAGGTAGCAATGGATGTGTTTGAGAGCAGGGGAGAGAAAGAAAGATAAGTCTTAAATCATTGATTTTCATATTGTTAAGTCAACAAATAATGCCTGAAATGGAAAAATCAAGATTTAGCAACATTGTGATGTCTTTTACAGATGTAAACACTAAAAGAATTGACCGAAAAGAGTTGAAAGTGGTTGCCTATAGAGCGTCAGAAATGAAAGGCAAACATAGTCAACATATTTGATGCTTTACCATATGTATATGGGCAACACAAAAATTAAAATATCTATATTGTTTTAAAATTAAAAATTAATCTGATTAGTCAAATTAGTATTATATGCATACACATTAGAAATATGGAACTAAATGCTGGGGGTTGGGGGGAAACAGCTAAAAGATTTGAAAGTTTCTCTAGGGGAGTAAACTGGGGGTAAGCCAGGAGACAGCTATTTTTGTTAAAAGCCTTCCAGTCGTATTTTTTTTAATATGAAAACTTTTGTTGAGGTGTAATCCATACTATGTTCTACACTCATTAAGGTGTGTAAAGTGTACACTTCAATGGTTTTCAGTATATTCATATACATGTGCAGTCATCACCACAATCAATTCTTGAACTTTTTCATCACTTCGAAAATAAATAAATAAATGAATAAATAAATAAGTAAATCCCTCTACCCTTTTTATATAACTCCCAAATTTCCCATCTTCCTCCTCCAATCACCAGCCCGTCAACCCTGAATTTATTTTTTTTGTCCCTGGAGCTTTCCCTGTTCTTGGCTTCTTATGAAAGAATTTTACTCTATGGTTTTGTGATTGACTTTCTTGACATAGCAAAATTTTTTCAAAGACATCATGTTGTAGCGTGTGCCAATACTTCATTTATTTTTATGGCTGAATAATATTCCATTGGATGGGTACTATGTGTGTTACTATCTATTTATCAGTTAATGTATGTTTGGTTTATTTCCACTTTTTGGCTATTCTGAATATTTTTGCTATAAACTTTATGTATAAGCTTTTGTTCCAACATGTGCTTTTATTTTTCTTGCACATATACCTATGATGGAATTGATAGATCATACTATAATTCAAATTTGTGAGAAAATCCCAGATGGTTTTTCACAGTGGCTACATGATTTTATATCACACCATTCATGTATGGGGGTTCATATATCTCCATATATCCTTAGCAACATTTGTTATTATCTCACTTTTTGACTCTAGCTATCCTAGTGGTTGTGAAGTGGTATCACTTTGGGGTTTTGATTGATGACCTCATATAGCTTTAGCATTTTACTGATGATTAATTATGTACAGCATTTTTTCAAGTGCTCTTGACCATTTCTCTATTTTCTTTGGGAAAAGTATATTTAATCCTCTGCTATTTTTAAATTGAGTTGTTTGACTTTAAGTTATAAGAGGTCTTAGATATTTTTGATACAAGTTTCTTATCAGATATATTTGCAAAGTTATTCTGTGGGTTGTTTTCATTCTCTTGCTTTAAAATCTTTACTTCTAACTATGGTAATATCTACACACAATAAAACTTACATTTTCAACATTTGTAAGTGTGTCATTCAGTAGGGAGAAGGACATCAACACCATAACACCAAAATACAGCTCATTTTGCAATTTCATCTTGTAAAAGTGAAACTCTATCCCATCAGACACAACTTCTTATTCACCTCTCACTCCATTTCCTGACAACAACCATTCTACTTTCTGTCTCTGTGAATTTGACTATTCTGGGTACCTCAAACAAGTGATCACACAGTGTTTGGCCTTTTTTGACAGGGTGATTTCACTTAACATGATGTCCTTAAAGTTCAATCATATTGTAGCATGTGTCAGAATTTGCTTTCTTTTTAAAACTGAACAATATTCCATTGTATGTCTGTGCCAAACATTTTGATCCCTTCATCTGTTGATGAACACTTGGGTTACTTCCACCTTTTAGCTATTGTATTGAATAATGCTAATATGAACATGAGTAGACATTGTATCTGTTTGAGTCCTGGTTTTCAATTCTTTGGGGTATTACCCAGAAGAGGAATTGCTAGATGATATGGTAACTCAGTTCTTAATTTTTTTGATCAACAGCCATGTTGTTTTTCATACCGACAATGCTATTTTTTATTCCCAGAAATAGTGTACAGGGGTTTCAATGGGTGTTTTCACTTTCTGGATGGTGGTCTTCGAGGCACAAAAGTCTTTAATTACATGAAGTGTAAATTACTTGTTTTTTCTCATTATTGCTCTTTGTGTCATCTCTAACAATATTTTTGCCAAATCCAAGGTCAGGAAAATTTTCCTATCTTTGACTTAAGTTTGTTGTAGTTTTGTCTACTGTTTAGGTCTTTGATATTTTTCTGGTAAATTATAGTATGTGGTATGATATATATGGTATAACCTGTTTCTTTTGCATGTGGTTATGTAGTTGGCCTAGCACCCATTTATGAAAAAAATATATGAAAACATGTTCTTAACCCATTCTTGGCACCTTTTTCAAATATCAGTTGATCACAGACGTATGGGTTTATTTCTCAAGTACCAATCTATTCCATAGTTTTGTATGTGTATCCTTGTTTCAGTACATTATCTTGATTCCCTTTGGTCTGTACATAGTTTTGAAATGAATTAATTAGTCCTTCTACCTTGTTTACTTTTTCAAGAATAGTTTGATAATTCTGGTTCATTTGCAATCCTACTTAAATTTATGACACTGCTCACCAATTTCTATAAAGATTACAGCTGGAATCAAGAATAAGTGTTCCACTGAATGTCTAAATCACTATGAAGTGGTGCCATTTTAACAATGTGAAGTCTTCTGATCCACGAAATTGGGATGCTTTTCTATTCATTTATGCATTTATTCATTTCTTTTGACAATGTTTGATAGTTTTCGGAATATGTTTTATATTTTTGTTAATTTAAATATTTTATTCCTTTCAATTCTATCGTAAATGCATTCCTTTTATTAATTATCAGGTTGTTCATTCCAAGTATACGGAAATACAATTGATTTTTATATTTCTATCTTGAATCCTACAACCTTGCCAAATTCAATTATTAGTTCCAATAGTGTTTTTGTTTTTGTTTTTGAGTTCCTTAGAGATTTCTATACGCAAGGTACCTTATCGGGAAGTAAAGATAGTTTTATATCTTCATAACTAATCTGCATATATTTTATTTATTTTCTTGACTAAAAGTTCTACCTAACATGTCCAGTAAACTGTTGAATAGAAATAACAAGAATAGACATAATTTATTCCTTAACTTCAGGGAAAAGCATTCAATCTTTTGCCATTAAATATAGTATTAGCTGTGGGATTCCACAGATGCTCATGATGAAGTTTGGAGACTTCCTCCTATTCTGGGTGTGCTGAGTATTTTAATCCTGAAACGGTATTGGATTTTGTCAATTATTTTCTTTGACTGTATTGGGATGATCTTGCCATTTTTGCTTTTTACTCAACTGATCTCATTTTGAGATGTTAATACAACTTTTCATCCCTTGAATAAATCCCACTTGCTCATGGTGTATAATTCTTTGTACGTTTTGCTGCATCATGTTTGCTAGTATTTGTCTGGGCTTTTGCATCCATAGTCATGTAGAAACAGGTGTGTTAGATTTTTTCTTTGATAATGGCAGTTTTGGAATCAGAGTAGTACTGGGCTCAGAAAATGAGTGTAAATAGTTGTCTCCATGCTATTTTTTAAGGAGTATGAAGAATCTGTACTAACTTTCTTTACGGAATTCTGAAGAACTGAAGCCATCTGGGCCTCGGCTTACTTTGTGAGTGGTTTGAGGTTTACTAATTCAACCATTTCACTTGTTATAGTTGTGGATGAAAACAGGTCACGTACTAAACCTGACAAGCTCTGGAGAGGCCAACATGGTATGCCTGACAGACTCAGAAACCAAAAGTAACCACGCAGGATGGTCTGAACATAAAAATTCTCAACCAAAAGTGTGTCATTGCAGGTAGTCACATCCTACACCTGTAGCTTCTTTGACTAAGGTCAATCTTTACCTTAAGCGAGCCATCTACTGTCTTTTGGCATCTAAGATAACACACCTTTGAAATGTCAGAGTAATCATCTTTTCCAGGCCCCTCAGGGCACAAATGCTGCACCAGACCACAGAGGCCACAGAATCCCTCATTGTTACCTTGTACCTGCATACCCTCTCTATGTGCTGTAAATGTTATTTATTACCTAGCCTGTACCCACCAATGTAACAAAAAGTATATGTTTCTCTATTTTGCTTTTGTATCCAATCCCTGCTTTGCCTTCTCCCGCGCCCTTAATTTACCACCAATGGATTTCATATCACCCTCCTTACACCTACTCCTTTTGTTCTAATATACAAGATGCAGAACTGCCGTGCTCTGGAACATTTTCTCAATCCTTTGAGATTTTGCTTCCTGGCAACTGCCATCAGTTTGGCTTAGAAAAACTCATAAAAATTCTCTACAGGTTTGGCTGTTTCTTATGTCGACACAGTTCTATTCAAATTTTCCTTTTACTCTTTGAGTTATTTTCAGTAGTTTGTGCCTTTCAAGGTCTTTGTCCATTTCATCTCAGTTATCTAATTTTTGGCATACAATTATTCATTGAATTCCTTTTTAATCTTTATTGTTAGTAGTAATATCCCACTTTCTTCCTGATTCTTTGAATTTAAATCTCCTCCCTTTTTCTTTAGTCATCTGCAGACCATTGGGGACAGATGGACCTTGAGGATGAGTTCCACACAAACTAGAGCTTCAGAGTTGCCTTTTTGTTGAGTCCTGTCCTTCATGGAGGCTTTGGCCCAGGCACGCTGAGAAGACAGGTCTCCCTGCTCTGGGAGAGACCCTAGACTCCTTCAGCGGTATTTAAACTTATACTTTTAAAGCTCCTATGTGCACGCATTATTTTGATAAAAATAACTATTAAAAAGCAAATTGTGTTTTACAAAAGATAGACAATAACATGCCCTGATGAGGCTATAGAGAAACTGGCACCCTAATCCATTGCTGTATAATTGTGTAACCATTCTGGAATATGGCTTGGCAGTTCATTAAAATGTTAAACATAGATTTGCCATGGGACCCAGTAATTCCACTCCTTGGTATCTACCCAGAGAAATGAAAACATATGTCCACACAAAAACTGTACACAAATGTTTATAGCAGCAATGTTCATAATAGTTCTAAACTGGAAATGACCCAAAATGTTCATCAACTGATAACAGGATAAACAAAATGTGGTATACCTATACAGTAGGATACTATACTGCAGTAAAAAAGAATGAAGTACTGATACATGCTACAACATAGATGAACCTTGAAAACATTAGGCTTAGTGAAAATATCTGCCCCAAAAGACCACACAGTGTATGATTCCATTTGTATGAAATGCCCAGCAAAGAGAAATTTATACAGACAGAAAACAGACTCATGGTTGCTAGGAGCTGAGAGTGGGAATGGGGAATGACAGCTAAATATTTATGAAATTTCTTATTGGGGTGATAGATAAAATTTGAATATGGTGATGGGTGCACAACTCTGTAAATACATTAAAAATCATTGAATTTTATATTTAAAATGGATGAATTTTTCTGGCATGTTAAGTTACACCTCAATAAAGCAGATTTTTAAAAAGCAAATGAAGAAGTCTATTTTTAAAAAAGAACTTGGAGATTGTAAACTATGTGCTTTAATAAGTTATTATTATAACAATCCTGAAAAGTTGGTATTAAACCCTCTTTTTACAGATAAGGAAACTGAGGCTCAAAGAAGTTAGGCAACTGTGCAATTAACAAAGATAGCAGAGTTAAAATGGGTGACCATGTGCCTTAACTACAGTCCTTTCTCCTGTTTTTGACTACCTGGCCCTGAAGCACTGTGGGTAGGTCACACAGGGGTCTTAGTTAAGCTTCTTGTTACCCTAAATTCCATACAACCTAGCAACCTAGTCACCACATATGTGTAGAATACTGTTAGGCCTAAGACTTTCTCTCTTTAGAGACCACCGTTGTGGTATTTTGATTTATAAGAAGAAACACATATTTGCTTTTAGTCTCCTTCCTGGCTTACAGCTCTCTGAACCCTGGGAATTCCCTGAGTGATAAGAGCAACAGGAGTATCTTTTGTTTAACTGATCTTTTGTCATCAGTTCTTGAAATAGCTCCAGAGCCAAAACGGTGAAAGGAATATGTTATTCACAACGAACCCCTTTCAAATACACCGCATTTATGATTATGAGGTAACTTTTGGAAAGTCCTTAAGGATGGGGGATGGTTGCCAAGGAAACCAACCATACTTTGAGGGTTGAAACTTTCATTGTCAGAGATGCAGAGAGGCTGGAGGGTGAATCAATCGCTAATGGCCAATGTTTAGTCAATCATGTCTATGTGATGAAACCTTCATAAAAAACCAAAGAACAGGTTCAGAGGAAGTCTGGGTTGGAGAACTCATGGAGGTGCTTGGAGGGTTGTGTGCTCAGAGATCATGGAAGCTCTGCCCCTTTCCCCATACCCGGCCAGCCCTACACATCCCTCCATCTGGCTGTTCTTGAGTTATATCCTTTTATATTAAACCAGTAATCCAGTAAGCAAAATGTTTCCTGTGAGCTGCTCTAATAAATTAATCCAACCCAAGGAGGGGCTCATGGGACCGTGAGTTATAGCCAGTTAGTCAGAAGCAAAGGTGACAACCTGGACTTGCGACTGGCATCTGAAGGGGCGGGGGCAGTCTTGTGGGACTGAGCCCTTAAACCTATGAAATCTGATGCTATCTCCCGGTAGATAGTGTCAGCATTGAGTTAATTGTTTGGAAGAACTGGAAAGAGCACACATTGGAAATACGAAATACAGAGACTACATATGAGTAACTAAACATGTGAGCGAGCCAATCTTTGCCATAGGATGCCAGAAGTTATCGAACGTTACTATTTAAAAATTAAACTTTGCCTCTCTCCACAGCTCTCTCTGGGATGGTCTGGAGGGTAGGCTTTGGAGCTACTCTGTGGGTACAAGTTGCAGTTCTGCCACTCAGCAGCTGAGGGACCCTGGGCAAGCTACTTAAGTCCCCCTGTGCCTCAGTTACCTAACCTCTAAAGTGCAGATGAAAAGAGAATGTCTTCTAGAGGCCTGTAAAGTGCTTAGAGCAATACTATGTACTAGATGAGTGTTGCCATTGGCGTTATTTTTGTCTATGTATTTAAACGTGTCACTTAACTGTGCAGAGTCTCTCTACTCAGCTTTGCTAGAAAACTGCCCTTCAGCCCTTGTACAGACAGAGACAATGAGGTTCTGCATAGCAGAGGGCTGCCCCACCCACAGGGTGGTCCACCTCCCCAGGAGGCCTGTCTAACGTGATTATGGCACAATTACTCTACCTAATAAGCTTTTGTGTTCCAGCTTCTTCAGAGAGCTCTCCTGTCCATTTGGCTAAAGAAGTAGGTGAGAAAAAGCCACACTGTGATTTTAAAGATTGTCAAATGCTAATTACAAGTTACTCCATTTGAAAGATCTCAAGGAAAGCATTTTTAATCCCCCTTCTTTTTCTCCAAGCCTCAATCACTGGTGAAAAAAAAAGAAAAAGGAAAAAAAAAAGCCAATTCTTTGAAAGCTGTGTACCGAACATAACAGTTTTGTAGACAACGGTTAAGAGGTATGCTTTTTCCCAGGGATAGCTAAAGCATTTTTTCCCTTCTTGTTACCTTGGTAACTGCTACCTTGGCGCCCTTGTTGATGAGCTGAACCACATTCTCCACTTGGCCTTTGTACGCAGCTATGAGAAGTCGTTCTGAAAGTGCAGCGACCGCATCCTGCTGGCTCATGAATTAGGAGAGAGAGAGGTTTCCGGACAGGAGCAGACACGTCCCTTCAGCTCCACACGATGCCACTGGCCCAGGCACCCACGGGTACAGGCGCTCGTGATCATTGGAAGATGCCTTTATTACTATGCCATCTTCAAGACCTAGGGGTTACAAAACAAAGCTTCCATCAGTGCCACTCAGCCAGGGCAGGCCACACCCCTTCTCTTGATTTTAGGGCATTCTGCTGAATCCTGATGGCAGGGGTGGGGAGCAGGGGGAGACAAGACAGCAAGAAAGACACTCTGCACAGCAAAACCCCTGAACTTACAAGTGGAAGGCAGCAGCACGTGCCAACGTCCCTCGTTTCTCCCCACCTCAGGGGACTCTGCATTTTCCAGAGGATGATGGCCAGAACTGCAAGGTCTGCTCTGCATTTCTGTGTGGGGCAGCAGAGGCCTGATAGAATGCCCTAAATATCACCTGGTTCCCAGACCCACCTTGGGCAGGTGGCTGTAGTATGTGTGATCACAAAGGGCTTTCTGGGCCACGTTCTCTGGGTTTATCACAGCTAACATGCTGGTTCTTCTGGCAGATTAGGTGCCCATAGATCACACCACAGAGACCCTAAGGATTGGGTTCTCCCCTTGGGATTTTGTCCCAGCATTTACTGCACTTCTCTCTTCCTCCATCCTTTTCTCACTGCAAATAAGTGCAGTTTCCAGAGTTTTGGAACAGATGGGGAGCTGGGCACAACCCACGGATGCTAGACACATGGATGCCAGGGCATAGCACAGCGAGGAGGGGCTGGTAGGGTAGCCTCCCTGCTTAACAAGAGGGAAATAAATGGCCTACTAAACCACCTACAGGCCCCTCAGAGCAGTTAATGGAGGTATGAACCAGTAGTAAACTTAAGCTCTTCTTTGCACCAAATGGCCAAATGAATAGAATGTTAAACACAGACTCTTCTCAGTAGCCCTGGGCCACCATCACACCAACTGAAAGCCAGTTGTAATTATTTCAAAGGTAAAGGGTTCTTTGGGTAGTAGGAATGCTTAAGGATCTGATCCACTGCTAGGACAGCAAGGAAGTGAGGTCTACTTTGAGTTTTAAAACATACTTACTAAAACTACCAATATGCAAAAGGAAAGAAAATACTCTGCTAAAAGAACACTACTATTCTTCATCCCAAACTCTACCTCTCATTCTAATTTTGAAGGTCCAAAACATACACACATCTCTTACAGTTGCTTCCAGGCCTAAACCCAATGATCCTTTTAATCTCTAAAGATTAAGGAGTCAAGCCATGACATGACTGTACCACGCTGTACCTCCCATTCACCATGACATCCAGGAGACCCGTTTCATCAGGCGCTCTGGGAGGTTGCGGTTAAATGCTCAGACATAACACAGACATAACAAGAGGATTGTAGTGTTTTATTATGTGAAAGCATTGGCCAAATGTGAAGAATTATAACTTCAGAAAGAATTCTTATCTCTCTATAACCTACGAATTATCAAATTTTCTTTGTTGTCCAAAATGCCCAAAATGCAGGTAAATAGTCGCAACAGAGAGAAACAGAGAGAAGGAACCCTCACAAGCCATCCTGCTCTGGTCACCAGGCTCACTAGAAGCACAAGACACTGAATAAAGGTTATGTGCCAAGGCGGAAACACCTCCGTTAGCCATGGTCAGAGATCCCTGGAATGTGCCAGAAATCTTTGTTAAATGAGTGAGCCAATGAAAGAATAAAGTAGAGACTCAAAACAGAGAGAAATGAGCTGGAAAAGCCTTTGGAAATCACCAGGGTGGCACTTACTGAAAAGCTGTAATTTGGGCTTTATGTTGCCAGACTCTCCCCCTGTTTGGAAGTGGTTTGTTTTCATAAATGTAGGACACATTGTCTCTCTTTATTCGGGGAATCTGTGGTACCTTCAAACCAATTATACTGAGCTTTGGCTATGTTTGCCCTAACACTGCAAAAGCAGCTCCAGGCCCAAATGGTAGGAAAATACAGAATATTAGCCATGGCTTCCTGAATGATCTCCCTCCCACAACCACATCCTTCTTCATCTACTCATTTGTTAGCTCTGTGCACTAGGACTAAACTGTGACCTTCCCATCCCCAAACCCTTCCTGCAACAGGCATTTGAATGTCTCAAGTACGATGGCCAGGTTCATACAAATATTGTCATCATGGCTAAGATTTTGCTCATTCCATTCCATAGTTTAGCTCCTAGGGACAGAGACCTTGCTGCAACCTCAGTGCACACCATCAACTAAGGTCATGAGCTCCCAGACCAGCAGTACTGCCCGTCTCCCCAGCAACAGATGCGTGGGTCAACCAGCCTGTGGTACACTGCCAGCCACTCCCCTTCCACCCTCCAGTCACATGCAATAAATTCAGCCTCTCAGACAATGAGACGAAAGCACAGCTACACTTTTTGCCATGGTTGCAAGCTACTGAGATAGCCTTGTTTACATAATTACCTTTGGGAAACAGCCCTCTACAAGCCCGGCGCACATTACTATTTCTTTCTTTCCTCCTTTTTCTTTTTCTTCCTTCCTTCCTTCCTTCCATCCTTCCTTCCTTCCTTCCTTCCTTCCTCCCTTCCTCCCTCCCTCCCTCCTTCCTTCCTTCCTTTTTAAGATAGAGAAACACTACAATTTGAGAAAATATTGATCAGGCAGAAATCTCTTTTTGTGTGTGTGTGCTTTTCGATGACAGCTACTTAAGAATGAAATGTTCCCCACTCCCTACCCTATGCCACCCCCTCCACCAGCTGGGCCCCACCTGAGGCACAGGGCAGCCTCTAGGATGGTCACTCACAGAATTTTGGTTACCACCCCCAGCCATCCCCTCCACCCCCACCCCCACCCCCACTGCACAGAAAACTGTCCGTAAAATCTGGAACAAAACCCCAGGTTCCTAGTTCCTAGTCTGCTGCTAGCACCACCCCTGTGTACTTGGGTATCTCAAATTCATTCTCAATTTAAATCTCATAACAGTCTCAAAGCTAGGGACTCCAGCATTCATTTGCACTTGCATTTACACACAAGGTAGGTGGGAGGGGATGGAAGTATCTGAGTCTTCTTTTCTGCTTCCTTTCTGTTTCCTCCTACATCTCCAGCCTTGGGTTGGGGTGCAGGCCCAGCTCAGCTTCCTCCCCACCTCTTTCACGATCACTGCCTTAAGTCCCTGATATCGTTATCTCCCATCCAGAACAATGATCCCCATCCTTTCGGAGTGACAGGCAACTCAGTTTCTCATCTGATACCTCTGAACTGACAAATCATGCCAGGTGGAGGCGGTGTGGAGGAAAAGGATAAGAGGGGATGGAGGACCCCCAACAATCAGTGGGAAGGGGAAAGGAAAAGAAGAGTGGTGACTAGTCTGCAATCAACAAATTAAACTTCACTGCAACCTGTTGGGTACCCGGGCTGTAACAGCCCAATCCCTCATTAAATCTGAGCCTCCTCTTCCAAGGAAATCAGCTATCATTCAAGACTCTTCCCTGGCAGTGAGGAACTTCTTCTGCCCCTAGTCTATCAATCACATCCCTCTTTGTCACAATGCTCACTTTCAGTGTTCTGGAGAAAAACCTTATATGCAAACATGCTGCCAGTTTTTTAAGCAGAAATATAATAAATGCATGATCATAAATACGCAGCGAGCATCCTGAAATCCAGAAAGGGATTTAGCTTCCAAGACAGATTTCCCTCCTTCCTGCCAGCCCACTGCCCCCATTTTCATTGCTCTCCAATTTGTGGAAGCTTTTGTCTCCCACCACAAATGCCAGAGGGCCACACAGCTGCTTGGTCTGTGAGGTGACCGGTTTTCTTTTTATAGCAAAAGGTCTATGAGATTTACTGTTGCTGTTTTCTTGAAGATTTATAACAAAGTCTCCTGGCAACAATATGTCAAAGCCTTACATTCAGGCAAAATATTACAGAAGAAATCGCAAATAGAAGTCCCAGCCAGGCGGCATGCACAACCCCCCAGAGATGATCCACAGTCACCCGGGCACTGGTGGTTAGGGAGCGCCATCACTTACAGTAACTCACTTTGCTCCTAGTGCTCCAAATCCTGTATTGAAAAGAGATTGTACTCACATCTGAGGATCTGGCCCCCCTGTTCTACATCGTGTTTTGTGGCTGGATAACTGCAGTCAATTCTTTCCTGAAGAGATCATTAGCTTCCCAGGGCTGTCACGCCCAGTGGGTCTGCAGCGTTACGTTACAATGCTTGCTGTCTTTTTCCCTTGAGCTTCCTCTGCCAATACTGGCCAAATCACATTTAAAAGCTTATTAAGACATGCATTCAGTTTGCAATGTTTTGTGGCTTCCTAGTCTGCTCGTCACAGCTTCTGAAAGATTTTGGGTCTTCAGATTTTGCTGGAGTGCTCCCTCCTGCCAGCAGAGGACCTGTAACACTGCCCTGATTGAAGAGTCAGAGAATAATTCACGGATGGGCGGAGTGCTTTGAATGATGCTCGCAAGACAGAAAAACTGTAGTTTACATTCTTTCAACAGTAGCATTCTTTCAGCAGTAACACAAGGAAAAGAGACGAATGTGAGAGTTTTAAGGGAGGGAGGGGACAGCAAGGGTAAAGCTCTGTAATGAGCTGCCTTTCGGATAACAAAGAAATGCTCCCGTTAGGGGAACAGTAGAGATCCAAACACTTCACCTGCCTCAGCAGAGAGTTCCAGCACAGTGACTGCAGCAGCATAGGAGATAAGAAGCCAGCTGGGCTGCTAGTCCTAATGTTTGTAAACCCAGAGCTTGTCTTACAAATCCTCCTCTGAAGAGAAAGGTGAAGGGAGAAAAAAGGGACACAGCTGTTTCAAGTGCAGTCACTGACTCTAAACATTACAGGTCTGTCCTGTAGCCCACTTGCTGAAGTAACAGAAAACCAACTTCCCAACCTGAGCAATCATAGAAAGGAAGAGGGTTTTCATTTTGATTTGAGCCAATATCATCACCTTGCCCTTGTTTCTAAAGCCAGAATTTTTGGTCCTGGATATGGAAAACAACTCTGTCAACACAAACCCTTTGAGCAGGCTCCCTGCCCAAAGCTTTGCCCCTGTTTCACTGAGTGTAGTAGCTCCTGTGGGTGATGGGCTGGGATTGTGCTGTAGCCATTATTTGGTTTACACAAAGGGCAAGAGACCAGCCAGGGACTCAGTCCAGTGCACTGCAGAGAGAATAAATTCCACTGGGGAAACAAAGTGTCAGTAGGATGATGAGCTTATTTTCAACATACAACATTTGAACTAGTTTATCCAAAAGTGATTGCTACTGGGATACTGTGATCAGCATCGGAGGACAAGTGGGGTTAGAACAGAGATGACTGTGACTCACTCTCTACTTTGAAGAAACTCATCACTTGGCCCTGATAAGCCTCAATCAGGGTCCAAGATGCCAAAAGACAAATGTAAACTACAATGGACAGGAGTACAAAGCAAGTAGTGGCTAATTTTCTCAAAGTTTCTGAGACATTTCCATCTTCTAAGAATATGAATTCCACAGGTAAGGACCCTCAACACAGTATTATCAATGAGGACAGTACAACACTGATTGCTCACAGAGCCTGGTGTCCCCAAGTGCTATGTGCAAAAGACAGGAATGTCAGGGGCAGAGATGCACGTCTTGAGCAAGCCCATGACTCATTTTACACACTCACCACTGCAAAGGGACACACATGCTTATGCTTACTACTTGATCCATATCAAGTACAGTAACTATTCTCTTTTGAATTGACAGTTACTGAATCTGAAATAATCACCTTTGCAAGAGGCATATAGAAGCTGTTGCAGTGAAAGATGAGTGACATCTAGATACTACTCAGGAAACCTTTGACATACCCTACCATCAAGAAAAACTTGCTAACAAATGTAAAAATAATATTGAGGGCATCAGGATATATCATTGAATAAAGATGTGACTGACAGCAGGCTTGTGATATAGAGACTTCCCCCTTTTAACATAGGATAATAATTACTTGTTGGCTGCCTGGCACTGCTAGTTCACCAGAGCCTCCAAGTTGGGGCTGGGCACTCACACCTCATAGCAAGTGACCCACATGCTCATAATCCAGACCAAGAGTCATTGCTGAACTTTCTGTTGTCCCATATTTCCCTCAGCTAGACAAGATGATCACGACCTCACCTGTGCTCCAACAGTTTTCTGTAAATTCTTGCTATAAAGTGAATTTTGACCCCCCAGATCCATATGTTGAAGCCCTAACCCTCAGCGTGACTGTATCTGGAAATATGTAGGGCTTTTATGAAGTAATTAAGGAAAAACAAGGTCATAAAGGTGAGACCCCAATCTGATGGGATTAGTGCCCTTATAAAAAGAGGCGTCAGAGTCTCCATCTGCTCTTTCTCTCACCTCTCTCTCTGTTCAAGCCCCTACTCCACCAGAAAAAAGGCCATGTGAGAACATAGCAAGAAAGTGGCCATCTGTAAGCTGGGAAGAGAGTACTAACCAGAAACCAAATCTTGCTAACCCCTGATCTGGCACGTCCAGCCTCCAGAACTGTAAGAAAATAAATTCCTGTCGTTTAAGCCATCCAGCCTATGGTATAGCGTTATGGCAGCTGCAGCTGACTAAGACAGCTGTCTTCATAGTGTAATTGCTGGCATGGGCTCGAAGTTGGTCTTCTTGGTTAGACTGAGCTCCTTGAAGGCAGAAACCGTGTTTTGGTTATCTCATATCCCCAGTACCTGGCATGGTTCCTGGAACATGGCCTTTAAAAGTCCATTCGGCGGATGATAGTAAAACTAATAATCAACTGTTTTTTCTAATTGTTAACTTGGTCTTCAAAAGTCTGTACTGTAGGTCCTATAAATAAAGGAGGTGCCAACTCAGTCAGCTACTCTTTTTCTTCTCCCCACAGGTAGTGCAGGCTGTGGCTCCAGAACCTCCAAGAGGTAACAACCAGGGGGTATAGTCATTATGCTCTCTTCCTTCCTTCCAAAAATACAAGATGACAGCTCCTGGGGCAAGAAGAATTATTGATCTTGAAACAGCCCCTACCCAGTGACACTAGTCTGTCAGCACCCAAGCACTGGACAGCACCACAGCCGCCCTGGACATTTCCTTTTTATAACCCTCAATCCCTGTTGAGTAGAACCACAAATGCTAAAGACAAATCAAAAAAATATCAAATTACAATAAAACCAATCCACAGAGAGTAGTCCACCTTCCATGCATCCCTATCTCAACTCCTACCCATTCCTTAAATCTGCTTTGATATGGCTTCTTTCTGTCCCCAATTTTCCTACTAAGCATTAAGCATTTACTGAAGAGAAGGGTGCAAAGAACTACAGAAATTGGCAGAGATCTTTCGTCCTTGGTGTGCTAGGGGTGACAGGAATCAGCAAAGTTCTCACAGAGAAGGTAACATTTGAGCTGGGTGTTGGAGAATGTGTAAGATTTTATTACATAGAAAAGTGCAGGAGGACATAGGCAGAAGAAACAGCAGGAGCAAAAGCAGAATGGTCTAAAAGTGGGTGTCACGAGTAGGAAAAGGGAGCAAAAAGACTTTTGCAGCTGGAGCTTATAATACATGAGCAACGACCAGAGATAAGATTGCAGAGTCGAGATGTGGAAAAACTTTCACCTCATGCTAAAGACATTGAGCTGAATCTTGCATTTGTGGTGGGGAGCCCTAGATCAGTAAGCAGAAGAGAGACTAGTCAGATTTTTTCTCTACTTGGAACTCAAGCACATAGCATTGGATTAATTATAATTATGGGTTCATGATACACTTATGAGATTGTATGCACATGGCTTTATTTCTCTTTCTTTATTTCTTCTTTTATTCCTTCCCTCTTTATTTTTATTTTACTAATTAATAGTAAACTTTACTTTTTAGAGTAGTTTTAGGTGCACAGAAATATTGAGCAGAGAGCACAAAGATTCCATGTAGCCCCTCACCCATAACCCCTTCCTCCTCCCACCCACTCCCATCTATTAACATCTTGATTAGCGTGGTACCTTTGTTACAATTGATGAGTCAATACTGATAGACTACTATTAACTAAAGTCATTAGGGTTCACTCTTCTTGTTGCACAGTTCTACAGGTCTGCAGAAGTGTATATAATGACATGTCTCCACCATTACAGTATTATACAGAACAGTTTCCCTGGTCTAATGCTCCATGTAGTCATCCCTCCCTCCCTCCTTCTCAACCCAACAACCACTGACCTTTTTACTCTTTTTATAGTTTTGCCTTTTCCAGAATGTAATCATACAACATGTATCTTTCCAGGCTGGCTTCTCTCACTTAGTAATAATATGCATTTAAGGTTCCTCCATGTCTTTTCAAGGTTTGATAGCTCATTTCTTTTTATCACTGAAAAATATTCCATTGTATGGATATACCATAGTTTAGTCACCTATTGAAGGACATCTCAGTTGCTTTTAAGTTTTGGCAATTATAAATAAAGCTGCTATAAACATCTGTGTTCAGGTTGTTATGTAGACATACGTTTTCATATCATTTTGGTAAATACTCAAAGAATGTGATTACTGAATGACATGGTAGGACAAGGTTTAGCTTGGTAAGAAACTGTTATACAAGTATTTCCCCACCCACCTGCCCACCCTGCTTTTCAAAAGTTCACTTTATCCCACTTTGCTTTTACAAAAAAAAAAAAAAAAAAAAAAAAAAAAACCTACATAACCTAGCGTACCTGTTTTCGCTAATTAAAAAAAAATTCGAAGATTTTTGCTTTCACGAGAAAAGGCAAAAAGCGAATAGTGTTCAACGTTTGTCCTGCAGCCAGACGTCGGAGGCAGGCAGTGTGCCCCCGGTAGCGAGAGTCGCCTGCCGAGCTCCTACCCAGAACTGCCTCAGCATCTCAGCACCAAGCACTCAGCTTTCGACTGTGTCTGTGAGCATCTGTGCTGTATCTCGATTTATTTTGTGCATCCATTAGTAAGACGTATCCTAAGGTAAATGCGTATCCGCTTTATGCTATTTCAGCTTACAAAAGGATTCAGAGGAAGGCTCTCTACTTTTGGAGAGCGGGAGAAACCTGTGTTGTCTTCCAAAGTGGCTGCTGTGTTTTGCATTCCCATCAGCTGGTTTCACTTTGACCTAATTGCTACATACTATGGTACCTTTCAGTTCTCACCTTACGTGATTTCTCTGTTGCAACAGCACTGCTACCAACCATTCCTCTTTCACCACACCTGGTCCTCCATTGGTTTCCATGACCCACTCTCTCCTCACTCGCCTACCATCACTCGAACTATTTCTTTCTCTCATTCAAGGTCTCTTCTTTCACTGCTCCCAATCTGTTGTAGGTCCCTAAGATTCTATCCCTAGTTGTCTGCTCATTTTCTTCTCTAGAAGATCTCAGTATCCCACCCCCACCCTGCCTGCTGCTGCCCACATGCTCATCTGCTGCTTAGATACGGATTGCTCCAAATCTTCTTTAGCCTAGATCATTTCCTCTGAAGCTCCAAATTCTTAAACACCCAACCATTTGACAGACATCTTATTTGGGTGTCCCCTATCAACATGTTCAAAACCAAATCGTCATTCCTCTATCCAAACCCATACCTTTTCCTGTGTTCTCATCTGGGGAAGAGGTCTGTCTTTCACGTATCTGCCTATTTCCCTAATCTGGAACACTCCTCTCATTCCTTTTACTCCCCTTCTCCCACCTTCACTTTCAATAAATTACCTAATCCTCCTAATTTAAGACAGTAAAGCATAGAGATTTAAAATACAAGCTTTGAAGTCAGATTGCCTGGACTCATATCCCAGCTCTGCCACTTACTTTGGGCAAATTTCTTAATGTCTCTAAGCCTGTTTCTTCATGTGTAAAATAGAATAACAGTTTCTACCTCACTGGGTTGATGCAAAGGTTGAATGAGATAACACACTATACAAAGCCTGGCACATAGAGAGTGCTTAAATGTTCCTTGATCTGTTCTCTCTTCTCTAGCTGCATTGCCACTGCCTTAGTTTAGGCTGTCTTCATTTCTTATCTGAACTATCACACTGGTCTCCAACTGGATGCTGAGGATGTTTCTTGAAATTCTGTTTATGATTATCTAAATTTAGAAACTGGGATAACAAACATCAAGTAGGTTTCAGCTTGCATATGAGTTTTGACCTAGGGAAAAGTAGAAGCCAAGGCCTCTCAAATGTTCAGGATTCAGGTACTGAGTGTACTTTGGCTCCAAATGTATCTTCAATAAAAGACTACTGTGTAGAAGTAAACATAACCTGGCCAGAGAGTTAGCTGTTGGGATTTCTTAAACTTGAACCTCAGGAAAGACCGAGCCGCTGAGCCAACAGTGGTTAAATTCTCTCTCCTCTGTCTGGGCCTTAGAGATCACTGAGTCAATGAGATGTAAGTTCCCTTTTTCTAATGTGTCAGTGTTAGAAGAAAGGGCATAATGAGAAACTAACTCTGTCCAGATTGTTTCAAGTGGCAATGTGGAGAACAGACAGCTGAGCCACAGTGCAGGAGGAGCCATCAACACTGTGCCTATCGGCCAGGCGGTGGTCTGCCAGGTGGTGCTGCCTGGGCCTCTGGGGCCAAATGTTTTACCTTTGTCTATGAACCCCTCTTCCTCTGTTTCTTTTATGGAAGAGCACTTTAAGTTAACAGATCATACAGGAGTTAAAGGAACTGCTACAGGGCTAAAGTTTGAAGGCAGAAGCTATTCTGCCACGTAAGTCTCCCTGCCTCAAGACCTGCCAACTCCCTTCTCCACCTCATTATGTGATCACAGGTGCCAGGTGCTCTTTTCACAACACAAATGTAATCGTGCTTCTCCTCTGCTTATAACCCTCAGAGACTCTCATTCACCTAGAACAAAGTCCAGTGATACACAAATCCATGCAGGGTCTGGTCTCAGCCTGTGTCTCCAACCACCTATCCTGCAACCTGGCTTGGCCATAGGGTGCTCAAAACCCCTCGAAAGCACCATCCTGTCATTTTTCCTTAGCATGCTCTTTACATCTTTTCCAAACTACTCCTTACCCTTCCACATCTGATTCAAGGCATCCTTCTCAAAAGGGTCCTCTAATGCTGCTCCACCTTCCAAGTTCCCAAGGCCAAAATCCCAGGTAGTCTGAGATCAAATCCCAGCTCAGCCACTTATTTTGGGCGACTTAATGAATCTAAGCTCATTTCCTCATGGGCAACATACGAAGAATAGTTTTTACCCATTGGATTGTTGCAAAGATTGAATAAGGCCAATATAAAATAACGTGTTTTTTAAAATCCCACTGTAGTACTTACCAAACTGGACTGCAATTCTGTGATGTCAGTATTCTTAGCCTCTCTCCCTACCTTCTGATTAAAAAGCCTCCATTTATCTCTTTTAAGGAGACTGTCCTGGTCAGAGATGTTCTTCGGCTTTAGGATGCAAAGTTGGAGGACAGGCAGAAGAGATGGGAGAGGAGAAGGCTGACCTGTCAAGGGAGGCTAAGCTAATCTGTACAACAAAGATCTGGGAGAGAAAAAGAGTGCCATGCAGGATGAGGGATGGAACAAGAGCTTTTGGAGGGTGGTGGTGAACAATAGGCTTCTGAACATTGCGGAATGCAAGAGAATTAGAAGGAAAAAAGGGGATATGAAAATTGTTATGGGGAGTTTATGAATTGGGTTTCCTTTTACTCTTCAAGAACAACAAGTAAATGATTACTATTCTTTTAAAAATTACTTTTGGTCTTGAATTGTGCTTCTTTGAATATCTCCATACAAACACTAGACTATATGAGACCAAAATTCTTTAGGGTTACTCTTGTTTACATGTCTTTCCTCTCAGACTCAGCTTCTCCAGTACAGAGGCTGTGTCTCACTCCTCTTTGTAAATCCAATGCAAGCATACAGCCTGGAAAATGGCATATGAACAATGTTTGCTGAATAAACATATCCATGCCTATCTACTGGATTGCTGACTCCTACGAGCAAGTACCTGCTCTTATTTAACTAAGTGACCAAATACACTGTTGAATGCTGTGGTGAGTTGAATGGTGGCTTCCAAAAGATACATCCATATCCTAAACCCAAGAACCTGTGAGTATTAACTTATGTGACAAAAGATGTGATTATGTTAAAAATCCTGAGAGGAGTAGCTTACCCTGGATTATCCTGGATTAAATGCAATCCATGCACCCTTATAAGAGAAGCAAAGAAAGTTTTAAGACAGAAGAAAAGGAGGCCATGTGACCACAGAGGCAGAGACTGGAGTGATGTGGCCATAAGCCAAGGAACACCTACCTGGAGCCATGGGAGGATGAATGAGGCAAAGGAGGATTATCTCCAAGAGTCTCCAGAGGGACTTTATTTCAGACTTCTGGCCTCTAAACATGAGAGAATAAATTTCTGTTGTTTTAATTTAAGTCATCTAGTTTGTGGCAATTTATTACAGCAGCCACAGGAGACTTATATAAATGCCTCATACATAATGGATGCAAAATAACTCTATCACTTATCTGTCTGGGTCACTTACAATCACAGGGTGTGCTTCCTTTTTAGTCACACATATCTTTGTAGCCAAGAGCCAGGACTCCACTATGTCTTCAACACTTTCAACGCTGTTGTAACCAAGAGGTCCCTCACTTCTGCCTGAGGGATGGTGAGGTTCCAGGGGCTAAGAGTATTCTATTGACTACATATTCTTATAAAATGTCCCTCACTCATTCCTTCAGGAGGGCATAGTATAGAAGGAAAGCCTTTAAAACAGAATGATGACAACAGGAGCAATGGCTCATGCCATTGTGGGTGGAAAGACACCCTCACTGGAGTCTCTCCAGTTGGCAGTTAGCTCAGGCTGAGGACTCAGCAGTCTACACACAGGAAACGCTGCTGAACTGAAAGAGAGCCAGGTCAGGTTGTCAGATGTCCAATTCTGCACCATGGAGTGTGTGCACGCGTGCACACACACACAACAGCAGCAACAACAAACCATTAAGTTGTTCTGCTAGCCAGGAATTAAGTGTCTGAATGTAACCCTGTGAACACAATTCCCAAAGACAGCAAACAGAAGTCTGGGATTGGCATGAGTGTCTACAGAAGTAAATAATTGTGATGTATCAATTGTGATTTGCCACTATAACTTGCTTTTCAGCACTATCTCTTCCATTGTATTCCTCAGAGGAAAGAGGCCTTCTCTCAGTGCTGGAGGAGGTCTGTAAATCAGCAAGCCCACAGCTCTCTGGAAGGCCAGCTCTCTCTCCCTAGCCATATATAGACTGCTTCTACTTAGCAATACCTACAATGTAATTCTCCAGAAATGGTTGTTCTTAAGTCTATTGGACCCAGTTTTCATATCGGTGGTGCTATTTTATTCAATTGCTCTGCCAATGAAGTATTAACATAATATCCATCTGATACCAGAAATTCCAGATACTATGATGCATGCCACCTCTCCTTCCCACCTTCCATTTCCCCTAACCCACATGACTTTCTGCAATAATTCTTTCTGAAAGCTGCAACTCTCAGCAGGCTTCTCTGGGTTAGATGTGATTTGACGAGAACAGTGTTCAACCACCTACCAGAGAAGCCATCTAGTGGTCTGGAAATGCCAGTACTATGTCAACTCTTTCCACGCCACTGTTTGCAGAAGAGTACACACACTGGCCTCCCATCTCATCCCCACCCTCACCCTCCCCCAGTCTGACTGAGGCAGGAGGGGTAGAAACTAGGGAAAAAGACAGTCTATTCAAACCTTCCATCCGCGGAGTGCTTCATGACCTTGGGCAGGCAGTATAACTTCCTTGGGCCTTAATGTCTTCATCTATAAAATGGGGATACTAATGGTATCTACTGACTTTGTAGGGGAGCTAAAAGGATTACCTGTGGAAGTGAATGACAAGCACAGTACCTGGCACAGAATAAGCACTCAGGAAATACTAGGTGTGCATGTGTGCAGGTATACAGTCAATGGGAAGCTAGATTCTCCAATTAGGTTTCTAAATCCTTTCCAACATTTAAACCTTCCTATGTCTCTTCTTTATAGTTCCCAGGGGCTGCTCCAAAGAGAGTTTGATCCCTTGGCCTTATTCAGTACACAGCATGACACAGCATTTGGCTTTAGCACAGAGCTTTGCTGGGACCAAGTGTCCCTGCAGAGAAGAGAAATTAGGACTTCGAGTAGAGCTGGCTGTCAGGGAGGCTCTGCTGTTCTCTTCCCATACTCATGTCATCACATACTGACAATCAGAAGAGTGCATGCACAGTACGGGGCTCAGGAAGCAGAACTCCGCCCTGGCAGACTCCTCCCTCAGGAAGAAGAGCATCTATTAGGTGGAGCGCAGCCTTCATGGGGGATGCCCTGTCTGAAGTCGGCTTCTCTCCATTACATTCAGCCTCTCCCTGACTGGTTATTTCTCAGCTAAAATTTTTTCTCAGATTGATTATTGTTCACATTTTAAGTTTCAGTCATAGGTTAACCAAGAGCAAAAACTAAATTGTTTTTCCAAAAATTATATTACATGGCAAACACACTGAATGGTCATCATCAGTTATTGAGTATTATTTGAAATTAAAATTCTGCCACATGTTTACAAGGAAAAGAGGTGCCTGCAGTGAAGTCAGCAGGAACAGAAATGACACCATCCTTGAATTGCTTATTACATGCCTAGAATTTGCCCCAGGGATATTCATTTCCAAGAGTTTTAAATAATCTTAAAACAGCAATGTCTCTCTGGATTTTCTCATCATTACCTTAGTCAAATTATTTCCACAATAAAAATATATATAATTAGTTGAGCTTCAGTAGTCTTCAGGAGACAGGGTCAACCTGAGAGACTGCAAACATGAAATCCTTCAGCGGAGGAGTCCCCAGTGAAGCCTGTGCTCGCTCTCTCCTCACTGTTTTCGTGGGGCATGAGGCTATGCTTTCTCTTCAGCAAAGGGTAAGTCTGGAATTGCCCTGTTAGGTGGTGGAGCTTTCACTTTTGGGCTTGGCTCTTTCTTGCTACCAGGGGCCTGGGACCCAGTCCTTGGGGACAATCTACAGACCCTCTCCTGGGTGGAGATTCCTCCCCTGACAGTGCTTCTCCTGGAGAGTTCTCCCCAAACCCTGGGGGAGAACAGTACCTCGAGTTCTCCAACTTCAGGCAGGTCACCTCTTTGACGATCATTTATATATAGGCCAATGTTCAAATAAAGAGCATGGTGGGAAGAGGGCAATGAAGAAAAAAAGAAGAGGAAAGCTGGGAGAGGAAAGAGAGGAGCAAAGGAGGAAGACAAGAAAAGACAGGGAGCCCACCAGTGTGAGGACGGAGCCACTGATAAGAAGCTAAAGTGAGGGGGACTCAAGCTCTATCCCTCCCAATTCCCAGTCCTCAGTTCCCACCCCTTCCCAAACTGGAACTGTTCTGCCCAGCCCAGTCTTTGCTCAGCAGATATTTTGGGGTAATGAAAACGTTCTAGAATTAGACAGCGGTGATGATTGAACAACCTTTGTGAATATACTAAAAACTAAACTATATACTTTAAAAGAGTGAATTTTATGGTATGTGTAAATATCTCACTTAAAAAAAAAAAAGTCCAGTTAAGTGCCAGGGCACTGAAATCAGATAGACATGAATTTGACTCTAATCTGCTGCATGCATTATGCTGTGGGAAAGTCATTAAGCCCTCAGGCTCCTCCTCTGTAAGATGGAGATATAAAAGAATTATCTCAAATAATAATTTGAGATCAAACAAGGTAATAAACAAAGTGTTTGGCACAGGGATGACACACAGAAATTGCCCAATAAACTATCCTTACCAAAGTAAAGGTGACAGAAAGAGTAGAAACTGGCTCTCAGCCAACATACCTTTTGACATTCCTAAGATACATTTGTTAATGACTTCCATCAGACCTACTAAATGATATAACTGTCTACATAATATCATGTCAGGAGTTAAAACTGGTGATGTCTGCTCTTCAGTCAAAAGGAGAAAAGCCTGTCATAAAAGAAAAAACAGCAACAAGCAGAGGAACAGCAACTAATTCTGAGGGGATGGCAAGAGTTGTCTCCATCCAGCATCTGGTGCTGAGGAGCCCTTCTCTGCTGAAAAACACCTCTGCAGGTTACCACCCCGCCCACAACCAGAGGCCAGGGAATAAGACATGGTGCTTGATGGCTTCCACCCTGCCCTTTCGCCCTCAGGTATGGGCAAGGTCATTAATACTAGGGCTTCAGGCCAAAGAGAAGGCAAAGCCCATCACCATACCTCTGAAACCACTCTGCACACTGGCTCCTCCTGCAGACTGCAGGAGAACAGTGTCGGAACGGTGGTTTTCCCACCTTCAAGATCCAACTATTACCAGATCAATTATTGCCCCTTACATCTGCCTCAACTTTGTTGCTGGAACACAGTACCCACAATCCCCCAAATAACAAGTCGCAATAGGAACTTTCTAGTTATCACTCTTAGCAATGCCAACAGTAGCCCATAAGTCAGAGGTTTCCTAGAAAGTAATATTTCATGGATGGTAGTTCAAAATTCATCCCATAATTACCAAGGACTGAAGAAAAAGTGACTGCTGGGGGTAGGTGCTCCTCTTTCCGGTCCTGGGGGCTGCTCATTTTAGTGAATGCCAATAAAAACATCCTACATAACAAGGGCTTCCTTATACTGATTTTTTTTTCTTTACTTTTTACCTAAATGTGGTTTGATGCAATTAAAAAAATAATCACATTGCTTTCAGCTTTTTTTTTTCCCCAACTTTTGGAATATCATTGGCTTGTTGTACTGTTCCACTTTCAGCAATTATTTACATATGTATAAAAAATTCTGACTGTTATGAACATTTCTTCCCTTAAATTTTCGATGGCTTTTTTGGGGAATCAACATAGCTGCTAAAAAATCACTTGGTTATCATTTTAGAGTCAGATTAAGTTGAGATCCACTCTTTACTGGTTATTTTACTATGGAGAAGCTACTTAACTTCTGAGGATCACCCGCTTCTTTTGTAAACTGAGAATATTATTTACCTGATAGAATTGTGATAAAAATTAAATAAGATAATATATAAGGACATTATCTTATATTAGTAAGATAATGTATCAAGAATGTATACAGATGCAGTTTTCAGGGATGGCCAATAGAGTCATCCCTCAGTATCTGTGGAGGATTGGTTCCTTACGGTGTGTTCCTTATATATATTGGCATAGTGTTTGCATATGGGCTACAGCAGGGTATGCCTCCACCTCACTTCACTGGATTCAGTGTAGTGTTTGGTGCATGACAAATTCAAGTTTTCCTCTTTTTGGAACTTTCTGGTATTTCTTCCCACAAATATTTTAAATCCATGGGTAGGTTGAATTTAGAATCCACAGATATGGAGACTGACTGTAAATGGTAAATTGTTGCTATTATTGTTATTAGCTAAGAGAACCATGTTTCACTCTAGTTCAATATTGCTTTCTTCAAGATTCAATCCATCTTTTGGGGTTTGAGACACTGCAAAGCAATACCTGGCCTCCTATGAACCCTGAAATGTATCTGTGACACTGGAAGTTCTGGGTTAAAATTAAGTATTTCTCTGACCTTATCCTGTAAATAAAGTCTCATGGAGAACCCTTTCTGTGGACACCTTGTGAATCACTTCATAATTCCCTCAACTCCACCATGCTAGCTACAACCAGAACTACCAACCAGTAGAACTTTACAGCACCTCACCTGGGATGGACTTTCTTTGACACCATGCAGTGGAATTCTATCAGGGGACCCTGGGCATTCTATTAGGAGAACCTAGAGGGATGGGGAGTTTACAAAGATGGCGCTGAGATGTACCATAAGGCCATTTGGTGGGCAATCCCAAAAGCTTAAACACCCAAATTTCCCTAAACTTTTGGGGCCGGCAGAAGCAGCTCCTTCTTGCTAGAGGAGAGCAGCCTCTTCTTGCCTGGAGTACTGCAAAGACTTCACCTGAGGCTACTGCTTCATAAGGTGTTGCTTCTCCTTCCTCAAAATCCTTCAACCCCAGCTAATAATTAGGGTCAGTCTCAGCATAGCCTGCAGGGAAAAAAGAGTCCCTGTTCTTGCAGGAAGGAGTTTTATGCCGAAAGACTTTCAGGTTCCACTGTTACACAGGGATGGACCTGGGAGAACACATGGGTGAGGGAGGGTCGATGGGTGAATGTCAGGTGAGATGGATGAGAATCTGTCAACACAGATTGCTCAGTAGATATTCTGAAACTTGTGGCTTAGTATCTTGGCACAGACATCTGAAGCTGGTCCTCATCTATTAGAATGGCTCCTCAAAGCCTGAGCGCAACAACGGCCTATGTTAAATTCAACAAAGATGCTGGAACTGCCATGGCAGAATACTGAGGAAGAAGTCAAAAGACTCAAAGATGGGTGTGCAAGCCTGGATTTATTATTAGAGAGCAGAAGAACTCACTATCTGACTAAGATCCCAGGAAGGCCAAGAGGACACTTCTTCACTAAAGGGATACATGCACTAGTGAGGGGCATGGCATCACTGAGAAGTCCAATGGTTCTGTTCTCTGTTGGCTGGAGATGACAGCAGGAGATAATGTCTTGGTATTGGGCTATTTTAAATTAATGGGAGAGAACAGGATTTCAAAATAGCAGAGGCCAGGTGGTGACAATTACCCATGAGATACTAGATGGATATAAATACCCTAACTGACAGCAAGGTCATAGTGGCAAACAGGGTGCTCTGACCATTAGGGAATCTGTGGCAATGAGTGATCAGCCATGGGCAAGATGAGTGGACAACTAAGATGTTATGTAACTTGCATAAAAAGGAGAGGGAGGGAGCTGGAGAGCAGAAGGCTGATATCAGCTGCTGAAATTCAGATTCACAAGCCACTGGCTGAGGAGAGAGGCTAGGTCTTTTGGGGAAAGGACCCTGTAAAACCACCACAATATATGACTAAGATCCCAGGATGGGAATCGATCCTTGATAGAGTTCACTTATCCTTCTACAAAAGGAGATGGAACCATTTATGCATTTTATTTAGTTTTTCCCTCCAAATTTATTAGTATAGACTAGGATCACTGGCACTGGGGAAAGTGGGATGCTGCCAGATCTTTCATGCTGGACGTGGGTCTGAGCTGGCCCTGATCCCATGGAGTCTAAAATGGTGGTTCTCCAGTTAGAGTTGAGGTGACAAACAGAGTTGTGACCATGTCTGTTTTACAGTGGGTCCAATAGGTCCAAAGAAGCATTTTGTGGTGATTTTCCCTGCCTCCGAGTGTTAAATTAATATAAGTATACTTACTAGTATACCTAATATAGAAACTAACAGAACCCTTACAATGATTCCCTAAGGAAGAGTCAGGAAATTCTCTCTATAGGGGGAAAAAAAAAGATCTATAAATGTTATTTTTCTTATGTCTGTAAAGCAAAACATAGAATTTTGTCCCTGGAATAACAGTCAGCAGTCTAAAAAAGTAAAATAAAAAGTAGTATATTTTCCTTTACAAGATGGTATAAGGAACATACACACTACACTTGCTTTTTGTCATGTCTGACATTCCTTGCATTTCCATGCTATTTAGTGACCTAAATCCTGTCCAGTATGAGGCAAACTGAAAGTAAAATACCATTTAAAAAACCCAAGAACACATACACATCTGGAAATTTAAAACTGAGCAGTTAAGTTACTCATTTGAGCAAATGAAACTCCCACTCTCCCCCACAAAATTACCTCTTTTTAATGACCAGAAATAGGAGTTAGAAAAATAGGAAGAAAAAACATGATATCAGTTTCTGAAATTGAAATTAAAAGGCTATAATTAGGAAGACCTTCACTAAATTTTGCCTTCACAAGAGTAGGTTGTAGATTGAAGCGATTTAGCACTGAATTATACTGATGATTTTAAATAATTTCAGGTGTCAGAGATGATCCAAACAGTGAAACTAAAATAATTCTTATGTTAAAGAACTATATCTCACTCTTATTTATCCCTTATTTTCCTTCACAGTGCTTTGCACAGAGAAGATCCTCATTAAGGAGTAGGTAAGAGCAATTTCTCTATGACAAGAAACTGCTAGAAAAGTGGTACCAGGTACAAGGTCAACATTGTACCCATCATGCATTTGACAACATGACAGTTCCAAACATGGTTAAGAAAAGGAGTCTCTCCCTGATTCCAAGAGAAACTATTTTCTTTCTCAGAAGAGACCACCAGAGATCATGAATATTTCACTCCTTAGATCAACAGAAGAAACCCCTAACCCCACATCAAGGCAGGGCAGCTCCCTCTTGAGCTTGCCAGCTCTCCCATCTATACTTTCACTTTTAAGAGTATACTTTTGCTTCTAATGAACTTTAGCTATTGCTTCATCTCCTTAACTGTCTGTCTGTGAATTCTTTCTCGTGACATTGACAAGAACTTGGTCACCTGTCTGGTGATGCTATGAATAATTAGTATTTTATTACTGATCTCCAGACATGTTTTTTTAAAATAGTAGGACGTGTACAAATTATCCAGGCCATAGATAATGGTTACCACAGAGGACCCACAACAACTCTGAGACGCACGTTTTACACACACTACACACATTCGAGTTAGCCTGACAGAGAAGCCTTTGGAGACAACTATTACTAAATCAGTACATTCCTTAAAAAATTCCCAGACATGTCTTTTTCTGCACACCAGGGCCACAGGGAGGGCAACCACAGCAGCCTTTCACCAAGAGCACATTCCACCACTCTGAGACTGAGAGCGGTGCTGTTTCAAGAGTCAAGTTCACAGCAGCACACACACTTTCCTCCCAGTAGCATCTCCATTCCTGAGGACATAGCTTTCATGCTGCTTTGCAGAGAAAAGGCAGCTGGAAAAACACAAAAGGGCAAAAGCAGCCCCACCTGGACACCAGGTGGAACCCAATAACGATGATGGCAGGAATGATAAGAGAGCTAACATATACTGAGCTTTTTACTCTGGGTCATGTTATCATGGTAAGGTCTTCATTTAATCTTCCTGACAACAAAAGAGATTGGTTCTATGGTGACCCACATTTCATAGGTGAGAGAGGGGTCAGGCCACTTAATAGGGATTGCATAGATAGTAAGTGGTTAGGGTCAGGATATGAACCCAGCTGTCAAATCCCATGCTCTGACTGCTGTGTGAAGCTGCCTCCCTGGCTCCAAGAAGGCATCAACTTTCCATGTCAGATCAAGTAGAGGCCAAGCTGTATAATATTCTTTCAGAACAAATGCATTTTTGACTTAAATTTGCTCTCCATACAGTCTGTGGAGCAAGGTCCTCAATTACTGGTCACTGCTGCGAGGGGCTCTCTGCAGAGCTTCCCACTAAAACAGAAAAGATGATCCAGGTACTTTATGGCCTGGCACAGGGCAGGAATTTAGCCAAACAACAATACATGCATCACGATCCATATTTATCCATGGAACCAAAAGGACAAACTCACATCTTTGCAATGATCGTCCTAACTCGCACGTTGCGCGCATGTGTTTAAAGTCTTGTTTGTTTTAATCTTACTGTCTCAGCTGTCAAAATACAGTGGCTGGAAACATGCCAACAGCCTTTGATAGTAGAGTTTTTCAAACCAAGTATTTTTTCCCCAGAGTGGCTAATTCTTAGACATTTTACCCTATTTATACTGTAGGCATTTGGGGTTTACTACTTACAAACATTTAATGAAAACCAAAGATTTGCATTAGTGGGTATACTTCTCCCCATCTCCTAAATCAAGATGCCTTTAGACATCATGAAGGAATTCAAATATTATTACTTACATTAAAATAAAGTTAATCAGGGGAAGTTTTAAATATATGCTCAATTTTAATGAATTTGATTAAGGCAGCGATTGGGGAACCTGACTCTTGTTTAAGACTTTCAATGCCTTCTCTTTTCCCTAAAGAAGCTATGTGCTCTACTTAGCTGAATGGGGAGTCCAAAGAGAGTCCTGGATTACGAGGTTCTTGCAAAGGCTTCCAAGTCTACCTGCCAAGTGTGCAGCACCACCTTGCAGAGCCAAGTAGGAGGGGCGGGAACGAGGAATCTTTCTCAGATATTAGCGCCCTGAGTCTATAATGTTTTTGGCAGGTCTAGCAGCCTCCTTCTCCCAAATCCACATGCTTCATCACATTACCGATTTCTATTTTCTGCACAACATTCAACACCATTTGCATACTGTTTATTTACTTGCATACTGTTTGCCTCCAGTTGCCACTATCCCATGGGAGCTCCAAGAGAGCAGGACCTTTTTCCATGTTCCCCAGGCCTGGAACAGTCCCTGGGCACAGTAGCACTTATATGTATTTGTTAAATGAATAATTCAATGAATGAATTGAATGTGAGATGTCTAGTTAAGAATGCAAAACTAAGATCTAAAGATTGTATTAAACGAACAATCGCTATATTCACCAAAATAAGTACTTTATAAGAGCAATTCCCAACCCTTTTGACACTAGGAACTGGTGCTCCTAAGAGAATCTAATGCCTGATGATCTGAGGTGGAGCTGAGGCAGTGATGCTAGCACTGGGGAGTGGCTGCGAATACAGATGAAGCTTTGCTCACTAGCCTGCTGCTCACCTATTGCTGTGCAGCTGGGTTCCTAACAGGCCACAGACTGGTACTGGTCTGTGGACCATGGGTTGGGGAGCCCTGCTTTACAAAATTGCTGGTTAGGAAAAAATAAGCCAGAATTCTTTGTTCCTCCCCGCTTCTCACCCCCCACCCCGCCCCAAAGAGGGGGAATATACCATTTTTTTTAAACTATACTATCTTTCAAGTTCAGAAAATAACTTTTTCATAAGACAGGTTTTGAACTTTTCTTTTTTCTTGGCATAGGCAACAACCACAGAGTAATTATTGGCTTTACACCTAATAAGATCATAAATTAATTGAAAAGCTTTGTACTTCCTACAACTCATCTGTCCTTTGACTGTCAGTAAGAATTCACTGGGGAGACAACATGATATCTACTCAGTGGTGAGAGACAAATGCTTTAAGTCAGCCATAAAATTGTCTAATTGTCTTTGAAAATTAAACTCTTTTACAGCAGAGCTACATTTTGGCTGCATTATTAATATTGTGACTTGGCATAGAAAAAAAAAAGAAAAGACCTGTCTCATCATCTGAGGAATTAATTCTTCTAAGGCATCAGTTTATAATGTAACACAGTGAATATGAATTCAGCTGACAATACTCCCATATTCTGAAAGTGTAGGTGTTATTTTCAAGTCATCTTGGGGAGACTCATAGCCTCAAAATATACATGTATATACTGGATTTCAGAAAACCAAATCTTATTATTTATTGGCACAAGGTACTATCTGATCTCCCCGCCTTGTGCTCCCCCCCACACACACCTTCTGCAGGTCACTCAAATGCCAACTCAGAGAACCTGGCTTACCCTACAACCCCCACTAAGTCCATCTAAGTGGAAGTTAGGGAGAGTGGGCTGCTTTTTTGACAGTACAGTGATCATGAAGAGAAGCATTTCTCCACACACACTCATTCCTGTGCCTGGAGGCAAGGGGGTTCTTGTACAGACTAGGGGTACCTTCAAGAAAGGGAGAACAGTATTCTATTCCTCAACTGGACATCCTCTTAGGCAGCCAAGTTACTAATTTGCCCCTATTTACTGGGATAGACAAAAAGAGAACCGAAGATGGTCCAGAGATGACCACGGGATAAAGAGGAGACCAGCCTCCCTTGAATTCTGGATTATGGGTTTCTGAGACATACAGAAGTGATCCTCCAGTGTAAATACCAGGCGGCAGGGAACATTGCAAGGTGTCTGAGGGCTACCTATCTCATTAGGTTGTTGTAAGTTTTCAAATGTATAGAACAGTGCCCGACCTTTATTAAGTGCTGTAAATGCCAGCAGTGGCATTTATTATTTTATTTGAAGCCCAGATTCTCTATGACTAGTACAAATCTTTGGGCAAGTCCTTAACTGATGTGGGCCTCAGTCTGTAAAGTGAAAATGATATTTACTTCACAGGGTTGTATCTATGTATGTTAAGAGTCTTATGCTTTTGTAAGCTTTTAATACAGTACAAACTTTCAATACATTCATCGATTCATTCGTGGGATGATTTTTGAACAGCTAGTAAATGCTAGGCATGTAACAGCAAAATAGATATGCTTCCTGCCCTAATGGAGTTCAAAATCTAGTCGGGAAGGCCAGCACTGAATAAGTAACTCTAAGTGTGATATTAAAGTGAAGTTTCATGTGCTCTGGCAATATATGTCTGAGGGAATAAACCCAGCGCAGGAGATCAAGGGAGTTCTCTCTAAGGAAGTAGAATTCCAGCTGACACATGATGGGTGAATAAGAATGGGCCAGAAGAAAAAGCACTCTAGGTGGAATAATGGCCAGAGTCCAGAATTAGTGTAGCATATTAGAAAAGCTGGAAAAAGTACGCTGTGGATAGATGACAAAAAGCGAAGGGGGAGTGTTATAGTTAATTTTATGTCAACTTGTCTGGCCCACGGGGTGCACAGATATTTATTCAAATGTTACTCTGTGTGTTTCTGTGAGGTTGTTTTTGGATGAGGTTAACATTTTAATCAGTGGACTTTGAGTAAAATTATTCTCAGTAATGTGCGTGGGCCTCATCTAATCAGTTAAAGGCCTGAACAGAACAAAAAAAAAAAACAGCCAAGCAAGAGAGAATTCTCCAGCAGATTGCCTTTGGATTTCATCTGCAATATCTTTCTGGTTCTCCAGCAGACTGTCTTCAGACTGGAACTGACACATCAGCTCTTCTGGGTCCCCAGCCTGCTGGCCCATCCTGAAGATTTTATACTTGCCAACCTCTATAATCACACGAGCCAATTCCTTATATAAATCAGTACCTCTCTCTCTCTCTCTCTCTCTCTCTCTCTCTCGCTCTCTCTCTCTCTCTCTGTCTGTCTTTCTCTCTCTCTACACACACACACACACACACACACACACATCATTGATCTGTCTCTCTGGGGAACCCTGACTAATAGAGAGAGTAAGAAGAGATGAGATGGTGTTGAGTGGAGGCCACCCAAAGATCCAGCAATACCAGTGGGTAAGTCATGACATATGAGTGCAAGGGAGGTATATGGGGCCATGGTGAGCCCCCGGAGGGCATTTTAGAGCAAGTCTCATGATCAGATCTGTTATTTTTAAATGGTTTACCATGGTACAGAATGAAGAGCAGAGAGATGGGGCAATGGTGGAACCGAACCAGCAGTTATCAATGTGGGCTGTTACTGCTGCGACATGAGCATATTTGAGAAGATTGCACTAAGTAAGGATGGAAAAAAGGTAAAGTAGAAGGATCCATGAAATATCGAGAAGTTTTGATCCATATGGTTGGATATTAATATTTTTCTCTTAGAAAAGGGAGATAAAGCATTCTGTAATCCTCCTTCAAGAAAAGTACTTGCTAGTACAGTGGAGTCATTGGTTCTTCAATTTGAACATATCTATTTGCCCATATTTTCCATTCCAATGAGTCTTCTATCTCCTTTCCTCAGCTAACAGTGACATAACTGTGAAAAGAGGAACCAAGAGAAAGAACGGGTCGGAACTTTGGCTGAATTCCCAGAGAAAAGCACAGCTTCCCACTTCCTGAGGAAGGTCGATGTGTGGTCACAGGCACACTCCCGTTCCCAGATACAGCTCTGCAGGGCACACAGCAACAATGATTGATCGGGTATCCTTCACTTACAACTCCCAAAACAAATTAAGTCCTCCCGTGGATTCCCATGATTGCATTTTGCATATGTGTCGTACAAACAAACCCAACCATCTTTTAAACTGTTAACATTTGAATGAAGAAGTTTAATAAATATATTTATTCATCAAAACAACCTCTGTGGTTTTCCAGTGGTCTGCTGCTGCTCAGCATGAAGACAGCAATGGGGCAATGGCAGAGCCAGGAGATGTGTGGTGGGCTGTGGCTGGAACCTCTCCACCCCTCACAAGGTCAGGCTTTCAGAATCAGGTTAGACACTTATCCTGGGAACACTCTCAGGCAAGCCATCCTAGTCAACTGTATCCTATTCTTTATTTATTCCTCTAACCTCTGGGCTCTTCTTGCTGGCTTGACTGGTCCTGAGCTGGAGCACTGTGAATGGCCAGCCTGATGCTTTCTGGCACTGTGCAAAGTAAAGACCACTGATGGGCTGCCTCTGAAAGGAAACTAGGCTACTTAACTCCCGCTGCCATTAAAGGAGTGCTGTTACTTAACGGTCACCACAGAATCAGGCCAAACCAAAAGAGACGCTAAACAGCCCTTCAGTCCCCCTTACCATGGGATATTAAGATGGTTTAGAAGCCCGCACCCCATGCCCAGTTCAAGAACTGGTAAATGGGGCATAAATTTCCCTGCAGAATCTGAACCACTGGGAATCGGACAGTGTCTCCAGCAGTTCCCCTCCCCAGCTGGGGCCACAGGGCTGCAATTTGAGGAGACACATTTCAGAGTCTGCAAACAGGACCACTGGGGCTGGCAGCTGTTATCCCTCTCTACCTTTCTTGAGGATCCATAGATGAAAAGGTGTTAGAAAAAGGCTAAAAGGAGGGAATGGCAGGCTCAGAACTCCCACCTCCTTGATTCAAGGATATTTAACCATCTTGGCCCTCTAGATGTAAACATCAGGGCATACAGGACCTAAGTAATGGGGAAGACCATTCAAGACCACTTAAAATCTATGGTTATGAAAACATGCATGCACACACACAATAAATACCTCAGAAACAAACCGGGAGTTCATGGCAACAAGAGGTTGCTGCAGGAAGCATTAAAAGCACACAAAAACAATACAATAGAAATGCTAATTTCCCAGTGACAGAGAAGACAGGAAGAAGTACACCAGTTGAGGGCCCTCAAAGCTGGGGGTTCAAGTCTCTAGGAATGGAGCCCTGGGCACAGGCACTCATTTTACATTTTCTTAAAATAGAGCAGAAAGAGCTCCTACAAGGTACAAAAGTTGAGCTGAGGGCATTTTCCTTTCCTAGTTATAATTCTACTCCTACTATTTTGGTTCCTCTTCCGTAGGGTGAAAAGCATATGAACTGCCATTATTCACCTTTATCCAAGTGCATATGAGCCAATTTCATTATAGAAGCATGTTTTGTAGCTGAACAAATTGCACCATTATTAGACACCAGAGGTAAGAGAATTTAGCATTAGGATTATTCTCTGATATTAGATAACTAACTCAGCCAAAACAGATTCATTCATGCTGTAAACTCCTCGGGAGTAGTGACTTCAACATTTATTTCGACACACTCACCACCTAACACAGTGGTATCTTAAGTGGTTGCTGAATGAATAAATAAAACTATATTCACCAGCCACTAAGGAAAAGTGTGGGTCTGGTGGTCTTGGTACGCTGCAAATCCTGCAACAGCAAACATTCCACAGCATCACTTATGGTAAAAATGAAGAACTCTAGATCCAAAAGGGACCAGAAGCTCTCTCTGAGCAGGGTAATAATGAGTTACCAAGATGATAAACATAAAGATCACTGTCCCCTTGAGGTCACGATCTCAGCTGGTTTTATTTAAAAAAAAAAGTTCAGTTCTTGGTTTTTTCAGTTTTTGTGACATAACCTAAGTAAGCACACCCAAAAGAGCCTGGAGATCTACCAACTATAAGCTTGGTCCAATAACAGAAAAATCTTCCTTAAAACATCTCTTTTGATCCCTTGCATGAATCTTTGAAGGCAAATTTCCTCTTTATATCTACCAAGAGCTGGCCTTCCCCTGGCCTCTCCCAGGAAGACAGCTGCTCACCAATGCAAAGAAGCTAACAGTCTCTCTGAAAGGGGAAGACTCAAAACTTGTCTAATGCAAAACTAACAGCCTGATATGTCATGATCCTTAAACACCCTCCTCTGAGTCCTACAGTACAATACTTTGGCACACATTAACACAGCTAATTAAGTGACAATACAGTCATGTGCCGTATAATAACATTTAAGTCAATGAGGGACCACATACATGACAGTGGTCTCTGTGATTATAACAGAGCTGAAAAATCCCTATCACCTAGTGATGTCATAGATGTTGCAGTCTTAGTGAAATGCATTACTTACATGTTTGTGGTGATGCTGGTGTAAACACACCTGCTGTGCTGTCAGCCATATAAAAGTAGAGCATGTGCAATCATGTACAGTACCTAATACTTGATAATAAACAATGTTACCGATTTATGTATTTACTATACTATACTTTGTATCATTATTTTAGAGTGTACTGCTGCTACTTATATAAAAAAGTTTGCTGTAAAACAGTAAGCCAGGTTACGCAGGCAGCAGCCTCATATAGCTTGTGTTTTTCACATCTCTTGACTGCATCATTTTATCTTTGCTTGATTTAATCTCGTGTTGTTTTGTATAGTAACATGCTATATGGGCTTGTAGCCTAGGAGCAATAAGCTACACCATATAGCCTAGGTGTGTAGTAGGCTATGCCACCTAGGTTTGCGTAACTACACTCGATGATGTTCACACAGTATGAAATCACCTAACTGCATTTCTCAGAATGTATCCTCATCATTAAGTGGCACATGACTGTACAACAACAGACAGAAGAGGCTGCTTCAGGGCTAGGGGATATCTACTGCCTCCATCTGACCTAGGCTGACCCAGAGCACAAAGGATCATTCATCACTGCCTAGGAATGCTTGTGACCTGGAGAAATCTGGAGTCTGGGTACCTTTGACTCCTGACATGCCCAAGACTGGGTATCAGTAGGGTTGGGGCAGGGCTTTGGGTCACTAAAATTGATCACTTCCTCCCTTTATGCAGTGCCTGTTGAGACCAGTTACCAAAGACTGGAAGGATGCAAATCTACATGAGTGCAGCTCAAAGCCATGAGAATCCCTCCAAATCACCTCTGGAAGAAAAGAGAAAAAAAAATATGAGAAATTTCTCTAGAATCAAGAGATGTTATTCCTTATTCCCTAAGTCTTCTCACTGGTGTGGACCACCGACCCAGGAAGCAATAATTCTTTCCACAGATTTTGCAAAGCATAAGTAAGCACTGTCAAAGTGAGAGTCAAACCAAACAGGGCTGACAAACAATTTCCAATTTTTAGAAGGGTATCAGTTTTTTTCGATTTGTCAAGAAGGATCATCACACTGTTTCAAGATGATACCCCCAAACAGTATTGTTTCTTTTTTAATGAATGTAATTGACATATACTATTATATTAGTAGGTCTTGAAGGAGTATGCCTGCTTCAGCTCACTCTGCAGGAAGCTACTTGGCAGTTCATTCTCATTATGATACCCTTTCCTTTGACCACTCTGAGATGCAACCAGGCTCCCTAATCATCTTACCAGCCCCAGCAACAGCCTCAAGAAGCCTCTGTTGGTGGCTGCCTGCCCTACAGATGCTTCCAGAAACCATCTCCCAGGGACCTTTCTCCTATTGGCTCAGATACCAACATATCATGAAGACATTCTTCTAAGCCAGAAATTAACTCAATTCAGTACCATGAATGGCAGAACCTGGGTTTATCTGTATATACTGATAGGGGATTCTTTCCAGAGAAATGCACAAAATGACACCAAGGCATTTCAATTGTCAACACAGGCCAAAGAATGCACACTGAAGGCTAGAAAGGATATTATTAAAAGCATAAGTTATAAAATAATGTATACCATGTATAGGTTGTAAAACAACATATAAATTCTATTTTTAAAAATGAATATGTAATATAAATGCATAAAAGAGAGACTGGAAGGGTTTACACCAAATAAATAATGTTATTTTCTAGGAGATCAGGTTGGGTGACTTATTTTCTTTTTTGTATAAGGAAAGAAAATGTTTATGTAATTAAGAAAAAAACATTACTTTTACAAAGTTAAATAGATCTGTTCCACCTAACTTTCTCTAGCCCCACCACGACCACCCTAAACCAGTGTCTCATCATCTCTGCCCTGAACTAAAGCTTCATCTCTCACCTCTCACCTGGATTAGTAGCACAGCCTGCCAACGAGACTTGTCTCACCTTCTCTGGCTTCTCACTAAGGCCAGAGTGCTCTTTTAAAAACATAAGTACAGTTATGTCATTTCCACTCTTAAAAATAACTTTCATAGAATACTGGTTGTCCTTAGGATAAAATTCACAATTCTTACCATGATTCGAGGCTGCTGGCCCCTTCACTCCAATCTCACCTCTTGGGGCTTGCTACACTCTCAAGTCCTGGCTTGTCACCATGCTGCTTGCGCCCTCCACCTGGAATTCCTCTCAATCACTTCCTTTCATTCTCACTCATCTCTGAAGCCTGAGTCCAGATGTCCTTTTCCCAGGGAAACCTTCCCTGACCCATTAGGCTGGGTAAATCTGCTGGTACCTTGTAGGTTTCTTTTCATGACTCTGATCAGACTTGTAATTATTTGCTTAATGTCTGTTTCCTGGGATGGATTGTGAGCTCTGAGAGGGCAAGAACCACTGGAGCCCCAGCTTGGCACACAGTAGGTCCTTGATAAACACTGAATTGAATATTTCTTTTAAAATGATATTCTCCCCCAAAGATTGAAAATTCATATCAGAAAAGATATTTGCATACTGATGTTCATAGCAGCATTGTTCACAGTGGCCAGGACATGGAAGCAACCGAAGTGTCCTACAATAGATGATTGGATAAAGAAGCTGTGGTACATATATACAACGGAATATTACTCAGCCATAAGAAGAGATGAAACACTGCCATTTGTGACAACATGGATGGACCTTGAGATTGTCATGCTAAGTGAAATAACCCAGATAGAAAAGTTGAAAATCACATGATATCACTTATATGTGGGATATAAACCTAAAAGCAACGAATGAACAGGACAAATAAACAGAGACTCATGGACATGGACAATACGCTAGTGGTTACCAGAGGGGAGGGGAGAGGAAGGAAGAGGGAGATAGACAGAATAAAGGGGGTCAAATATGTGGTGACACAAAGAAATCTAACTATGGGAGGCGAACACACAGTGTAAATATATATATATATATATATATATATATGCCTTACTGTTCAAACGTACAGCTAAAATTTATTGGATTTTGTTAGCCAATATCACCATAAAAAAAAATCTCTCAAAGGTCAATAAAATAAAATAAAATAAAATAAAATAAAATAAAATAAAATAAAATAAAATAAAATAAAAAGGAAATAAAAAACATAAAACAAAAATAAATAAATAAAATGACATTCTGAATACCAGGGCAACATTAAATAAAAATCTCTATCTCTCAGCACGTTATCCCCTGTGATATATTAAGATTTATATTTTTAAAAAAGAGACTGTGTAAGGACAAATATTTATTGTGCCAAATTTTCCTGTATCTACATACCTACTATTCTCCTCTAAGACAAAACAAACAGCAACTACTATCATAACTAAAGCTCATGTAATCAGCTGCCTTTTAAAAACAGGTACCACTCTTGTTCTCATGAAACAAGAAAGGCTGGGTTTATACACCCTTCACTCTGCAGCCTAGAATTCAAAGTCCAGGTGAATACTTCTTAGTTCACCTTGCCATCCCTCCTGGCTCATCAGATGCCATTAATAATTTAGGAAATAGTGATGTGAAGTGTAGACAGAAGACAATTTTAATTTGACCTTGGGCCCCTATCTTTCTCATCTTATGTGGTTTAGCTATGGTAATTGCTAAGGTATTTTTTGAGTCTTGGCTATTTATTGTGATGCTGACAGATTTTCAGCCAAGCATAAGCTGCACACTCCTGCTCAAGCATCTGTGCAGGTAACTGCCTGATGGTTCTGTTGGCTATGCAACAGATCAGACACCTGTAAGCTGTGAGGCTTTCAAGAAAATGAAAAGAGGGTGGTAAACACACAATAAAATATACAGATGTCAAATGATCATGTACACCTGAAAATTATATAATTGTATTAATCAATGTTACCCCAATTAATTTAAAAAAAAAAGAAAATGAAAAGGAGGTACCAAATTTCCGGATATTCTCATGGTTTGAGTTCATTTTCCAACTTCTTTCCAAAATCCTTACTAGGAAAGTCAATTATCCGCACATAAAATATCATATGATCCAAAGATATGATCCAAAGAATCATTTCTGTTTGATCAGAGATATATTCTACTATTTTCTTCTCCAAGAGATAAACTTTCTAAAGAGATGATTATACACTACTCTTAAACCCTGTTCTAGCTCATGGTAATGAAACAGCTTATACCATGATTTATTTATTTTTTCTTAAAAAATATTTATCAAGAATTTAAAATATGCCAGGTAATACTCTAAGTACTATTACTATCTGTAGGCCCAAGACTCTCAAATTTGTGTCTGTGTTCTAAATCTCTCCTCCAAACTTCTGACCCATATCTCCAACTGCCTACTCATCACTCCCACATGGATGTCTCAAAAACATCTCAACTTTACAAATCTAAGACCAAACTTACCTTTCTCCAACCTAGACGCCTCCAGTGTTCCTACTACAACTCTGCAAGTCTAAAAATGTGGAGTCAATCTTGAAATCTCCTTTTCCAATTCCCTCTACTGAATGCTTCAAACCAACATCTCTGTATCCCGTTGATTTTGCTTCCAAGATCTCTCTCACATCCATCTCTGCTACCAGACCATAATCCACTGTGCCTTGCTGAGCTTCTGCAATAGATTCCTAATTAGCCAATTCAAATCTACTTTGGCTCTCTCTGATCTCTTCTCTACAGTACAACCAAAGTGATATTCTCAATCTGTAAATTAAGTCCAGTCTTGCCATTGCTTAAAACCTTCAACAGTGTTATGTTAAGTAAAATAAGTCACATGGTAAAAGACAAATACTGCATAGTATCACTTATATGTGGAATCTTTAAAAAGCTGACTCACAAAAATAGAAAGTAGATTACTGGTTGTCAGAGACTGGGTTGGGGGGGGCGTGGAAAGATGATCAAAAAGTACAAACTTCCAGCTTTAAGATAAATAAGTCCTGGGGATCTAATGTACAGCATGGTGACTATAATTAACAGTACTATATTATATACCCAAAAGTTGGTAAAGAAGTACATCTTAAATGTTATCACCACCAAAAAATATGGTAATTAGTGAGGGGGCTGAGGTGTTAACTACCTTTATTGTGGTAGTTAATTCACAATACATACATATATTAAATCATCATCTTGTACACCTTAAACTTACATGTTACATGTAAGTCAATATATGTATATTTTATGTATGTCGATATCTCAATAAAGCTAGAAAAACCTTTAATAGCTTCTGTTACTAACTGAATTGTGTCCTCCCTCCTTCCCCAAACTCATGTGTTGAAGCCCTAACCTTCCCTGCACCCTGCAGTGGCTTAGAATGTGACTATATTTGGAGACAGGACCTTTAAAGAGGTAACTAAGCTTAAGTGAAGTTATAAAGGTAGATCCCTAATCCAACATGACTGATGTCTTTATATATTAGTCTTCTCAGGCTGCCATAACAAAAAGCACAAACTGGGTGGCTTAAACATCAGACATTTATTTTCTCATAATTCTGGAGGCTATAAATACAGGATCAAGGTTCCAACCAATTTAATTTCTGGTGAGAGCTTTCTTCCTGGCTTGCAGTATTCTCACATGGCCTTTCTTTGGTGGGAGACTGAGGAGGGAGCTCTCTGGTATCTCTTCTAACAAGGACACTAATCTTATAGGATCAGGGCCCCACCCTTATGCCCTCATTTCGCCTTAATTACTTCCTTACTCCAAATGCAGCCATACTAGGGTTTAGAGCTTCAACATATGAATTGGGGAAGGACATATACCTTCAGTCCAAAATACCTTAAAAGAAAAACAGACATCAAGGATGTGTGCAAAGACAGAGAAAGGGATGTGAGGACACAGTGAGAAAGCAGCTGTCCGCAAGCCAAGAAGGGAAGCCTGAGGAGAAACCAACCATGATGGCACCCTGATCCTTGAATTCCAGCCTCCAGAACTTTGAGAAAATTATTTCCTGTTGTTTAAGCCTCCCAGTCACTGGTATTTTGTTATGGCAGGCCAAGCTGACTTATACAGATATCTACTGCTCCTAAGATAAGGATCTATGCACTGACTTGATTTTAAAGGTTCTGCATGAAACTACCCTCCCAACATCATCTCTCTCAAAACAACTCTTAACTTTCTGAGAATTGGTCATATTGGACCTTCCCTCAGTTCCTCATTGGTGACATGCTCTTTTGTATCATATGACTTTCTCTGAGCTGATTTGTCTGCCTGAAATGTTCCTCAGATATCAGCTCATCATCAGCCTTTCCTGACCTCCAGCTTAGGTCAAGCTTTACTGTTCCATGTTCTCATAGAATCTACTTCCTTTCTTTCAGGTCACTTATCACAGTAATAACGATTTATCAAATGAATCAATGAAGATCTGAAGATACTGTCTTTGCTCTTAAGGGCTTGCAGACAGATGTGTGTCCAAACAAAGTTAAGCAACTGTTAGAGAAGCTATGACCAGTAGGATCCCGGATCCAAGCTGGGGTTACTATGGTCTATCCACACCCTGCTACATACCCCAACAACCTTCGGAAAACAAACAGTTGGGCTTCTGTGCTTCTACTCTATTTAGCAATGTTTAACTGTCATAAGAACAAGGCAATTTCTTTTTTTAAAAGTGTCACCACTGATGGTTTAGAAGTGATCAGAATAAACATAGCTATCACTTTTTCCTTGTAGCAAATTATAATGATGATTATGTTGATTAACAAACCTATATGGACATTTATAGTATTTCCACTATAAGTTGTTTTTTTTCCGCTTAATGATCTTAATCAGTGTCTCGACAAATTTTTGAACACAAAACTATACAATGCAAGGAAAAATTTATAACAGGTATCAGACTTCAACCTATCTGAATTTTATCTAACATGCTCACTTTGGCAGCACATATACTAAAACTGAATTTTATCAAATGAGTTGTTTGTATTAATACAATAAAAAGAGACCAGCTCTATAGTAACAATGGAATTTCATTGTTACCTTTCATAATGTAAAATTATACACTTGTCATCACAATAATCAAAGAAAAAATTGCATTCCACTAATTTAATCTGAAATAGCAATTAAAATCTAGAAACCAACTGCAATAGTTATTAAACGATCACTCATTAAAAAAAGTTTTAGGCTAACTAGCTTATATCAGACCGACTATATTCAATTCCTAACACTGCTGTAATTATCACTTACTGCCCACCCAAATAATCAAGTATAAATTCCTCCTCTCAAGATCCTTCACTTAATCACATATTTTTTTTTTGCCACATAAAGCAATATTCATTCTTTTATCATATACAGTAATAATCATAGGTCTTGGGGATTAGGAAGTGAATTTATTTTGGGGGGCCATTATACCTGTCAACCACACCAGTCCTATCAATGACAACCAGAAAAGCCCAACAAAACATTTAAAAAATCTGTTGGAAGACATCAGAGAGCAGCAGGGACCTAAGTAGCCAAGACCATGAAGACAAAGTTAGCGCAAAGAGGCAAGACAAACATTTGGGGTCACATTTTCTTTTTTGGCATATGCTGTTTTGCAAGCAGCTGCTGAGAGTTCAGGCAACACTAAGGTGGAATGGCCTGAGTAGATAATCCACACATGAAGTTGTGGACCCTTGACAGGGCTAATCAGCCTAGGAATGAGGATAAACTGGAAAGAGACCAGCGCTCACACAGACTGAAACCCAGTTCAGAATTGATTCCAGGAAAGCAAAACCAAGAGAAAAAAATCTTCAGTTCATACACACAAAGACTCATGTCCAGAATATATTAAGAATGCCTCTAGCATCAGTAAGAAAAAGACAGATGATCCCATAGGAGAATAGTCCAGAGTCCTGAACAGGTAGCTTCACAAAAGAGGCTATTCAGATAGACAATAAGCAAATGGACAGGTGCCCAACCTCTAATGTCATCAAGGAAATAGAAAATAAAACCACTACACCCAGACAAGGACTAAAATTTTTATTTTTAAAGACTGAAAATACCAAGTGTTGCACAGATCTGGAACAATAACTCTCTTACACCTAGGTTGAATGTAAGTAAATTGGTATAATCACCTTAGAAAACTGTCTAGTAGTGCCAACATACACGTCCTACACTTGAAAAACACCAATTCTAGGTATACAATCAACAAAAAAAGCAAATACATGTATACAAAAAGACATATGGGGAATGTTCATTGCAGCATTACTCATAATAATAAAAACTGTAAAGTAAGCTATTGGTAATCAGTCTAAACATAGGGATAATGCGAATTGTATCAATTTCTATAAAATAAGACAGGCTACTGAGGATGCCTTATGTACACTGTAATTCCATTTATGACTTGATTACTTGAGTAACTGAAATATGACAGTCTGAAAATTCCTATTGTCACAAATAAGAAAATTAAATTTTCTCACCATGTTATAATTTTTAACATTTATCAATAGAGGTAACAAATGCATCCTGAATTCCTTTACTATGTCATAAATAGGAAGATATTTAATGATTTTATAATGAAGTGTAAACTTTTCTCTCTCTTCTGTGAAACTCACTGCCACCTCAGACTAACATCAATGGCTTTCTGTCCCAGAATGACACCAACAAAAATAATTGGACTATGTTCTTAAGTAGTTTATTGTTTAGCAACTATTTGGTGCTTTAATAGCACACAAAGTTGAAAAAAGTTTGAAATATAATTTTTTTTAATTTGTAAAACAACCAAAATATCTACCAATAGCAGAAAGGAAAAATAAATTGTGATATATTCATATTATATGGCAATGTAAATCAGTTAAGTTATTACCACCCATAACTGCATGAATGAATCTCACAAACATCCTGGTTAGCAAAAGAAGCCAGATACAGAAAAGGCAGACCAGGTGATTTTCCTTATATAAAATTCAGAAAAAGGCAAAACTGATCACGTTAGAAGTCAGGAGAATGATCTGGGAAGGAAGGCAGGGAGTGCCTGGGAGGGACATGAGGGAGGCTTCTGGCTGCTGGAAGCATTCAATCTCCTGATGTGGTGGTAGTCATGTGAGTACATTTACTTTGTGAAAATTCATCCTTCTGTATGTTCATGATTTGTGCACTTTTCAATTGGTATATTATATTTTAATTAAAAAAAATTTTTTTAAGAGCTCTAAACCTCTGGAGCTGGATTTTCTGAAGGGAAGCCGCTCACTTTTCTAAGAAAATATTTAGAATATTATTATTACTCTTTTCCAGAGTAGCTGAGAAATCTCTCCTAATTAGCTTTTCTGATTAAAATTAATATCTGACATGCAAAGTGCTTCAGCAGCCAACTTGCTAAGCTTATAGCATTTCCAACAATGCCAAGGAATTAGTTTCCTTGCTTCTAATGCTAGTAAAGCACTAAAAATATCTCCTTCCACTCAAAATCCAAGTGCCCACCAACAAAAACATTCAGATGCTGCTGCCTGTGCCCACCCTGGTCCGCAGCCCCATACTTTAAACTGCAGGGCCAGTTCCCGAAGACAGCTCAGAAACTCTGCAAACCAGTAACTGTACCTCTACCCCCAAACTCAGGGAGAGACACTCACTGTCGTTTCAAAAAACAAAACCAACAGGTGGCTTAGATTTGTCTCATGGTAGCTCATGAGGGAATGCAGAGTACGGTACAATAACTGATATATCTATCTGAAAGAAAAATTTTTAACATTACTATCTTTGCTTTGTTCATCCCAAAACTCAGCCTCTCTACTAAATGTGCTTGGAGTTTTGCAAATATAGAATTTACTGATTTTTAAAAATATTGCTGTAAATTGATGTTGGGGGTAACAATGATCAAAGTAGGAAATATTTGTTAGTTTTCTATAATCTATACCTTGTAGTGTTAACTGCTCACATGGCTTATAGAATGGGCCTTTGGCTGCTTTCAACTTGATTCTTCAGGACTAAAAGAACAGCCAGGATAACCCTACAATCAGAATCATCCTGAAGGATAAACTGTAAGGCAATATGGTCCCTGCAGCTGTGAGCATCCATCTCCTAACTATTTCTCCTCACTTCTCCTTTAGGAGATGACAAGCACAGGGAATTTAGTTGCTTGTCACAAAATCATCTAGCAAATCTTAGGGCAATTTAGAAAAACTAATTAAAATTTAGTCCTTTTGTTCCCTAGGGAATAGCAGCAAGCCCCCATAATGCCTCAGTGTGTGCCTTTGAGAAATGGGTATAATCCATGGCTTCAGGTCTCATCTCCAGCCAGTTATCCAGACAAGAAGAGCCAGAGACAGCAGTTTTCCTTGGAAAGGAGGGAATCCAGTGAGGTCATGAGAAAAGTATGGACTTGGGAGGGGACAATGGAGGAAGACAAACCTTGGGTATGGTAGGCCTGCATCTGCTCCTCCATGTCCTCAGCTCTGCAAGGGGACTCACCCCACATCAAGGGCATGGCATTCACTAGGCCTATCTCTGTATCTTCATAAAAAGCCCTAAGATCCAGGTTCTTGGATAAACAGGAGACAAAGACTGTCAGCAGGTTAGTCTACTGCCCCCTTCATTCTCCATCCAGGGCAATGCTGAGCCACATCGACCCAGCTCCACCCAGCTCTGAGCCTTTGCCTTTGGCAGCCATTCACTCATCCAATAAGTATATACTGAGCACCTACTATGTGCCAGGCACTGTGCTAGGCACCAGAGTCATGGCACAGAACAAATCAAAGGTCCTTGCTCTTCGAACTTTCATTCCATATGATTCTATTTATATCAAATGTCTAGAAAAGGCAAATCTATATATAGAGAAAGTAGAATAGTAGTTACCTAGGGTTGCAGGAGCTGGAGGAAAATGGGAGTGACTGCTAATGGGTAAGGGGATGTTCTTTTTGGAGTAATGAAACTTTTTAAATCTCTTGTGGTGATGGTTGCACAACTCCGTGAATATATTGAAAACCACTGAATTGTACACTTTAAATAGGTGAACTATATGGTTTGTGAGTTATATTTCAATTAAAGCTGTTGTATTAAAAATAATAAAGACCAAAACCCAGAACTTTCAACCTAAAACTCCATGCTATTTCTACAGTACCAGGTTGACTTGTATATATAAGGAAGAAAATAAATGACACCCAAAGAGGCTAAAATATAAATTATTTGGAAAGACCTTTAAGTGCTCACATTATTTGCTAACATACCCCTTAAAATATTACGCATGTCAGATTACATCAACCAGGATCGGCTAAGTAACAAACAAACTGAAAATCTCAGTGTCTAAACAACAGAAGTTTTACACTCAAGCTATGTCCACCTAGGGTTGGCTAGGGCTCTGTTTCCTCTCTGACTTGCCCAGACTGACAGAGAAACCACCAACTGGAGCTTTGCCCGTCTCCGTGGCACAGGGAAAGAGAGGTCACACTAGCGATCACATGATCCAGCCCAGAGTGATGCAACACACTACTCACAACTATTTGGCAGAGTAGTCACGTGGCCCCACAAACACAAGAAGGCCAGGAATCACATGCTTGGAAAACAGAAAGCTCTGTATACTTAGTAAATAGCACTAAAGTTTGCACAGGGAATTAGGGCATAATGTGGCTAAGAGCATAGATTGTAAAGCAAGCATGCTTGGCTTGGAATCCCAGTACAGTCAACTCACTAGCTAGACATCCCCATATCACCTTGCAGAAGTTAACTTGTCCTCTTTCTGCCTTGATTCCTCAACCATAAAATGGAGATAACAATAGTATTTACCTCCCAGGTTTGTTAGATTTCTATCTGTAAGGAACTTAGAACAGCACCTAATAAGTGCTAATACCATAAGCATTACATAATGTGCACTATCTTGGAAAAATATGAAAGGCAATTAAAAATTTTTGCAATACAATTAATGGATGGGCATGGTGTGAAATATTAGCACAATACTGAACACATACAAGCAAGTACAAAACAACTAGCAATCTTTACTAACAGCACCATGACCCAGGTCCTACCTAGCCAGGTCTCAAAAGAGCTACCTGGTTTCTTGGCTTCTATGTTTCTTTCTTATCTTTAAATAAGGGGCTGTATGAGGTAACTACCACGGTTCTCCAATACCAAAAGCTGGGCATTTTTTTTTTGATTCATGGGGCACTGATTTGGCATGATAAGGTATTTTTCATTGTTCACTCTTTGCTCTTTGATGATAAAGGATGATCCTCCCCTTCAAATCAAGAGAGCACTAATACATTCCCTACCTGGTTCAAAGGGTGAACTGCATCTAGGTTCTCCTCTCTGGACAGGCCTACTCTCACCCTACTAATTTGGAAAAGCACTCACTTGCTGCCAGCTGACCACCAGGAAGCTTCCAGGAGAGAAGCAGGTCTCTAAGTGTACCTCAAAGGAAGTGCCTCAACTCCCAGGGAGAGGGAGAGAGGAGTAAACAGTCACCTAGAGGGCAGCTCACTTCTTCCCATCCCTGGGCGAGGACTTTAAAACCCTCCACAAACCTCTCCATACACCACTCAGAAGCGCCCTCCCACCTTCACCTGGCCACCCGTGTCCTGGAGGGGAGACTGCTCCTGTGTGTTGGAGGGGCAGTAGCCATCACCCTCATGGTTTAAGGAAGACTAAAGAGTCCCAGAGACCTTTCTGCTGTCCAGCCTGGCTCCATTCTGGGGTCGGAAACAGGAATACAAATTAAAAAGTTAAGAATATGGTTTTTTGGGGGAAAGCTCTCAGTAGAAAAAGCTTTAATAAATGGGAAGCTGGTCACAGTATTTCCACCTCAGTTGAACAATCTCTGTTGATCACACTGAATACGTGAATAAAAATGTGTGTGCTATTTTTCAAACATTAGTGACCATGTCTAATAATGTTTGTCTTGGTTGCTAAGGCCGCTCCTTCTTAGGTGCCATGAAAGCCACCTTCACCAATGTAATCTATCTGCTTTATACTCCATAAGAATTGCTCTCGCTACACCTGTGTTATCATCTCCCCTATCTAGGCTCCAGGCCAGTCCTACCCACAGAGAAAGCCTCCCCTGAATTCCCCAGCCCTCCTCACCATTTCTGAACTACTTACTATTAACAGCACCCATTAAGGTTCAAGCCAAAAGCCATGTCGGTGAGCCCCTTTGGAAGTGGGCCGTCTAATCCTAGTCAAGTCACAAATGACAGTCACCCTGGCCAATGTGTTGACTACAACCCCACGAGGGACCCCAAGCCTGGACCATCCAACAAAGCCACTCCCAAACTGTTTGAGATAAACACTTAGTTTTTCATAAGCTGCAACGATGGGGGTAATTTGTAATATAGCAATAGCTGACCAATGATAAAGTAGAACTAGGTGATAAAGTAAGTTTAATAAAATATTGATGGTAGAATTTAGATGGTGGACATATGGGTGTTCACTGTAAAATTCGTTCAACTCTGCTGTATGAAAATTTTCATAATCTAATGTTGGGGGGAAAGTACAGACAGCACAACATAAAACTGGCAGCTGGATCCATCCACAACGCAGCTGCAATAATGTTTTCTGACCAACAGAAAGGAATGATTTAAAAGCATTCTCAAGGAATACAGTCTATCTGGGAAGCAGATACCTTTAGAACATTATTTACTCTCCATATATTTTAAAGTCTGTATTTGTGTGTACCAAGTATTATAGATGTATATGTGCTATTTTACTTGTGTTTTTATCCCAACCTCCAATTTTCAAAAAGGAACTAGATCTGCTAATTTCAGTTTTATCAGCCAGGGCACTTCTCAGGAACCCCATGATAATAAGAAATTACTGTTATATCAAAAGTAACACATTTCTTCATTCATTTGTCCTACTCTGCGCTCTGCTCTCTGTTGTCTGATTCAGTTCCCAAACTAATTAGGTTGGCTGAATTTGTTAGGTGATGGTTAGATAAATTTGATTAACTTTTACAAAACATGCTCAACACGAAGTTTCAAGAAACAGATACTTCTGCACTCCAGAGAAATCAGACTGGTCAGACCAGTGTTGATGCCAGTTTGTTTTCCCTAGTATTTACCTGGACTTGACACCCACTTCTGCATATTTTTATAGTGACAATACTCTGCTAAAATTGCTTTCCATACCAAATGTTGATAATGTATTTTTAGATAAACAGTACAACTAGCCTGGTCTTTTTATGTAATGACATGAACTATAAAAACATTTTGTGATATACAGAAACCCAGACTCATTATTTTCTCCAAATATAAATAAACTGAAATCTGCCTGTCAGTGATGGGGGCCTATTTTGTTTATTTTATAGACATCAGAGAGGATCATCACAATGTAATTGACTATAAGAGTTCTATTACAAAGTACACAATATTATTGTACTAAAGATAAGCTTGGAAAATATTGACAGTTGGACTTAGTGTTTACTATAGAATTCTGCGTCGTGCGCGGTATCTTCTTCACGCAGGCCAACACCAACATAGCTGGAAGGAAAGGCCCCCTGCAGAATTCACCACAGAGGAGCCAGATGTGGTGGGACTGGTTTATTTAATCTCACCTCACCATCCTCCGAGCTGGAGGACAGAAAACTAAAAACAACATTTTGCAGACACCACACCTTGCAGCTAGAGATTGGGATGGAATCCAACCAATTAGAGGCACCTGTGCAAAATTAGGAACCTGGAAGTGAAGCAGGGGCTTTCTCTGTGCCTCTTGCTTGGCCAGCAAACAAGATGTGTAAATGGGAGGTTTTTCTGTAGCCACATTCTAGGACCATGCTCCTGGGTGCCTAGAAGAAATTGTGGTAGCAGCCCCTCTCAGTTCTGGCTTCTTGATCCCACAGCCCCTGTTAATGTCCTCTGAGTTGGGGAACCCTCTGATGGGCCAGTTCCTTACTGTTCCAGAAAGGGCCTCCAGGCCCAGCCTCCAGTCTTTCCAATGAGACTGTAAGCACTCAGTCCTCTGTCTCTCCTTGCTTAAAATAAACTAGAATGGTTTCTGTTTCCTCCACTCAACCATTATTCATAACAGAAATCCTGTATCTTTTGAAAATATTAAAAATGCAAATGGGGTTATTGCTCCTATGTTCACTTTCCAACCACTCAATCTCTATAAACTTCAGGATGAGTGGCAAGTCCTGAAACTGCACATGTCAGGCACATGGGGGAAGGAAAGCACATGCATCTGGAGTGAACGGAAATGCAGAGACCTGGTAAGGAAATGAAGAACTAGCATAGTGCCAGGGTTAGCACTAGGCCAACTCTGTCTGCAGAGAAAGGAAGAAAGGAGCAGGGGAGGATGCACAGGAAAACCAAAATGAAAAGGCTAAATTAAGTAGATGTGATGGGCCAGTGAGCCATAAAACCTGCCTGTGGATACATGGGACATGGAAGCCAGGCCCACTGCTTTAAGTCAAAGCTCACACTATATAAAGAGGGAGCTAAAACGAGGTGTGATGGCAGCCATTCTTTTTCATGTGTGCAATTTAATTGAGCACTTCCAGGCTGTGGTTTCACAGTGATTTAGATTTTCAGTTAAAGGGAAAGGCAGGAAGTATTCTACTTGGTTCAAAGCCAGCAATTCTAATTTCCATTCCCAGCGCTGCTGCTGCTGACTAGATGTACAACGCCCTAACCTGTTTCCTGTGTGACCATCCTACAAGATGATAAGCCTCTCAATGACAGAAGCAGCTACATTTTATTGAGGACCCACTATATTCCAGCACTCTATATGCTTCTCACTTAACCACATAACCACTGCATCAGGTGGATATTATTACAGAGATCCAGAATCCAACCACTTTCCCTCCTTGCACCACTCCCATCTCAGTCCAAGCCTCCGTCCTGTCTCACCTGAATGTTGCATAGCCTCTTGCCTGGTCTTTCTGTTCCTACCCTTTCCCTCATCCCACTGACTACTCATCACAACTGCTAAGGCGATCCTGTCAAACCTTAAGTCACATCATGTCACTCTTCTATGCAACTACCTCTCCCCCACTGTTGAACATGGTTTCTCATATTACCTAGAATAGAAGCCCAAGTCTGTACAATGGACTATGAAGCCCTCTGGTATGTGCTCCACCTTTCCTCTCTGATCAGATCTCCTCCTAGTCCCCTGGCTCACTCTGCTCCAACCACATTGGCCTCCTTGCTGCTCTTCCAACACACCAGGCACATCCCTGCCTCAGGACCTTTGCACTTACTGTCCCGCTACATAAAATGTTATTCATCAACATAACCTAGACTAGTTTGTTTCTAAGTGGTCTGCTCCCTTACCCCCGATAAATGTTTGCACAAACGTTACCTTATCAGTGATGCCTCCTCTGACTACCTTAGTTAAAATTGCAGTCTTAGCTCTTATCATTATCTATACATTTATTTTGTTTACTGTGTTGTACCCTCCTCTTGCCCTCCAATGCAAGGAATAGATGTGTTCAAGACTATATCAGCCACACAGTTGGCACTTAAAAAATATTCGTTGAATTTAATGGATAATTAATCTATGGGATTAAGTAGCTTGCCTACCACATCTACACTGTCAGTAAGGTATAGTGCTAGGGGCCAAACTCATTCCCTTGACTCAGAAGCCCTGTCCAGAGCACCTAAAACCCTCCCTCCACAGGGGCTGTCTGAGATGCAGCAGGCATTCAAGATTTGAACTGATAGGAGTCTAAAGGCTTTCTGTCCTCTTGACAGAAAAAGTGCTTACCTTAGACGCACTGGGCCCCAGTCAACACTGCTTCCTAACTGGGAAGCCACTTTCTGAGGATTTTCCTTGCCCTTCTTCCGATCCTTCCTTGAGAGCTTCAGCAGCCAAAAAGCATCAGATCCACCCCATGATCTAACACAAAAAGCTGGGCACAGCCTGACAGGCTCTGCAGTTGTAGCCCAGTCGCTAACTTCAGTGAGACTGCTTCTGCGAATTATCTCCAATTCAGGTGGAAAAGACTATTTGGGTCCAAGCCAAGCACTCTGCTGGCCGTGGAATGGAGAAGAGTGTGGAAGGGCTCCTGTGGCACGAGAAGGAGTCTGGGGAGAGAGCGATGGAGAGATTCCAGAGCAAGGTTACAGAGAAATAGAAACAACAGCAGAAAAGGATGGGTGCCATCCTGTTGGAACCAGTCTACTTGCACCTCTCTCTTTACTGAATGAAATAAGTCTCAGAGTAGGCGGATCATTAGCAAGAGATTGGCAGTCGTCCTTGTTATACACTACAATGAGATTTCTGTGGTTTTTTAATTAGGTGACTTAATATGAATAACAGACTTAGAATAGTACCTGACACACTGTAAGTCCTACATTTCTGTAGCTATTACCATAATGGGATTTAATCTCTATATTTTCTCCACAACAGCCAAAAGTTCAAAAAGCGTCCTGCCAGGTAAAAAATGCAAGGATCAAATCTGCACATACTTTAAAAGCTGACTTTAAAAAATATTTACTGATCAGCCCAGATTGTTCAAAGAAAAAAATAAGATTAGGCTACAAGCTTAGTAGACAAGGATCTGGACTTATTTATTTTCATATTTCTATTGAGATGCTGAAATGGTTATTCTGCAGGAGATAATTACAGTTACATCATTTTTATTATGGTTATGTTAATTACAGGAATGTTATAACATTTAAAATAAATAAATATATATATATGAAACAGAAAAAAAAAAGCTTTTTAAAAGTAAGAAGGCATTGTAAATCCCAGATCTGACTATTGTCAATGATAACCACTGTTGCTGTGAAGAATTGTGGCAGACCTCAGGAGAAAAGTTACAAACATCTAATAAACGGTGAGAAAAGTAGAGTAAAAAGAAATTTTAGGGCAAGTGTAATTTAATGTTACAAGAATGCAGGAGCTAGGTGACTGCCCTAGCTGTGTAGAGTGGCCGTCGACTAGAACTTTCGCTGGAAACCAATGAAGGTGAGCAAGTGGGAAACTATCCAGCAAACCAGACCCACTAAAAGAGAGAAATCCTGAGGGTCGGTGGTGGATGGGGCATAATGTCACCTGCACCACTCAATTCAAGTCACGCATCATCTGTTTTTTGAAGATAAATTTCTTGTATTAAAGGCCCATCACTACTAAAGATCGTAGCACCACGAAGCTTTTGCAATGAGAAGGAAACGAAAAAGGAGAATCTTAGTTACAGCACTGAATACTGTGCAAAGCACAATACCCATTCACTCCAGTGTGAGAAACATTATTTTTCAAGTATCTCAAACGAATGTCATTCCAAAAGCTCCTCCCCAAGTCGCTGAAATAAGTACTTTAATGCAAAGATACTTCAGGAAACAAAGTCGACAGGCATTTTGTTACGTTTTGTTTCCTTCCAGAGAAATGCCTTGCTGGTTAGTGACAGGGTGTGTAAATGCTATGCTGTGAATAAACAGAGCATTCTGTGGCTGGGAGAGAGCTGTGTTGCCTCTTCAAAGGAATGTGTTTCTAAAGAATGTTAAAGCAAGCTTAAGAAGTTCCAAGCAACCTGATACTGAGGTGGTGGAGTGCTGTGTTTGCCAAGAAGGCATTTCCCTTTAACAGAAATGTAGATTAAGCCCCAAAGACTAGTGCTTAAGCTGTGGAGGGAAGAAGACACAGAAACTCTTTGCTGAAAAAAAGTTATCTGTCTGTTTTTATAAGCATGTGTTCCTTAAGGGGCAAAACACTGGGAGTACTTACTTAGAAACAAGCCTGGTGCTTCCATAAGAGAAAACGATTAGACAAGTCTAAGTCTTGATTTTGTAGGTAAAATTTATGAATCATGTAAATAGAAGTCAACCTCGATAAGAAGCACTCTGATGACTATGTGTTCTGCAATTATGATGTGAAAAAATGCTGTTCCTAAGAAGTGGCCTCAACTGCAAGCCCCATCTTGATGCACATTCTCGTCAAAGTGACTTTCAGATACAGTAAAAGCTGTGCTTTTCTGGGCTGGAAAAAATTATGGCTAAGCTGGGTATAGTCCTTTTCTGGATTCGCTAAGTGCATTCCTATTATCTTTATTACTTACTCATCCCACTGCCTTCACCTGAAATAAATTGAGTTGGACCTAATAAATCAAAATATAACAAGAATCGACAGAAACTTAAACTATGATCTATGGTCCTGCTACATGACTTTGTCTATTATTAATGCCAAAGCCACTAAAAGCATCACTGCTCTAATGAGAACAGTAATGAACTTGGTATAGCCATCTGCCATTGCCAAAGTGCTTCCCCATCCCACATCCCTTTAATCTCCACTTGGGACTTGGGATACGACTGTTACACTATTACACCAATTATTGGTAAAAACACTCAGCAATTCGGTGGGTTACTGAAGACACATCTGGTGATAGAGCTAAGGCTTTTTCAATTCCAGTCACTATTCATTTTCGATTCATTTTTTTCTAGTTAGAAAAATATCCCATGATATTGTTAACAGTAGGACTGCCTGGTGAAAATTTTGCAGCTTGATGCATTTTTCTAACCACGGTACATTCCTTTTTCACTTTTTGATGCCAGAAACTTCAGAAGAGCATTTCTATCTTGGATACTGCAGAGCAGGCAGCCTCTGGCCTCTTTCCTTGGACTCATCTCTGGGTAGGAGGAAAGAAAAAGAGTGGCACCTTACTGTCTCCTGGGAGGCAGGGCTGGGAACATTAGAGCATGCGCCTGGGCTGCTTCTTAAGGAACTAAAAGTTATCTCGGTGACAGGGGCCTTTGCTTCTTGCTTCTGGAAGCATCGAGGCCATCAAATTCAATTTTAAATACACTAAATTATCTGCTTGTGCTAATAACAAAGTAAATTTTTTTAAAACTTTAAGGAGAATCTAATCCATTTAAAATCACCTCAGATTAAATCTACTTAGTAAGGAAAATTAATTTGAAATTTCATTTTCTTTTGTAAAAGGAAGCATTTCTGACAAGTTAGAATTCACATGAAAATAGAATAATGGAAGCCGCAAAGTTATCCAGAGCAAGAGATATTATGTTTGAGGTAGAAGCTTTTGCTGCAAAGTAAGAAGTAGCATAATTTTTCATCAGCATTCTCTATTAAATAATAACTGATAATGTTCACTAATGTTAGAACAAAATACTTATTTACAGACCTCATAAATTTTCCATATCCTGAAATCTAATAGAAATTTGTTCACTGTCACTGGAAAAACAGACAGTAGGATTTAAACTTTAAAATTCCCCAGGGGAACTGGGGAAGAGAGAGATTTCCTGGGTCTGGTCCCAGATGGCACCACGCTTTATATCTCTGCCCACATTTCCGAGTTTACACACTGACTTCAGTTAGTGTCCTGCAGGCTTGTGATAACAGGATCCTGGCTGGTGATTTACTCTGCCCTCTGACAGCCCTTAATCACTCCAAGACAACCTTACCTTCTATGTACCACAAATGACCCCAAACTTCTTCATACCCAGAATTCTGTTGTTATTTGTTCAAATACTAGCAGTTCCCAAGTGAAACGGCTAAGAACTTAAAGAAAAAAAAAAGCAAGCTTTTTAGTCTCTCTCTTCAGCGTTCTGGAGACCTAAAAAAGTACAATTTCAGAGCTTTCATTTTCAACAGGCTTAGTTAAGTAGGATGTCCTAAAAAACCAAGGAGACCTCCAGTCAGCTCCAGGATTCTTTCCCTTACTTACTGGGGGCCCTTGGTGTTGTCACTGGAGCCTGTACACAGGTCTGGAGTCGGCAGCCAGGTCTGGATTCCAATCCTGACTCCACAAACACTAGACATGAAAACCTGGGCAAGTCAGAAAACCTTTTGAGCCTGGCTTTGAGCCACTCTAAAAAATGGAAATAATACCTATAATTCACACGTGGTTGTAAAGGTTAAACGAGGTAAAGAAAAAGTGTCCTTAACATGCTGCACAGGGCTGGTGTGTAGTAGAAAAACACACCTGCAGAAGAACACAGGCATACCTCATTTCATGGCGCTTCACTTTATTGTGCTTCACAGATACTGTGGTTTTTACAAGTTGAAGGTTTCTGGCAACCCTGCGTTAAGCAAACCTATCGGTGCCATTTTTCCAATATCATCTGTTTATTTCATGTCTGTCACATTTTGGTAATTCTTGCAATATTTCAGAATTTTTCACTACAATATTTGTTATGCTGCTCAGTTACTTTTGATGTTACTATTGTAATTGTTTTGGGGTGCCATGAACCACATCCACATAAGACAGTGAACATAACCCATAAATGCTGTGTGTGTTCTGACTGCTCCACTGACTGGCCATTCCACTGTTTCTCTCCCTCCCTTCTGTCTCTCTCCCTCTCCTTGGGCCTCCCTATTTCCTGAGACTCGACAATGTTGAAATTAGGCCAGTTAATAACCCTGCAATGGACTCTAAGTGTTCAAGTGAAAGGAAGAGTCACACATCTCCCACTTTAATTCAAAAGCTAGTAATGATTAAGTTTAGTAAGGAAGGTATGTCAAAAGCCAAGAAAGGCCAAAAGCTAGGCCTCTAATGTGAAACAGCCAAGTTGTGAGTGCAAAGGAAAAGTTCTTGAAGGAAATTAAAGGTGCTATTCCAGGGAACACACGAATGATAAGGTGAAATAGCCTTAGTGCTGATATGGATAAAGTTTAGTGGTCTGGATAGACCAAACCAGCCACAACATTCCCTTAACTCAAAGCCTAATCCAGAGCACGGCACTAACTCTCTTCAATTCTATGAATGATGAGAGAAATGGGGAAGCTGCAGAAGAAAAGTGTGAAGCTAGTAGAGGTTGGTTCATAAGGTTTAAGTTAAAGAAGCCACCTTCAAAACATAAAAGTACAAGGGGATGCAGCAAGTGCTGATATAGAAGCTACAGCAAGTTATCCAGAAGATCTAGCTAAAATAATTAATGAGGGTGGCTACACTAAACAAAGATTTTTCAATGTAGATGAAAAAACCTTATACTGGGAGAATATGCCATCTAGGACTCTCCTAGCTAGAGAGAAGTCAGTGCCCGGCTTCAAAGCTTCAAAGGACAGGCTGGCCCTCTTGTTAGAGGCTAATGCAGCTGGTGACTAAGTTACAGCCAATATTTATTCCTTTACCACTCTGGAAATCCGAAGGCCCTTAAGAATTATGTTAAATCAATTCTGTCTGTGTTCTATAAATGGAACAACAAAGACTGGATGACAGCACATTTGTTCACAACATGATTTATTGAATATTTTACGCTCACTCTTGAGACCTATTGCTCAGATAAAAAAATGATTCTTTTCAAAACATTACTGCCCATTGACAATGCACCCAGTCACCTAAGAGCTCTGATGGAGATGGACAACAAGATGAATGTTGTTTCCATGCCTGCTACCACAACATCCATCCTGCAGCCATGGATCAAGGAGTAATTTCTCCTTTCAAGTCTTATTAAGAAATACATTTTGTAAAGCTAGAGGTATCTTAGAAGACAGTGATTCCTCTGATGGATCTGAGCAAAATGAATTGAAAACTTTCTGGAAAAGATTCACCATTCTAGATGCCATTAAGAACAATCATGATTCATCGGAAGAGGTCAAAACATCAACATTAACAGGAGTTTGGAAGAAGTTGATTCCAACCCTCCTGGATGACTTTGAGGGGTTCAAGACTTCAGTAGTAGAAGTAACTACAAGAGAACTAGCATTAGACATGGAGCCTGAAGATAACTGAGTTGCTGTAATCTTGTAATAAAACTTTCACGGATGAGGAGTTGCCTTTTATGGATGATCAAAGGAAGTGGTTTCTTGAGATGGAATCTACTCCTGGTGAAGATGCTGTGAAGATTACTGGAATGATAATAAAGGATTTAGAATATTACATAAACTTGGTTGATAAAGCAGTGGCAGAGTTTGAGAAGATGACTCCAATTTCGAAAGAAGTTCTACTGCAGGTAAAACGTTACCTGCTATCAAACACCATCTCATGCTACAGAGAAATCATCCGTGAAAGGAAGAGTCAATCAATGTGGCAATCTTCACTGTTACCTTAAGAAATTATTACAGCCACCCCAGGCTTCAGCACCCCCATTCTCATCAGTCAGCAACCATCAACATCAAGGCAAGACCCTGTGACCAGCAAAAAGATGACTCACTGAAGGTTCAAATGATGATTAGCATTTTTTAGCATTAAAGTATCTTTAAATTAAGGTATGTACATTTTTCCAGACATAACACTACTGCATACTTAACAGACTACTGTATTATGTAAACGTAGCTTTTATATGCACTGGAAAACCAAAAACTTAGTGAGGCTTTCTTTATTGCAACATTCGCTTTATTGTGACATTCACTTTATTGCAGTGGTCTGGAACCAAACTCACAGTATCTCTGAGGTATGCCTGTACGGGAAAACACTGTGAAAGCAGGGCCTCCCTTTCCCCAAAGCCTCATCAAGAGCTACTCGTAGAATTATTGAGCCAATTCCATTTATTCACTACCCATCGGAGTCTGGCTGGGCGGGATTACAGGCTGGCATCTATCTGCTCAGAGGTAAGTCCAGCAACCGGTCTGGACTTGGGTCAGCCCTGGTCCTACCCAGAGACTAAGACAATTTGGTGTTTGAAGACAGACTCTCCCACACACTCCTGCTTTAGAAAATATGCCCCCACATTCTCCTCCCCCACACACCCAGTCTTGAAGTTGAACCAGCTTTGCCCTCATCTCACCCCACCCCCGGCCACAGAGTACATGCCAAATCAGGTCCTTAGAATGGCCATGGGGCTTCTTATCAGTCGCCAAATGTTTCCAGTCTGGGCCAAAACCAGCAATCAACTTCCTCTTCCCATATAGTGATTTATCTAAAATTCTCTCTGATGTCGCAATGAGTTTCCTAACATCAACCCTCATGGGTGTTTTATTTTCCCTGTAGTTTGAATCCAAGCAACAATGCTCAGGCAGGGGCAGGTGCTGCTTTATAACTAGGGGGCTGAGGACCACAGTGACCTGTAAACTGACCCTCCTAATGAAGGCAGATGTCCACACTGCTAGTGCGGTCTAGAGAGGTGAGACAGTGATTGCCAGAGAGAAGACAACCCTACCTGGAGCCATTGTTCCAATTAGGCAGCTGCTGTATCCAGTTCTAAAGCTTCCCCACAAGCACCAGTTCAGTAGGTGCACTACCTGGGTTTGCTTTTATGGTCTTTCTCAGTCTAAAAACACTGCATAGGAGGTTGGGACAAAGACTTTCTCCTTAACCAAATGTAACTTGGCCCCCAGTTTTAACAAGTTTTGGTAAGAATCCTGATAAGTCAATTTCGAGAGACTACCCCCACCCTGATATCTGATTGCCCTCAATATTTGATCAAATTCGTCGTCCTTCACTATTCCTTAGGTGACATCTGATCACCCTGGTCTGCCTTCAGCAAGAATCCTGCTGGTTTAGCAAGAATCCCCACTACCCTTGATGTCTCCCTCTTCGTAATTTTCCACCTACTCTTCCAATCTACTCCTTAAGGAACAAACTCTCTCCTCGGGCTTCTGGAGGGACCTTAGCCTGCTGACGCCCTATGTTTGGACTTCTGGCCTCTAGAACTATGAGAGAATAAATTTCTATTGTTTTACACCATCCAATTTGCATTAATTTGTTACAACAGCCACAGTAAACTAATATAGAAATAGAAGTATGTCTTGCCTGTTCAGGCTGCTGTAATAAAACACCACAGACTGGGTAGCTTATAAACAACAGAAATTTATTCCTCACAGGTCTGGAGCCAAGATCAAAGCAGCAGATTTGATGTCTGGGGAGGGCCTGCTTCCCAGTTCATAAATAGGGCCTTTGCACTGTGTCCTCACATGGTAGAAGAACAAGGGAGCTCTGTTCATATAGTAAACTTTTACATAAGGACATTAATGCCACTCACGAGGGCTTAACCCTGGTGACCCACTCACCACCCCCAAACACCATCACATTGGGCATTAGGTTTCAACATATAAATTTTGGGGGGACACAAACATTCAGACCACAGTGAGTGAGAAGTGGGTTTTGCAGTTAGCTAAAGTATTAAGGAGCCACATATTCAAACCGTACAATTCGATACTGTTACAATAAGCCTGAATTCCTTTTATAATAAAAACTAATAATTGAAAACCATAAAACATGAGTATACCTGAAGCTTGGGCAATGGGGGAGAGTAAATATATGGCAGGTCAGAAAGACAGCTGAGTAGACACAAGACCTTTAGCTGCTATTCTCAACCCAAAGGAATAAAATTTAATTAGGTCCCAAAATATACTCACTCGTAAATTCAATGTTAAAGAAAATAAAAAGGTATCAAATGTCCAGTTCTTCTAGAAGAAAGAGCATGATGTGAGGAGGGTCTGTTCTAGAATCCAAACTCATGAATCTCTGAAAGTGGCATGGACTAGTTCTGCATTGAGGAGCATGATTTTCTTCATCTATCTTAAAGACATTTTACTACTACATGGCACAGAAATGATTTTGTATTAACTGATAATTTCAAGGACATAAAAATCTCATAAAAATTCCAAGAAAAACACAAGTTCAAGAATAATATGTGGGGAATGACTAAAGCAACCCTCTAGTGAGGTATGTGTCACTCTCCCCAGTGGGCTATAATCAGGAACGTTCACGCTCTTCCCAAATCCACTCAAGAGTGTAGCCATCTGAGCAACAAACAAATCTCATCCTGTACTATTTGCCTGGTCACTGGTGTTAAGACATTACCTAGGAGGCAGTACGACGAACTATCAAATGATCCTTTATAAACAAGGAATTACTCAAACCATCACAAAGGCAAGGAGTCAGAAACAAGCTTTCAGGCTCTATCTCCTCTTACAATCTTTCACAAAATCTGTGCTCTGGCCACATTACTGGCTTCCTTCTTCCCAAACAGGGCTTTGCCTCTAGCCCCTGTATTCTCTCCAGAAAGGCCCTTTTTTTTAATGGAATTACTGCCCATCAAAATCCAGGCTGTATTAGTCTACTAGGGCTGCCACAACAAATTACAGCAAATTTGGTGGCTTAAAACAACTGTGAAAGAAGCTTATTCTCTGACAGTTCTGGAGGCTAGAAGTCCAAAACCAAGGTGTTGGCAGGGCTGAGCTCCCTCTGAAAGCTCTCAGGGAGAATCCCTTCCCTGCCTCTTCCATCTCTGCCTCCCTGGTTACTTAAGTGGCTTTCTTTCATCTGTCTGTGTCAAATCTCTTCCTGCCACATTCTTATTGGATACCTACCATTAGATTTAGGGCTCACCCAGATAATCCAGGATCATCTCTTCACCTCAAAATCTTTCTTAATCACATCTGCAAAGACTATTTTTCCAAACTCATAGGTTCCAGGGATTATGGCATGGACATACCTTTGGGGAAGGTGGAAAGAGCTATTATTCAATCCACTAGACAGGCTTGTTTTCTGAATCTCAGAGGATAGCTTTCTGTCCTCTCACAGACACACTCTGCTGGACCAAGCTGAGCTGCTGAGAAGCTCAGCTTGGTCCAGCAGAGTCAGTCAGCCCACTGCTTTTCCGAAGTGGGAAACTCCTGGAGTGAGCTCACCGGGGTAGGGAGGAGGAATTACGCATCCTCATCCCTGCAGGCACCACATGGTCATCACGACCTCTTGTGCCTGTCTCCCTTACTACAGCATCTCAAGAGCAGGTTCTGCATTTTACTCACCTTTGTAACCCCACCACAGAACCTATAAACAATAGGTTTAATTGACAACGGAAATTCGTCAAATAAAAGAATGACTATATGTGAATCAAATGAAATTTATTGTGGTGTATGTTGCTACTCATTAGGAGGAATCACATATGTGTACTGCACAATGCTTGGTGGGGAAGATAAATATTTACAGGGTTCTCACCCATTCAACCAACATGCTCTGTCAATAACACCCATGCAGCTGATTTAATGACCCAGTAATGGGTTGGTAGCCACATAAAAACACTAACCCGGGTAGATTGCTAAAGTCTTTTTCAGCTCTAAATTTTATGATAACCAAAAACTGGAAAAACAAAATGGCATGTAATTGAATTATAGTGATTTGACCAATCAGAAAGCTAAGATTAAGGAAAAGTGCCTAAATAAGTACACAGTATTTGGAAGGCACTAGACAAAATAAAATGTGAACCTTGGGCAGCATACTTTAGTCATGTTGTCTACAGAGAACACACTCATTAAACACAAACAAGCCCATCGGACAAATGTAGGCCATGTAATCCCTGAGTAGAGCAAGTGATCCTAAGAGTTCTGGTCGCCTTTGGTGGGTGTCAGTTCCCCCATCTCTAAGCCCTACTCAAGTCTGCCCCTAGGCACAGATCTTCATAAAATTCTCATAAAAATATTTAAAGAGCTCTGCAATTCAAATAGCTTTCAAATTACCATTACATGCAGAAACTTCTACAGGCCTGAAGCCTCCTTGTTTTTGTTCCCAGTCCTCTATCTAGGCTCTCTGTGCCCTCTGCTGCACCTCCACCTCTTGCTCTCTGGGCTGTCCAAATCCCCATTTAGTGTCATCTGATACACTCTTAAGGTATTCTCTTTCCTGAGGATATTTTTATATTGATTGGGAATTCTGGGAGACCAAAAAACTTATAAGATTTAAAAGAATGAACTTCAAATCATAAAGTTCGAGGCACAAGGGAATGAGTAGACATTTTAAGGAAAATCTTATCTGGACCCCTTGAAAACACACCAAGTAGGGAGCCAGCTCTCTCTACCTTCTTAAAAGTGGGCCAACCCTGGCTAGAGATATATCAATCCATGGGCAGCTGGCATCCTTAATAATGATCAACTTCCTTCTGTTCTGTCAAGAGCAGAGACAAAGACATGATCCAGGGGCACTCAATTTGAATTATTGTCTTTGTTTAAACTTTCCCTCTCAGGCAGAGCTGTCAGCTGCAGCAGCCAGTCCAGGGAAGAATGAAAGTTCGTAAAAGCAAAGCTGTCCAAGTACCCAGGCAGCCAACACAAGGGGCTCTGCCTCCACTTCCTGCCCAGCCCCTTGGAACTGACATCCCTCCAGAGGTGCTATTCGGGGCATGGACAGCCTGTCCTGGACCCAGCACCAAGAAGGTGACACACTTCTCCTATAAAAAGGGGGTGCAAGCCACCACCAAGGCTATCAGCTCACACTCAACAACAAACCACTTCTGGAACACAATTTCCAAACTGCAGGTCATGGCCCATTTGTGGGTCATGAAAATAAGTTAGTGGGGCACATGCAACATTTTAAAGAATGAAAAAGAACAGGATAGAAAATATCAAAGTGCACTGCATGTATTTTGGGAGACACTTGTTTCACTTCTGTATTTATAGCTGTATATGTATACACTGGATTACTATAAAATGCCCTTCTTACTGTGAGGCATGGTCCAAAGCTTGAAAGCCACCGTTCTTGAGCAAAAATGAAACAAGTATTCAATCCAAAGAAATAATGAAAATATAAGCTACATTTCTTTTTAGAATGTCAATAATTATCAAATAGTACCTTGGACAGTGCCTGCAAACAAAGTCAGTCTTTCCTAAGTATACTTCTGGGGTCTTAGGATCTATTTTCAGAGATCTGAGGATTCTCAATGAGAATTTTCACATGTTGTGCTCTCAGTGGGAATCTAAACTGAACATATTCAGAATCGTCTGATGTCTCTCTCATAACTGTGTTAGGATGTGTGGTTTAAAAGTTTGTGCACATGTTTATAATCAAATGCAGATGGGTGGATAGCTAGGAATAAAACACAAGCGGGCTTTATCTAACGACACTGCACCAGATACATGTGAAGGCCAGGCTGGGCCATGGCAGGCTGTAAAGAGGGGTCTCAGACATCTAAAACAGAGATGACAGGTAGGAGAACTGAGTCATCACCCAGCAATTGGTAGCGCAGTCATGGTGAACGAGGCCCCTGAGCCAAGCACTCACTACCAAGTCAAGTACGCTATGCAATCCACCTTTGTATATGCCTCCTGCATCAATTTCTTCATAGTAAATGTAAAAGTAAATGCAATGACAAGTTTTTTACATATCACAGAATGAAGGGACTGACAATGTTTTACAAATTACATAGCTACTTTCTTATCTCGTTACTGAAGGTAATTTTTTTCTTTCTAGTATGTGTAGAAGTTAAATGGGACTGGGAGGAAGAGAACGTATGGGTTACACATTCCTATCTTCTCACATATAAACAATTTTTCATCCATGGGGAGGAGCTGGAGCACAGAAAATATCAAGTGGCAGGTGATCCACCTTGTTCTTTTGACTGTAAATGCTTTATTGAATTCGTCTTGTGGCTAACTCATTTCTTTAATTATGCTTGCCCAAGAGCAATATTAAATAAGTTTATATTCCCAATTATTGAAGGAGGGAGGTCCCAGAGCACATGGGACATTAGAAGAAGGTCAAGCAGAATTTTTTAATTCAGCTGAGAAAAGTTGGTAGAAGTGAATACTGAGACAAGCTTCCTGGAAGGAAATCCAATATTATGTATCCAAAGCTTCAAACAACATTGTTGTTTGGTGTTTGGCCCAGAAATTCTACTTTTCGGAAATGATGTGGATGTCATAAAGGATTTAGCTGCAAGAATGTCTAATACTAGGGGACTGGTTAGGAGAGATGGTATAGTCACATAATGATGCTGATGCCAGCAAGATTGTATCTCACAGATATTGAGTGCTTCCTTTATGCAAACTCTAGTCTCAACATCTATCATTTCATTTAATTCTCCAAGCATACCAATGCAGTATTATGACTAGCCCCATTTTACAGAAGAGTAAACCAAGACACAAAAAAATTAAATAATTTGCCCAGCTAATAAGAGGTATAAACTCAGAGACTGACTTCAGAGTCTGTGCCATTCAGACCTATCCTCTAAATGGATCACCAGTAGTCGTGTAAAATTACATAATATTTGTGCTATTGGACCATGTTCATGAGAGAGTGTGACATGAATGAAGCAGGTTATAAAACATCGCATACTGACACTCCATTTTTTTTAACATTTTTAAGACTGGCAGGATATATATCAAAATGTAGTATTTTTTTTGTTTGTATTTTCTCTAATTAAATTATTTTCTAATTGAAAACAACACATCAATTTAAAAATATGTTCCAGGTAATCTTGCACTTTAGTTATTAAGAGTCGCATATAAGTACAGCATCACAGCAAATCTCTGGTAAGGATTAGTAACTCACCTATTTATTGCTTTCTATCAAAAGATAATCCAGACAGAAGCTTTCCTGTGGGACTTTGATTTAATAGCACTTCACTGTCAAATAAAAAGTAATTTAATCACACCAGATGATTTAAGAATCCAGACTCCCCAGGACTCTTTATTCAAGCCCAAATTCCTTTCTGCCTCATCAAGACCTCTAGTCTGGCCTGTGACGACAGGTGGGCAGATGTGCAGGTCAGCACCTGCCTCCACGATGACCGTTTGCCAAAAGACATGAGAGGTCCCAGCAGCAGGGCAGTGCAATGAGGCTGCTGCTGAGACAGCTGCCAAACAGTTCAGTCCGGGAGGCTAGGCCTGTGGCCACAATAAACCTCCTTCTTCCCCTAGAGGAAAGGAGGACAGGAAGGAAAATTCAAAACCAACTAAAACCCTCCCACCTGGCTCTACACCTGCTTTTGAGCAATATCAGCATGTTTCTGTGCTTAGAGCAGGGAATTCCCCATCCATAAAGCTCTGAATCCGAGCTGCCATGCCATCAGTGTCCTCGCCCAGCATTACTGGGTCTGACTTCACTCTCTACAACAGAGTTTAAAGCTAAATGTGAGATACAGGCCCTATGTGTAATAGTTTAACATCATTATAGATGATTTCAATGCTCCAGTTGTAACTAGGGAGAAATAGAGTGAGACAAACCTTAGAGATCATCTGGTCCAGCATTTCTCAGTGGGGATGCCACTGGCATTTGGAGTGGGCAAATTATTCACTAGGCTAGCTAGGTGGCATTTCAAGGTTTCTAGTCTCTGGGGTCTTCAACCATTAGTGCCCCCATACACTGTGACAATTTAAAATGCTCCCCCTCAACATTTCCAATTGCCTGTGCAGGTACATTGCCATCCCTGACAGAGAACCAATGATCAAGTCCACCACAGTAGTCCAGAAGTAATCATGTGCCCAAGGCCACCTGAAGAGCTAGGTGCCTCTTAACACTTAGTTTTGTATTCTTTCCTCTGTGCCAAACTCTTCTAATTATGCTCATTAGAGCATGAGACACTTAAAAATTAAAAATAGACTTCACACTTAAGATAGGATTTATGGCTTCTAGATCTAAGACTGATTGTATAGATTTAAAAAAAAAAAAACTCTTGTTCTGGGTATTCTGGTACGAAAGCATAATTCTATTACTATAGTTACTTTAAAAGAAAAAAGTGTCTAAACTAATAACCACCAATCAATATTTGAGGCTTCAGGATGCATTGTGTACTAAACTCATGCTACAGAGAGTACCTATGTGAGAGAGAGAGAGAGCGAGAGCGAGAGCGAGAGCGAGAGCGAGAGAGAGAGAGAGAGAGAGAGAGAGAAAGAGAGAGGGAGGAAGGAGAGGGAGAGAGAGAAGAAGGGAAGGCGGAGTGGGGGGAAAGGTCTGGGAACATTTGCATCTTATTAAGAAAATGTTTTCCTAAAAATACCATCTCTGCAAGCAGTCAAGAAGTGAGTCCTATATATGGGATATTTATTTTACCAAATAAAACCTCTTACTTTAAGGTATTTTTTAAATAAAGAGTCTTCTCTAACTCAATCTAGTGCTCATTCTGAATGTAAAATCTAAAGTTATATTTTAAATAATTTCTTGCTAATTCTTAAAGAACTTACAATAAAATCAGTTCAAAGCATAACATGTACCTGCACCATGTGGTAAGAACATCACAAATTTACAAGTCACATGTTAAATTTAGGACACTAACACTACATCAACTCTTCCACTGACAGTTCAGAGGGCGGGGGGGGGGGGGGGGGGGGGGGGGGG